>CM046001.1:12603468-13254805 GCA_025175895.1 Wurfbainia villosa | reverse complement strand
GAAAACAAGGTTTGTTTAGCCCATGTTCAGCTACGGTTAAGATCCCTAACCACTTCTAACCCTAGGATATGCTTTGGGAAGCATTATAAAGGGTGAAAATCCATTGGATATGGATTAGGAGAGGTGTTAGGGTGATGTATCAAATTTAAGGGTTTAAAGTTCAAGGTTGAATTTTAAACCTTATTTTTGATGGTCTAGAGTTCTTATTGGCTTAGGGACTTCCCAAGGACATTGTTGGTGCAATGGTCAAGGGGGAGCAAGTTTTTAGGAGGAGGTATCCATCATGGGATGATTGATGGTATTTTTCCTCAATGGGATTTTGAGATACCCAATTTGGAAATTGGGAGAGTGAATAGGATTGCCTCTCTTGAGTGATATGGGACTTATCACTAGGAAGATGGTAGGCATCCTAGGTATTTTTGAACCAAGGGGGAGATTGTAAGATCTCATTGGGACATGAGACATTGACCTCCTTGGAGAAAACCTTTTTGATGTTAGTCAAAAAGGGGGAGAATTTATTGGGAGAATAACATCAATTGGGAAAATTGATGGGGATGATTGGTTTGAGTTAGATTGTCTAACTCAATGATTTGTTTGGTTTTTGTCAAACATCAAAAAGGGGGAGATTGTTGGTGCAATTGGCCCAGGTCACGATTGACCAGGACTCGAGCTTGACTCGAGATATGTTTTGATGTTCGACAAAAACATATGACAATGTGATTGTCATGGGAAAGTCCAAGACTTGGGTACTTGGCATGGAAAGTCCAAGTGGGATACTTGGCATTTGGGAAAGTCCAAGCATGGGTCTTGGCAATGGAAAGTCCAACATGGGTTGGCAAGGAAAGTCTAAGCATGGATCTTGGCAAGGAAAGTCCAAGCATGAGTCTTGGCAATGGAAAGTCCAACAGGGGTTGGCAAGGGAAAGTCCAAGCTTGAGTCTTGGCACTTGAGAAGTCCAAGGGGTTGATATTGGCGACGTAAAATTTAAGCGGGAGTCTTGGCAGCATAAGTCCAATGGTTGGTGGCATAAAGTCTAAGCGGAGTCTTGGCAGCATAAGTCCAATGTGCCTTGGCGGTGTAGACACCGTTAGCATGACATAGCCGATGGAAGCACCTGAAGGCTAGCGCAATGGATGAACAAGTCATGGATGACTTGGAGGGATCCGAGAGGCGTGAGGCTGATGGAGGTGGCTAGAAGGCTTAGGTCTAGACTAAGGGTGGTCTAGCAAGTATGGGGGAACCATACTTGGGCTAAAACCTTATGTGGCATGAGTCAACTAGGGTTTGGGGAAGTGTCCTAGCGATGCCGGAGGTGGGCGGTCATAGCGATCGGCGATCTTGTGATCGATCGGTGCTGATTTTACACGGGCCGCGAGAATGGAGTCTAACTCACCGGGGTTAGCGATCAGTGGAGGCTCGATCAGTCGACTGATTGTCATGATCAGTCGACTGATGATGGATCCGTTGGATTTTTCCAGCATGGATCTAGCCGTTGTCTCACGACAACAGTGGCATCAGTGGACTAATGGTCCTGAGCAGTTGACTGATCGATGATTTTCAGCACAGATTGAAGCTTTAAATGGAGCTCATAGAGGAGGAAAATGTCAACGGTTCTTGAGCATCCTTGGGGCGATTTTTTGCTGTAAATCAAGGTCTCCAAGGTCATTCTTCAAGCAACCAAAAGCAAGCAATCTAAAGGCATTTGTAAAGTGTTTTCTTTACTTGTATTGCATTGTATTTCATACTAGTTGCTTGTTGTATTTAGTTTATTGTTGTAAACTATTGTACAAGGTTTCTCCGCCTCCGACTTGTGTCGAGAAGGAGTATTTTTAATTAGTGATTGTATTGGCGTCGCTAGAGCTCGTTAGAGCTCGATCCGTGGAGTAGGAACCGTTCGGTTCCGAATCACGTTAAATATTTGTGTTTGCGTGATTGTCTTGTTTCGTTATTGCTATTATTATTATTCCGCTGCGCGCTAACGAAAATTATAGACGAACGCGAACCATTTCCATCATCGAACGAATACAAGCTATTCACCCCCCCCCCCCTCTAGCTTCCAACGATCCCCTACATTTTATTCATGTACAACAATGTGGAAATGCCTAGGAAAGCCATTGATAGTTGTGAAAACAATGAAACTCATCAAGATCGAAATAAGGGTAAGGAAGATATGTCTCAACCCTTAACTATTGAGCAGACCCGGCCCTGGGGGAGGGTTGCTGGGGCCCTCGCCCAGGGCTCAAAAAAAAATTTTTTATAGAAATGGCTCAATTTTTAAAATTTTCAATAGAAAATGGGGCTCAATTTTTAAATTTCGCCCAGAATTCTGAGTTAAAATTTTAAAATTCGGACCGACTCTGCTATTGAGTCTTGACTTGAACTCTCTCGCCTAAACTAAAACAAAGATACATGTCATTGCCCTACATCAAATTGATTATTTTTACTAAAATGGAGAAACTATAGTTATTATTATCATGACCATCATCTTTGTGATATCAAGTTAGCTTCCACAAAATAAATATTTATCTAATCTTATAAACCCAAGTAAAGTACTTTATTGATTTTTTGAAAATTCAACCCTCGAAAACCTCTTTCATATACACATTGATAGCTAAACAAAGAGTTAAATTGACTTAGAAAATATCCATGAAAGATAATCAAAGACATCAACAATCATGATTTTCTTCACATAGATGGTCATGATTATAAAAGGGTCTAGTCATCTACAATGATGAGGAAATGCTAAGTACAGTTGTTTGATAGTTGTGAAAATATTGAAATCACAAAGATCAAAATGAAAGATTATGAAATGTCAGTACTATAATATTAATTAGTTATGTATATATCTTTTATTTTAATAAATAATATTTATATTTACTATCTCATCTTATAAATCCACATAAAAATCATTATTCACTTTTCAACCATTTCAACTTTTGAAAATTCCTTATATGCAATTGATAATTACACAAAAGTGTTAAATTGACTTACAAAATATTTGAAAAAAAAAGAGACATTAACAATCATGATTTTTCTTTAGCATATATAGATGGTCATGATTATACAAGGGGTTTAGGAAAGACCACAGCTTCATCTAGAACCTAAATTTGAGATACATTTGAAGATAATTAAGTCTAATTAACATCTTTATATTGATAGATGACACTATCATGCTCATACTTCTAATGTTTAAGACACTATGAAAAGGGCAATCTACTTTGGAGGAGGAAAATTACAAGTGAAGAACAGAATAAAATTTATAAGGAAAGAAGATAATTTATATATAGCTTCCATGTTTAATTTATTTATTAATAGACTAAACAACTATTTACCTTGATGATCTTACATGTTTTTTTTGTATTTAGCCAAGTCAATTATATAAGTTGGACGTATTGTCAAGTGGTGTATTGCTTTAATTTGGCTAATTTATTATTATCATTATTTGCCTCAAAATTCATAGCTCATATATAGACAACATATTTTGTTCCAACAATTAAAGATGAGGTGTCTCAAGACCATTGAATGTGAAAAAAATATTACAAGTGATGTACCTTGGGAACCTGCTCTCGTAGGAATCCCTTGGAGCTTCGCTCGGATGAGCTCTCTCAATGCAGCCTTCACACAAACGAGCTTGTCCAAGTGGATTTATTCTTGTCGAGCTGTCTTCCTCTTACCTCAACCTCTGACAACTTCTGACCAACATAATCATCGTATATAATCGCTCTTGATGAGACATATTGCACTGGGTGTGACACTTGGTCGGTAGCCCAACCACGCCATATGTGTAAGTTTGTTGTTGTCTCCTTTATCAGTCGATCCCTTTCCGCAGATGCAGTTGACCTTTGACGGACATGACAATCCACATGGACCTTCTTCCCTCTTGCTATATAAAAGTGAATGAAGATAAGTGAAAGGTGTGGTTTTCTTATGCACTCAAAGGTTTCTTGTATTCCTTTCCTCAAACTCTCTTGATCCTCTTGTTTGTTACTCACATAGCTGCTAGTTTCATTATCAATCCGGTGCTGACTTGATCGTCAGAAGGATAACACCGACCCACCAGCGTTCGTTGACCTGTGTTGGTATGCAGAATCTTCGAGCCAATCAAGACACAAGAGGTTGAATGGTCAGAAATAAGGAAGAGAACAACATGGGAGTTGAGGAAGATCATCAAATTGACATCGACGGTAAGAAAAAGATAAAAAGTTATGATGGCAAACACACGAAGAACTACAGTAGATCTCCATACAAAAGAATCAAAGGAGCAACAACGATCTTCTCTCTTACAGTCATAGAAATCACTAGAGGTCCTGTTTTATTGGAGCAACTCTCGTGTATGGTGGCTACAATGGTAAGGGGACCCTACGACAAGGACAAGCCACTCCTATTAATGAAGGGAAGGAGGCAGTCCTAGTGGAGGTTGCATCGACACTTGAACTTATGGTTCAAATTTCAAGAGCTACTTTGACCTGTTAGTGCCTATAAGATTCACATATCTCCACAATGACATGATATTGTCCATTTTGGGCCTAAGTCCTCATGGTTTTATTTTTGGACTTTATCCAAAAGGTCTCATGCTAATTGTGATATCTTTTCATCTTATAAGCATGTGATCTTTTCCATGTCTTATCAATGTGGGACTTTGATTGTATTCCCAATACTCCAACAATCCCCCCCTCAAACGAAGGACCACATTGACTCCCCCTCAAGCCTATCTGTCCTACAAGGACATCCTCTACTTGATGTCCGATCCTCAACCCACCAGGATTTCTTGCCAACTATCTGGTCCTCTTGACCCAGTTGGATTTCCTATCAGTTGTCTAGCCCTTCTGACCCAACTGGACTTCCTGCCAGTTGTTCGGTCCTTCCAACCCAACTGGACTTCCTGTCTGGTGTCTGGTTCTCTTAATCCAGACATGGAAGCTCAACTTCCTTCGTTCGAGGTTCATGGCTTGACATGGACCATGACTCTGATACCAATTGTTAGTGTCTATAAGATTCACATATCTCCACAATGGCATGATATTGTTAACTTTGGGCCTAAGCTCTCATGGTTTTATTTTTGAACTGTACCCAAAAGGTCTCATGCCAATGGAGATATCTTTTCATCTTACAAGCACGTGATCTTTTCCATGTCTTATCTATAAAATACCACGAATAAAAAGTTTTACGACAGGATAATATCTCTATTATTCGTTAATTAGAGAACTTATTTTTTGGGTTAATTAGATTGATGATGATGTTTAGGGATTAATTGAACCAAACCTAGGTTAAGCTTTAGATTTTATTTAAAACCTAATCTAGGGTTAGGGCTAATTAATTGGACCGATCCTTTTAATTAAACCCATCCAAAAGCTTCGTTCTGTGGTTTTATTTCTCCCCGCCGCACCCGACACCCACCTCGTGATCCTCTCGTTCTTCCCCCTCGCGACTCTGTTTCTCGCGACAGCTTTCCACCATCCTCCTCGCGTGCTTCCTCCTCGCGGCAAGCGGCGACGACCGACCGTGACAGAGCCCAAGGACGAGATGATGGCGAGCGCACTGGGTCGGGAGTTCGAGTCAGTGACAGTTTAATCGGGAGTTACTCTTCGCGATTTTGCCGGAGTTAGATCTTGAGCTCTTCCGTCCCAGTAGTTCGCCAGCCGCCTTGAGCACGAGATTGGACGACGTTGTTGTATAGCTGGTTGCCTTGCCACCGGTTGAGTCATGTCATGTGTTCTGTCGGAGCAAGGGCAGCAGTGATTTCCGGTGTTGAGTCGCTTCGGTGAACAGAGTATTGGGGAGTTGGCTGTCGGTGAAATTCTAGGGCTGGTAAGTCTGATCTACCTGTTTCCTTTCATCTGTTAAGTGTAGGAATTTTGCATTTGTTATGTGTGGATTCCTTCGGTGGATTTGGCTATACGCTGTGAGTAGGGAGATTTCTGTCGTGTGACTGTGTGAGTTCAATGAGGGAGGTTGTGAATGAGTGTGATCGGAGGGATGGTTATGGGTCATGTTATTGTGTGGATATATGATAGCTATGTATGAGCTATGAAGTTGTCGGTGTTGGTTGTTCACGGGCTGTGAAGGTTGTGAACGGGCTGTGAACGGCTGCGAACGGTTGTGAATGGATGTGAATAAGGCTAGGAATGGTTGTGGATGAGTGTGTCGATGTAGGATTTGATGTAATCATTCATTGTATGCTTGCACATAATCATAATGTTTGTTATATTTAGGTTTTGATCACGAGATAGGTCCACGGGCGTGAAGATAGTTATCACGAGTTTCATAGCAGGCGGGTACTTTAACTTATCTTTTAGATATTGTCATGTTAATATGCTTAGTTGGCTATAGCTCACAGTAATTTTCATATTTTATCTGCCTTTGTGGGTCACTGTGTCATACCCGATCATGCATTTTTATCTTAGTCCATATTGTCTTGATACTTGCCATGTGTATTTATTTTGGGAGTTGTGACATGCACTTGATTAGCTTTTAGATATACCTTCCCTGTATACCTAGGTCATTGATATGTACTCATTTGTTTGTGCATATTATTTGGAGACGTATTTTGGTTGGTGTTACATGCTTTAGTGTCATACACCATCTTGCATGATTGCATGCTGGATGGTCGGGGTTCCTTTATAGTTGAGCCCGCAGCCAGTTACATGATCTGCACACACAGTCACTCATGGGTTAGTGGTACATCAGGAGGGTGTGTGCAGTAGCTCTGTCAGGCTCCGCTGGTCCGCTCATGGGTAGCGGTGAGGCAGCGTGGTAGCGGACAGGGATCCCTCCTCTAGTCTACGACACCGGGAGATGAGAGCTTTGCTCCCCCACTCTGTTTGGGGTAGGAGGATAGGTGTACTCCGACAGTATCCTGTCCACTCGATCACTTAGGAGCAGTGATGGCAGAGTGCACAGTTGTCATAGCCCTACCCACTCGGCTTCACCATCGCGTGTGAGGCAGTTGTCTGGCGTCAGGGGTGACCATGTCATTTGCATCGCATGCATATTGCATGGATGGCATTTGTATTGTGTTTGCTGCATTTTGGTTGCTACCTTGGTTGTTGCATATGATTGACATGCATACAGGATACATTATGTATTTGGTCTGACGACCTTATTTCTACTAGTATGGCTCATACTCCTATGTCAGGATAAGAGATTCAGGTATGTACAGTCTTTCCGCATCTCTTCCTTGCATTTTTACTATTATTGATCAGGAGATTGTACTGGCATGATTATTATTGTTAGATATATCTTACTATGCATTTCGACTTGATACCCGCTGAGTTCGTTGAACTTATCCCGTTGCTTTGTATCTATTTCAGGTTGACACTGTCAGGAGAGTCCAGCTGCCAATTCCTCTCGTCGTAATGGTTTTGCTTTTGGTCTTATGGTTTTGTTACATTGACTAGAAGATATGTGTAAGATTTGTGTATTTGTGGTACTTGATATATCCTTATGGATTATTATTCGATTTGTTTTGGTTGTGTATTCCTGCTCAGATGGCAGAAGGGGTGAGTCTAAAAGTTGTAGATTTCTTATTTATTTTGGTTGTTGGTCTGAGGCCATATATTTTATATATTGTGGTGTGGTATGTTCCGGTCATATTAGCCGATGTATAGTGGGTCGTGTGTACCTTGTATACCGGTTTCAATTGTCCGCAGTACAGGGGAGGTGTTATCCGATTTTCGTCGGACAAGTACCCCTCTCGGGGCATGACAATTTATTTGGTATCAGAGCGCCTAGGCTTTCGAGTTCCTATGGTTTTTTTGGATTTTCAGAGTTCGCCACGTTGGACAGGTTTTTACGAGTCAATCTGGGGATTTTCGGATTTGTACGGATTTCCGATGATTTTTATGTTTTGGAAATTCGAGGTATTATTGACGAGGACAATTTGGGAATTTGGCGGCGATGGGACCTCTCCTAGCGGCAAAATAGGTAAGATGATTAATTTTATATGTTTGTACTCGTAGTAACATCTGGTAATAATTTAACAGATATGAGATGAGGTGGGCGTGCTCCTGCGCCGAGACGTGGTGCGGGGCAGCCATGCAAGAGGACCTTGAGATCTCTGGCGACGGAGTTGCCAGAAAGGTCTACAGAGTTATGACACATGTTCAGATTCGTAGTAGGGGTCGCCCACCTAGGGCGACCAGCCGAAGTTGTTGTTAGTGTTTATACTCCCGGTTAGGATGGCTATGCGTTTAGTGGTTATAACAGGAAATAACATTTAGTGTGTTGGTTACTATTCGTAATCATAGTTTGAGTTGACCACGGGAATGACCTGTTCAGTCTGTGAGTCTTGAACCTGTGTCGAAAAGGTGAATTTCCTTTGAGAGTCGACTGATACCGAGTCGGAAAGCAGGGGTCAAGTCGTCATATTTCTTGTAGAAATCAAAGACTACAGTCTTAGGGATTTTCATTAATTATGCGAGTCAGATCATTACCTGTTGGGTAATGGACAAGACGTGTAGGCTATTGCTAATGCAGGTAGTGGAGGGTTAGTTTATGGTGATTCATAGGGATTTTGATCCCTTATTTGTTCGTGCTAGGTTGTATAACTTTGAGAGTACTTTTGAGTACTTAACTCGTGTTATACAAAGAAAGTGGAGTTAATTGCATACCAGTATTGGGATCAAGCCGGTATTTGGTGAAGGATGTAGGAAATAATCTTCGAGGAATAGTACATCACTAGGTCACGGTGTAGTGAAGTTGTGAGAGGGTATTTTCCCCGTGTTAATTCTTTGACTCATTGTCAGGAAATTCTTGAGTTTCAGATAGGGTAATCGCTTGGTAAGGGTGTACCGTGCAAAGTCGTGAGACTTGCAGAGGTTACGACCACCTAATAGCTCAAGCATGTGAATGAATGTTTTAAGCCACCCACGATTTATTGGCTTACATTTGGATTTGGATGTCTGGATCTTCTATCAGATCCTGTCGGAAGACATTGGATCGAGTCCGGATGTTTGAGATGACTTCGTACAAGTGTTTAGGAGTTAGAGACCAATAAACAGATATTACAGGTCAAGTTATTAAAATCATAAGTCTCCAAATGTTGGATAAAAGGAGCAAGATCGGAGTCGTGGGTTATGAGCCGTTCCGATTTGCATCTCCGTTTTGGTAGTTGACTTTAGTTTCTCCATGGTAGTCATTTGCACCTACAAGAGTAGAAGTTGGATGAGTTTACATCTTTACACGAGAGGAGTTATAGATGGTTGAAGGATTGATCATTTGGGGTATTACTATAGTTTACCTTACTTGATGATATATTGAGAGATACTGATAGTTTACATATACCTTTGTCTAGAACATTCATAGATAGGATTAGAAGGATTTTTATATTGGTATCATGTGGATTAGTTGTGTTTCCACCGACAGGTGAGATGTTGAGATGATTACTGTGATGATTATCAGAGGGGTATGACATTGATTTTGGATGTTTAGAGGTTGATTGTTGGAGATGTTATATTATGGTGGGAGAGTTGACTTAGTTGTTTTGTAGTCGACTTGGTTGATATGAGGTGAATTTCTTGATATTAACTTGGATGTTATGATTGTTGAAATGATGGTATAAAATATCTCTCGGATGCGTGTATAATCCGAGAGTAATCATATGTAGTGTCAGATTAACTCCTATGCTTGCCGCTGCATGGGCAAGTGGAGTAGGCGATCGGAATGATTGCGGAAATAGTGTTGATATTGAAGATCTCATACCGAGTGACAATTTTATTGGTACTAAGGTAATGATATTTTGTAAGCCAAATCGAGTTGCTTTGATACCGTCATCGATCGTTTTTTTTTCAAAGTTGGCAAGGTTGATGATGCTGGGAGGTATTTGTTACAATGACGATTTTACCAGGGATAATTTTGTTGGTATCAATGTTGCTTAACACTATGGGAATTGGAAGAACCTAAGTTCCGATTATAGGAGGTGTTGGATAGGATATTTATCTGTCCTAGTATTTTTCTTGAGAAGATCCATAACTCTTTGTTAAAAGAGAGATGGACCTTTGAGATTAGGCATTGTTTATCGATGATGGAATACGGTAGTTGTAGAAGGAAATGAATATCCTTCATTGTGGATAGAGGAATCTATTTAGATCAGCTATAGGACACCTGTGTATGCTCTAGGATTGGTTTACGACTAGTGTGTTGATATTGTAGTGACATGGTGGTATAGAATTATCATTGTCATTGTGATGATTGATATATCATCAGCCTAGAGTAAAGAGGATGCAGGTGTGTAGCGACGACAATTTCATACTTGGTATGAATTGTATGAGCTTTTGATTATCTTGTTAGACTTATTGACGACTTAGTCGTTCATGAATTTGGAGAGTTGTGTATTCAGGACATGATTGGATCAGTTATAGTCGTTGGAGTTGTGTAATTTGGCCACTGTTGATGGTGGTAGTTGGAGTTGCGCACTCGGCCACCGTAGATGGTGGTTTCCTTGTATTGATTTTATTATTAACATAGATATGGATAGGATGCTTTAGCGGTACTACATCGCTGACTGGTTGGACTAGGAAAGTGATGGAATTTACTTAGTCTGAAGCTTGTGAAACTACTTTCAGGGATCAGACGATGGTTGACTTTTACGCCAGTGTTGATTAATCATTTTGGTGTGGATGGAAGGGTAGTGTACATGGATGCATCATTTCGGGGATCGGAGCGATTCCGATGCTATTGAATAAGACGCATCCTAAGCTTACGGCAGTTAAAGAACTGCGAGATAAGCCATCATATATATGACGTGGACTTAGAAGTTATTATGTTGTTTTATAGAGGTGAGGAGCAGGAATGCTCATGGGGTTTTGGCTAGCTACTGGGTAGCTGCATAGAGTTGTTAGAACACGGATAGTTGCAACTAGGGAGATTGGTCATTATAGTCTCCCAGTCACCTCTCGTTCTGTGCGATAGAGTGGATTTTAGACAGTAGATTTTCTCTTGTGAGAAAATATTTCTCCGTCTCCGAGGAGAATAATGGGTTACATAATTGCATTCGAATTTAGGAAGAGTTACTTTTGATTCAGGACAACAGATAGATCCCTGTTGTGATGATAGAGAGAATCTACTATAGAGTTATACTCTTGCTCTACCCGTTCAGAGTTAGTGATAGTTGAATTTGTATGTCGTCTGTAGCTAGATAGATACCTGACATCTTGACTGCCCACGAGATCCGGTCATGGTAGTATGTTGTTGTGTGCAGTTCATAGTTAGATAGTTATATACTCTGTCTGCCCACGAGACCCGGTCGTGGTAGCATGTCGTTGTCCGTAGACATTGAGTCTTTTATTGTCTGTCTACCCACAAGTCCCGTTTGTGGTAGCATGTGGTTGCGCGTAGACAGTGCTCTGTATGTTGCCTATCTGCCCACGAGTTCCGATCATGGTAGCATGTTGTTGCCCGCAGATAGTGCCTTTGTATTACCTTGAGAGCCACGAGGCTTTGTCACGGTATTTTGATATGTATTGCAGTAGGTTGTATATGTTGTAGATGTATTCGGATTGTATCCGAAAAATGGCAAGTATTGAAACGTTCTTTGTGGTGGAACGACATGCGGGACATAGTTGATTTCGTAGTCTAGTGTTTAGTGTATCAACTAGTAAAGGTGGAATACTAGTAATCAGCAAGGTTGTGTACCGAGATGGACGTGATAGCCTAGTACGATGGACTGTGTAGGGAGATTATCTAGAATTCGAAAAGGACTTGATGCGATTTGGGGTAATCAATGATCAATTAGTTAAGTCTGTTCATTTTCTTCTGATCCGTAAGATGAATTTAATGAATCGCTTGATAGACTTATATTGCAAGGAGATTTCTAAATTTTATGGAGTATCCTTGAATATCATACCGGAAAGTGATTCATGATTCACCATACGAGTCTGGCAAAGTCTCCAATAGGTCACGGATATAGAGCTCTACTCTAGTACAGTTATGTACTTTTTGATAGGTGATCGATATGAAGATACTATTCATACTTTGGAAGGGTTGTTAGAAGTAGGTGTGATAGATTTTAGGGGATATCAGTAACCCCACTTAGTCACTTGAGGTGTGACTTGTCTCCAAATGCCTGAGATAGTTGTTGTGACATCTCGTACTCGTACATGAGTAGGAAATTTGGGGACCAAATTTTTATAAGTGGGGAAGAATGTAAAATACCACGAATAAAAAATTTTACGACAGGATAATATCTCTATTATTCGTTAATTAGAGAACTTATTTTTTGGGTTAATTAGATTGATGATGATGTTTAGGGATTAATTGAACCAAACCTAGGTTAAGCTTTTGGTTTTATTTAAAACCTAATCTAGGGTTAGGGTTAATTAATTGGACCGATCCTTTTAATTAAACCTGTTAGTGCATATAAGATCCACATATCTCCACAATAGTATGATATTGTCCACTTTGGGTCTAAGCCCTCATAATTTTATTTTTGAGCTTTACCCAAAAGGTCTCATACCAATGGAGATATATTTTCATCTTATAAGCACATGATCTTTTCTATGTCTTACCAATGTGGGACTTTGATTGTATTCCCAATACTTCAACAACCCCCCCCCCTCAAATGAAGGACCACATTGACCCCCCTCAAGTCTATTCGTCCTCGAAGGACATCCTCTGCTTGATGTCCGATCTCAACCCACCAGGACTTCCGACCAGTTGTCCAGCCCTTCTGGCCCAACTGGACTTCCTGCCAGTTGTTCGGTCCTCCCGACCCAACTGGACTTCCTACCTGGTGTCTGGTTCTCTTGATCCAGACATGGGAGCTCAACTTCCTTCATTCGAGGTTCATGGCTTGACATGGACCATGGCTCTGATACCAATTGTTAGTGCATATAAGATTCACATATCTCTACAATGGTATGATATTGTCCACTTTGGGCCTAAGCCCTCATGGTTTTATTTTTGGGTTTTACCCAAAAGGCCTCATACCAAGAGAGATATCTTTTCATCTTATAAGCACATGATCTTTTCCATGTCTTACCAATGTGGGACTTTGATTGTATTCCCAATACTCCAACAAAACCCATCCAAAAGCTTCGTTCCGTGGTTTTATTTCTCCCCGCCGCACCCGACACCCACCTCGTGATCCTCTCGTTCTTCCCCCTCGCGACTCTGTTTCTCGCGGCAGCTTTCCACCATCCTCCTCGCGTGCTTCCTCCTCGCGGCAAGCGGTGACGACCGACCGTGACAGAGCCCAAGGACGAGCTGATGGCGAGTGCACTGGGTCGGGAGTTCAAGTCGGCGACAGTTTGATTGGGAGTTACTCTTCGCGATTTCGTCGGAGTTAGATCTTGAGCTCTTCCGTCCCAATAGTTCATCAGCCGCCTTGAGCACGAGATTGGACGACGTTGTTGCATAGTTGGCTGCCTTACCGTCGGTTGAGCCCCGTCGTGTGTTCTGTCAGAGCAAGGGCAGCAGTGATTTTCGGTGTTGAGTCACATCGGTGAACAGAGTATTGGGGAGTTGGATGTCGGTGAAATTCTAGGGCTAGTAAGTCTGATCTACCTGTTTCCTTTCATCTGTTAAATGTGGGAATTTTGCATTTGTTATGTGTGGATTCCTTCGGTGGATTTGGTTGTGTGGTTGTGAGTAGGGAGATTTCTGTCGTGTGACTGCGTGAGTTCAATGAGGGAGGTTGTGAATGAGTGTGATCGGAGGGATGGTTATGGGTCCTGTTATTGTGTGGATATATGATGGCTATGTATGAGCTGTGAAGTTGTCGGTGTTGGTTGTTCATGGGTTGTGAAGGCTGTTCACGGGCTATGAACAGCTGCGAATGGTTGTGAACGGATGTGAATAAGGTTGGGAATGACTGTGGATGAGTGTGTCGATGTAGGATTTGATTTGATCATTCGTTGTATGCTTGCACATAATCATAATGTCTGTTATATGCAGGTTTCGATCACGAGACAGGTCCACGGGCATGAAGATAGTTATCACGAGTTTCATAACAGGCGGATACTTTGACTTATCTTTTAGATATTTTCATGTTGATATGCTTAGTTGGCTATAGCTCACAGTAATTTTCATGTTTTATCTGCCTTTGTGTGTCACTGTGTCATACCCGATGCATGCATTTTTTATCTTAGTCCATATTGTCTTGATACTTGCCATGTGTATTTATTTTGGGAGTTGTGACATGCACTTGATTAGCTTTTAGATATACCTTCCTTGTATACCTAGGTCATTGATATGTACTCATTTATTTGTGCATATTATTTGGAGACGTATTTTGGTTGGTGTTACATGCTTTAGTATCATGCACCATCTTGCATGATTGCATGTTGGTTGGTCGGGGTCCCTTTGTAGTTGAGCCCGCAGCCAGTTACATGATCTGCACACACAGCCACTCATGGGTTAGTGGTACATCAGGAGGATGTGTGCAGTAGCTCTGTCAGGCTCCGCTGGTCCGCTCATGGGTAGCGGTGAGGCAGCGTGGTAGTAGGCAGGGATCCCTCCTCTGGTCTATGACATTGGTAGATGAGAGTTTTGCTCCCCCACTCTGTTTGGGGTAGGAGGATAGGTGTACTCCAACAGCATCCTTTCCACTCGGTCACTCAGCTTAGTTGTCATAGCCCTACCCACTCGGCTTCACCATCGCGTGTGAGGTGGCTGACTGGCGTCAGGGGTGACCATGTCATTTGCATCGCATGCATATTGCATGGATGGTATTTGTATTGTGTTTGTTGCATTTTGGTTGTTGCC
Source organism: Wurfbainia villosa (assembly GCA_025175895.1). Taxonomy (NCBI): domain Eukaryota; kingdom Viridiplantae; phylum Streptophyta; class Magnoliopsida; order Zingiberales; family Zingiberaceae; genus Wurfbainia; species Wurfbainia villosa. The sequence continues at coordinate 13,240,105 of CM046001.1, read as the reverse complement.
TTGGTAGTTGCATATGATTGACATGCATACAGGATACATTATGTATTTGGTCTAATGACCTTATTTCTGCTAGTATGGCTCATACTCCTATGTCAGGATAGGAGATTCAGGTATGTACAGTCTTTCCACATCTCTTACTTGCATTTTTGCTATTATTGATCAGGAGACTGTACTGGCATGATTATTATTGTTAGATATATCTTACTATGCATGTCGACTTGATACCCGCTGAGTTCGTTGAACTTACCCCATTGCTTTGTATCTATTTTAAGTTGACACTGTCAGGAGAGTCCAGCTGTCAATCCCTCTCGTCGTAATGGTTTTGCTTTTGGTCTTATGGTTTTGTTATATTGACTAGAAGATATGTGTAAGATTTGTGTATTGGTGGTACTTGATATATCCTTATGGATTTTTATTCGATTTGTTTTGGTTGTGTATTCCTGCTCAGATGGCAGAAGGGGTGAGTCTAGAAGTTGTAGATTTCTTATTTATTTTGGTTGTTGGCCTGAGGCCATATATTTTATATATTGTGGTGTGGTATGTTCCGGCCATGTTGGCCGATGTATAGTAGGTCGTGTGTGCCTTGTATATCAGTTTCAATTGTCCGCAGTACAGGGGAGGTGCTGTCCGATTTTTGTCGGACAAGTACCCCTCTTGGGGCGTGACATTATCAATGTGGGACTTTGATATTATTCCCAATACTCCAACATGACCTACTGTGTGAAGAAAAGAATGACTAGTCTTACAAGACCTCCCTCGAAAAGAATAGCTACATGCCAGATGTCATTTTCATATTGAGAGAAGAATTACTCCCTCATTTCCACTCACCTTGTATCAATGAGTTCGATGGCATTGTTGATCCAGAGGAGTACCTATACCGCTTTGAGAATGCGACTCTATTATGCCATTACTGGAAGAAGTCAAATATCGAGTCTTTCTCATCACCTTAATTTGGCTCACACAACAGTGGTTTAACACCTTACTGCTCGAGTCTATATACTCTTTCGATGACTTTAACGTGTTGTTTTGCATCATTTCTCTATTTCAAAGAGGTATCAGCCTGCTCTCTTAGTTTATTCAATATCAAGAAAAAGCCACATGAACCTGTAAGGGATCCTTGGATGGCTAGAGGGGGATGAATAGCCTCTTTTCATTTTCTACAAAATGATTAGCGGAAACACAACAAATACAATAATAATAGAAAAGAAAATGCAATGCTAACGCGGAAGCTTTTGCGTGGTTCGGAGATAACGCTCCTACTCCACGGCGATCCTTAAGGTGGATCAAACCAAATCAATCTTCACTAATAAGCTTTCTCTTTTAAAAAACCTCCTCTTCTTACAAAAGATTAAAATGAAGATTAGAGAGGAGGAAGAGAAGTAAAACACTTAGAAAGCTTAGAAAATTTGTGGGAGCTTAAGGGAATGATCAGAATATAAGCATTAGGCTCTTCTTGCTCCCCTTGGGCTCATTTTATAGGAAAGAGCCTCTTTTTCCCGTTGGAGGCCTATCGATCGATGAATTACATCGATCGATTGTAAATCGACGCGGCTTACGACATCGGATTCACGGGATTTGCGATCGTCATCACCAGCAGGAGGACTATCGATCGGCCAATGAGCATAGCGATTCGATGATCGCCCATAGCCGTGATCGATCACTCGAGCCTTTCTGTTCACGATTGACCATACTCGAGTTTGACTCGAGTAATGTTTTGATGTTTGATATAAGATGTTTGACAAAGTGGTTTGACATTGATATTGGACATTGATGTCGGTTAATAAGTTGGGGAGATTGTTGGAGCAATCGACCCAGGTTATAATCGACTAGACTCGAGGGAGACTTTGATGGTTGACTAGGGTTGACCATGTGATTAAGGGAAAGTCCAAGTCATGGGTACTTGGCATGGAAAGTCCAAGTAGGACACTTGGCATTTGGGAAAGTCCAAGTCATGGGTACTTGGCATGGAAAGTCCAAGTGGGACACTTGGCATTTGGGAAAGTCCAAGTCTTGAGTACTTGGCACAAGGAAAAGTCCAAGCATGGGTCTTGGCATGGAAAGTCCAACATGGGTTGGCAAGGGAAAGTCCAAGCTTGAGTCTTGGCATTTGAGAAGTCCAAGGGGATGGATATTGGCGGCTTAAAGTCCAAGCGGAGTCTTGGCAGCGTAAGTCCAATGTGCCTTGGCGGTGTAGACACCGTTAGCATGACATAGCCGAGGGAAGCACCTGGAGGCTAGCGCGATAGATGAACAAGTCATGGATGACTTGGAGGGATCCGAGAGGCGTGAGGTTGATGGAGGTGGCTAGAAGGCTTAGGTCTAGGCTAAGGATGGTCTAGCAAGTATGGGGGCACCATACTTGGGTTAAAACCTCATTTTTGAGGTTGACAGTCGATTGACATTATGGCCGGTTCGACTGCAGTGAGTCGACTTGAGTTCGACTGTCGTTTAAGAGCCGAATTACTCGCGCGATCGCTCATTGGAGCGATCGATGATGTCGGCAATGATCGTCATTGTCGACAAAGATTCGATTGCCACCGGTGAGTGTCGAGCACGAATGCTCCATAGCCGTAGGCCGATCAAGCGCCGATCTTGGCGATCGGCCCGATCGATGTTAGTCATTGTCTCACGACAACAGTGGCATCAGTCGACTGGTGGCTTATGGCAGTCGACTGATAGGCGGAAATCTAGCCCGATGCAGGTTAAAAAGAGGAGCTCGTGTAGGATTTCATCATCAATTCTTGGGGAGCTTTCTTGAGGCGATTTGCAGGTGCATTTCAGGGCCCTTCAACCTCATCCAAGCAACCAACAAGCAAAGCGCTCAAACCCTAGTTTTGTAAAGTGTTCTTTACATTTCCTTTGTATTTGCTTGTATTTCTTTCGTTTATTATTGTAAACATTTGTACGAGGTTTCTTCGTCTCCGACTTGTTGTCGAGAAGGAGTTTATTGATTAGTGATTGCATTGGCATCGCTAGAGCTCGTTAGAGCTCGATCCGTGGAGTAGAAATCGTGCGGTTCCGAACCACGTTATATCTTTGTGTTATTGTGTTTGTGATTGTGTTTCGTTATTGTTATTATATATATATTTCGCTGTGCTAACGAAACTTGTAGACACGATCTCGAACGATTTCCATCAAGCTTAACACGAAACTATTCACCCCCCCCTCTAGCGGCCTCAAATTTCCAACAAGTGGTATCAGAGCAAGGTTGCTCTTCAACGGATTAACAACCGGGAGCAAGATGCTAGAGGGTAAAAGATGGAAGTCCAAGATCAATTAGGTTGGGACATCAACACACCGGTGCCCTACACCCTATAAGGACGAGAAGGATTCAATTCTTGGAAGGGAAGAGTTGAGGATTTTATTATGATGAGAGACTTTGAGGAATGGTCCATTTTGATGGATGGATTTGAATATCCAAGAGGACCAAGAGGTGGATTCCTCAAAAAGAAGAGATGGACCGAAGAGCAAGTTCAAGCATCCGAGAAAAATGATAAGGTGATAAAAATTTTAATTAATTTAATGCCTAACAATATCTTGTGTATGTTAGGTAATTATGTAGATGCTAAAGAGTTATGGAGCCGAGTGGCAAAGCTCCATGAAAAATCATCATCGGTCCAAGAAGAAGAAGAAGAAGAAGAGTGCTCACCCTCTCAAGCTCAAGAAAGTACACCGTCATCCCAAGAGCTTGAGGATTCGGAGGTTGATAGGGAATCAACATCCGGATCGGAAGAAGTGGAAGAAGCATCCACTTCCGGATCGGAGAAGGAAGTAGAAGAGGTGGAAGAAGCATCCACTTCTATGATTGAGGGGGAGAGACCATCTACACCGGAGCCAGAACAAAATAAAGAAGATGCCTCAACCTCCCACAAGATACGTAAGTTTCACTCCGCACCTACCACCGAACTAGGTAACTCAAGCAATTTAGGTTTAAATAAAAATCATATAATTTGCTTTGAGTGTAGGGAAAGTGGGCATTACAAGAGCAAATGCCCAAAGAGAGTAAGAAAAGCTCCACCGGCACCAAAGATCAAGGATGTCGGTTCCCCAAATATCAAGAGCAAGGAGCATATCATATGCTTCAAGTGCAACTCAAAGGGGCACTATAGAAGCCAATGCCCTAGGGGGAAGAAGAAGGGGCAAGGAGGAGCATTACAAGTAGGGGGAGCTTCTATAGCTAACCCTAAGGTATATTTAAATAATGCACCTTCTAAATTTAAAAGTCAAAAGCATGCTAGAAATTTTAATTCTCTTGCAATTCACCATAAAAAGCATGCTAGAGATAAATATATTTGTTTAGGAGCTAAAAGTGTTAACTTCAAAAGTAAGGAGAAATTTGGGACTAATGTCCCTAAAAATAATTTATCTAAGGATAAACCTAGGTCAAATAACTCAAGACCAATCCTACCTAGGGAGACAATTAGGAAGGTACAAGAACATCTAGGTCTAAACCCTAAATGGACTAGGCATATGCCTAGAAAGTCCCATGCCCAAGAATTTAATCAAAAATCAATTGGGCAATTAGAATTAGAAAACCAAGCCTTGAGGTCAAGACTTGAGAAACTAGAAAAGACCCTTAGGAATATACAAAACCAATTTAAAGGGTCTAATGGTCATAGTCAAAGGTCCAAAAGTCAAAGTCAACACTAAGGACCTAAGAGTCAAAAGTCAACCAAAGGCAAGCAAGGTTTGGGTCACAAACCTAAGCCTAAGGTAGCTTATCATAGTGTTCCATTTGATTATGGAACACAAACTAGGTCTAAGAAGACCAAGGTCAATAGGGAAGTCATCCCTAAGGTTGACCAAAAGTTGTGCCTAGTGGCTAGGGTTTCTAGGAAACCTAGGGTGGCCACCAAGAAGATTACAAGGGGAGTTACCCCTAGAGTCAACCTAGGTAAGACCCAAATGACTAAGGCTAACAAGCCTAGGAGGGTCATTAGGAAGGTATCTAGGGAGGTTATCCCTAAGGAATACCTAATTAACCCTAGGAGATCAAATCGGTTTTGGGTTCCTAAGAGCGTGATTGATTCACGTTAGATGGGTTTAGGGTGTGCCAACCTTGATTGGATGGGTAGTTAACTCAACCATGGTAAAGGTGGCACTTTAGGATATTTTCAAGGTTATGGTTACCTTGGAAATAGATTTGAATCAATATCCTAAAAGATTTTAGAATGTGCCAATGCACTTTTGAAATTAAGAAAAATCAATTAAATTGGCACAATTTAGGTTTAGAGGTTAGTGTGCCATTTTGGGTTTTTGGCACACTAGGGAGATTAGGTTAATATGGCAAAATATGATTAATCCCAACAAATGGCAATTAATGTTAAAATTTAGGTATTATTATACCTATATATTTTATATGTCATGCTTTGTTTGTCATATAACATGTCATGACATCATGCTTACTTTTAATCATTTTATATGTCATGTTCATGTTTTAGGATTAAGGTTTTAAATGTCATGTGTTTTTAGATTTCATCTTATGCCATGACATCATGATTATGAGCATATGCTTATTTATATCATCATTAATGTCATAATCATTCATGCATTTAAGAAAATTTCGATTGAAATTGATTTAAGGACTATGGCATGACTTGAAGTCCCATTTATAAGGGAATCAAGTAGGGTTGCCTTAGAGAATGCATGAAACCCTAGATTAGGATGAACAAAACCCACATCTCACATTAAATTGACATGTATGTGTATTTTATACACCCTAGATACATGTGAGATGCTAGAATATGAGTTAAGTTCAAGGTGTATAGGTTTTGCATCTAGATGAACTCAAACTCATCTTATATGATTAGTGGATCATTGGAAAAGCTTGTGTACAAGTCATGTGCATAGAGCCCAAGGAATATGATCCGATAAAGGTTTTGAAAACATTTTAAAATCATTTTGAAAAACCTTGGTGAAGTCTATCTTTTGATAGCAATCACCATTGATAGAGTTGATACAAAATAGGGCCAAAACATTGAAAATTTCAATGGTTTTGAGTTTTGTATCAAACTCACTATTTTATGGGTAAAATAATTTTCAAATATTTTTCACCCATTGTATTGCTTATAAGTAATGTACGTATGAATTTTCACGAATTTTCAAAATACATAGAATTACTTATGAATTGTCAAAATTGGATTCTGATAGCTGAAATTGAGAAATTTCAGCTATCACCGATCGATGGTGGCAATCGATTAGAGTGGCATGATCGTTCCGTCAGAGTCGATCGCTGTGTCCGATTTCGAGAAAATAAGGTTGTTTAGCCCGTGTTCAACTATGGTAAAGGTTCCTAATCACTCCTAACCCTAGGATATGCTTTGGGAAGCATTATAAATGGTGAAAATCCATTGGATATGGATTAGGAGCGGTGTTAGGTCAAAGTATCAAATTTAGGGTGAGTGAAAGTTCTATGTTGAACTTAGAACTTTAATTTTGATGGTTTAAAGTTCCTATTGGCTTAAGGATTTCCCAAGGACATTGTTGGTGCAATGGTCAAGGGGGAGCAAGCCTTTAGGGGGAGTTATCCATCTTGAGATGATGGATGTGTTTCTCTTCTTGAAGGGGGAGAAGTTATTGGGAGAATATCATCAATTGGGGAAATTGATGGGATGTTTGAGAAACCCAATTTGAAAATTGGGAGAGAGTATAGGATTGCCTTTTTTTTTAGTGATATGGGACTTATCACTAGGAAGATGGTAGGCATCCTAGGTATTTTTGGATCAAGGGGGAGATTGTAAGATCTCATTAGGACATGAGACATTGACCTCCTTGGAGAGATAACCTTTTTTGATGTATGTCAAAAAGGGGGAGAAGATTAAATTACCAATTTGGAAAATTGGTAGGGGAATTTGAGTTAGGGGAATAACTCAAGGTTTGTTTTGTCAAACATCAAAAAGGGGGAGATTGTTGGTGCAATCGGCCCAGGTCACGATTGGCCATACTCGAGTTTGACTCGAGTAATGTTTTGATGTTTGACATAAGATGTTTGACAAAGTGGTTTGACATTGATGTTGGACATTGATGTCGGTTAATATGTTGGGGAGATTGTTGGAGCAATCGACCCAGGTTATAATTGACTAGACTCGAGGGAGACTTTGATGGTTGACTAGGGTTGACCATGTGATTAAGGGAAAGTCCAAGTCACTTGGCATGGAAAGTCCAAGTAGGACACTTGGCATTTGGGAAAGTCCAAGTCATGGGTACTTGGCATGGAAAGTCCAAGTGGGACACTTGGCATTTGGGAAAGTCCAAGTCTTGAGTACTTGGCACAAGGAAAAGTCCAAGCATGGGTCTTGGCATGGAAAGTCCAACATGGGTTGGCAAGGGAAAGTCCAAGCTTGAGTCTTGGCATTTGAGAAGTTCAAGGGGATGGATATTGGCGGCTTAAAGTCCAAGCAGAGTCTTGGCGGCGTAAGTCCAATGTGCATTGGTGGTGTAGACACCGTTAGCATGACATAGCCGAGGGAAGCACCTGGAGGCTAGCACGATAGATGAACAAGTCATGGATGACTTGGAGGGATCCGAGAGGCGTGAGGTTGATGGAGGTGGCTAGAAGGCTTAGGTCTAGGCTAAGGGTGGTCTAGCAAGTATGGGGGCACCATACTTGGGTTAAAACCTCATTTTTGAGGTTGGCAGTCGACTGGCATTATGGTCGGTTCGACTGCAGTGAGTCAACTTGAGTTCGACTGCCGTTTAAGAGTGAATTGCTCGCGATCGCTACTCGATGGAGCAATGATCGATGATGTCGGCCGATCGCGCTAAGGCGAATGATCTACCCGGTGAGTGTCGAGCACAGAATGCTCCGTAGTCGACCGCGATCGACTACTGAACCGGGCAGCGATCCGCCAATGTTGCTGATTGCCAAGAGTCCCATTGGAACTTGTCCGACGTGGATTGAGCCGTTGTCTCACGACAACAGTGGCATCAGTCGACTGGTGACTTATGGCAGTCCACTGATAGGCGGAAATCCATCCCGATGCAGATTAAAAAGAGGAGCTCGTGGAGGATTTCATCATCAGTTCTTGGGGAGCTTTCTTGAGGCGATTTGAAGGCGATTTGCAGGTGCATTTCAGGGCCCTTCAACCTCATCCAAGCAACCAACAAGCAAAGCGCTCAAACTCTAGTTTTGTAAAGTGTTCTTTACATTTCCTTTTTATTTGCTTGTATTTCTTTTGTTTATTATTGTAAACGTTTATATGAGGTTTCTCCGCCTCTGACTTGTTGTCGAGAAGGAGTTTATTGATTAGTGATTGCATTGGCGTCGCTAGAGCTCGTTAGAGCTCGATCCGTGGAGTAGGAACCGTGCGGTTCCGAACCACGTTATATCTTTGTGTTATTGTGTTTGTGATTGTTTTTCGTTATTGTTATTATATATATATTCCGCTATGCTAACGAAACTTGTAGACACGATCTCGAACGATTCCCATCAAGCTTAACACGAAGCTATTCACCCCCCCCTCTAGCGGCCTCAAAGTTCCAACAGCTTGTATATGGCAGTCCAGTCTGAGTCGACTATCATCAATTCGACTGGGATAACTCTCAGTCGACTGCCAGCAGCTCTCCGACCTCTAATGCTGCATTTTGAAGGCCAGTTTGACTGGCACAATGCTCCAGTCGACTGGCACACCCCAAGTATGACTAATTCATAGTTAAAAACATACCCTAAGCCTAATCTTAACCTTCTAGCTTCTCCATCAGCCTTGCGCCTCCAGGATTTCTCTGAGTCCACGACTCCATCCATGCGCTTGCCTTCAAAAGTTTCCTTCAGTTTCGCCATGATTTGGGTTTCTTCTTTGCCAAAGTACACTTGGACTTTACGCTGCCAAGACTACATGCTTAGACTTATGCCGCCAAGACTTGCCTTTGGTCTTCCTTCGCCAAGGACTGCTTGGACTTTACGCCGCCAAGACTACATGCTTGGACTTACGCCGCCAACACCTTTCCTTTGACTTCTCTTTGCCAAGATCACACTTGGACTTGTCTTTTACCAAGTCTTCATACTTGGATTTTCCTGTCACTTAAACATATTCACAATTAGATCACAAAGCATTGCCTAACTTAGATGATTATCCAAACATCAAAACATATAAATGCTTGGGGCATTGTTGCACCAACAATCTCTCCCCTTTTTGATGTTTGACAATCATTTAAGTTAGGTCTTTAACACATGCACATAAACATATTTCCAATATGAATTCTAACTTAAACATCCCTTTTCTCCCCCTTTGACATACATCAAAAAAAGTTCATACAACAATAAGTTCATGAAAGAATTATAATTGACATATCTTGAACTAAGGTATAAGATTGATATGAGGCTCCCCCTTAATCCAAGACATGGTTCATGATGTGGGAATAACATATGAAGCAAAGCATAATCAATATAATCGGAAAACATATCCTAGCTTTGCACCAACAATTATAGATTTAAGGGATGTACCTCCCCCTAAACCAATGCATAAAGAAAAAACCTTCTTTCCATACAAGTTATCATTTATATTCTATGGGAATCATAGTATGGAGATAAAATGTTCAAAATTGGACCATGTAAACAATGAAAACAATTTTCTATTCCAAAACAGTGTCACCGGCTCGACTGAAATTGTCATCAGTTAACTGCCGGCTTTGGCAGTCGATTGCCATTAATGGCAGTCGACTGATATCAGACAACTCTGAAATCAGAGTTTTTCAGTCAAGGTTTAAAAACGCGTAGGAAAATCTGTGCATGTCCAAAAATCATGAAATTCTGCACACACATTATTTATGACTAATATAACATGTGAAAAATATTAGATTAAAATTATGCTTATCAGATTAACGGATTGATACAAGATTCAAAGTGATAAAAATATGAAATAAAAATTGGATTGTATCGTATCAATATTCGTAACTAGGATTACAATAAAGGTTTTCAAAAACACTTAGCACTATGTGTTCAATTTCTAAACTTGAAAATATTAAAATCTAGTAATATAGACACGAATAGAAATGAACTAAAAACAACTTCATTTCATTAAACAATGTCCAGTCATACTACCCTAAAGTACCTTTTGTATTTCAACCTAGGATCCGAGGCGGTGAGTCCCAAAACTCGCAGTCCACTATGCGTGGAAAGACATGTACCGATTCAAATATCATAGCAATACGTAATGTCCGGGTGCAGGAGGGCGGAGAATCCCTAGAATGTCCTGCTGCTGATGGTGCATTCTACTCACGAGGGAGAGGAGCTCCTGATGCTCCCGGCGAAGCTCTTGGTGCCCCAAACTAAGCTCCTCAAGGCGCGCATCCATCTGCTCTGCAAAAGCATCGAAGCGGGCTACGAAAGATGAGTCTGGCATAATGGCACCGCCTGCAGCAGCACCCTCCTCATCGGCTCTCACAACAGCAGCACCCTCAGCATCTCCCGCAGCAGCGGCACCCCCCGGTGCCGGAGCGCCACCTCCGGCCGTCGTGTTGGGTCCCAGATAATGGACCCCTCGTGGGGCTTCAATCCCGCCAAGGAAAAACTCCGAGCATTCATCTGGTCATATTTTTTGTTCATGATCTTGATGACCCCTTTGGTTACATCAATGCCCAAGGAACTTAGCCACTGAGTAAGGACATTACCAAATGGCATATGAACTTTCCCATTGTTTGGCTTGATGAAATGAGTAATGCAATGGAAAGTGTTGAGACCAATGTTGATGTCTAAGCTCTGACGGAAGATATGCATGAGGAGGAAGTGAACAGGTCGAACTAAAGCCAACCCTCGTGTAACTATCGGAAGAATACAATGAGCAATGACCTTATAAAGGATATTGTCAGGAGCAGAAAGCTCTTGGGATTGAAAAAGATTAGTATTTAAAGGACGAGGAGAATTGTAGAAGATAGTATGAAGTGAGTCTAGAGAAATATCCTCAAAGGGAGGCGGAAGTGGCTCACTCCAAGACGGATAAAAAATGAACTCATTCTCGGAAGGGCGACATCTGAGAAAATCCGTCCAAATCTGGGGGTTGAAATCCAGATCGCGTTGAGAGACGCAAGTCCGGTAGCTCAAGCCATCTCCAGCCGGTCGCAAATTGTTGAAAAATTCAGAAAGGAGGGTAATATTTATCGGGTGGTCACAAAAGACTAAGGACTCAAGATTGTAAAATTGGATAATCTGGACAACATCGAAGCAGTTGTCCTTAAGAAATACAGGGTCCATTGATCGAGGCGGGATGAGTTGAAATTTGTTTTTATTGAATGCATTTTCAAGTGTCGAATTTGGAAACCTATGATCGACCAAGGGTGGAGGGTTCGACGGGCCCTCATTTTCTAGTGGTAGTCGAGCATGCTTAGATGCAAAATGTTTAATTCTAAATGTGCGAAAAGAACAATGTAGGTTAAGGATTCATGATGATGATGAATGCATACACAAAAAGCAATGGTTAGTGAAACAAAAATAGAGAATCAACCAAACTATGAGCAGAGGTGAGGGTTTACCTAGGAGGCATGGTGAATGATCAAAGAAGGTCGTCGGAAGCTAGGTTCCACGAAACCCTAACCGAGGGAGTGGACTGTTGTGGAAACTAGGGCGTGAAATGGTGAGAGGCTGGAGGTGGTCCTCGAGTCGAAGAATGCTTCAAACGCGAGCATCGGTCGGTGAGATCACCGGAAAGAGGGAGAAAAAATGAGAGAAATGTGGCGGAAAGATCGTCGGAAGAAGAGGAAGAGGGAAGTTCAGGGTTTTTGGCGAGTCGAACCGGTGGGAAAACACTAAAAACCGTGACATCAGTCGACTATCGTTAGTCGGCAGTCGAACTAATAGAGATCAGTCGAACCGGCCAGTCGAATACGAGCGCTTCTGTGCGCGGTAGTTGACTGCCATAAATGGCAGTTGAACTGCCAATGAACTGGGTAAGCCTAGTTTGAGAAAGGCATATCAGTCGAATCGGCGATAAGCGCCAGTCGACTGATATCAGTCTGATAGGCTTTTTTTGCTAGATTAAAAAATGCATAATTAATTCAATAAAGATCAAAAAATTACGAAATTTTGTGGTTAACTTTGTTAGATCATTTCCTATCACAGAAAAATGATTTTAAAAATATGTCACCTCTAGATTTTGGTATTGACACAAACTCGAGATTTTGCAAAAGTTATGATATTTTGGCAAGCTTTGTATCACTTTTGCTTACCAATTGAAAATTGTTTTACAAAGTTTGATAGACATAGTTTAAATTTTATTTTATTTGACATTTTCAATCATATTCTTGGAGCTATATGCACATTAATTGTGCATAAGCCTTCCCAATAATTGGTCCAATGAGGGATTAATGTCTCTAGATGGCACTTTGGTTCATAGTAATACATCATAACAAGCATGATGAACCAAGTGCATCTTCCTAACATCTCACATGATGTCTAAGTGTCTAAATACACAAATCATGGTTTCTTAGGTCTATTGTGAGATGTTTAGAGGTATAAAACCTAGATTTTCTATGGGATCATACAAACCTACACTTCTATTCTACAAAGCACATTCCAAGTTCTCTCCTAAGTGATGAAAATTCTATTTCAGGGAGAGGTTTGGTAAAGATGTCGGCTAGGTTGGACTTAGATTCAATGTAATTGAGCTCAATGTCCCCCTTAGCCATATGATCCCTAATGAAGTGATATTTCACTTCAATGTGCTTGGTCCTAGAGCGATGCACTGGATTTTTGGTCAAATTTATGGTGCTCACATTATCACAAAATACTTTTATGTTGGAGTAAGATAGCTCATAGTCTTCTAAAGTATATTTCATTCATAGTAATTGAGCTACACAACCACCCATAGTCACATACTCGGCCTCAGAGGTGGATAGGGCAACACAAGGTTGCTTCCTACTACTCCAACTAACTAGGGAGGACCCAAGGAATTGACATCCACTACTAGTAAGTACTCTTTCGATCCAATTTACAACCGGCATAATCGGAATCGGTGTACCCAACCAAATCAAAATCCCTAGTCCTAGGGTACCATAGTCTTACATTTAGTGTGCCTTTAATATATCTTAAGATTCTCTTAACGGCAACTAAATGAGATTCTTTGGCACATGATTGGTACCTAGCACACATATCAACCGCAAATAATATATCGAGTCTACTAGCGGTTAGATACAAAAGGCTACCAATCATACTCCTATAGAGTGTAAGATCAATTTGTTTTCCTTCATGATCATTATCTATTTTTGTATTAGTTGTCATAGGGGTTGACACTACTTTAGCATTTTCCAAACCAAATTTCTTAATCATTTCCTTAGCATATTTGGTTTGGTAAATATAAATTCCTTCACTTGTTTGTTTGACTCATCTCAAACTCATTTTCCATATTTTTAATAAAGTCTTGAAGAAGTTCATCATTTGTTGACCCAAAGATATTGTCATCAACATATACTTGGGCTACAAAGATGTCCTTTGATGTTGACTTTATAAATAGAGTTTGATCTATACTACCCCTCTTAAAGTCCTTAGAGATTAGGAAAGATGATAATCTTTTATACCAAGCCCGGGGAGCTTGTTTCAAACCATACAAAGCTTTCCTAAGCTTGTATACATGGTTTGGATAGTCCATATTCTCAAACCCGGGAGATTGTTCTACATATACCTCTTCCTTAATGAACCCATTTAGGAATGCCGATTTAACATCCATTTGATGGAGTTTGAAACTCATATAAGAGGCATACCCTAATATGATCCTAATAGACTCTAATCTAGCAACCGGGGCATATGTTTCATCATAGTCAAATCCTTCAACTTGATTAAAGCCTCTTGCAACTAACCTTGCTTTATTCCTAGTAATATTTCCTTGGTCATCTAGTTTGTTCCTAAAGACCCATCTTGTAGTAATGATGGTATTGTCATTAGGTCTAGGAACTAACTCCCATACTTGACTCCTTTCAAATTGAGTCAATTCATCTTGCATTGCTAAGATCCAATCCGGATCAAGTAATGCATCTTTGATTGTTTTGGGCTCAATTTGAGAGATTAGAGCTATGTGACTAGAGGGATCCCTATGAAATGACCTAGTCCTAACACCTTGAGATAGTTCACCTACAATTTGATCTAGAGGATGATTTTAATGAACTCTTATTGTTCTAGGAGGTGAATTAATTTGATCTTGGTCATGATTATCCTCAATCCTTCTTTCATCATCGGAATCACCTCTTACTTCCCCTTTATTTGACTCTCCCCCTTGATCATTACCCCCTAAAGTTAAATCTTGAAATTTTTGGATAATTTCTTGATTTTTATCATTGACATCATCATCAATGAGGGATTTCCTAGGGTATGTATTAGAGGTTTCATCAAATTGGACATTTGAAGATTCCTCAATCTTTTGAGTTCTTTTATTGTAAATTCTATACCCTACACTAGTGGATGAGTAACCAACTAGGATTCCCTCATCCGCTTTGGACTCAAATTTACCTAGGTTGTCTTTGGTGTTTAAAATGTAAACTTTGCATCCAAAGACCTTAAAATAGTGAATTGTTGGAATTGTACCATTCCATAATTCAAAAGGGGTTTTGCCTAAAAACCTATGAATTAAAACCCTATTTTGGATATAGCAAGCGGTGTTAACCGCTTCCGCCCACAAGTAGCTAGGTAAAGAATATGCATTAAGCATAGCCCTAGTCGCTTCTTGTATGGCACGATTTTTTCTTTCCACAGTCCCATTTTATTGGAGTGTTATAGGACAAGAAAATTCATGTTTGTACCCTTGTTCTAAGCAAAAGTTTGAGAAATTTAAATTCTCAAATTCTCCACCATGATCACTACGGATCCGATTAATTTTGAGTTTTCTTTCATTTTCTACTCTCTTGCTAAATCCTATGATTATTCCCAGGGTTTCATTCTTATTTTTCATGAAAAATACCCAAGTAAATCTAGAAAAATCATCTACTATCACTAAGCAATATTTACTACCAATCATGGAAGGAGTACTATGACAATCGAATAAGTCCATATGCAATAATTCTAAAGGTAAAGCGGTACTAAGTAAAGTTTTACCTTTGTGTGATGTTTTTGATTATTTCCCTTCTTGGCATGCATCACACATTTTGTCCTTGAGGTACTTGACTTTTGGCAACCCCTTGACTAACTTCATTTTGGATATTTTGGCAATGTTCTTCATATTAATGTGCCCTAGCCTCCTATGCCAAAGTCAACTCTCTTCTTCTTTTGCAACAAGACACTTAGTAGAAACATTAGTAGCATAGGATAAATCAACATAATATAAATTTGATTTCCTAAAACCTACTAACATGCAATCATTTAAAGTTTTGTATCTTATGAAACATTTTGAAGCATCAAATTGAACATCAAAATTGGCATCGCATAGTTGACTTACACTAAGCAAATTAAATTTCATGTTTTTAACTAATAAAACTTTATGAATGGCAAGATTTGGGGATACCTCAATTGTGTCTTTTCCTAGTATCTTAAGTTTACCACTATTCTCAAAAGACACCTTCCCCTTGCTAGTGTGGTTGATGATGAAAAATTTTCTCTCATCACCGGTCATGTATTTTGAGCACCCACTATCAACAATCCATAAGCTTAGTTCTTCTACCTATACAACACGAAAAATGCAAGCCTTAGGCACCCAAATTTTAGGACCACTAGCATCAATCAAAAACTTCTTAGGGACCCAAGTCTTTCTAACCTTGCTCCTAAAGGTGAATTTTCTACTAACAAGAGATGTAAATGCTACCTCCTTTTTCTTTGGCCTATATCTTATTCCGGCCTTATTGTAAATAGCCCTTTGATCCTTAATTATCATATCTAGGTATTTAGAGCCATTTGTGAATTTTTCTAAGCATACTCTTAGTTCACCTATTTCTTTTCTTAATCCATCATTTTCATCTCTAAGTGTACATGTCTCATTACAAATTGGTTCTACATTTTTAAGTGACTTAATTTCTACTTTTAAGTCCTTAATCCTAGTTTTTTATCTATTTAGTGCATTTTGAAGACATGCAATGGTTTTATAAAGTAAATCTACCCTAGGGGAGTTGCTTACCTCATCATCACTTGATGATGATTCTTCGCTTGAGGAAGAGGATGAGGACTCCTCACTTGAGCTTTCGGCTTCCTCCTCCAAGGCCATGAGAGCTAGGTTCTGAGTGGCATGACACACTTCTTCATCATCGGAAGAGTACTCCAAGCTTAGTGTGTCCCACGTTTGTGCCACCATTGCCTCCTTTTTCTTCTCCTTCTTTTCCTTATGCTTCTTTTCTTTCTCCTCCTTCTTCTTTAGTTCCAGGCAATTTGGCTTGATATGCCCTTCCTTGTTGCAACCATAACAAGTTACGTTAGATGAAGAAATTGAACAAGTTGAGGTTTTACCTTTGGAGGATTGGAACATCCTCCTCACATCTTTCTTGGTGAGTTTCCTTGATCTCCCACCAAACTTCTTGACATAATGAGCCACCTCGCTTGCCGATAGCTCATCTTCACTACTAGATGAATCTACATCGGATTCGGATGAGGAAAACACTTATTTCTTCTCCTTCTTCTTCTTGTCCTTCTTTCCTACAAAAAGAGCTACACCTTTCTCCTTGGACGAAGTGTTAGCTTGCTCGTGCAACTCAAATTCACAAAAGAGTTCATCTAATTTAACCAAAGAAAGATCCCTAGAGACCTTATAGGCATCTACCATTGAAGCCCACAAGGGTGTTCTAGGGAAGGCTTGGAGTACATACCTCACAAGGTCTCGGTTGTCGACCTTCTCACCTATCACATGTAGTCCGTTGACTACTTCCTTGAAGCGACCGTGCATTTGGCTTACAGTCTCATTGGTCTTCATGGCAAAGTTTTGGAGTTGGCCTATCAAGAGGTCCCTCTTGGCTCTCCTCGTCTCCTTTGATCCTTCATTCAACTCGATGAGCTTCTCCCAAAGCTCTTTAGCAAAGTTGAAAGGTCCGACTTTGGACAATTGCTCCTTTGATAGACCACATTGGAGGGTGGTCATTGCCTTTTCATTCACTTGCGCCTTCTTGGCCATATCCCTCGTCCAATCTTTGGTCGGTATTGGCGCTCCATGTTCGTCGACCGGCTTCTCAATCCGTCTACAATGCTAAACTAGTTATCAATATCATTCATAAGGTAGTATTCCATCGTACCTTTCCAATAGCCGAAATCGTTGCCGTCAAAGAATGGAGGCCTCATCGTGCTATACCCCTCTTGGAAAGCCATCGTGCTCGGTTGATTGTTAGATCTTCCAATGCGATCCGGGCTGTGATACCACTTGTAAGGGATCCTTGGATGGCTAGAGGGGGGTGAATAGCCTCTTTTTATTTTCTACAAAATGATTAGCGGAAACACAACAAATACAATAATAATAGAAAAGAAAATACAATGCTAACGCGGAAGCTTTTACGTGGTTCGGAGATAACACTCCTACTCCACGGCGATCCTTAAGGTGGATCAACCCAAATCAATCTACACTAATAAGTTTTCTCTTTTACAAAACCTCCTCTTCTTACAAAAAATTAAAATGAAGATTAGAGAGGAGGAAGGGAATTAAAACACTTAGAAAGCTTAGAAAATTTATGGGAGCTTAAGAGAATGATCAGAATATAAGCATTAGGCTCTTCTTGCTCCCCTTGGGCTCTTTTTATAGGAAAGAGCCTCTTTTTCCTGTTGGAGGCCTATCAGTCGACTGATGAATTACATCAGTCGACTATCGTCGCGACTAACGGCTTCTGAACAATCAGATTCGCGGGATTTGCAGTCGTCATCACCAATGGGAGGACTATCGACCGATCGGCCAACAGATAGCGATTGGTGATCTTTGCCGTGGCCGATCGATCGGTTATGAGCCTTTCGCGTGGCGATCATTGCCCGCTTTGTATCTGCGACGATCGTGCGAGTCGACTATCATCGATTCGGCCGATAACTCCAATCGCCAGCAGCCTCCAACCTCTAATCTTTGCATTTTGAAGGCCCGATTCGGTGGCATAATGCTCGATCGGCACTTGTCAAGTTGGGTTAGGCCCGTCAGGTTGGCCCGCCCCGCCAAATAATTTAAGTGGGTTGGGTTGAACTTTTATCAACCCGCCATTTTGGCGGGCCTAAATGGATCGACTCGCGTGGGTTGCGGGTCTAGACGGGTTGGCCCACCGTGGCACGGGTTGGCCCGCGGGTTAAGAAATGTCAAAAGACAAGTTTTTTCACAATTACAATCTTCTTCTATCACACATACACCTCAACAAAGTATAAAAGAAGTTAAGAGTAAAGAACAAAAGAATATTTTTTATACTCTAATTATTTTTTATTATCTTGTCACTAATATTCTAATCAATATATGAAATAATGACATATCAAAATCAAATAATTTCCCAGGCTAGAAAATCTTAATTGAATTTCTATTTGAAGGAGCAAAAATTTACATTTACATATAATCAAGATTTGAATATTTTAGAACATTAAAAAGGAATCAAAAATATCGGTACTCAATTTTGTATGTCGATAATTGAATCTCAATTATAAGATTTTAGTTACTTCAAATACTTATTTTTTTAATCATGGTACTCTATCTATCTTACAGATATTACCTCAAGCCCTCAACACCTCAGTAATTTAAGATATATTTTTAAATTTGCGTGTCCTGCGGGTTGGCCCGCCTAACCCGCCTTGGGTTGGGTTGGGTTGGAAATTTCTCAACCTGCCGAGATGGCAGATCGGCTCGCCCCTCTCCGCTAAATATTGGGTTTACGACGGGTTGACCCGCCCCACCATGGGTCAGCCCGTTTGACAGTCTAACTGGCATACCCCAAGTATGACTAATGCATACTTGAAAACATACCCTGAGCCTAGACTTAACCTTCTAGCTTCTCCATCAGCCTTGCGCCTCCAGGATTTCTCTGAGTCCACGACTCCATCCATGCGCTTGCCTTCAAAAGCTTCCTTCGGTTTCGTCATGCTTTGGGTTTCTTCTTTGCCAAAGTACGCTTGGACTTTACGCTGCCAAGACTACATGCTTGGACTTATGCCGCCAAGACTTGCCTTTGGTCTTCCTTCACCAAGGACTGCTTGGACTTTACGCCGCCAAGACTACATGCTTGGACTTACGCCGCCAACACCTTTCCTTTGACTTCTCTTTGCCAAGATCACACTTGGACTTGTCTTTTACCAAGTCTTCATACTTGGATTTTCCTGTCACTTAAACATGTTCACAATTAGATCACAAAGCATTGTCTAACTTAGATGACTATCCAAACATCGAAACATATAAATGCTTGGGGCATTGTTGCACCAACAGAACCTTTATGGGAATACATATAGCAATTTATTTGAGCCACCATAGAGATACCTTTGGTCATATAAATCTTGACAGATACCTTTGTACAAGGGTTTTAGGAGGGGAGACTTTTTTTGTTTGTTAGCAAAGAAGTCTCCACAAAGCTATGACGAACTTTTGAAGTATTAACATGGACAACTCAAAAGGCCCATTAAGAATAGGGGGAGCCTAACTGATCAAGATGACAAAATGCCACACAGAAACACAACTTCCACATCAATCCACCGCTTATTAGTCTTATTTTACCCCTCTACGAGTTTCGAATGAGATATGCAAATCTGCGAGGAACAACAGCTATTGAGAAGGCCATTGGAGACCTAATTGAGATCTTATTACCCATAAGCTTCCACTTACTATATTTTTTATCAAGAATATAGGCATAACACCCATGATTGTTAGAAGTTGGACCAAGAGTTGGAATAACTTATTGGTATCCATCCTCATATGTGGGTCATGTTGATGACCCTTGCCCCTCATCAACAACTACCGCTTCAACGTCATCCCCTAAGGCAACCTCACTTGGGCCCCCAATGGTCGGGGCCTCGATAATCGAATTATTCAATAGTAGAGGAACAAGAGGGGACAATAGCATGAGATAATCAACCCCTACGCCTTAGGGGAGTCGTCAACATGATCTCCGGAGGTGCCATCGATGGTGATTCCAATAGAGTGAGAAAAAGATACAACCAAGTTGAATGTATAGTGTCAGAGCTCCTGAAGTTGAATTGGAACCTATACTAGGGCTTAGACCTAATGACTTAGAAGGGGTTGTGACCCTCCACAATGATGCCCTAGTCATTTGGACCACTATAGCTTTTTGACTTGGTTCAAGTTATTATGGATGCAAGCAGCTCAGTCAATAACCTCTTCTAAACGGTCCTAAATTAGATAGGAATAAAAATGGGGGACTTGTAATCTATTATCACACCTTTATTTGAATTCTCTAGACACGCAGTGTACTCACTCAATTAAATTAAGCTATCACTTTCTCTGGGTGAGGAGCCCCAACATCAAACTACCCCAATTGCATTTACCATTGTAGATGCTTCCTCCTACAACATTATTTTAGAGCAACCGACCCTTAGTGTTTTGCAAGTCGTCGCTTTATTTTATCTTTAGAAGATAAAATTCTCTATGGAAAAGGAGATAAGGAAAGTTTGAGGAGATCAGCAAGCTACTTGAAGATACTATGTGGAAATGATCCGAGCAGACTAGAGGAGGTTAGTCAATAGGCTGCAGCCAGACAAGCAAGGAAGATTCACATACGAGGTAAATATAGTACAAGAAGGAAAGACCCTCTCAGTTCTAATCAAGAAATAGATTTGGTATAAGTGTTCCTCTCCCACTGGGCGAGGATGACTCAAATTTCTACTAATCTCTCATCGGAGGCGAGGGATGCCTTGATTAATTGTTTGTGAAGGAATTAGGATATTTTTGCATAGTCTCCCAAGGCCTTGATAGGTGTGGATCTAGACATAATTGAGCATCATTTGTGCATTTCAATGAATGCCCATCTAGTGAAGCAAAAGCATTGTCACTTCGGTCATGAAAAAGATAAAGTGGTGTATTCGAGAGGAGGTGCAGAAGCTGCTAGAGGTGAAGCATGTGCCCGAACTAAGATACTCATCTTGGGTTTCCAATGTAGTCTTAGTAACAAAACCTTCAAAAAAAAAAAAAAGTGGCATACATGTGTGGATTTTTGAGACTTGAACAAGGCTTGTCCCAAGGACTACTATCCCTTATAACACATTGATCAGTTAGTGGATTTTACTGCGAGGTATCAATTCATATCCATGATGGATTCCTATCAAAGATATTACAAAATTTCCCTAGCTAAAGCAAATCAAGACAAAGCTGCTAGTGCCTATAAGATCTACATATTTCCACAATGGCATGACATTGTCCACTTTGGGTCTAAGTCATCGTGGTTTTGTTTTTGGGCTTTACCCAAAATGTCTCATATCAATGAAGATATCTTTTTATCTTATAAGCACATGATTTTTTCCATATCTTACCAATGTGGGACTTTGATTGTATTCCTCTCATGCTTTCAATAATTCTCCCCCCCCCCCTCTCTCAAACGAAGGACCACATTGAGCCCCCTCAAGCTCATCCATCCTCGAAGGACTTCCTCTGCTTGATGTACGATCCTTAACCCACCAGGACTTCCTGCCAACTTTCTTGTCCTTCTGACCCAACTGGACTTCCTACCAGTTGTTCATCCCTTCTGGCCCAACTGGACTTTCTTCTAATTGTTCTATCCCTCCAACCCAACTGGACTTCATGCCTAGTGTCTGGTACTCTTGATCCGGACATGCGAGCTCCGCTTCATTCGTTCGAGGTTCATGGCTTGACATATATCATGGCTCTGATATCAATTGTTAGTACCTATAAGATCTATATATCTCCACAATGACATGATATTGTCCACTTTGGGTCTAAGCCATCATGATTTTGTTTTTGAGCTTTACCCAAAATGTCTCATACCAATGAAAATATCTTTGTATCTTATAAGCAAATGATATTTTCCATGTCTTATCAATGTGAGACTTTGATTATATTCTTCATACTTTCAACAAAAAGACAATTTTGTTACTGCTGAAGTCACCTTTTGTTATATTGTCATGTCACGCAATGGAATTCTTGAGTGGCTTCATAACCATGATTGGTTTTGCATTTCTCATGATACGGTAGAAAAGTCACAAGACTTCAACTGCACACACACTTTGGGAAATCCTTATAGGAAATATATCTGGAAAGGTCACATAGGATTTCAATCGAACATCCATTTGGGGAACATTCCCAGAAAGGTCATAACGTATTTCAACGACACACTCACTTTGGGAACATTCCTATTGATAATATACTCATAAAGGTCACACAGGAATTTAACCAAGCATGCACTTTGAGAACATCCCCACTCTGCTTATTCATTATGAGAATGTCTCTAACAGGCAACATCTCCTAATCTTTTCGTTATGGTTATCCCTATGTTTTCTAAATCGGGCTTCATTAGGCTTTGCTCCTTAGTCCGATTTGAAGGGGGGACATGTGATATATCTGAGGCAACCCGTTCAGGTAGAATTTCCTTTGGGCCTCACCTAGACGGGCTCTCTCAACACAAATCTGGCACAAAAGAGCTTACCCAAGTGGAGGTTGTCACGCCCCGAGAGTATGTCGTGCCAAAAATCAAACGGACAACATCTCCCCTGTACGTGGTAATATTTCGGGTTAATACAAGGCTCGTAGGCCCACAACAACAACATAAGATAATCATAACAACAGCAGCGGAAATAGAAACCACATACCCACAACATACATACCAAAAATATACAGGTGTACACCACCTGACAAGTCCACAGTCATAAAATCGTAAATAAAACAACGACTACACAAATAGAGTCCACGACATCACGACAAAATCCATAATAAAAACAATTCCATAACATATCAAAGTCCAAGACATAAAACGAACTCCTCGGGAGACTCGAAAAACGGAGATGGGATGGATCGTTGGCGCAGCTCCAAGTCATCACGAAGACTTCTACCTGTTACCTGGGCGACAGAAAAACTCACGGTATGTGGTGGTGAGTAAAACTCAGTAGGTAATAAGATAAAACATGTAAATATATGTATCAATATTACATATCATTCAATGGTTTAATCTACTCGTACAACAGGTATACATCAGCATAACAAGTATATATGCATGCATACACTAAATAAACTAGACAACAAACGATGCTGACATACCTGACAGTCAACACTCTATCCTCCAACCTGGGCATATATCCACAACATAAGGTATAAAAAAATAGTACTAACTCACACTACATCCTAATATGGGTCGGGGGTATCACAGTGAATAACCAACAGGTATACAAGTACCGGCCTACTACTATACAGAAAATGCAATAGCATGTATGAATATGTACAAACAAGTGCAACAAGCATAGTACATACAAATGCATCATCAAAGTGAATATACATATGGAATGTATCTGTATGTATACTAATCACCATCATCCATGTATATATATATATATATATATATACAAGCATGTATGTATATATATATAACCATATGTAAAACACCGTATGATACGGCAATGCAGCATGCATGGTCATGCCTGCTCACCCCAGTGTGGCCTGGGTGGCACGACATGACAACTGTCCCAACTCACACCAACCACTACTATAGAGTGGTCGAGTGGGCAATATGATCAAGTAGCATATGAGCGTAAAGAGCTCGCTACGCAATGGGGGTCCCTGCTGCTAGCCACTCCGACTGATACTACCAATGAGTGGTCGAGTGTCACGCACCCAGGACAACGGCACGCAACTCCAACTACCATAGTCTATAATGATAGAGTGCGGCACAACAAATGCTATGCCCTCACACCAGTTACTCCTCTGGGAGTAACCTGTGAGGCAGGATGACTGATGACTCTCTCTCAACCCCAAGGGGAGACGATGTCGACAGTATGCATACAATGACATGAGGGTATTGTCTCACATACAGACATCTACCATAGACTCTCTATTCAACAGAGAGTCACGCCTAATTGATCAGTACACTCTCTATCTTGTAGAGAGTCGTACTCATCTGATCATGGCAAGCTAGGACCATCTATCTGTAGCGACACACTGTCCACGACTCACCTGACCATTTACACAACACGTGGTTGGTAAATAAGTGTGCAACATACATGTATGGAATAAGTCCTACATTTAGGGCATTATCTACCCATGGAGGCCCTTTTTGCCAAATTTATAATTTAGGTCATCCTCCGTACTCTAACATCTACACCCTACTAAACATTTAGACCTACTTTTGGTGCAACAATGCTCCAACCATTTATATATGTTTTGATGTTTGGATAATCATCTAAGTTAGGCAATATCTTGTGATCTAATTGCGAAAATGTTTAAGTGACAGGGAAGTCCAAGTATGGTCTTGGCAAAGGAAGTCCAAGTATGGTCTTGGCGAAGGAAGTCCAAGTATGATCTTGGCAAAGGAAGTACAAGGGATGGACATGGCAGCGTAAGACCAAGCTTGTAGTCTTGGCAGCGTAAAGTCCAAGCGAACCTTGGCAAAGAAAGTCCAAAGTAAAGTCTTGGCAGCATAAGTCCAAGCTTGTAGTCTTGGCGGCATAAAGTCCAAGCATTTGGCAACCCAAGACATGACGAAACCGAAGGAAGCTCTTGGAAGCAAAGCGCAAAGGATGAACAAGTCGCGAACTCGGAGGGATCCTGAAGGCGCAAGGCTTATTAAGGAGCTAGAAGGTTGAGTCTAGGTCTAGGGTATAAAATCAAGTATGAATTACTCATACTTGATGAGTATCAGTCGACTGGTCAGGCGTTCGACTGAGTCAGGGTGAAACCCTGGCCATCAGTCGACTGCCTTGGTCATGGCAGTCGACTGATCAAGAAAAATATCACCACAGAATGCAGTCTCACTCGACTGCTGCCTTGATCACTCGATTGATCACTCCATCACCGATGATGGAGGGATCGATCGATCACTGGCCGTTGGAGATCGCGGCTACGAATCTCCGCGAGATCGCGTTCGAAGCCGTTGGCCGGTGGCGATCGGGATGGTAAGCATCACCGATCGATCAAGCCGGAAAAATATCTCTTCTATAAAAGGGGACATGGGAGCTTGGTGAAGCTAGTGCTCTTGCTCCCAACTACACCTACGTGCTCACCAAGCTTTCCAAGTGTTTTTAGCAATCCAAAACCTCCTCTTCTCTAATCCTAATCTTCCATCATTGTAAAGAAGAGGAGTGCATTGTAAGATAAGGTTTCTCCACCTTGGTTCATCCAAAGGAGGTTCTAGTGAGGATTGATTAGGGCTAATCCACCTTACGGATTGCCGTGGAGTAGGAGCGTCATCTCCGAACCACGTTACATCGGGTGTTAGCTTTGTTTCTTGCTTTTATTTGTGTTTATATTTGTATTGCTTCCGCTAACGTTTTTGTAGAAAGAAAGAAAGGCTAATCACCCCCCCTCTAGCCATTCCAAGGGTCCTAACAAGTGGTATCAGAGCCCGGATTGCTTGGAAGATCTCACCATCAACCAAGACATCAATGGCTCTTCAAGAGGGATATAGCACCGCCAAGCCACCGCTCTTCGACGGGAGTCATTTTGCGTATTGGAAAGGTAGGATGAAGTACTATCTTATGAGTAATATTGAAATTTGGCATAGCATTGTAGGTGGCTTCGAGGAACCGGTGGATGAACATGGAGACCCTATTCCAAGCAAGGATTGGACAAGGGAAATGAACAGCAAATTTGAATCAAATTCCAAGGAAGTACTCACCATTCAATGGGGCATTACCATGGAGCTACTCAACAAGGTGGGGCCTTTCAAATCCATGAGAGCTATGGGAAAAGCTCATTGAGCTAAATGAAGAGTTCAAGGAGTGCCAAGAAGGACCTACTAATTGGACAACTTCAAGCCTTCCAAATGAAGATGCATGAAACCGTAAGCCAAATGCATGGAAGGTTCAAAGAAATTGTTAACGGACTCCATATCATAGGTGAGTGAGTTGACAACCGGGATTTGGTAAGGTATATTTTACAAGCATTTCCTAGAAATTCTTTATGGACTTCTATAGTTGATGCCATTAAGGTAACTAGGGATCTTTCGCAAATTAAAATTGATGAACTATTTTGTGAGTTTGAATTGCATGAGCAAACTAACATGTCTTCTAAGGAAAAGGGCTTAGCTCTATTTGTTGAGAAGAAGGAAAAGAAGAAGAAAGAAAGAAAAGAGGTGTCATCATCATCCGAGTCGGAGCGTGAGTCAAGTAGTGACGAAGATTCGGCGAGTGAGATGGCCCATTTTGTCAAGAAGTTCCTTAGAAAATCAAAGGAATTCAAGAATAGAGATGCAAGAAAGGGGTCCCATTCTTCAAGAGGTAAAAATAGTGGTAATTCAAGTTTTAACAATAATGTGATTTGCCATGCTTGCAACAAAAAGGGGCACATAAAGCCGAATTGCCCGGAGCTAAAGAAGAAAGAGGAAAAGGAAAAGAAAAAGAAGGACAAGAAGGAGAAGAAGAAGAAGGAGGTCATGGTGGCTCAAACCACATGGGACACACCAAGTGTTGAAGACTCTTCCTCCGATAATGAGCTTTGCCACATCACACGCCATGTGGCACTCATGGCACTAGGAGATGATTCGGGCACATCAAGCCAAGAAGATTCCTCAAGCAATGAATCGTCATCTAGTGACGATGAGGTAATAAACTCTCCCAAGGTTAAGCTCCTTTATAAATCAATTGCCTATCTTCAAGAAGCTCTAGATAAGTCTAAATCTAAGGTTAAGAGCATGAAGGTAGAACTAAAGGCTATTAGAAATGAAAAACCTTCACATGTTGACTCTTACATGCTTAAGGAAGAAAATGACAAACTTAGGGATGAGGTTAGTGAATTGAAAGCATGTTTAGAAAAATTTTCAAATGGCTCAAAGTGTCTTGATATGATTCTTAGTAGGCAAAGAGTGATTTATAACAAGGCCGATTTAGGATATAAGCCAAAAGAAAAAGAAGTTGCTTATATTTCATTGATTAATAGGAAAGCAACCATTAAGGGAAAAGTTAAGAAAGCATGGGTACCTAAGAAGTTTTTACTTAATGTTACCGGTCCGAATGTTTGGGTACCAAAAGCTTGTGTTTTTCATGTGATTTAGGTAGGAGAGCGAGGTATGTGGATTGTGGATAGCAGTTGCTCAACACATATGACCGGGGATGTGAGCAAGTTCTCCACAATTAAATATGTGAAGAAGGGAGCGGTGTCCTTTGGGAATAGTGGAAAACTCAAGATATTAGGTAGAGGTACAATTGAGGTATCCCCCAAGATTGTCATTCACAAAGTTTTACTAGTTGAAAATATGAAATTCAATTTATTAAGTGTTAGTCAACTTTGTGATGCAAACTATCATGTCTCCTTTGAATCCTCTAAATGCATGATTAGACACAAGGAATTAATTGATTGCATGTTAGTTGGATATAGGAAATCAAATATCTATTATGTTGATCTTTCATATGCTTCTAACATTTCTACTAAGTGTTTTGTTGCAAAAGAAGAGGAAAGTTGGCTATGGCATAGAAGATTGGGGCACATCAACATGAAAAACATAGCCAAGGTAGACAAGATGGAGTTGGTCAAAGGGCTACCAAAGATCAAGTATGTCAAGAACAAATTGTGTGATGCATGCCAAGAAGGAAAACAAACAAAGGCATCACACAAAGGTAAAACTTTAACTAACACCTCTTTACCATTAGAGTTATTGCATCTTGACTTGTTTGATTGTCATAGTACTCCATCTTTAAATGGTAATAAATATTGTTTGGTTATAGTAGATGATTTTTCTAGGTATACTTGGGTCTACTTTATGAAACATAAGGATGATACCTTAGAAATAATCATAGGATTTAGTAAAAGGGTTGAAAATGAAAAGAGTCTCAAAATTAACCGGATCCGTAGTGATCATGGTGGTGAATTTAAAAACTTAAAATTTTCACAATTTTGTTTAGAGCAAGGGTACAAGCATGAGTTCTCTTGTCCTAGAACACCCCAACAAAATGGGGTGGTGGAAAGGAGAAATCGTGCCCTACAAGAGGCGGCTAGGACTATGCTCAATGCATATTCTCTACCTAGCTACTTGTGGGCGGAAACGGTTAATACTGCTTGCTATATCCAAAATAGGGTTCAAATCCATAGGTTTTTAGGAAAAACATCATTTGAATTATGGAATGGGACTATACCCACAATTCATTATTTCAAAGTCTTTGGATGTAAAGTTTATATTCTAAACACCAAGGATAACTTAGGAAAATTTAAATCAAAAGCGGATGAGGGAATCCTAGTTGGATACTCATCCACAAGTAGAGGATATAGAGTCTACAATAAGAGAACCAAAGGGATAGAGGAGTCTTTCAATGTTCAATTTGATGAAACTACTAATACCTACCCTAGAAAGTCCTCCATTGATAAGGATATTAATGACAATAATCAAGATATTACCCAAAAACTTCAAAATTTGACCATTAGGGGTAATGATCAAGGGGGAGGGAGAGGAGACTCCGATGATGAAAGAAAGGTGGAAGATAACAATGATCAAATTGAAACACCTCCTAGAAACCTAAGAGTTCATCAAGATCATCCACTTGACCAAGTAGTAGGAGATATATCTCAAGGAGTAAGAACTAGGTCATTTCATAGACCTCCCACTAGTCAAGTAGCTCTTATCTCACAAATTGAGCCCAAATCGATCAATGATGCATTACATGATCCGGATTGGATTTTGGCAATGCAAGATGAATTGGCTCAATTTGAGAGAAGTCAAGTGTGGGAATTAGTACCTAGACCCAATGATAACACCATAATTACTACAAGATGGGTTTTTAGGAATAAGCTAGATGATCAAGGAAATATCACTAGAAATAAGGCTAGGTTGGTTGCTAGAGGATTCAATCAAATTGAGGGGCTTGACTATGATGAGACGTATGCCCCGGTTGCGAGGTTAAAATCTATTAGGATTCTCTTAGGGTATGCTTCCTACATGGGATTTAAACTTTACCAAATAGATGTTAAATCGGCATTCTTAAATGGTTTTATTAAGGAGGAAGTATATGTAGAGCAACCACCCGGATTTGAGAACATAGATTATCCAAATCATGTATGTAAGCTTAGGAAAGCATTATATGGGTTGAAACAAGCTCCCCGGGCATGGTATGAAAGAGTATCATCTTTCTTAATTTCTAAGGATTTTAGAAGAGGTCAAGTAGATCAAACTTTGTTTATAAAGTCAACATTAAAAGATATATTCATAGCCCAAGTATATGTTGATGATATCATTTTTGGGTCAACGAATAATGATCTTCTTCAAGACTTTATAAAAAATATGGAAAATGAATTTGAAATGAGTTTGGTTGGAGAGCTTACCTTTTTCCTAGGTTTACAAGTCAAACAAACCAATGAGGGTATTCATATTTATCAAACCAAATATGCAAATGAAATGATCAAGAAATTTGGTTTGGAAAATGCCAAAATTGTAACCACTCCTATGGCCACTAGCACTAGAATAGATAGTGATCATGAAGGTAAATCGATTGATCTTAAACTTTATAGGAGTATGATTGGTAGCCTACTATACCTAACCGCTAGTAGACCCGACATTTTATTTGCGGTAGGTATGTGTGCAAGATACCAATCTTGTGCCAAAGAATCACATTTAGTAGTCGTCAAAAGAATACTAAGATATATTAAAGGCACCCTAAATGTAGGACTTTGGTATCCTAGGACTAGGTCATTTGAATTGCTTGGGTATACCGATTTCGATTATGCCGGGTGCAAATTGGATAGGAAGAGTACTAGTGGTGGATGTCAATTTCTTGGGTCCTCCCTAGTAAGTTGGAGTAGTAGGAAGCAACATTGTGTTGCTTTATCAACCACCGAAGCTGAATATGTGGCTTTGGGTGGTTGTGTAGCTCAATTACTTTAGATGAGACATACTCTTGTGGACTATGAGCTACACTACTCTAACATTAAAGTTTATTGTGATAATGTGAGTACCATCAACTTGACCAAAAATCCGGTACATCACTCTAGAACCAAGCACATTGAAGTGAAACATCACTTCATAAGAGATCATGTGGCAAGAGGGGACATTGAACTTAATTATGTAGAATCTAAGTCCAACCTTGCCGATATCTTCACCAAAGCTCTTCCCGAAGCCGAATTTTCATCATTAAGGAGAGAGCTTGGTATGTGCTTTGTAGAGTAAAATTCTAGGTTTGCAATGATCCTATACTTATATAGCTTCTTTATACCTTGATGCATCTCACAAAAGCCTTAAGAAATCTTGATTTTTGTATTGAAATACTTAGAAACATGTGAGATGATAGGGAAGGTTTACTTGGCTCATCATGCTTGTTATGATGCATTACTATGAGCCAATACCACACCTAGAGACATAAAAACCTTATGGACCAATCATTGGGAAGGCTTGTATTCAAGTAATGAATACATAGCTCAAAGAACATGGTTGGAAATTCCAAATAATATATATTTTAAACTATGTTCATCATATTTTGAAAAACAGTTTTCAAATGGAACACAAAGTGATACAAAGTTTGCAAAATCTTTAGAACTTTTGATAGGTTCCAAGTTTGTATCAATCTTGTAATCTAGAAAACTTATATTTTTCAAATTATTTTTCCTTGATAAACTATGATTTCAGAAATGTGTGCGCAAAATTTTGTGATTTTTCGAGATTTCTGGAATTTCTACCGCATTTCGAATCAATAAAAGGTCAAATTTCTGCTTGAGTTTAGAATGACCGTTTTCTGATAATAAACTCCATTTTCTGATATTTGGTGTATCTTTGATGTCCTAACACTATGGCATGATAATATTATGTATAAACAAGTTTTAGGACTAATTAATGCAGGGGGAGTTTTCATATATTATATTTTTCTTTCATCCCCAAAACCATTGTTGGTGCAAAGTTGGGACTTAATTTTTGAATTGTTGTTATGCTTTGCGTCAAATATTGTTTACACATTATAAAGCATGTCTTGGGTTCAGGGGGAGCTTAATTTCTATCTTATGCCTTAGTCCAAGATTCAACACCTTTAATTCTTTCATTGTTGAATCCCTCTCCTTTTTTTTTTATGTATGTCAAAGGGGGAGAAGGAATGTTTAAGTTAGATGATTAAGTGTGTATCTTTAAAGACCTAACTTAAATGATTGTCAAACATCAAAAAGGGGGAGATTGTTGGTGCAACAATGCTCCAAGCATTTATATATGTTTTGATGTTTGGATAATCATCTAAGTTAGGCAATATCTTGTGATCTAATTGCGAAAATGTTTAAGTGACAGGGAAGTCCAAGTATGGTCTTGGCAAAGGAAGTCCAAGTATGGTCTTAGCGAAGGAAGTCCAAGTATGATCTTGGCAAAGGAAGTACAAGGGATGGACTTGGCAGCGTAAGACTAAGCTTGTAGTCTTGGCAGCGTAAAGTCCAAGCGAACCTTGGCAAAGAAAGTCCAAAGTAAAGTCTTGGCAGCATAAGTCCAAGCTTGTAGTCTTGGCGACATAAAGTCCAAGCATTTGGCAACCCAAGACATGACGAAACCGAAGGAAGCTCTTGGAAGCAAAGCGCAAAGGATGAACAAGTCGCGAACTCGGAGGGATCCTGAAGGCGCAAGGCTTATTAAGGAGCTAGAAGGTTGAGTCTAGGTCTAGGGTATAAAATCAAGTATGAATTACTCATACTTGATGAGTATCGACCGATCGATCGATGTATCACCGACCGTCGCGTTGACTAAGTCGGTGAAACCGACCATCACCGACTACCTTGGTCACTGCGATCGGATCGATAGCGATCACCGACCGCCAAGGGCGCAATCGATCGATCAAGAAAATATCGCCATTGCATGCGCCTCACTCGATCACGCCTTTGATCACTGACCGATCACTCCATCACCGATCGATGGAGGATCACCGACTAATCACCTGGCCGTTGGAGATTACGGCTACGAATCTCCGTGGAGATTGCGTTTGGTCGCCGTTGCCGGCGATGATCGATGGTAAGCATCACCGACCGATCGGGCCAACGGGAAAAACAGCCCCTCTTCTATAAAAAGGGGCCATGGGGAGCTTGGTGAAGCTAGTGCTCTTGCTCCCAACTACACCTACGTGCTCACCAAGCTTTCCAAGTGTTTTTAGCAATCCAAAACCTCCTCTTCTAAACCTAATCTTCCATCATTGTAAAGAAGATGAGTGCATTGTAAGATAAGGTTTCTCCACCTTGGTTCATCCAAAGGAGGTTCTAGTGAGGATTGATTAGGGCTAATCCACCTTACGAATTGCCGTGGAGTAGGAGCGTCATCTCCGAACCACGTTACATCGGGTGTTAGCTTTGTTTCTTGCTTTTATTTGTGTTTATATTTGTATTGCTTCCGCTAACGTTTTTGTAGAAAGAAAGAAAGGCTAATCACCCCCTCTAGCCATTCCAAGGGTCCTAACACTTACATCACATCTGTAACACCTAAATCATGATAGGGAATATGTGATATCAACAATTGAGCATATATATATCCAACAATAAGTTCAAGCATACGATAATCAGAGCAGGGTCAAGATAATATGAACACCTAACATGCTCATATCTACGTCTAAATCTGAAAACAATTACATCTACCTGACCAGGTAGGAAATTACCCACCTGATACGAAGCTCGAATAATCCTCACGGTCGCGGACCCGTCTCGTATCCACGTCCTACAAATATCATCAATTATCATTCAGTGAAAGCATACAACAACAATACGAATTAGCTACTACGTTATCCACATATCCGTATCCCTTATCGAATACGATTTAGAAACCCCAATTAGCCAAACTTAACCATTTAATTTAAACCCATTGGTTTCAATTAGCAAAAGTGCTAACTCCCTCATCCAATTCTATATCCAACT
Organism: Wurfbainia villosa; assembly: GCA_025175895.1. Taxonomy (NCBI): domain Eukaryota; kingdom Viridiplantae; phylum Streptophyta; class Magnoliopsida; order Zingiberales; family Zingiberaceae; genus Wurfbainia; species Wurfbainia villosa. The sequence continues at coordinate 13,207,307 of CM046001.1, read as the reverse complement.
TAATAAAATTAATCTCATAAAGATTTAACCTTTTACCCCCAACCTATTGTAATAGTATCACCAACAGAATCAGTTACAAATCTACTTCATAAACACAACACTTAAATCACAGCTGCCCCCTACTATAATTAATTCTATAATTAACATCCATCATTCCCGGTTAACAAGTATGCTAACCTACAACCGTTTACAGCCATCCCTACCTATTGTATCCACCGGGACAGGCCACACACATCCTCTCTTCTCGCTCACAGCCAATACAATAAATTGAACTAGACTGATAGAACAAAAGGTAGGTAATCAGGCTTACCAACAATTGAAGTCTCCACCGGCAACAACTCCCTTAGAACTGGCATCCCCGTTCAACTGCTTGAGACCACTGCCCAAACCCCACAGCATTACCCCATGAAATCTTTACCAACAAGAATTCACAGAACAAAGGAAAATTACTCTTCCTTACCCAAAATTGAACTTCACCGGCAAATTAGAATCCCCAAACAACCGACAGCCCTGTTCACCGGAATCCACTGCCCAAATCACCGATTAGGTCATACAAGGGAAATCACAGCTAGGAGTTGTATCCTCGTCCCAAAAAGGAAAAGAAAGGATCAATTCTTACCTAGTTCCAACACTGGTTGGCAATGAGAAACCCCAACCGACGACTCTGCTCACCGGCGAAATCAACGCCTTGTTCACCGACGCACTGCTCTAGCTCTCGTCGGAACCCCTATTCAAATGACTCAAAATCAACTACCCATCATATAAGAATTCCTTCTGGCATCGAAGGAAAACACTGCCTTACGGCCCGGACGGTAGTCACGCTTCGATCGGGACACGGCGTCGTCGCCGTGATCCCACCTCACGACCTGCGTGCACCTTGCCGTTCAGACTCGTAGTAGCCACGCGGGAGTGTACTCACTGATCGTAAACGCGGCGAGGGAAGGAGACCGGCGAGGATGTAGGTGAAGGCACTCGACCAGTCGCGTGCGTCGGAAGGGAGGATGAAGATCGAGTGGTGAGGCAGAGAGGTTGTCGCGGTGAGGGAAAAGGGGAAGTGAGGGCTTGGGAAGGGGCAGCGCCGGGCGGCGGAGTTGGAGACGAATTACTCTGATGCGCGAAATGCTTGTGCGAGGAGACTGCGTCGGCGAGAAACGGAAGGGAAGAAGCGGCGGCGTTTAATTGTTTAACGGGTCGGGTGGTTTTTTAACGGGTTGGGCTTTAAACCCAATAAACCATTAACCCTAGATTTAATTAAATCTAGGTTAATTAAACTAATAAAATTCCTTAAGCTAGGTTAGATGTAATTAACTCCAAACCATACTATTTTTTTTTTCGTGGTATTTTACAGAGGTATTCTTGCCGAGCCATCCTCCTCTGATCTCAACCTCCGACAACTTCTGACCATCATAGTCACCGTATACAATTGCCCTTGACGAGGTAGACTGCACCAAATGTGACACCTAGATAGCAACCCAACCACACCATATGTATGAGTTTGCCACTTCCTACTCTAGAAGTTGACCCATATCCATCGATGCAACCGAACTTTGATGGGAGTGACAACCCATGTGGACTTTCTTCTCTCCAGCTATATAAAGGGGGATGAAGACAAGTGAAGGTGTGATTTTCTCATATATTCAAAGGCTTCTTACTTTTCTTCCTTGAGCTCTCTTGATCCTCTTGTTTGTTACTTGCGTACCCACGAGTTTCATTCTCAGCCTAGTGCTGACTTGATAATTAGAAGGGTCACACTGACCACACCATTTATCCGCTGACCTGTATTGATGTGCAAGATCTACAAGCCAATAAAGATGCAAAAGAAACAATTGGAAAGAAGGAAGAGAAGGGTCTAAGCATGGAGGGAGGCCATCGACAAGATTTTTTTTTTTAAAAAAAAAAGGTCCTTAACTTTAGGGTAGTTGTTTAGTGATATATTTCTTTAATGCTTATCATTCACAATATATTTTTCCAACATTTGAAGAAGAGAAGTGTCTAAAGATCATTGAAAAAAAATTGTAAGGTATCTATATTGTTGTAATTCATATTAGTGATATGTCTTCTCCAACAATTAAGGAAGAGAGGTGCATGTTTAAAAGTCATTGGATCACTATAAAAATAATAGTTTATTATGATATTTTCTTAACGACACTTAATTTATAATGTAGTTATAAAAAGTTTATCATAATATTTTTAAAAAAAGATTATAATTTTAAAAATGATGTCCGATTAAATTGCTTATAATAATATCTTTAATAAATATCATTATATTTAAGAAAAAATATTAACCTACATTACTATTAATACCGTTGTGTGTTGTGACTAGGTTTTATTTTTTCGGTGTCACTAACTTGCTCGATCACAGCATCCCTTTCTGCATCATCTACTTGCTCGATCACAGCATCCCTAAAATTTCCACTGTACCGCCGCCGTCGACGTCCATCTCCTCAATGTCGATGGCTTATCGTGCTCTTCTCTCCTATGTATTTCTCAGTTTACAGTGTTATGTTATTTGACAAATGTTGCATTTCTTCAAGTCCACTTCTCTCTCACACAATATTGAAATCCTGGGTGCAAGTATGATCCCTTTCTTTTATCAAATAGTTGCCTCCCATAGACCTACAAGGATTTGGTGTCAGATGCATTTCAATGCAGAATCTCCCTTTAATGCAGCATACATCATTTTCGCTTGAAAATGAAAGCTCCATCTTATCTAATTGTTCTCTACCTTCTTATGTTCAATCAGAGAAACTATTGATAGTTAATTGAATTTTAAATTGTGCTTTGTGGAACCTATCATGAATGTGTTTTCTTTGTATATGCTTAGTCTTACTACCTCCTCCTTCATGGTACATAGAAGAGGTTTGCCTTACTATACTAATTTCTTATTCTGTTTATAGTTGAGCTCATTTGGCTGCTCTATGAAGGGATTCAATTAGTAAGACATCTGACCTTTCGTCTTGAATTTCAAAATCCATTCTTGTATTCTATTTAGGCAGAAGAGGTTTACACATTTGGAGGCTTTAATTCTTGTTCTTGGCTATCATTTTTGCAAGAAATATATGAAAAGTGAACTTGTTTGTATAGGTTTTGGTATTTAAAATCAGAGAAAATACTAGCAATTATTTTCCTGTTTTCGTGTAGCTTGTATTATCTTCTCATGACAAATGGTTTCATTTGTGCCTTTGAGATACTTTCTAGTCGATTGTTATTGTCTTTATGGTTTATGGTTTGTATTTAGTAGAGAAATAACAAACTGGCAATTAAAGAAATGCAATTTTCATATGGTTCAATCAGTGTATTATTTAAATTAGTATCGTTTGCTATGTTCTAAATCTTATCGCAAAATAAAAATCCAAAATCTGGAACAATATCTTTATGGAAACTATTTTCTGATTGTTTCATGGTTCCAATTGCTATTGTCATTCACATCTTGAGATGATTTTTTTTTTCCTGTATTAGACTACATCACAGGTATTCATTACTTTAATATTGAAGAAACTTGTAAGATTTGAAAACAGTTACAAATTATAAGTTTTCTTTAACTCACCTTTTCTTCACATGGAATCTTTTTACATAGAATTTCTTATTTTACTAGTGATAGATGAACATTTAGGGTGGATCTAAGTTGGTGGGTGAATAATTAGATGAATATTTACACCTAATGATAGATGAATATAATGCATTAGTCTTAGTCGCAATCAGATTGTTTAGCTAATTTTGTATTATCTTTAATTTGTAACTAACTATTGTTTGTATTAGTTATGACTCCGAACTAATAGAAAATCTTATTTTAAACTATAATCTGAGAGAGATATACAATCATCAGCTATGAGTACAAATCACATGGATTGATACTCAATTGGACAAGTATTATCTAATTTTATGCATCATAAATTTATTATTTTTTGGAAATAGTAAACATTTAATCCATCTTGTGTATTAAATTAAAGTAAAATTTTATATAGTCTTTTCCCTGTGTGTCTAATTCTTATTTGCATTTTTTTTACTTGAATTAATACTTTTATAAATAATGACAATATACAAGATACCTTGAATAACTAAAGAGATGCAAATTCAAATTAATTCCAAATTTATGTGCAAGATAATATCGCATATGTTGAAAACAATCCTTCAATTACATACCAAAATGATAATATGACAAAGAATCTAATGAAGGTAACATATATTAAAATTATAATAATCTATTTTATTATTTATATTATGTCTTATATTCTTTTATATGTGTATAGATATTGATGATGAACTTCATATTACTGAGAGGAAAAAAAGAGGTCCTATATTTATAAAAGAAATATGGGGTCGATCTAGCACATTACCACGCATTAATATTCCATGTGATGATATGAGATGCCCTATAGGAACAATAAATAAATTAAAAAAATATATTTTTTGGGTTCTTTGGTAAGAAAGGATAAGTATTGTCCAATTGATGTGGATGATTGACATAAAATGTCAATGGATAAAAAGAAAGAAATGTTAAATGCTATAAAGGTAAATAAATAGTTTTTGTATAATTTTATCATTTAAGACTTTTAATTTATGTAATAATAATTTGCTTAAATATTTTTGGTAGGAAAAGTACGATCTTCCTCCAGGGACATAAAATTGGACACTACGTGTAAGATACGGTGGGAAAAAAATCGTATGGTTAGGAGTTAATTACATCTAACCTAGCTTAGGAAACTTTAATAGTTCAATTAAAATTGGGTTAATTGAATTTGGTTAATAGCTTATAGGATTAAAACCCAACACAAACACCCGTTAAAACCAAAAACCCGACCCGCTCAATGAAATTAACGCCAGAAAGTTAACGCTGCATCCGTTCGCCGTTTCTCACCGTCGAAACGACGAACGTTTCTCTTTCGCGATCCCCTTTCCTCCCACTCACGATAATCTCTACCTCTTGCGTTCCCTTCTTCTCCGAAACGACCATGATCGATCTCTCCAGCTCCCCGATTTCTCCCTCTCGCTCGTTTTCTCTCCTCCTCTGCGCGACCTCTTCAACTCCTATCGCTGGAGTTCGTCGGCTCCTCTGCTCGAGTGGACGGCGGTAGGCGACGGTGCTCACGGACAGACCAGAGCAGCGAAGGAGGATTGCGATTTGGGGGCTTGGGTCGACGGTGACGGCGCTATGCTCAGATAGGGAAAGTCGGCAACTTGCTGCCGAAGCCGAGAGTCCCAGCGGGAGCTAGGGCAGTGCCTTGGGGGTGTTGAGTTCACCAGTGAACAGGGGATCGCTGTCGGAATTGGGTAAGTCGAGGCTATCCTTCATCGATGATCGGTGTTTCGTGATGGTTCCTGATGCTGTGGTGGTCGTTGTTAACCGGATTTGATTTGGGCAGTGATTGGGGATTTGATTACGCCGTGAACAGGAGACGAGGAAGGGTTGCCGGTGGAGATCTGAGATCGGTAATAATTGATCATTTTTCTTTTGGGATGAGGATACAACTCCTAGCTGTGATTTCTCTTGTATGACCTAATCGGTGATTTGAGCAGTAGGGTTCCGATGAACAGGGGTGGCTGCCGGTTGTTGGGGATTGGCTGCCAGTGGGAAATTACAACAGCAGGTAAGCGTGATTTAGCTTTTGTCCGGCTGTTGTTGATTGCTAATTTTTGTTATTGTGTGGGGAGGAACCGATGGGTGATGGGTTGAACTGTGTGGTTGTGATTGTGGTTGCAGCAGGCGGTTGGAAGCTGATTCGTGACCTCTGTGGAAATTAGGGCAGTAAGGAACTGATCGGGCAAACTGAGAAATTGAGGGAAAGTTCCAACCGTTGATAAGCTTAGTTTATCACATGTTCATCAGTGATTGTTGCTATTTGAATTTCTATTATCGTACAGTCGTGAGTGATCGGAGGAATGGAGTAGGTTGTGAGTGGAGGTTAGTATGGAATTGAATGTATAGATTTGTGTAGTCGTTAATTGGAAATGGGGGGGTTTTAATTATGATGTTAACCGTATCAGTTGAGGATCTAATGTGAAGGTTGGTTACAGTGAATCGACCTTGGATAATTTGAGGGATTTTCTTAAGTCGTAGTCGATAAAAGGATGCGACTATAAGAACGATATAGTAATTAATTCGTATGTTGTAGTCTGCTTGCACTAAAATGTAATTGATGCTATTTGCAGGACGTGGATACGAGACAGGTCCGCGGCCGTGAGGACTCTATTACTACGAGCATTGACAGCAGGTGGGTAATTCCTACCTTGGTCTAGTTTAATGCATACAGATTTAGATGCATGATCATCTTATATGATCATGTTACCTTGACTCTGTTCTTATTTTTCGTATGCTTGATACTTTACCGTTGGCTATTAACTCCATTGCTGCTATCATGTTTATTTTACCATGACTAGGAGTTATATATATAGGTGATGTAAGTAACTTAGAATTTGTTAAGTTAAGTGCAAGTAGTAAAGTCTGGATGACAACCTGATTGTAAATTGGGCAAAAAGGTCATCCGTATGTAGATAATGTCTTGAACCTAGGGTTAGTTCTAGTACCCTTAGGTTGCATGTTTACTACCGACCATGTATTATGTAAATGGTCAGGTGAATGGTATTTAGTGTGTCGCTACGGACCGGTGGTCCTAGCCTGATATAATCAGTTTGAGTACGACTCTCTACAGGATAAAGAGTGCGTTGATCTGGTTAGTATGACTCTCTGTAGAATAGAGAGTCTATGGTGGATGTCTGTATGTGAGACATTGCACTCATGTCATTTGCATGCACGCTGGCACCGAGGTCTCCCTTGTGATTGAGAGTGTCGCCAGTCATCCTACCTCCACGGTTACTCATAGGAGGAGTAACCGGTGCGAGGGCAGAGCATTGTGGTGCCGCACTCTGTCACTATAGACGGTGATAGTTAGATTTGCGTGTCGTAGTCTTGCGTGTGTGGCACTCGACCACTCATGGGTAGTGACCGTCGGAGTGGCCAACAGCAAGGACCCCCATCGTGTAGCTTGCTCTTCACGCTTATATGCTACTCGATCATACTGCCCACTCGGCCACTCGAGAGTAGTGGTTGGTGTTGAGTTGGGACAGTTGTCATGCTCGAGCCACCGAGGCCACACTGGGGTCGTGGTAGCTTTAGGGTGAGCCGACATGACCATGCATGTTGCATTGCCGACTTATGGCATTTTTGCATATTGTCATATATATACATATATGCATGTATATATATATATGGATGATTGTGATTAGTATACATATATAGATGCAGTCTATATATATATGCTTATTGTGATGCTGCATTTGTATGTACTATGCTTGTTGCATTTGTTTGTACATATTCATACATGCTATTGCATTTTCTGTATGGTAGTAGGTCGGTACTTGTATACTTGTTGGTTATTCACTGTGATACCCTCGACCCATATCAGGATGTAGTATGAGTTAGTACTATTCTTTATACCTTATGTTGTGGATATGTGCTCAGGTTGGATAGGTGTAGCGTAGCAGACGTTCAGGTATGTCTGCATTTCATATTGGCTTTTGGTTAGAAGGTATATACATGGATATGTTATCATGCTAGTGATACTTGTAGATTTTTCTACCGAAATACATGTGATATTAATATATATATGTTTTTCTATTACCTGTTGAGTGTTACTCACTACCACGGACCCTGGGTTTTTCTGTCGCCTAGGTAACAGGTTGAAGTCTTCGTGACGGCTTGGAGTTGCGCCGGCGATCCATCCCATCTCCACTTTTCCGAGTCTCCCGAGGATTTTTGTCTATGTTATGGATTTTGATTATGTTATGGACTTATTTTCTATTATGGACTTGTCTTTATATCGTGGACTTGTTTTGTGTCGATGTTTTATTTACAGTTTAGTATTGTGGACTTATCAGGTGGTGTACACCTGTGTGTTTTGGTTTGGATGTCAGTATATATGTTGTTTATGTTTTCGCTGTGTTGGATATTTTTTTTATATCTGCTTATTATGTTGTTGTTGTGGCCCTACGGGCCTTGTATTAACCTGAAATGTTGCCACGTACAGGAGAGATGTCGTCCGTTTGCTTTTCGGCACGGAATACTCTCAGGGCGTGACAACTTTATAAGTATCAGAGCCAGGTTCTGTGATGCCATACAATGATTTTGGTATTTGAGTCTTGGATTCTCGGGAGTCGGTATATTTTTCGAATTTGGTTTTTTGTGAGATGGGATTGACAGCGGCATAAGCTCCGGGCAGCACGAAGTAAGTATTCCTGATAATTTATACCTTAGTTAGATACTTATCTAGACTTGTTCAACAGATTTATACTGTCAGAGTTATAGCACTTGTGCAGACTCGTGGTCGAGGTCGTGCATCCAGGCGATCAGCCAGAGGGGTGGGACAAGATATTGTTACGACTGAGCCAGCTACTCAAGCACAGCCTCAGCAACCCCCTATTGGTGGTACAGAGCCTCAGAATCTGGATATATCACCGACTAGGTCGGCACCTACGGATTCCGGTTGGCTCAATGTTAAAGCACGGATACTCGTATTAGCACGTTTGTCCAAGGACAAATTTATCTTATTCCGAGGGGAGTCTGATCCATGGATGGCACGTGCATGGCTGGAGAATTTGGAGGATACTTTTGAGTATATGGATTGTACGGACGATGAGAAGGTGGGCCTTGTTGCATATCGAAATCAGGTTGTTACTTGGTGAAAAATACAAAAGACTCTACTCGGGGAGCAAGGGATTTCTTGGGCCGCCTTTCGAGATGCTTTCTTGAGGCAATACTTTCCTTCCGCATTTGCTACGGCACGTCGTCAGGAATTCCTAAGTCTGAAGCAAGGTGATCGTTCCGTCATGGAGTACAATGCAGAGTTTACCAGACTATCAGAGTTCTGCTCTCATCTGGTAGAACAGGATGCAGATCGGATGTACCAGTTCACACAGGGCCTAGCAGCTTATATCCGAGCGAGGATGTCAAGATCTTCTATTGCCTCTTATAGGGAGGCATTGGACCGAGCCATTTTGTATTGAAATGACGTCCCAACAGATCTTCAAGGAAAAAGATATAGAGAGGCAGATGTCCCAGAGTAAGCAGCAGAAGCAAAATTCAGGGAATCAGACTCAGAAGAAGCAGGAGCAGAAGAGCAATACTCGAGGTACTACAGAGGGATCGTCTAGGGCGCAAAAAGGGAAGCGCCCAGCTTCTGAACAGGCTGGAGGTTCTCAGAAGAACCGTAAGAGTTAGAACAGAACTGGATGTTATAAATGCAGATCCGGAAGTCATAGAGCTCCATAGTGTCCTTTGGAGCAGCCTGTTTGCTACTATTGCAAGCAACTCGGACATACCAGTCGAGAGTGTACATTGAGAGTGCAGCTGGAGTTTTATGATAGCTCTAACAAGGGAAGAAAGTCCAACCAGCAGCGGCAACAGAGGACAGCATCGCAGATGCAATCTTATGGTCAGAGGCGGCCCGTACCTCCACAGGCACAGTTGTATCAGATACAGGGGGTGCCCCTTCAGTGATGCCAATGGCTATCCAGTATCCTACTTCTCCAGTGATCTACTATCCAGGGGTATCTGCATCGCCGATGTTACCAGTCAGCTCTCAGGGTTATCTTATGCCTGCACCAGTGACTCAGTCTTCAGCACCTCAGAGTCAGACTCAGCCCGAGTGGAGGCACACTACTTCTTCGTCGGGGATGCAACCGACAAATATCGAGACTGGATGAGTTTTTGCCATCACCAGAGATGAGGCGCAGCGGGCTGAGGGATCAGTCATACGGGGTATGATTTCAGTTTATTCTATATACGCTGATACTTTGATTGATACCGGTAGTTTCCATTCATTCGTATCTAGAATATTTCTGGGTAGAGTCGGAAGGATCTCAATGGTTCGTTCTTGTGGGTTAGCAGTATTCTTGCCATCAGGAGAGGTGCTGACTAGCCACCAAGAAATCAAAGGTTGCCCGTTAGATTTTGACGGACATATCCTTACAGTGGATCTCCAGGTGTTGGAAATGGTAGAGTTTGATATTATTCTCGGTATGGACTGGTTGGTCGCTTATCACGCTACAGTGGATTGTAGATCAAGAGTGGTGACATTCCGACCACCAGATCAACCAGCTTGGGAATTTGTTGGCACTAGAGACGATAGACTATCCATTATATCGGCTTTACAGGCTCAGAAGTTATTGGCCCAGGGTTGTCAAGGTTATTTGTTATCTTTGGTCAAAGTTGCGAACGAAGGACTACCACCCCTCTCTGATGTGTGAGTAGTCCGAGAATATCGAGATGTATTTCCAGATGAACTTCCAGGCTTGCCACCTCCTAGGCAAGTTGAATTTGCGATAGAGGTGATTCCAGGAACCGCGCCTGTATCAAAACTTCCTTATCGGATGGCGCCAAAGGAGCTGAATGAACTTAAAGTTCAACTGCATGAGTTACTGGATAATGGATTCATCCGCCCTAGTGTTTCACCATGCGGAGCACCGATACTCTTTGTCAAAAAAAAGGATGGATCGTTGCGGTTATGTATTGACTATCGACAACTAAATGCAGTCACAGTTAAGAACAAATATTCACTGCCGAGGATAGAAGATTTGTTCGATCAGCTTAAGGATACATGTGTGTATTCTAAAATTGATCTGCGCTCAGGATATCATCAGCTTCGGATAAGAGATGAGGATGTTCAGAAAATAGCTTTCCGTACCCGTTATGGAAATTACGAGTTTCTAGTGATGCCTTTCGGTCTCACGAATGCCCCAGCTGCATTTATAGACTTAATGAACCGGGTATTCCTGAGGTATATAGATCAGTTCGTGATAGTGTTCATCGATGATATATTGATTTATTCTCGATCCGAGGAAGAGCATGAACAACATCTGCGGATAGTATTGGAGACATTGCGACGGGAGCAGTTGTATATCAAGTTTAGCAAGTGTGCATTCTGGTTATCCTCAGTGGGTTTTCTTGGACATGTAGTGTCCAACAGAGGTATTTCTCAGAGATCCTCGTAAGATCGAGGCGATTACGATTAGAGCAGCCAAAATCAGTGCAGAAGGTCCGTAGTTTCCTTGGTCTGGCTGGGTATTATCGGAGATTCGTGGAGGGATTCTCGAGTATCATCATGCCACTCACTCGCCTGACTCGGAAAGGGGTCAAATTCACCTGGTCAGAGGTCTATGAAACTAGCTTCCAGGAGCTTAAGCGACGGCTAGTTTCTGCACTAATCTTAGTGATTCCTTCTGGTGTTGATGGGATAGTTCTTTATACGGATGCTTCTATCCAAGGGTTGGGTGCAGTTCTGATGCAGTCCAACCGTGTGGTATCTTATGTCTCCCGTCAACTAAAAGATCACGAAAGGAATTACCCAGTGCACGATCTGGAGTTAGCCGCCATCATTTTCGCATTGAAGATATGGAGGCACTACTTGTATGGGATTACCTTTGAGATCTACACAGACCATAAAAGTCTGAAGTATTTGTTCACACAGAAAGAGTTGAATCTGAGACAGAGACGGTAAATGGAATATCTGAAAGATTACGACTACACCATCCAGTATCATCCGGGAAAAGCTAATGTGGTAGAAGATGCGCTGAGCAGGAAGTCTCGTGGAGTTCTGGTCAGTCATCTGACAGCAGTCACTGATCTAGTTCGACAGTTCTCAGAGTTGGGATTGTCGGAACACGGTCAAACATCCCGGGGAGTATTGGTATATATGGTTGCCCAGTCCGCCATTGCTGAGAGGATCAAGAAAGCACAAGTCAGTGACCAGCATCTGCAGTTCTTAAGCAGCACGATAGACTCAGAACGTCAGACGGATTTCTCGAGTGACGAGAATGGTGTACTTCGTTTCCGAGAACGACTATGTGTTCCGGACACGCACCCGGTTAAGAAAGAATTATTACAGGAAGCATATCAGTCGAGATTTGCTATACATCCTGGTGGTACTCGGATGTACCAAGATTTGAAGCGCTTATACTGGTGGAATAATATGAAACGAGATATTGCGGACTTTGTTGCACGATGTCTAGTGTGCCAGCAAGTGAAGGCTGAACATCAGAAACCTACTGGGTTACTTCAGGAAATTCTGATCCCGGAATGGAAGTAGGAGCATATCACGATGGACTTCGTTACGGGATTACCCAGAACTCGTAAAGGACATGATGCGATTTAGGTGATCGTAGATCAATTGACCAAATCAGCTCACTTCCTTCCGATTCGTGGGATGGACTCATTGGATCGTCTAGCGGAATTGTACTGTCGGGAGATCATTAAATTGTATGGTGTACCATTGAGTATCATATCTGATAGAGATCCGCGATTTACTTCGTGATTCTGGCTGAGTCTGCAGCAGGCCATGGGCATAGAGCTTCGACTCAGTACAGCATTTCATCCGCAGACAGATGGACAGTCCGAACATACCATTCAGACTCTGGAGGATCTATTGAGATCTTGCGTCATGGACTTCGGTGGCAGTTGGGAGGATCACATTCCTTTAGTGGAGTTCGTCTACAACAACAGCTACCACTCTTCTATCCAGATGGCTCCTTTCGAGGCATTATATGGCAGACCCTGCAGATCTCTTGTGTTATGGGAGGAAGTTGGGGAACGACAGATATTGGGGCCTCAGAGTATCCAGCATGATGCAGAGTTGGTACAAGTGATCAGACGACGGTTACCTGAGGCACAGGATCGACAGAAGAGTTATGCGGACTGGAGGCGAAGGCCTCTGGAATTCTCAGTCGGGGACCATGTATTCCTACGAGTGTCACCCACCAAAGGAGTCAAGAGATTTGTGCTAAAAAAAAATTAGCTCCACGCTACGTTGGTCCATTTGAGATATTGGAGCGGATTGCAGGTGTTGCTTATCGGTTGGCATTACCTCCGATACTTGCAGGTGTTCACAACGTATTCCATGTATCTATGCTGAGGAAATACATGTCGCGATTTGACCATGTTCTGAAAGAGGTTCCGATACCACTCCAGGTGAATGCAACTTATGAGGAGACTCCGGTGCGGATTCTTGGTCGCAAGGAGCGACAGTTGCGGAACAAAACCATCCGACTCGTAAAGGTGGGATGGCAGCATCATACGGATGAGGAGGCTAAATGGGAGCTAGAAGATATTATCCGAGCTCGATACCCTCATCTGTTTGGTTGAGGTATGTGGTTATTTCGGGATATGCTTGATCTAATTTTTTTGCATTTAAGTACGAAATTTGGGGACCAAATTTTAATAAGTGGGGGAGAATGTAAGATACAGCGGAAAAAAAATCGTATGGTTAGGAGTTAATTACATCTAACCTAGCTTAGGAAACTTTAATAGTTCAGTTAAAATTGGGTTAATTGAATTTGGTTAATGGCTTATAGGATTAAAACCCAACACAAACACCCATTAAAACCAAAAACCCGACCCGCTCAATGAAATTAACGCCAAAAAGTTAATGTTGCATCCGTTCGCCGTTTCTCACCACCAAAACGATGAGCGTTCTCTTTCGCGATCCCCTTTCCTCCCACTCGCGATAATCTCTACCTCTTGCATTCCCTTCTCCAAAACAACCATGATCGATCTCTCCAGCTCCCCGATTTCTCCCTCTCGCTCGTTTTCTCTCCTCCTCCGCGTGACCTCTTCGACTCCTGCCGTTGGAGTTCGTTGGCTCCTCTGCTCGAGTGGACGGCGGCAGGCGATGGTGCTCACGGACAGACCAGAGCAGCGAAGGAGGCTTGCGATTTGGGGGCTTGGGTCGATGGTGACGGCACTGTGCTCGGATAGGGAAAGTCAGTGACTTGCTGCAGAAGCCGGGAGTCCCAGCGGGAGCTAGGGCAGTGCCTCAGGGGTGTTGAGTTCGCCGGTGAACAGGGGATCACTGTCGGAATTGGGTAAGTCGAGGCTATCCTTCATCGCTGATCAGTGTTACGTGATGGTTCATGATGTTGTGGTGGTCGTTGTTAACCGGATTTGATTTGGGCAGTGATTGGGGATTTGATTACACCGTGATCAGGAGACGAGGAAGGGCTGCCAGTGGATATCTGAGATCGGTAAGAATTGATCATTTTTCTTTTGGGACGAGGATACAACTCCTAGCTGTGATTTTTCTTGTATGACCTAATCGGTGATTTGAGCAGTAGGGTTCCGGTGAACAGGGGTGGCTGCCGGTTGTTGGGGATTGGCTGCCGGTGGGAAATTACAACAGTAGGTAAGCGTGATTTAGCTTCTGTCCGGCTGTTGTTGATTGCTAATTTTTGTTATTGTGTGGGGAGGAACCGATGGGTGATGGGTTGAACTGTGTGGTTGCGATTGTGGTTGCAGCAGGCGGTTGGAAGTTGATTCGTGACCTCTGTGGAAATTGGGTAGCAAGGAACTGATCGGGCAAACTGAGCAATTGAGGGAAAGTTCCAACCGTTGGTAAGCTTAGTTTATCACATGTTCATCAGTGATTGTTGCTATTTGAATTCTATTATCGTACAGTCGTGAGTGATCGGAGGAATGGAGTAGGCTGTGAGTGGAGGTTAGTATGGAATTGAATGTATAGATTTGTGTAGTCGTTAATTGGAAATGGGGGGGTTTTAATTATGATGTTAACCGTATCAGTTGAGGGTCTAATGTGAAGGTTGGTTACAGTGAATCGACCTTGGATAATTTGAGGGATTTTCCTAAGTCGTAGTCGATAAAAGGATGCGACTATAAGAACGATATAGTAATTAATTCATATGTTGTAGTCTGCTTGCACTAAAATGTGATTGATGCTATTTGCAGGACGTGGATACGAGACAGGTCCGCGGCCGTGAGGACTCTATTACTGCGAGCATTGACAGCATGTGGGTAATTCCTACCTTGGTCAAGTAGTTTAATGCATACAGATTTAGATGCATGATCATCTTATATGATTATGTTACCTTGACTCTGTTCTTATTTTTCGTATGCTTGATACTTTACCATTGGCTATTAACTTCATTGCTACTATCATGTTTATTCTACCATGACTAGGAGTTATATATATAGGTGATGTAAGTAACTTAGAATTTGTTAAGTTAAGTGCAAGTAGTAAAGTTCGGATGACAACCTGATTGTAAATTGGGCAAAAAGGTCATCCATATGTAGATAATGTCTTGAACCTAAGGTTAGTTCTAGTACCCTTATGTTGCATGTTTACTACCGACCATGTATTATGTAAATGGTCAGGTGAATGGTATTTAGTGTGTCGCTACGGATCGGTGGTCCTAGCCTGATATAATCAGTTTGAGTACCACTCGCTACAGGATAGAGAGTGCGTTGATCTGGTTAGTATGACTCTCTATAGAATAGAGAGTCTATGGTGGATGTCTGTATGTGAGACATTGCATTCATGTCATTTGCATGCACGCTGGCGACGAGGTCTCCCTTGTGGTTGAGAGTGTCACCAGTCATCCTGCCTCCACAGTTACTCATAGGAGTAATCGGTGTGAGGGCAGAGCATTGTGGTGCCGCACTCTATCACTATAGACGGTGATAGTTAGATTTGCGTGTCGTAGTCCTGCGTGTGTGGCACTCGACCACTCATGGGTAGTGACCGTCGGAGTGGCCAACAGCAGGGACCCCCATCGTGTAGCTTGCTCTTCACGATTATATGCTACTCGATCATACTGCCCACTCGGCCACTCGAGAGTAGTGGTTGGTGTTGAGTTGGGACAGTTGTCATGCTCGAGCCACCGAGGCCACACTGGGGTCGTGGTAGCTTTAGGGTGAGCCGACATGACCATGCATGTTGCATTGCCGACTTATGGCATTTTTGCATATTGCCATATATATACATATATGCATGTATATATATATATGGATGATTGTGATTAGTATACATATATAGATGCAGTCTATATATATATATATATGTTTATTGTGATGCTGCATTTGTATTTACTATGCTTGTTGCATTTGTTTGTACATATTCATACATGCTATTGCATTTTCTGTATGGTAGTATGTCGGTACTTGTATACTTGTTGGTTATTCATTGTGATACCCTCGACCCATATCAGGATATAGTATGAGTTAGTACTATTCTTTATACCTTATGTTGTGGATATATGCTCAGGTTGGATAAGTGTAACGTAGCAGATGTTCAGGTATGTCTGCATTTCATATTGGCTTTTGGTTAGAAGGTATATACATGGATATATTATCATGCTAGTGATACCTATAGATTTTTCTACCGAAATACATGTGATATTAATATATACATGTTTTTCTATTACCTGCTGAGTTTTACTCACTACCACGGACCCTGAGTTTTTTCTATCGCCCAGGTAACAGGTTGAAGTCTTCGTGACGGCTTGGAGCTGCGCCGACGATCCATCCCATCTCCGCTTTTCCTAGTCTCCTGAGGATTTTTGTCTATGTTATGGATTTTGATTATGTTATGGACTTATTTTCTATTATGGACTTGTCTTTATATCGTGGACTTGTTTTGTGTCGATGTTTTATTTACAGTTTAGTATTGTGGACTTATCAGGTGGTGTACACCTGTGTGTTTTGGTTTGGATGTTAGTATATATGTTGTTTATGTTTCCGCTGTGTTGGATATTTTTTTTATATCTGCTTATTATATTGTTGTTGTGGGCCTACGGGCTTTGTATTAACCTGAAATGTTGCCACGTACAGGTGGGTGATGTCCGTTTGCTTTTCGGCACAGCATACTCTCGGGGCGTGACACTACGCTCAATAGCAACAAAATAAAGAAATTGAAAATCTAGATTCAAAAAGAAGTACCATAATTTTGAATTATCAATTCAAATTCTTTCACAACAGAGAGATGAAAGAGCTTATGCAGAACAATACATGAGACTAATTACTTTTTAAAACATGAAAAAAATCAAAAGTAGACATTATTTTTTTATTTATAATATAATTTGATTAAAACAACATGTGTACTTTTATTATTAAGTGTAATTTAATATATAAGGAAAGAAGCAGAAAAAATAAAGCTGCTAGAAAACATAAAATAATGCATCATACTACTGGACGGACATCTTTTGCTCAAGTGCAACACAAATTGGTAATTCATCTTATTCACATTATAATTCTATATATACATGTTATTCTTCTCGGTTCCAACACATGTATAAACTAGTAACCAAATATATTTTCAGGAAAAAGAAAAGGGACACCCTCCAATACGAGTTGAATTATTTCAGGCTTGTTTTACTCATGCTAATGGAAGTCCCTCAAGCAATGCTATATAGCAGAAAGATTGGTAAACCATTTTATACTCTTTAACTATATTAAGTTTGAAATAATTTAGTTTAATTATCATTATGTATTTAATAAGTATCGATATGTCATGTTTTGATAAAGGTTGCAATGAATAAATTAACAAATCAACTTTCTGAAGATTCTAATGATTCAGGGAGTCAAAATGATATATTTGCTCAAATCATGGGACCAGATAGACCTGGTCGAGTACGTATGGTTGGTGATGGTGTTAGTCCATCTGATTTATGGGGAGAAGTTCCTAGTCATGGCACATGCAATCTATTAGTGATGGAACAATAGACAAAATTAGAAAATATGAATGAGAAAATTAAAATGCAAGAGCAACATATTGAAATGTTAGAAGCAAAGATTTCTAATCAATCAAACCAGAAACCTCTTTCAAATTGCAATAGTAATTAACACACGTCATCAAGTAGTAATCAACAAATTTCTATTCCTTGTCATCCATCTTTACAGGTAAGGTTTGTTTAATTTCTTTTTTATTATTTGTTTCACACATCGTCAATCTTTTATCTCTTTTTCACTTTTATGTAGATTGGATGCTCTATTTTGTTTAAAAGTTTATTTGATTCAACAAAGTTATGGAAAAGGAATGCTCCATAGTATGGATCCAAATACTATAGTAGGAGGACAGATTTAGAATCAAATTGATGTGAAGTATGAATACAAGTTACCTTAGACCCAAAAGAGAGTTTAATTATACTTTATGATATTTTACAGACGTTTGAGGATACTCTTAGAGAAATGATAGCTTGGTTTTATCATCTAGTATAATTTTAATATTTTATTAAAATATTATTAATTTTTATATTTATCATCGTATTATAATTGTAAATAAATATGAAATGTATTTTGCAGTTAAAAATAAGCGAAGATCACTATTAGATGCATATGGAATCATACTTTACATTTTCTCATTTTGTGTGATATCCAATCTTTACCGTTATTTCTATTAACTTTAGTTGTTTATTATTTTACTTCAGTACTAATACAAATATATCAATTGTATTTGTAGGGAACATGTACTTGAATTTTTGTGAATCACTATTATGGTTGAAGATGATCTGCCTAGTTGATTTTTTTTATAAGACTTTGTTAGTTCTAAAATCTAATAGTTTGAATATAGTATGTAGTTACATTTGGATATAAAAGACTTATCAAGAGATTTATAACTTTGACTCAATGGGATGAATTTATATTTTCTATTAGCATTTTAAATTATATTTTTTTTAATATTTTATATTCTAAACAGGAGATGAATTATGATGATGTGTAAATATTGAATTCACATTTATATTAGTGATCATTTAAATGTCTTTATAAATTATTATAATGACATTAATAAATGTCATTATAGATTAACTAAGGTGACATTTAAAAATAATCTTATAAATAATTTTTGTCTTAGTGCCACTAAAAACATATTTCCTTAAAGATCATTATTCTTGTAGTGGATGTAAAATAAATATCACATCGAAAAAAAATTATCCCTAAAGTAACTTTAGGATTGGATGTGAAAAAAAAATGTCATTGGAAGTGAAAAAAATGTTAAAAAAAAACAAAAACATTAACCCTTAATTTTAGGATAGTTACTTGGTTTTTGTAATGATTTAATTCTTTTTTTTATTTATATCAGGTATTAGATATGATTTCTCTTCCCTACTAGTCCTAATGGCCAATCGGCTCGGCCCCACGGTTAGTGCCACCGGTTGACGAGGTTGAATCAGAGTGACGTGTGACCAACGTATGTTGGAAACTCATGCGACACCAGGAGGTTCGACCACGCTGAGATGAGGGAGCATCGAGCACCACCACTCATACAACGCACACTGTTGAAGGGCGAAATCGACCTCTGAAAATATAGAGGGGAGTCTTGTAATTAACCAACACGTCGTCGCCCTGGGGGCAATGATTTAATTCTTAATATAACTTTAGATTGGATGCGAAGAAAATATCATGTGAAGAAAATATTAAAAAACAAAAACAATGACCCTTAATTTTAGGGTAGTTAGTTGGTTTTTGTAATGATTTAATTCTTAAAGTAACTTTATGATTGGATGCGAAGAAAATGATATTGGATGTGAAAAAAAAAAGTTGAAAAAACAAAAACAATGGCCCTTAATTTTAGGATAGTTAGTTGGTTTTTGTAATGATTTAATTCTTAACGAAAAAAATATTATTGGATGTGAAAAAAATATTTAAAAAAATAAAAACAATAACAATAACTCTTAACTTTAGAGTAGTTAATTGGTTTTTGTAGTGATTTAATTCTTAAAATAACTTTAGAATGGGATGATGCGAAGAAAATATTATTAAATGTGAAAAAAATATTAAAAAATAAAAACAATCGCCCTTAACTTTAGGGTAGTTAGTTGTTTTTTTGTAATGATTTAATTTTTGAAGTAATTTTAGAATTGGATGCGAATAAAATGTTATTGGATGTGAAGAAACTATTAAAAAAATAAAAATAAAAATAACAACCCTTAACTTTAGGATAGTTAGTTGGTTTTTATAAAGATTTAATTCTTAAAATAATTTTAGGATTGAATGCAAAGAAAATGTCATTGGATGTGTAGAAAATGTAAAAAAAAACAATGACACTTAATTTTAAGGTAGTTAATGGTTTTTATAATGATTTAATTCTTAAAGTAACTTTAGGATTGAATACAAAGAAAATATCATTGGATGTGAATTAAATATTAAAGAAAACAAGAACAAGAACAATGCCCTTTAATTTTAGGGTAGTTAGTTGATTTTTATAATGATTTAATTTTTAAAGTAACTTTAGGATTAGATGTGAAGAAAATGTCATTTGATGTGAAAAAATATATTTAAAAAACAATAGCTCTTAATTTTAGGGTAGTTAGTTAGTTTTTGTAATGATTTAATTCTTAAAATAAAGATGTGAAGAACATATCATTGGATGCGAAGAAAATGTAAAAAAAAACAATGGTCCTTAATTTTAGGGCAATTAGTCGGTTTTTTAATGATCTAATTCTTAAAATAACTTTGAATTGGATGCGAAGAAAATGTTAAAAAAATAAAAACAAAAATAATCGCCCTTAACTTTTGGATAGTTAGTTGGTTTTTGTAATGATTTAATTTTTAAAATAACTTTAAGATTGGGTTTGAAGAAAATGTCATTGGATGTGAAGAAAATATTTTTAAAAAAAAAAGTAAAGATAATGACCCTAAATCTTAGGGTAGTTAGTTGGATTTTTGTAATAATTTAATTCTTAAAGTAACTTTAGGATTGGATGCGAAAAAATATGGGAAGAAAATATTAAAAAAAAACAAAACAACAATCCTTAATTTTAGGGTAGTTAGTTAGTTTTTGTAATGATTTAATTCTTAAAATAACTCTAGAAATGGATGCGAGAAAATACCATTTAATGTGAAGAAAATGTTAAAAAAAACTTTAGTTTTAGAGTAGTTTATTGGTTTTTTAATGATTTAATTCTTAAAATAACTTTAAGATTGATATGAAGAAAATATAAAAAAAATAAAAACAAAATCAGTGACTCTTAACTTTAGGGTAATTAGTTGATTTTTGTAGTGATTTAATTTTTAAAGTAACTTTAAGATTAAATGCGAAGAAAGAAAATGTCATTGGACCGGAAGAAAATATTAAAAAAAATAAAAACAACATCTCTTAATTTTAGAGTAGTTACTTGGTTTTTGTAATAATTTAATTTTTAAAGTAATTTTATGATTTGATGCGAAGAAAATGTTAAAAAAACATAAATAAAAACAATGATCCTTAATTTTAAGGTAATTAGTTGGTTTTTGTGATGATTTAATTCTTAAAGAAACTTTAGAATTAGATAAAAAAAAAAATATCATTGGATGTGAAGAAAATATTTTTTAAAAAAACATAAAAACAACGATCCTTAATTTTAGGATAGTTAGTTGATTTTTGTAATAATTTAATTTTTAAAGTAACTTTATAGTTGGATACGAAGAAAATGTCATTGGATGCCAAGAAAATGTTAAAAAAATACAAAGCAAAAATAATGGCCCTAATTTTAAGATTGTTAGTTGGTTGTGTAATGATTTAATTTTTAATTTAACTTTAGGATTGAATGCAAGAGAAATATAATTGAATGTGAAGAAAATATTTTTAAAAAAACAATTGAGTAATTTAATTCTTAAAATAACTTTAGGAACGAATGCGAAAAAAATGTCATTGGATATAAAAAATATCAAAACAAAATAAAAACAAAAACAACAACCCTTAATTTTTGGGCAATTAGTTGTTTTTTTGTAATAATTTAATTTTTAAAATAACTTTAAGATTTGATACGAATAAAATATTATTGGAAATGATGAAAATATTTTTAAAAAACAACAACAACAACCCTCCTTAATTTCAGGGCTCTTAATTTTTGGATATTTAGTTGATTTTTATAATGATTGAATTTTTGTCATCTTTAATATGTTTTTTTTAGGATGAAAGATGTCCAAAGGTTATTAGATATAAAGAAAACATCTCAATATACACAAACCTTAAGTAAATTTAGGTAGTTCTTAATTAAAAGTTAATCCATAGATAATATATATATAAGAGCACCTGCGTTAATTGGGGAGTGTTATACCCCCTTCGTGTTAAAAGCATTAACGCCCCTTCGCTTGAACACGTTCAATGGCTTGAACGCATTCAAATGGAACGTGCGATGGGTCAGTCTTGGCCCACCTTATGTATATATTTTTTTAAAAATTATATTTATTAAAAATTAAAAATTTTAAAATTAAAAATTAAAACGGTTAGTTTTTTATCGTCTAATTCAAAATTCCATTTATATATATCCATTAATGTGTACACATTTTCATTCTAACTCACTATACTCTCTAATTCTATTCTCTAAATATCCTCCTCAACTTTATAATTTTAGCCGTTTAATTTTCATAAGATGTGTTCATGTCTTATGCCAAATCTTCTTCTGGTTTTATTGTTTCAAGTTCTCTTCAAAGAAAAATATCACGTCTTATTTAAATACTTCTTCTGTTGTGGTATTTCTTACAAACATCTATTTTATTTAATAAATATATTAAAAACAATTTAATATTATTTTTTTAAAACAATAAAACTATTGTTTTAAAGTAAGATTATTATTAAAAATAATAATAATAATTTTAATATTTTAAAATATTTTTAAAATGTATTTATTTAATACGATATAATTTTAAGATAATTGAGTGGATGGTGGAACCATAAATAATGAGTGTTGATGTTAAAAGGAATATGGGTGAAAAAAATATATTGTTATAATGAATATACAGTGGGTCACATACTTTTTAACCAATTGAGGGTGTTATAATAAAAGAGGATTACGGATGCTCTAATATAAATATTATTCAACGAGCATTTTAGAGGACTTAACTTAGGTTTTTTTTTTTTTTTTTTTTTTTTAAATAAGGATTGAATAAAAATTATCTAGAAATTATAAGTGTATATATATTTTATTTTGAATTCATATCTTAATCTAATAATTTTATATACGTTCTCATCAATTTATTATATACGTACATTAATTATCTATTATATCTAAAGTTCGAATCATTCAACTGCAGCTTCTCTCATTATCCGGCCCTGCGTCAAGTGAGAGGAGGAATCATCGCGGGATTACGTCCTCGACACGCGAAGCGCAATGGGTCATCTCGAGCCTGCGAGATTTTAATTCTCCTAATCGAATTCTACTGTATCCAAAAAAATCATACTACCTTACCACCGCGTCATTCCCGTGGAGACTTAATTATCTATTATAAAAGAATAATTCGGTGTATCAATGTTACTAAATTAGAGGGCATAAGTAAAAGTAAGATATTTTAAGCATTTAAAAACTTTATCCTAAAGATAAAATATTTTAATCTTAAGATATTTTAATTTTTCTTTTTGTAATTTCTCTTAAAATAAGTCCTATCCTCGTCCTAAAAGTTCGCAAATCTCATAGGGAAAGCCTTAAAATCTCTCCTTTCCCTTTTTGTTCGATTGGGATCGAGCGTAAGAAGCTGCGGTTTGTCGCAAAATTTCATCTTTGATCTTGCAATTTCCAGTTTCCTTTTTGACGTCCTGCGGAAGGCGCTTGGAAAGCGGAGCTCCGCGCTGTCGTTGGGTTGGTTGGGAGGGGGGCAGGGGCTCGTCGGATCGGCTAGGATCAGCTCTAGTGATCATGGGGAAGGTGGCGGTGACAGCGACGGTGGTGTGCGCCGCGGCCGCGTGCGCGGTGGCGGTGTTCGTTGTGCGGCACCGTATGCAGAGCTCGGGCCGGTGGTCGCGGGTCGCCGCGGTGATCAAGGAGCTTGAGGAGCGAGCCGCCACGCCCATCGGGAAGCTGCGGCAGGTGGCGGACGCGATGACGGTGGAGATGCACGCAGGCCTCGCCTCCGAGGGCGGGAGCAAGTTGAAGATGCTGATCAGTTACGTCGACAACCTGCCCACTGGGTATGTGTTTTTTTGTTTTCCCTGTTCGAAAGGAGCCTCTTAGTTTTGTGTATTAAACAATCAACTTTATTTAGAGTGTGGAATCCTCGAAACTTTGTCATTTTGGCCGTGAACTTTCTTTTTATAACTTCCGCAGAGTCAGCTATTTCATAGTGGCAAAGCTGGATCTTATTTCAATTTAACATTTCTTGTTATGGTTATTCTTGTTGGGTAAGAGCATAGTTGGGTCGTTCCTCTTACGTTGTTTGTTCTTTCTTGTGCGCTTGTTTTCTCTAGCAATAGTTGAAACTCGATGTTATTAAGTAAAAAATCTAAGTTCCCATTGGAATTTATTCTCTTCGTCATAACCTTGCCTTCTGTTATTTTTCTTCTCTCTGGTTTTGTCTTCTTCACCGTTGTTTCCTAAATTTGGTATCTTTTTTGCATTTCTTTGTCCGCAGTTCTTCCCCCATTTTATTCCTTTTTTTCCCGGAGCTTGCATCGTCTTTCTCTCTCCTTTTCAGGATGAATCCCCTTTTATTGGACATTTATTTTTGTCACTCAGAAAAGGTAATTTTATTTCGTTTATTCTTTCTCCTCCATGGATTTAATTAATTGAATGCTCAATTGTATGAAGAAACTTTTTTTTTTGGTAAGTGTATGAAAAAAAATTTGTAAGTTGTCCCTTTAGAATGAAAGGGAAGCGATGGCTCAATGGCAAAATTGTTGCCATGTGACATGGAAGTCACGGATGCATGTCATGGAAATAGTATCTTGTATAACAAACTATTTTTTGGTCATTTTAGGGTTTAGGGTTCCAGTCACGGTGAGGTTGTGTACGACAAACTCTTTCCCACATTGACAGAAGTTTCGTGTATTTTTTTTGGCTTTAGAATAGTCATTTTGGTTTATTTTGAATATGCTACTATTTATGAAAATTGAAGAGGAGTCTTGGTGCTATAATAAAGTTGCTGTCGAATAATCTGGAGGTCACGAGATCAAGTCATGGAAATAGTCTCTTGTAAATCAGGATAAAATTGTCTACAATAGATCCTTCTCTAGAATCCCACATTGGCGGGAGTTTCGCATTCTAGGCTATCTTTTTTTTTTAACTTTTTATAAATTTCATTTAAATTATTCACTTGTGTTTCTATCTGAATGAGGAACACTCCTTAAGAATGAACTGACATTGGAATTAATTGTGTGTGTTTTTGTTACTTGTGCTGTGTACTCAATATACAACTTTGAACTACTGTCAAAACTCAAATTTCTAAACTGACACCTTAGACTCCTTGGATATCATTTTCAAGGGATGAAACAGGATTGTTTTATGCTTTAGACCTTGGAGGAACCAACTTCCGAGTACTTCGTGTGCAACTAGGAGGGAAGGAGAAGCGTGTCGTCAAGCAAGAATTTGAGGAGGTCTCCATACCACCACATCTAATGGTTGGAGGCTCAGATGTAAGTGAAAGCCTTGATTGATATGTTATTTATTCATCTTCCTTTTCTTGAGTATCTATCCTTTGTTACATCTGAGAACATTTTCAGGAACTTTTTGACTTCATCGCTTCGGCTTTAGCAAAATTTGTTGCTGCTGAAGGTGATGATTTTCACCTTCCTGTTGATAGGCAGAGGGAGCTTGGATTTACCTTCTCTTTTCCCGTGAGACAAACTTCAATTGCATCAGGCACTCTAATTAAATGGACAAAAGGTTTTAATATTGATAGCACGGTAATTTCATAGCACCTTTATATCTTCAATGAGATGGGTGTATGACTTTTCTATGTGCTAATTTACCTTATCCCAGAGTAATTTTGTGGTAGAATAAACTCTTTTTTTTTTTTTTTGTGGCTGTTGCATGATGAAACTAGTTTCCTTGCCCGGAATTTTTTGTGGCTTACCTTTAACAGTGTTTCTGGGCTTGCTACCTGCAGCGTAATTTTTTTTTCCCATTTTTTTTTTTTTTTTTAAATAATAGAAGGGAGCCTTGGCACAACGGTAAGGTTGTTGCCTTGTGACCAAGAGGTCACAGGTTCAAATCTTGGAAACAGCCTCTTGCAAAAAAAAACAAGATAAGGCTGCGTACAATGGATTCCTTCTCCGGTACCCACGTGGCGGGAGCTTCGTGCACCGGGTTGTTTTTTTCTTTTTTTAAAATAATGCACATCTATTCATTGTTTATGAACTTCTATAATATAATGTGCATTAGAAACTGGAAATGTATATTGGCTTGTTTCGCTATGTTTTGCATAAATAAGCTCACAAATCTCATGGTTCTCAATGTAATAATTGAACTTTCAGGTTATGATTTGCAGCAGAAATTATGATGCTTATGGACTTAGTTCATAATCCTTAGCGGTCTTTCTTTACATATTTAGCTCAATCAATGTTGTCATGATTGAGATCTTAACAATGGTGAGGAAATATAAAATCCAAATACAGGTAGCATGTCAACCTAATTTCTATCCTACTTGGATCTAGACCTTGCTCATTTTGAGTTGTAAGATTGTAAGGTCTGGATTGCAATTTGACTGCCATGCTATGAGGAGAGTATAATATAGAAGATAAACAGTGTTTTCAGATTGGAGACTTGGATGTCCCATTTCTTTCCATTCGCTATGTTTATATATTTCTTACAACAGTTACAACCATGGTTTAAATAGTTTTTCATAACTCACTGATCAATTATCTTATGTAGCGAGTTAAGTTATGTAATCATAGTGTTTACTTTCTAATCTTATTTTGACTTGCATATTTCTCCACTAAAACTTGATAGCTTTTCATAACATACCATGACAAATTTTTCAAAAGACTTGTAGCACGGAACACTTTGTTTTCAATATGGTCATTCAAGGCACATTTCTCACAGTTTTACTTTCATGGGTAGCTTAAAAATCTGGATCAAATGATTTAATTAGATAGTTCAAATGATCTTTTTTTAACCTGATTTTGTTGTTTTTGTTAAAAGCAGGTTGGGGAGGATGTTGTAGCTGAGTTGACTAGGGCCATGGAAAGACAAGGCCTGGATATGCGAGTCTCGGCGCTGGTTTGTTTCTCTTATACCTTTTCCTGTTGCTGAAGAATTGTTTGCAGATATCAATTCACAGCCTATTGATACTGGTAGTCAACGTTTATGTAGAAAGATATTTAGTAAACGCTGGTTGTAATTCTTGGTACAGGTGAATGATACAATTGGGACATTAGCAGGGGGGAGATATTACGATCGTGATGTAGTAGCTGCTGTGATATTAGGCACAGGTACGAATGCAGCCTACGTCGAGCGTGCCAATGCGATACCCAAATGGCATGGTCTCCTATCAAAATCAGGAGAAATGGTAAGCATCAGCTCCTCTAATATAGCTATGACTACTTGATCATATAGTAAAGGAAGACTATTATATATTTGTATAGCTGTTGGCAAGGTCTGTTTTACATTGTTAAAATTGTTATGGAGTTTAGGTTATCAACATGGAGTGGGGAAATTTCAGATCATCTCATCTTCCGATAACGGATTATGACCAAGCATTAGATGCTGAGAGTTTGAATCCTGGTGAACAGGTGATGTGTCATTTCTGAGCATTTTCGTTAGGACAACTCGTATGGATTTGCATAATCAATTAGGTTTGTTGTTGCAGATTTTTGAAAAGTTAATCTCTGGAATGTATCTGGGCGAAATTTTACGAAGAGTACTCTTAAAATTGGCTACCGAAACTGCCTTGTTTGGAGATACTGTACTATCAAAACTTGAAACTCCATTCATACTCAGGTATGTTTGATTTTTGCCAACAAATTAGTCTCTTTAGATTTAGTTGCTTGGGACTTTCGAACATATTCTTGAGGACAAAACATCTACTCTAGATATAGATAGCTAAGATTTGCACTTGGTTTATTATGTTCTAGAACACGTGTAGATTTTCATACAAAATCCATCATATGAACTATAAAACGATAATAGTTTTTCTACACTGCAGATTCAATATAGCTTAAGTCATCAAACTTGTAGCTCCTTCATCTCTATCAGTGCTTTAGATAAGGCCAGTTGAATACAAACTATTTCTTGGTATATACTCTATTGAAATATTAAATTTTCGCGTCTTCACAAATATAGAAGCAAGATATCCTTGCAAGGCTATGTCACTAGTAATATTCGATCAATTAAATCTAGTGTTATTTGATTCTTTACCCTTTACATCTTCCACTTTGATTGGTTTATTTTGTCTGAGGCAGGCAGTGTAGCATCTTAAGACTAACTGAGTTTTAGGATGCACAACTTCTCTGGTTTTCACACCTTTATGAAACCTCTATGAGCTCAAATTTTGAAACAATAAGCTTAATTTGAATGATACTTCTATCGCAGTGAAACGTAACTCGTTATCGTATCACTATCTACCTTAAACTCCTTGCTAGGACGATGCAATAGCAAACTGCTGTTCTTACAGTCGTATTTTGCATGCAAACGGAGAGATCATCTTAGTTTCATAACCAGTTTTAGTTGATTAATGATTTTACTGATCAAGTTATTATGTATCTTAAACTTCAGTTGCTGAAGTTAATTATTATGTTACTATATTCATGATCCAAACTTCGATTGCAATTATAATTATAAGAGAATAGATAAGGTACTTCCCTAATTCTTGAAATTAAATAGTGCCCAAGCTCGTGTTCGCGTTTAAATTTCGTCTGCCTCGTCATTTAAATCGTTTTATATAAGCTCTACTATTCTCTAATCCGCTCATCCACTTGTCGACGAGGAGTGTGACGAATTTAAAAGGAATAGAATAGTATTGATCTACTTGTTAATCGTCCGGTCATTTTAGACGATTGATCATCTACTTGTATATCTTGACGACCAAATTCTTATATATACCATAACCTTTCATTCCGCTGGATCTCTACCTTCTATACTTGAGCTATTGTTTTATGGTTTTCGTTGCCGCAAGTTTATGTTGCAAAGCCGTCAAACAAATTTCTCTGATTGAATTTCCAAATTGAGTTTCATAGGACACCAGCGATGTCGGCCATGCACCATGATAACTCACCTGATCTAAAAGTGGTTGGGACTAAGCTGAAAGAGCTCCTGGGGGTACATCTATCTGTTCTTCTTCTTAACCTGACATGATTTTCTTGTATAATCTTCTGTTTCTACTTGATTTACAGATTCCTAATACATCTCTCAAAACAAGAAAAGTGGTGGTCCAAATCTGCGACGTCATTGCCAAGCGCGGGGCTCGTTTGGCTGCGGCTGGCATAGTGGGCATTCTGAAGAAGATTGGGCGCGATGCTCCGCCGAAGGATGGCAGAAAACTTCCGAGGACGGTCATTGCCATGGACGGTGGGCTTTACGAACACTACACCATATTCAGCGATTGCTTGCAAAGCACCCTTAAGGAGATGCTTGGGCCAGAAGCCTCGACTTCCATCATCATCAAGCTGGCTAACGATGGGTCAGGCATCGGCGCATCGCTCCTCGCAGCTTCTCACTCACAGTATCTAGTGCTCGACGAGTCCTAACGAGCAGCGTCTCAAACCTTGTTTTATTTTAATCCCAAGGAAATGGTTAACTTAACCTTGGAGATAAGCATATGGTAGCAGTAGAAACAAGGAGGTGGTGGCCACGAGAAGAGCAAAAGACTTGTGAATCCTGCAATTGCCATTGCAGCAGCCACCCCATTTTAGTTTCATCTTTTCTTTGCTATTTCCTTTTTTCGTGAAATGCAGACGGTGCAATCGCTTCTTTTTGAAGTTCAATGTCGATGAACCACGTCTCTGGAGTATGTTGCTGTTCCAGAAAACCTTCTTCTTTTTCGTTTTTTTTTTTTTGCTGTAACTTATTTGTTCATCTGAGTTATTTCCTTGTTCTGATGTTTGGCTTAAGCCCCTTTGGCGACTGGTTGCAAGCAAGTGTGCTGAATGCCTGAATCCTGTGGAAGTGTGGCATGTCCCTGAAAGGAAGTATTAGAAGGTTTTGGGACTGAAATCCTAAACCCTAAATACTCCAGTCACCGTTGCTAAAGTTCCTCCAGTCTCCTCTGCAGCTAGTGATGAAAGTCAAGGGATAACAAAGAGGTTGCTATCTCTCTTCCTCTTCGCCTCAAACGTCGATGTCAATCGTGTCATCGAACAATTCGTCAACAATGGTTGCCTCTTTGCGTTGACTACCGGACTTGATCTGCGACAGGAGCTGCGGCGCCCGAATGCGGTCGGCCTTTCCTCCTGCGCCCCACGGCCGGTTGCACTCTAGCAACATCCGCAAGACGTCCTCCATGGTGGGACGGCTCGAAGGCACAGTCTCGGTGCAGAGGAGACCCAGCTTGAAGACGGTCGCGACGTCGGACGCGTACGGCGAGTCTCCCATCGTCGGGTCGACGACCTCGCTCAGATTCCTGCCTTCTTGGTACTGCGTCCGCGACCACTCCGCTAAGTTGCAGTCCTCGCCGTCGTTGTTCGCTTCTCTTCCGGTCGTCAGCTCGAGAAGAACAACACCAAAGCTGAACACGTCCACTTTCTCGTTCAATCGCCTCGAGTAACCACATTCTGTGCAAGAATTCGAGTGTTAGAAGAATGGAAACTAATCAAAATTGAATTGATTTTTTTTTCTTCATGTTGTGCTGACCAGGAGCCATGTAGCCGAAGGAGCCGGCGATGATGGAGACAGTGTCGGTCTCGCCGGGCTTAGCCAGCAGCCGAGCAAGCCCGAAGTCGGCGATCCGGGCGTCGAAGTCGGAATCAAGAAGTATGTTGCTCGACTTGACGTCTCGGTGGATCACCGGCGGAGAGCATTGGTGGTGCATGTACCTGAGTCCTCGAGCAGCTCCGATGGCGATATCGAGCCGTTGCGGCCAATCCAGGGGCCCCCGGTTTCCGTGTAGCCACTTGTCGAGGCTCTGGTTCTCCATGAACTCGTAGACGAGCAGCTTCGAGTCCGCGCTGGAGATGCAGCAGAGGAGCCTGACGATGTTCTTGTGGCGAATGGAGCCAAGAATCTCCACCTCCGCGAGGAAGCTCTTTTCGAGCTTGTTGCTCAGCCTCTTGGTGTTCCAGATTTTCTTCACGGCCACGACCTCGCCGGCGCGGTTACCCAGGGCGACTTTGTAGACCCGCCCGGCGCCTCCGCTGCCGATTTCGTTCTCCTCCTCCATGCCACGGAGGACGTTGGATTCGGTGAAGTCTACGGTCTGGAACGAGGTCAGCTTCCAACGAGAGAGGTCGTCATCGTAGCCTCCGGCGGATCTCCTACGCTTGTTCTGGTCCCTATAGACGAAGGCTGCGAAGGCCGCCGCTATCAGTAACACGACCGCGCCCAAGGTAAAGAAGAGGATGCGGAGGGCGTGGGCGCGTCCGCCGGAACCGCTGCCGCCGCGGTGACAGGCGGCCACGTTGAGGACGTCATCAATGGTGGCGCAGAGCCCGGGGTTCGCGAGGAAGCTGCGATCGTACGCCGCACTCTGAAGCGCTGCAGGGATTTCGCCGGTGAAGCTGTTGGAGGAGAGGTTCAGGAAGGAGAACTTGAGGCCGCCCATCGCCAAGGGGATCGAGCCGGAGAGCCGGTTTATGGACAGATCGAGTGAATTGAGCCCTAAAAGATCCCCAATCGACGACGGGATCTCGCCACTGAGCCGATTACGGCTGAGATCGAGCACCGCCAGCGATCTCAGCGCCGATATATCTGTCGGGATGCTTCCGCCGATTGCGTTGCCACCGAGGGCGAGCGTTTGGAGGTTCGACAGCCCAACCATACTCGCCGGGAGCTGGCCAGAGAAGGCGTTATTGCTGGCGTTGAACACCAATAGGTTGTAGGCATAGCTCGGAATCTGGCCGCGGAACCGGTTGTGGCTGATGTCCAACCTCGTCAGATTCCATGGGAGCCTCACCGGGATTTCGCCAAAGAAAGAGTTATTCCGCAGGATCACAATCGTCAGATTCACCGCCGACCACAGCCCGACCGGAACTTCGCCGGTGAAGCGATTTCCGTGCAACTGGATATTATTGAGCGTGGAGCAATTGCTGATGGACGGCGGGATCCGGCCGCTCATATTGTTATTGAATAGCACAACGGAGTTCAACTTGCCGCCGTTGCACAGCCCTTCAGGGATTTCGCCGGATATCATGTTGTCGTCGACCTCAAAGTTCCACAGCGGCGAGTGCTCCCCCAATTCCGGCGGCAGGACGCCGGTCAACAAGTTGCTGAAGAGACGGAGATCGATCAAAGACGGGAGGCGGCCGATGCTGATCGGTATCTCGCCGGACAAATGGTTGTAGTACAAGGCCAAAACAGAGAGGTTCTGCAACTTCCCGAAATCGTCAGGGATAGAACCATTGATTTGGTTCGAGGACACATCGATCTGCCTAAAGCTTGGGGCGATCGATCCGTCGATGACGATTGGTCCGGATAATTTGTTATCATACAAATATAACTGCTCCAGCTTGGGAATCCTCCAAATTCCGCTAGGGATTTGGCCGGTGAGCGAGTTCGTCGTCAAGGACAATACAACCAACCCGGTTAGATTGGAGACCGAGGTCGGGATCTCTCCGACGATGTTGGTGTCGTCCATCCAGAGGACCGTGAGCTTGGTCAGGTTGCCGAAATCCGCAGGAACCCTAATCGGCGCGAAGGGATTGTAGGCGAGGGAGAGGTTCTCGAGATTGGAGAGATTGCCTATTTCTTTGGGGAAGCTGCCGTTGAAGAGGTTGCTGTTGAGGATCAGCGAGCGAAGCTCCGGGAACCGGCCGATGGATGGTGGGACGTCGCCTGAGAAATTGTTGGAGGAGAGGTCGAGGTGGGTGAGCAGAGAGGAGAGGCGGTCGACGTTGGCAGGGACGACGCCAACGAAGCGGTTCTGCGATAGGTCGAGGTAGCTGAGGGAGGAGCAGTTGTATAGGGCGACGGGGAACTCGCCAGGGATGTTGTTGTAGCTGAGGTCGAGTTGGGTGAGATTAGGGAGGAGGCAGAGGGAGGCAGGGATAGGGCGGGAGAGCCTGGGGCTGTACGGATTGGAGAGGGAGATGCTGACGACGGAGCCGTCGGCGGAGAAGTTGACGCCGTACCAGGAGGAGACGTTCCAGGTGGAGTCAAGGACGCGGTCATCCCAGTCCTGCTGGATGCGGAGGAGGAGCCGCCGCTCGTTGGTCGACGGCGACTGGGACCGCCCAGTGGAGGAGAAGGAAAGGAAGAGGAGGACGAAGAATAGGAACAAAGAGAACAGGGATTGGCCGGTTTTGGGCGCCATCTGTAGGCGGCGGCCGCCGAGGCGGAGGCGGAGGCGGAGGCGGAGGCGGAGGCGGAGGCGAGAGGTGGTGGTGGTGGAGCGGTACTGGGTGCTCGGTTGCTTATATGAAGGAGGAGGAGGAGACGTATCGACCAATTGGATACGTGTGGTGGTGGGCGTGGTAGATATTTTTCCATTTCCTTTTTTATAACATATTATTCTTTAAAATCTAAAATATGTCTCCGTAAAAGAGAACGACTTAAAAGAGTAATTTTAAAAAT
The DNA here is from genome assembly GCA_025175895.1 of Wurfbainia villosa. Taxonomy (NCBI): domain Eukaryota; kingdom Viridiplantae; phylum Streptophyta; class Magnoliopsida; order Zingiberales; family Zingiberaceae; genus Wurfbainia; species Wurfbainia villosa. The sequence continues at coordinate 13,174,178 of CM046001.1, read as the reverse complement.
AATTATTTTCTTTAACAAAATTTAAAAGGATAAAAAAAAATCATCAAATCGGTGAAAATAATATCCAAGAAGATGTCGTGCCAATTTTTCATTTTAAAATTATTATTTTTAATATTGCTATGATATGTTAATGTTGTAGTAAAATTATTTTAATATTATTCTACTTTATAACACCAGTTAAAATTGCTTTTATAACTTTTAGAATTATTATATTAACTTTGATTAAATTTGTAATAAAGAGAATTTGAAAAAATAATAATAATAATAATAAGATAAGATATTTTTATATTATTTTTTAATATAAGGTTCATATTAGATAGAATAGTTTCTATTTCTAAAATTCAACTCACTAATTTAGTTACTTGTAAGTCAAATAATTATTGGTGTAGTATGGTCGACGTGGAACTCCAAAGGCATGAAGAACATGGAATTGGGATACAATGAATATTATTTTGGTATAATATTTGAGATTAAATTTCTAAATTGAAGGATATAACCAAAAAAGGAGTGCGAGGACAGACGAAATAAAAACGGACACGTTACAATAGAAAGCTCAAATCCACCAACTGGTCTTCTAGACCTCCCGTCGTTATTTATTTATTCCGAGATCTAGCTGGAAGGTGTTCTAGAAGGGATTGGTCAATGGTCAACGTTAGAAGTTGACTAAGAATCATTTAAAACTATATAGGTAGTGTGCCACGGTGTCTGGGTCGGGCACAGTTAGAACTGTCAAGTTGAATTAGGTCTGTCGGATTAGTCTGTCCCGTCAAATAATTTAAACGGGTTTAGTTGAAATTTTATCAACCCGTCATTTTGACGGGCCTAAACTAGAGGCGGATCTAGGATTTTATATTGGAAAGGCTGTCATACTAAAATATAATAATGTTAATTAAAAATAAATAAATAAATAAAATTTTGATAATAATGATTTAAAATTGGGGGGGGGGGGGGGCATGGCCCCCCCAAAAATAACCTAGATTCGCCCCTGGCCTAAACGGATCGACCCGCACGGGTTACGAGTTTAGACGGGTTGATCCGTCGTGGCACGGGTTGATCCGCGGATTGAGAAATATCAAAAGATAAGTTTTTCATCATTACAATATTCTTCTATCACACATACACCTCAACAAAGTATAAAAGAAATTAAAAGTAAAGAACAAAAGAATATTTTTTATACTCTAATTATTTTTTATTATCTTGTCACTACTATTCTAATTAATATAGGAAATAATGACATATCAAATGGCTAAAAAATCTCAATTGAATCTCTATTTGAAGGAGCAAAAATTTACATTTACATATGATCAAGATTTGGATATTTTGGAACATTAGAAAGGAATCAAAAACATCGGTACTCAACTTTGTAAGTCAATAATTGAATCTTAATTATAAAATTTTAGTTACTTCAAATACTTATTTTTTTTAATCATGATATCTTATCTGTCTTACAGATCATTACCTCAAGCCCTCAACACCTCAGTAATTTTAGATATATTTTTTAAATTTGTGTGACCCGTGAGTTGACCCGCCTAATCCGCAACCCGTCTTGGGTTGGGTTGAGTTGAAAATTTCTCAACCCGCCGAGATGGTGGGTCGACCCGCCCCTCTCCACTAAATATTGAATTTACGACAGGTTAATCCGCTTCGTCATGAATTGATCCGTTTGACAACTCTAGGCACCGTGCATGTCTAGTATATTGTGTTTTTGATAATTTATGAGAGAGACATCTAAAATATGTTATTTTTTAAAAGACATACTAAAATTTAGAATTATCAAATTAACCCTGTATAAAGTTGACTTTTTTCCCTCTATATGCAGCTCTTCCTTTTTCTCTTAAATTATTTTTTTTTTACGAATAAAAATTAATATCATCCTGCCTAACACCGCACTCATGGTGTTGATCTCAAAAGACCTTCTACAAGAGATTAACATTATGAGTACCACCACACTAATGATGTTAGTCTAAAACACCTATCATAATATAGTGTTGATTTTTATCAGCATCATATTAATGTCGGTTTAATTTATAACAGTATCAAAATAGTATAGATTTTTAAACAACAGTATCATTGTGGTATTGATTTTGAAAAATTAGTACTATTTATGCAAAAGTTGGAACCGCCAACCTAGTGGCCCCTACCAGTCCGCTCCCGAGCCATCGTAAGAGAGGTAAATCACGGTGAGTCTTTGTCCCTTGAGACTAGTAACCAACGCATGGAGGGACGGAACTCACTTTTGCGAGGGATTAATCCGTTGTTCATTTGTGCAACTTTCTACATGCGCTAGCCACTAGCCCCTTCCCGCAGGGGCAAAAAAAAATTAGCACCGTGTTAATATTGATGTGTGTCAATTATTTATTTATAGAGACGATAATTTTGACTCAAGTATCAAAACGATGTACAATTTTTTGAATTGAAAACTCATTCAAATATGTACATTTGTTACTAGATAAAAACCGTGATAGCCAAATTTCAAGTTTGAAAAATAGTATTTAAAGTCTATTTAAATCCATCACAGAATTTTGATCAAAACTCATTGATGGATCTAAAGAGCTCCGATTAGTCCATTCCAAGTGTTATAGGCTTATGAAGTGTCATAGAGTCTATATGTGCTCTAAAAAATCAACTCGAAGTCATTAACAATAGTGATTAAGAGATTTTCAAAGTTTATAATTTTAAGACAATTGACATATATACATAACTTATCGTACAGATGTCGGAACTAAATATGAACACCATCAATATTTTCACTGTATTATCCTCTTCCATTACATATCAATTTTCCAAAAATTCAAATCCTCTAGCTCTATCAATAGATTTCAATCAAAACTCATTGATTGTCATAAAAAATTTCGATCGAACCCATTCCAACTTCTATGAAATTCTACGGTGATCAAGATTCCAAACATACTCTTCTTTACTATTTTTTAAAAAATAATATCACAGCTTAACACACCGGTATATCACACCAATATTGGTGTATTAAGTTGTGATCACGAGATATGTTTGTCCTTGTTCTATCCGTGCCTTTATTGTTAGTCGTTGTTTGCGTTATAGTCATCGCTTGAACCCCATCGAGTGTTGCATGAGCCGTCCGATTACGGTTGGATTCACAGCTGGAATCTGATCCGATCATGACCGCCAGTGGCTATGATGTCAAAGTCGCGATTGAGCTAAATTCCGATTGCGATCCAATCGAACTCCGATTCCAATCGGATCACGACTAGATTTCGATCCTATTGCAGTCGGAATCCAGTCGATCGGCAACGATGATGAATGAAGAGAATGGAGATGGAGCAATGTCATTTCTCATTTATTGTGCATTTCTCTTTGTCGCACGACTTATCCTGCATGTCATGTATTGTGTGTCATGTGCACGACTAGGAATGTACAATACTGCTCCTCACTGCGCTCCTTGTCATCGATGTTACCTGAACCCAACGAGCGCCTATGTCGTCCGATCATGATAGGATCGTGATCGAAATCAGACCCGATCACAGTTGCGAGTGGTTATGATATCGCGACCAAGTTTCAATCAGATCGTGGCTGGGTTTTGACTGGATCATGATCGAATTCCGAACAGATCGCGATCAAAATTTAACCGATTATCAGTGTTGTCGAGCAAAAAGCGAGTGGAAGACGGAGCACCGAGTATTGTGCATTCCCACAGTTGTGCACGAATTTCACACGATAAAACGAGCAATATATAATGAGCGTCACTTTCCTATGCACTTGTCCACGATGCACAGTAAATGAAAAATATACAGTGATTTTGTCACACAATTTCTTCTTATAGTTGCCTCTCACAATCATTGTTCGACAGAATCCCAACGATTGGCAGTCGCAATTCGATTGGATTCCGATCGCAATTCGATCGGGGTCTGATCGGTTGATCGGTCGAACGGCCACGACGACTCCAACGAGTTCAAGGGTTGACCTATATCACTCATCGGAGAAGAAGTGGCGGACAAAAACATTGTGCATTTTTCATTCACTATACAATCATGATCAATCGGATGGTGGATAACGTGTCGTGCACAAGTCGCACACGGATCGACGCCCAGAATATTAGAACAATCATTGAGGTACTAGTTGTTATCCGTCCGATCGCACCGTAATTGGATTACGATCAAAATTTGGTCGAATTATCGTCAGAGTCAGAGTCCGATCAGACCGTGCTCAAATTTCGATGAGATTACGATTGAAATTCAATTACATTACAGCTGCTAATAGCTGTGAGCATGTGACACTTATGAGTTTGATTTGGGTCGTAATCGAAGTTCAACTGGATCGTGATTAAATTTCGATCATATTACGATTAAAATCTGACTGTTCAATAGTAATACGATGGTAATATGGAGCGGAGATGGATGCTGAGGCTTGGATGTCCAGGGCAAAATTAATATGTATTTTTTATTATTGTATTGTCATGTACAAGTTATGTAAGAAACACAACGTATCAATCTCATATATTTGAATTTGATTTGTTGTGCATAAGCCTTTGTAAAAGTTGGAACTGTCAATCTAACGGTCTTCATCGGTCTGTCTCACAGTCATTATAAGGGAGATAAATTACGAAGGATTTTATGAATTTTGACGTGATTGTTAAGACACGTGGAAGTCATCTGAATTCAAAAAAAAAAATTTAGATCATCTCCGAAATTAATCTGTATCATTTCTATAAATACTATCGTACTGTAACTATCACATCGTCCTTACACGTGACAACGCATGCAACAACCCCTTTGTTGATTATCTCATACGGTGCCGCCTTCGTAGATGCACATGTAGATACTAATTGAGAGGCGTGCAGCAGATCGTGCCCAATTAGATTGATAGTCTACCGTTGTATTAGTCAGAAAACCCTCATGTAGGGACAGAATAATTGGCTTTTCTGTGTGCAATTACCGACAAATAATTGATATTTTGTGCATCATCACTGATGAGAAAAGGTCAGAACAGAACAAGTTTTGCCTTTAGAAAACAAAAAGTAAGAATCATAGCACAAGGAAATTCACGAGAGCATGTGAACAGCTAGCCAACAATATTTGACTCTCAAAAAGCATATACAATCTCTAAACATTATTTTTCCCTTTAAAAAAAACAAGTATGATAATAAAATTCACAAAAAAAATAAAGAGTCTATATAGATATATAATATATACACACACAAATAATGATAACGTATGTTTTTATTTTATTTGTTTACTCTGACAAATATTATTTTGAGATTATTTTTGAAAAAAAAAAAGAGGATAATGTGGAAAATAATTCAATGACAATAGCAAAATATTGAAGAGATATTTCAGCTGAGTAAATAATTAAATATATTGACTTTAAGACATCTTTGTTTATTCTACTGAGTTTGGAGTTATTTCGAGGAAATTGTTAAAATTAAAGAAGAAGACAACTTTGCAACAAAGTTTGATGATTCGTATATTTGTTTGTTTTGTGATTAGTTCTAGAATTTATATATATTTCAATTGTCCTTTTCATTCACATTTCTACTGGTAGAATTTTCGCGGAAATAAAATAAATTAAACTTTGGATCCATCTAAAACTTTCGTTAATTAAAAAAAACAAAAGATTTTTAGCAAGCAAGAAAAGTGCATCCATTTTGGGGAAAAAAATACTAGAAACAATTTGAAAATAAGCTTCTTTCACGACACACATCAATATCTTATAAGCGATTGATTTTAAATTCAGTCGTTAAATTTAACTATCGAAATTAAATTTCATTATTAAATTTCGACCAATTTTAAATTTTGTTATTAAATTTAGCTATCGAAATTAATTTTCATCGTTGAATTTAGCTAGGAAATATAATTTTTGCCGTTTACTATTAATGAAGAATTAATTAGTGATTGAATTTTCTATCATATTTTTGTGGTGTTATTTGCATTTGACTATTTTTATTGGCATTTTAGTTTATCTTTTATTGAAATTAAAATAGTCAAGACTCATATAAATGATCAATATGTAATCTTAAGTTTACTAAGATAATAATTAAATTTAATAATATATTATTGGAAAACAATGATTGAGTAAAGCTAAATTATTTTAAAACCTTTCACAATATAATATAATTAAAATCTTATCTTTCTTATATGTGCATTATAAAAGATAAACACTTATAAATTTTTTTTCATGAAGTTCACGGAGCTGATTTAAAGGAAGTCGAGTTGTAATTTTTGTTTTAATGACTCAATGTTTGATAATGAGGTTAATGTTGGAAAGTGAATGAAAAGGATGGATAGAAATAGAACAATGAAATTTTAATTCTACATTGAAAATTTTGTAATATAAAAATTGATTTATATTGAATCGCATTAATAAACATTTGAAGATGTAAAAAAAAAAAAAGACTCTCTCTCATCCATCCTTAGAATTTATTTTTGTATATTTATATTTATCTTCACGAGTGCAAGATAATAATGAAATTTATACAATAGATAAGGATCGATTTCGAAGGCAATCTCAAATTTTATTTTGGACTCAGATGGTCATCTACTGTCTTACTAATCGTGTTCAGAATATAATTCTTTCGTAATTTACTCCCTCTCAATTTCTAAAGACCAGAGTGAGAAAATCGTTAGACTGACGGTCCAACCTTTTCACACAATAAATTCAAAGCTCAAAATATTTTTTATTAAAATAAAATGATTGATAATTATGGGCAATGGGGCAAAGATAAGCTTGATGACCTTTATTCAACTATTAATATACTATATATTGTGTGTTGGTTTCTCCTTTGGCATAAATGCACAAGCAGTGAGAAAACCTCTTTCACCTTCGTTTTCATTTTCAACTTCTCTATGTTGTGTCATTTGATAGTTCTTCGTAATAACATTTGAGAACAAGCTCAATTAGTATAAATAACCTGCGTCTGATTGGATACGTGGTTTATCATTATATTCTTGGAAACATAGATCCATTGTAACTTGAAATATCGCTAAGGGAATGGATTCATTTTAAAAAAAAAATTTATCGAACATAAATCTTGCCAATTTTCCATTCGAACTCGGAGTTACTTCTCGAGCACTCGATCTCACTTCCCGATCAATCAACCTCCACTCCCAAGTACTCGTCTTTTCCTCCTGAGCACCTAGACTTAGCTCCAGACCACTCACCGACACTCAACGTTCAAGCAATCATTCACTTGACACTAGGGTGATTCACTCGGGCTCGAAAAACATTCGGCACTCAGCTTAGTGTTTACACTTTGCTCGGTTAGCTCACTCAAGAAGTTAGCTCAGTTGGCTTGGTGCTCGGATCTCTCAACAATTAACTCGGGCTCCTTGGCATATGGCTCAATCAACAGTCAATCGACACAAACAATCCTCTCTTAATCCTTTCGACGCTCGACCTATGACCACTCTACAAAATGGACTATTTGACTCTCTTGACTTACTTAGGGGTTGTTTGACAGTCTTCTCATTTTTTATTTTTCGGAAAATATAAAATAGTTTTTTTTCTGTTTTTCAATTTTTCAAAAAATTCTCTTTCAGAAAATGAAAATGGAAAACGCCAACTAAACGTTATTTTCTCATTTTCTCAGAAAATGAAAATAAAAAATAAAAAAATTTCTAAAAACCAAACACTACCTTAGGAATCCAAATTCTCAAACAACTTTGACGATCATATAGTTTGGCTCACTGACAGATTGAAACTCTACACATTCATCTCACTAGAGCTCAGACTTTATAGGAAATTAGTTTGATGGTAGTCGATTATCCGCTTGGACTCTTGCCAATTCTCTATTGTGCAACAAGACCATTATTACATATAAGTCATGAATTTGATTTTATAATTTTAAATTCAGATTATTCTCTTGTAACTTCGATAATAATTTTAAAAAGTAAGATTGTCTAATAATGAATTCGTAGGCATAGAAGATCAAATAATATAAGTTATGATTGAGGAATTCGGTGGGGCATTAATTAATCGATGATCCCTAAGACTTGATAGAACTTTAAAACATACAACGTTAAGTTGTTAAGTAGTTGTGATTATGGAGCTTAATTATATGCTTAACGACTTGATGACCTAAATTGAGGGGGAGTGACAAACGTGGAGGATTAGATGTTATTGAACAAACTTAGACAGTTAAGTTTGATAGATTCGGTGGGCTTGGAATCTTAGAATAAGGTGTAGTACTCTCTGCCATATAACATTATATTATTTCATTAAAGATGTAGAGGCATGAGAGTTGTAAATAAAATGAGTGAATATAATTTTGAATTTTTTTTTATAATTCAAATATCCAAAATGATTCTCCGCTCAAAAGGGGGAGGGGAGACATCAATCTCAACGATAGCTTCGACTAATTTTGAAGATTAGCATCCACCCCTATAGATACACACTAGACAAATCTATGAAGTATACATGGTTCCACTCAGACTTTTCAACATCTAAAGTCCTCTCTCACTAATCAAGCACAAATTACAATTGAAATTTGTGTTGGATCGAAAGTGTCGCTAGAGGGGGGGGGTGAATAGCGATACGATGTCGTTAAAAAACTTTTGCAATAAGTAAAAAGCAAGTAGAGAGTGCACAGCGGAAATATAAAGTAGACAAGATATTTTTACGTGGTTCACAATCTTTCGATTGCTAATCCACGGCCCTAGTGATCCTTGATCACGTACGGAGGGCAATTCACTAAAACCACTCCTCCTCGTTGGAGGTAGGAGCAACGATTACAAAAAGAAATCAAGGCAAAGGGACACTCCCCCTTTCCTTGTTACGATTAAAGCACAAAGACAATTTAAAGAAGTAGAACTTAAATAAATATACCGACAACTCTTATAAGTAGAAGATGTACTTCGTCGTAGCAAATGTGAGTAGTAGTAGCGGCGTTACGACGGCGTGTTGAGAGCTCTTGAATTCTTGTTTTGCTTGGCTTGAACATGTCTATTTATGGATATTGATCTATGAATTTAGACATAGGTAGTGTCCAAGGTGAGGTTCTTATCCCCCAAGACTTGTTCATCCACATCCTTTGCGCCAACTCAAGGATGAGGTGTTTCATCCAACCACCTTGTGCCACCTCCAACCTCCACTCAAGGATGAGGTGTTTCATCCAACCACCTTGTGCCACCTCCAACCTCCTTGGGCGCCAACTTGAGGATGAGGTGTTTCATCCAACCACCTTGTGCCACCTCCAACCTCCTTGGGCGCCAACTTGTTGGAGCCATTCAACTTGTGCCACATCATGGGAGCCAACCATCTTGTGCCAACTCACCTTATTTTGGGCGTCCACCACAAGGAAGCTTGGTGATGGTTTGGATGTCCACCTTGATGCCACATCACCCTTTGTACCAAAACACGAGTCAAGTCCAAATTCACCCCCTTGAAATTCGAGCTCTTCTCGAGGCTGGAACTTGACTAGCAGTTGACTGTAGTCAAAGGGTTTTGGACTGCAGTACAAGTTAGCTTAAAATATAAAGTACGATGGTTCTAACCATCTGATCTCGACCTAGACCTTCCATTGGAGGTATTGGGTCGGATCTACGCTTAACGACCTTGCTTCGCTTTCACACGAGCTTACCTTGTAGCCTCGCTTCCGGTCTTCACCCGAGTACCTCGGCTTCCTCCGAAGTCCCTCTGGCGTTGCCCGACCACCTCGGTTCCCACCGAGTGTCGCAGACCTTCCGCTCAACTTTAGCATTTCTGCACACTTAATTGAGCTCGTAAGATAACAAATATACCCTTAACTATTGAGCCTTTTGCCATAATCAAAATACCGGTTCGACTTTGGTGCCCACTGCACCAACAATTTGATCTATGGTTCCTTGGGGAAGTCCACACCTTTAACTTTATTTTTAGGTTTTTATGTTAATATAAAGTACATTGTAAACTATCCAATGACTTAATGTGAAATGTTTTAATTTTAAAGTCTTTTCATAAATTCAGATGATTCCTATGTGTTTTGACTATCACGTCATGATTCATAGAACTCTGTGATTTATCTCTCTTTTAATGGTCATAAGACAGATCGATGGAAACCGCTAGATTGATCGATTTCAACCTCTGTACGATGTGAAAATTTTAATTAAAGGAGTACTTATTTGTTATAAGTCATATTTTACTAGTTCAGTTTAGTCTTGAAATTTTTTATGACCTTACAAAGAGGTGTAAGCCTAAGTGAATAAAAGATTATCTAATATTTAATTGATCGGAGGTGATTATCTATAGTGGACGGGATTGATTCTCGGAGAGTTTATCATCTTGGATTCTCAAGCGCTTTTCATTTTTGTGCTTGTCAATTAGAATCCACATGATTTATCTCTTCCACATATTATGAACAATTGTAGAGAACTGCTAATATAATGGTTTTACATTTATTTTTAAAATAAATAAGAGACCATCCAATATTTAATTGATCAAAGGTGATTATAATCAACTGGCCGAAGTAAAGATTAGATGAATAGAATGATTTTGTTGGAAGATTAATTAATTAGATGTATGTCAAATTGATATAAGTTTAAGTGAAATTTTATCAATTGATGATATATGGTTGTTGATTTCCAATATTAAATATTTGTCATCCATCTCATGGGGGCTTTTAAGTTGATAAAATACATGATAGATTCGAGTATTTCAGTATCAAAGGTGTAACGTGTGCTTTGATGAGCAGTGTTTTGTTCATCAAAGCACAGCAATCGCTGCAAGATTTCACCTAACGCAGATGAATTTACCACAGATGAATTTATATATATATATATATATATATATATATATATATATATATATATAGTAAAATGATCCGCTGTGTGTCCGAACCGTCCGTGACATGTCGAGCTACCGTCACTATCGTCATCGCGCGCCGCTCGGCCACCTTCGGCACCTCTGGCGGCCGACCTAGCCGGCAGCGTGAAGGTGGGTCGGCGTCGCGTTGATCGCGGACGGTTGAGCGCCGCGCAAAACAAAACTATATAATTGATCTCCTGTGCGATCAATTTCTCCGCGCTCGTGCGCTCCACGCTGACCCCGCGCCACTGCCGCCGTCGTCGCCGCACCGTCCGGCCATCGTCGGCCGTCGGACCAGACACGATCGACGCACCACTCGCCGACGGTCCGGCTGGGGGAGTTTCTCGGCCGGTTAGCAACCGGAATCCGGTGCTAACCGACCAGAAATCACCAAAGATCATGGCCGACAGTGGTGCGCCCACTACTGACCGCGATTGGGCTGGATTCCGGCCGAATTGCAGTCGAAATCCGACGCCAGACGGACCGACAGCCGATGCCGAGCCGTCCGATCTAATCGGTCGGCCGCCATTCAGTCGGAATCCGGCCGAATCGCGACCGAAATTGGTCGACCGATTAGACCAGACGGACCAACGTTGGTTGCGGGTCCGTCCGACGCCGGAATCCGACTGCAATTCGGTTGGAATCCGACTCGATCGCGGCCGGTAGTGGGCACGCCACTGTCGGGCGCAATTTTTTGGTGATTTTCGGCTGGTTAGCACCGAATTTCGGCCGCTAATCGGCCGGTAAACTCCCCCCGTCGGACTGTCGACGAGTGATGCGTCGATCGCGCCCGGTCCGACGATCGGCGGTGGCCGGACAGCGCGGCAGCGACGACGGCGACGTGCGTGGCTCGCACTGTGCTCACGGTTGATCGAACGGCTGGAAAAGCATCGCGCACGGGCGCGGAGGGATCAGCCGCGCAGGCTTATATATATATATATATATACACACTCTACGTGACACCAACGCGCGCTTTCGTCGTTACTATCGTGTCGTCCGACCACCGCCGGTCGCCAGACCGAGCACGATCGATGCCTGACTTGCCGACAATCCGATGGGACTCAAATTTCGACCGATTAACGCCCGAAATCCGATTTAAACCGGTCGGACTTGACCGAAACACACGACCGACAGTGACGCGTCCACTGTTGACCGTGATCGGATTGGATTTCAATCAAATTGGGTCGAAATTCGGCGTCAAACGGGTTGGCGTCGACCATCGATCCTTCCGGTAACACAACCACTACTGACGGCCACTGTCGACTGCGTGTTTCGGTCAATTCTGGCCGGTTTGCATCGGATTTCGAGCGCTAACCGATCGAAATCCGAGCTCCGCCGGACCGTCGACAAGTCGAGTGTCGATCGCGTCCGGTCCGATGACTAGACGATAGGGCGACGACGATGACAATGCACATTGGTGTCGCGTAGAACACACGGACGCACATTGATAGTGTATCTTTTCTATACATAGAGAGAGGGGTTATTTTTCACTCACGTAATAAATTTGTGTGTTTGGATATAGTATAAACAATTATTCGAATCGACCTATACTTTTAAAATATCTAAATGTTTAACATTTGTTTTTGTCAAAATTGTCAAATAAATACGAACCGACTTGGGTAGAATTTTATAGATAATAAATTTAGTGATTTTGGTTAAAATTATTATTAGATGATATAATAGTTTTGATAAAGGGAGGAAAAATCTTCTAGAGTATTTTTATTATTTAATATTGGAATAGATGAATATTATAATTTAATTCTTGAATTTTAAAAGATTAAATGAGATTGATGAATTATGTACGAAAATATTATAATTGATAGACGTATTTATGGTTGGCAAAGGAAGATGGGGAAACGGAGGATGATAGAAAAAAAAATATTTATTTGTTATTGTTGGTTGGTGAGGAAGAACAGAAAGGATACAAAAAAAAAAAAAAAAAAAAGGGTTGTTCAGCACGTGTTGTGTATTAAATTCGTAATAAATTAATTTTCTAGCGTGACCGCAGACTTCGCTGACTGACTTTGTGGAAAAAATGATCGGTCAGCACGTGAACTAAGTCACTGTAATCCATTCAATCAATGATTATATATCCATTCAAAGTCCATTAAAACAAAATTTGAATATCTCCACCATCCTGCTCTACAATGTTGACTCTGATTCAATTGTATCTATGGAGATACCGCGATAGCTAAAATACGATAATACTTACATATATAATATGAATCGATTTTAAAGGAGATCTAATTTTTTTTTTAAATTCAAATAATTTTCATGTGTCTTAGCCACTATATCAAAGTTTATAAGATCCTTCGTGATTTACCTCTCTCATAATGGGTGTAGGATATACCAGTGACAATAAATTGACGGTTTCAACCTTTCGTGGACTCTGATTAAATATACGAGTAAAAGTTACATAAATGAAGATATTAAAATAAATGACAATTTACCATTTCACGTTCTCAAATTTGAGAAATATCGAAATCGTGTATGTAACTTTCATAATTATCAAATCGTGTATTATTTTCCAAATTTACCTCTTTGTTCAATATTTCATTTTTTTTATTAATGAAATAGCTCCATCAATCGTTTCGGACGAAATCGACTGATGGACCTAAACAATTTGGAATCACATGATTCGAAAACCTTTGTGTTCCTCTCACACTCCATAATACGTACATGATTTCAGAAAGTATTGTGATACACCATATTGAGAGTAGCGAAATTTTGAAACTTCGATTTTTTTAATACCATAGCTTCATCAGTCATTTCGTTCGAAATCGACTGATAGACCTAGACAGCTCGGAATCACATGATTCGAAAACTCATGTGCTCCTCTCGCATTCCATAATATGTATGTGATCTCAAAAAATATTGTGATATACCGTGTCGGGAGTAGTGATTTTTGAAACTTTAAATTTTTTTAATGGGATACCGATTTCGTCTGAACCCGACTGAGAACCTAGACAACTCAGAATCATGTGATTCAAAGACTCATGCGCTCCTCTCACACTCCATAATACGTATCACATGGGCCAGCGAGTATTGTTGTCGTAGCATTTGAAATGAGCACAAAGTGTTAGGACCTTTGTAACGCTAGAGGGGGGGGGTGATTAGCGTTTCTTCGTTTCTACAATCAAGTTAGCGGAAGCAATACAAATACAAAACGAATACAAATACGAAATAAGAAACCAAACGCTAACACCCAATTTACGTGGTTCGGAGATGACGCTCCTACTCCACGGCAATCCGTAAGGTGGATTAGCCCTAGCCAAGCTTCACTATCTTCTCCTTTGGATGAACCAAGGTGGAGAAACCTTTCTTACAATACACTCCTCTTCTTTACAATGATGGATGATGAAGAACAAGAGAAGAGGAGGTTTTGGATTGCTAAAAACACTTAGAAAACTTGGTGAGCACGAGGATGAAGTTAGGAGTTAGAGCACTAGCCTTCCCATGCTCCCCATGACCCCTTTTTATAGAAGAGGGGCTGTTTTTCCCGTTGGGCCTCGATCGGTCGACCGATGCATGCCATCGATCATTGCCGCCGGCCAACGGCCGAAGCAGCGATCTCGCGGAGATTCGTAGCCGCGATCTCAACGGCGGTGATCGGTCGGTCGATCTCCATGATCGGTGATGGAGTGATCGATCAGTGATCACGGCGGCAATCAGTGAGGCGTTCTGTGGCATTTCTTTCCTTGATCCGATCATTGTTTCCCATAGCGATCGATCGTGACATCACGATCGGTGACATGCCCGGTCGGATCGATGGTCGTGGTTTCACCACGACTCTAAGTATGAATAATTCATACTTGTTTTTATACCCTAGACCTAGACTCAACCTTCTAGCTCCGTGATTAAGCCTTGCGCCTTGGGATCCCTCAAGTCGCGACTTGTTCATCCTTTGCGCTTTGCTTCCAAGAGCTTCCTTGGTTCGTCATGTCTTGGGTTGCCAAATGTCTTGGACTTTCTTGGACTTATCAAGACCTTACTTTGGACTTCCTTTGCCAAGGTTCACTTGGACTTTCTGTTGCCAAGACTACAAGCTTGGACTTATCTTGCCAAGACCTTACTTTGGACTTCCTTTGCGAGGTTCACTTGGACTTTCTGTGCCAAGACTACAAGCTTGGTCTTATCTTGCCAAGTCCATCCTTGGACTTCCTTTGCCAAGATCATACTTGGACTTCTCTTTTACACATCACTTAAACACATTCGCAATTAGATCGCGTATGATTATCCAAACATCAAAACATATAAATGCTTGAGCATTGTTGCACCAACAATCTCCCCTTTTGATGTTTGACAATCATTTAAGTTAGGTCTTTAAAAAAATATAATCATATTTCCAATATAGATTCTAACTTAAACATTCCTTCTCCCCTTTGTGAGACATCAGAGAAGGATTCATAAATGAAAGAGTTAAGGGTATTGGATCTTGGACTAAGGTATAAGATTGAAATTAAGCTCCCCTTAATCCAAGATATGATGTGTAAACCATATTTGAAGCAAAGCATATCAATGAATTAAACATGAAGTTCTAACTTTGCACTAACAATGGATTTTAGGAAAGAAAAGCGATATTATATATGAAACTCCCCTAAAAACCGCATTAATCATCCTAAAACTTTGTTTATTGCAACATTATCATACCATAGTTTTAGGACATCAAGGATACACTAAATATCAGAAAATGGAGCTTAATATCAGAAAACGCGATTAGTATCGGTCATTGGTTTACGAACCAATCATTGCTAGACTAATCGAAATTTCTTTTACCAACTTTAAAAATGCGGTAGAAATTCCAGAAATCTTGAAAAATCACGAAATTTCGCGTACACTTTTCTGAAATCATACTTGATGAAGGAAAAATAATTTGAAAAATATATGTTTTTCAGATTTCAAGATTGATACAACCTTGGAATCTAACAAAAGTTCTAAAGAGTTTGCAACCTTTGTATCACTTTTGTGGTTCATTTGGAAATTGTTTTTCAAAATATGATGAACATAGTTTAAAATATATATTATTTGGAATTTCCAACCATGTTCTTTGAGCTATGTATCCATTACTTGAATACAAGTCTTCCCAATGATTGGTCCATAAGGTGTTTATGTCTCTAGGTGTGTCATTGGCTCATAGTAATGCATCATAACAAGCATGATGAGCCAAGTACACCTTCCCTATTATCTCACATGGTTCTAGGTGTCTCAATACAAAAATCAAGGTTCTTAAGGCTTTTTGTGAGATGTAACAAGGTATAAAGATAACATATAAACATGGGATTATCTGAGCCTAGAATTTTACTCCACAAAGCACATACCAAGCTCTCTCCTTAAAGATGAAAATTCATTTTCGGGAAGAGCTTTGGTGAAGATATCGGCAAGGTTGGACTTAGATTCTACATAATTAAGTTCAATGTCCCCTCTTGCCACGTGATCTCTTATGAAGTGATGTTTCACTTCAATGTGCAGTCCTAGAGTGATGTCGGATTTTTGGTCAAGTTGATGGTACTCACATTGTCAATAAACCTTAATGTTAGAGTAGTGTAGCTCATAGTCCACAAGAGTATGTCTCATCCAAAGCAATTGAGCTACACAACCACCCATAGCCACATATTCGCGGTGGTTGATAAAGCAACACAATGTTGCTTCTACTACTCCAACTAACTAGGAGGACCCAAGAAATTGGCATCCACCACTAGTACTTTTCCTATCAATTTGCACCGGCATAATCGGAATCGGTATAACCAAGCAATTCAAATGACCTAGTCCTAGGATACCAAAGTCCTACATTTAGAGTACCTTTAATATATCTTAAAATTCTTTTGGCTACTAAATGTGATTCTTTGGCACAAGATTGATATCTTGCACACATACCTACCGCAAATAAAATATCGGGTCTACTAAGCGGTTAGGTATAGTAGGCTACCTATCATACTCCTATAAAGTTTAAGATCGATTGATTTACCATCATGATCACTATCTATTCTAGTGCTAGTGGCCATAGGAGTGCTTCTACAATTTTGGCATTTTCCAAAACAAATTTCTTGATCAATTCATTTGCATATTTGGTTTGATAAATATGGATAACTTCATTGGTTTTTTTAACTTGTAATCCTAGGAAAAAATTGATTTATCCAACTAAACTCATTTCAAATTCATTTTCAATATTTTTATAAAGTCTTGAAGTAGATCATCATTTGTAGACCCAAATGATATCATCAACATATACTTGGGCTATGAATATATCTTTCAATGTTGTCTTTATATATATGGTTTGATCTACTTGTCCTCTTCTAAAATCCTTAGAAATTAAGTAGGATGACAATCTTTCATACCATGCCCTAGTAGCTTGTTTTAACCCATATAATGCTTTCCTAAGCTTATATACATGATTTGGATAATCTATGTTCTCAAACCCGTGGTTGCTCTACATACACTTCCTCCTTAATAAAACCATTTAAAAATGCCGATTTAACATCCATTTGGTAAAGTTTAAATCCCATGTAGGAAGCATACCCTAAGAGAATTCTAATAGATTCTAATCTAGCAACCGGGCATAAGTCTCATCATAGTCAAGCCCCTCAACTTGATTAAATCCCTAGCAACCAACCTAGCCTTATTTCTAGTGATATTCCCTTGATCTAACTTATTCCTAAAGACCCATCTTGTAGTAATTATGGTGCTATCATTGGGTCTAGGTACTAACTCCCAAACTTGACTCCTCTCAAATTGAGCCAATTCATCTTGCATTGCCAAAATCCAATCCGGATCATGGAGTGCATCATTGATCGATTTAGGCTCAATTTGTGAGATGAGAGCAACTTGACTAGTAGGAGCCCTATGAAATGACCTAGTTCTTACTCCTTGAGATAGATCTCCTACTACTTGGTCAAGTGGATGATCTTGATGAATTCTTAGGTTTCTAGAAGGGTTTCAAATTGATCATTGTTATCCTCCATCCTTCTTTCATCATCGGAATCTTCTTTTCCTCCCCCTTGATCATTGCCCATAATAGTCAAATTTTGAAGTTTTTGGGTAATGTCTTGATTATTGTCATTAATATCCTTATCAATGGAGGACTTTCTAGGGTAGGTACTCGTAGTTTCATCAAATTTAACATTTGAGGACTCCTCAATCCCTTGGGTTCTCTTATTGTAGACTCTATACCCTTTACTTGTGGATGAGTATCCAACTAGAATTCCCTCATCCGCTTTAGATTCAAATTTCCCTAAGTTGTCTTTGGTATTTAAGATATAAACTTTACATCCAAAGACTTTGAAATAGTGAATTGTGGGAATAGTTCCATTCCATAGTTCAAAAGGTGTCTTTCCTAAAAACCTATGGATTTGAACCCTATTTTGGATATAGCAAGCGGTATTAACCGCTTCCGTCCACAAGTAGCTAGGTAAAGAATATGCATTTAGCATAGTCCTAGCCGCTTCTTGTAGGGCACGATTTCTCCTTTCCACCACCCCATTTTGTTGGGGTGTTCTAGGACAAGAGAACTCATGCTTGTACCCTTGCTCTAAACAAAATTGTGAAAATTTAAAGTTTTCAAATTCACCACCATGATCACTACGGATCCGGTTGATTTTGAGTTTCTTTTCATTTTCAACCCTTTTACTAAATCCTATGATTATTTCTAAGGTATCATCCTTATGTTTCATAAAGTAAACCCAAGTATACCTAGAAAAATCATCCACAATGACTAAACAATATTTGTTACCATTTAAAGATGGAGTGCTATGGCAATCAAATAAATCAAGATGCAATAATTCTAATGGTAAAGACGTATTAGTTAAGGTTTTACCTTTGTGTGATGCTTTTGTTTGTTTTCCTTCTTGGCATGCATCACACATTTTGTTCTTGACATACTTGATCTTTGGTAACCCTTTGACCAACTCCATCTTGGCTACCTTGGCTATGTTTTTCATGTTGACGTGCCCCAATCTTCTATGCCATAGCCAACATTCTTCTTCTTTTGCCACAAGACACTTAGTAGAAATGTTAGAAGCATATGAAAGATCAACATAATAGATGTTTGATTTCCTATATCCAACTAACATGCAATCATTTAATTCCTTGTGTTTAATCATGCATTTAGAGGATTCAAGACATGATAGTTTGCATCACAAAGTTGACTAACACTTAATAAATTAAACTTCATATTTTCAACTAGCAAGACTTTGTGAATAACAATTTTAGGGATACCTCAATTGTACCTCTACCTAGTATCTTGAGTTTTCCACTATTCCCAAAGATACCGCTCCCTTCTTCACATATTTAATTGTGGAGAACTTGCTCACATCCCCGGTCATATGTGTTGAGCAACCGCTATCCACAATCCACATACCTCGCTCTCCTACCTAAATCACATGAAAAACACAAGCTTTTGGTACCCAAACATTTGGACCGGTAACATTAATTAAAAACTTTTTAGGTACCCAAGCTTTCTTAACCTTACCCTTAATGGTTCCTTTCCTATTAATTAATGAAATATAAGCAACCTCTTTCTCTTTTGGCTTATATCCTAAACCGGCCTTGTTATAAACCGCTCTTTGCCTACTAAGGATCATGTCAAGACCTTTTGAGCCATTTGAAAATTTTTCTAAACATGTTTTCAATTTACTAACCTCATCCTTAAGTTTTTCATTTTCTTCCCTAAGCATGCAAGAGTCAACATGTAAAAGTTTTTCATCCCTAATGGCTTTTAATTCTATCTTCATGCTCTTAACCTTAGATTTAGATTTATCTAGAGCTTCTTGAAGATATGCAATCGATTTATAAAGAAGTTCTACTTTAGGAGAATTCATTACCTCATCGTCACTAGATGACGATTCATCACTTGAGGAGCTTTCTTCTTGGCTTGACGTTCCGGAATCATCTCCTAGTGCCATGAGTGCCACATGGCGAGTGATGTGGCAAAGCTCATCATCGGAAGATGAGTCTTCAACGCTTGGTGTGTCCCATGTGGTTTGAGCCACCGTAGCCTCCTTCTTCTTCTTCTCCTTCTTGTCCTTCTTCTTCTTTTCTTTTTCCTCCTTCTTCTTTAGCTCCGGGCAATTTGGCTTTATGTGCCCCTTCTTATTGCAAGCATGACAAATCACATTATTGTTAAAATTTGAATTACCACTACTTTTACCTCTTGATGAGTGGGACCCCTTCCTTGCTTCTCTATTCTTGAATTCCTTTGATTTTCTAAGGAACTTCTTGACAAAATGGGCCACCTCACTAGCCGAGTCTCCATCACTACTTGACTCTTGCTCCGACTCGGATGAAGATGACACCTCTTTCCTTTCTTACTTCTTCTTTTCTTTCTTTTCAACAAATAGGGCCAAACCCTTTTCCTTAGAAGACATGTTAGTTTGTTCATGCAATTCAAACTCACAAAATAGTTCATCAATTTTAATTTGTGAGAGATCCCTAGTTACCTTAATGGCATCAACTATAGAGGTCCATAAAGAATTTCTAGGAAAAGCTTGTAAAATATACCTTACTAAATCCCGGTTGTCAACTCGCTCACCTATGATATGGAGTCCGTTTACAATTTCCTTGAACCTTCCATGCATTTGGCTTACGGTTTCATGCATCTTCATTTGGAAGGCTTGAAGTTGTCGATTAGAAGGTCCTTCTTTGCCCTCTTGACTCCTTGGAACTTCATTTAGCTCAATGAGCTTTTCCCATAGCTCCTGGGCGGATTCAAAAGGCCCCACCTTGTTGAGTTGTGGCGCGCATTGGATGGTGAGGACGGCTTTTGCATTTGACTCAAAGTGCGGTTCATCTCCCTTGTCCAATCCTTGCTTGGAATAGGGTTTCCACGCTCATCCACCGGTTCCTCGAAGCCATCTACAACACTATGCCAAATTTCAATATTACTCATTAAATAGTATTTCATCCTACCTTTCCAATATGCGAAGTGACTCCCATCGAAGAGTGGTGGCTTGGCGATGCTATATCCCTCTTGAAGAGCCATTGATGCCTTGGTTGATGGTGAGATCTTCCAAGCGATCCGGGCTCTGATACCACTTGTTAGGACCTTGGTAACGCTAGAGGGGGGGGGTGATTAGCGTTTCTTCGTTTCTACAATCAAGTTAGCGGAAGCAATACAAATACAAAACGAATACAAATATGAAATAAGAAACCAAACGCTAACACCCAATTTACGTGGTTCGGAGATGACGCTCCTACTCCACGGCAATCCGTAAGGTGGATTAGCCCTAGCCAAGCTTCACTATCTTCTCCTTTGGATGAACCAAGGTGGAGAAACCTTTCTTACAATACACTCCTCTTCTTTACAATGATGGATGATGAAGAACAAGAGAAGAGGAGGTTTTGGATTGCTAAAAACACTTAGAAAACTTGGTGAGCACGAGGATGAAGTTAGGAGTTAGAGCACTAGCCTTCCCATGCTCCCCATGACCCCTTTTTATAGAAGAGGGGCTGTTTTTCCCGTTGGGCCTCGATCAGTCGACTGATGCATGCCATCGGTCATCGCGCAAGCCAACGGCCAAACGCGATCTCGCGGAGATTCGTAGCCGCAATCTCCAACGACCGGTGATCGATCGGTGATCTCTCCATCACTCGATGGAGTGATCACAGTGATCACGGCCGGTCGAGTGAGCGCATTCGTGGCATTTCTTTCCTTGATCGATCATTGCTTCCCATAGCGATCGGTGATCATCATCGATCGTGACATGCCCAAGGCGGTCGATGATGGTCGGTTTCACCACGACTCGGTAAACGGCTGACTAGTCGATGATACATCGTATCGATCGTGATACTCATTAAGTATGAATAATTCATACTTGTTTTTATACCCTAGACCTAGACTCAACCTTCTAGCTCCGATTAAGCCTTGCGCTTCAGATCCCTCCGAGTCCGCGACTTGTTCATCCTTTGCGCTTTGCTTCCAAGAGCTTCCTTCGGTTTCGTCATGTCTTGGGTTGCCAAATGCTTGGACTTTACGCCGCCAAGACTACAAGCTTGGACTTATGCTGCCAAGACCTTACTTTGGACTTCCTTTGCCAAGGTTCACTTGGACTTTACGCTGCCAAGACTACAAGCTTGGACTTATGCTGCCAAGACCTTACTTTGGACTTCCTTTGCCAAGGTTCACTTGGACTTTACGCTGCCAAGACTACAAGCTTGGTCTTATGCTGCCAAGTCCATCCCTTGGACTTCCTTTGCCAAGATCATACTTGGACTTCTCTTTTACCTGTCACTTAAACACATTCGCAATTAGATCACAACACATTGCCTAACTTAAATGATTATCCAAACATCAAAACATATAAATGCTTGGAGCATTGTTGCACCAACACAAAGGTCTTCGAATCATGTAATTCCGAATTTTCTAGATTTATTTGTTGATTTCAAATGAAACCGACTTATGGAGCTATTCTACGAAAAAATTTGAAGTTTTATATCTACATGAGTGATGGAGTTCAAAGAACTCATTGGTGACTTCATCTGGCGGATATCGTCGTCGTAATATTTAAAATGTTCTTTCGACCACACTTCACATATAGAGCACGAGTGATAAAAATCGTTGCTCTCAACATGGTTTATCGCAATGATTTATATGGTCACGTACGTATTATGGAGTGTGAGAGGAGTGCATGGGTCTTTAAATCATGTGATTTCAAGTTGTCTAGGTCCATCAACCGATTTCAGACGAAATCAATTGATAGAGCTATTCCATTAAAAAAAAGTAAGTTCCAAAAATCGCTACTCCCCACACAGTGTATCACAATGCTTTTCAAGATTATATACGTATTATGGAGTGTGAGAGGAGCACATAGATTTTCAAATCACATGATTCCGAGCTGTCTAGGTCCATCAACCGATTTATAACAAAACCGACTGATGAAGTTATTATATTAAAAAAAATCGAAGTTTCAAAAATTTGCTGCTCACAATATGGTGTATCACAATATTTTCTGAAGTCACGTATAGGGGTGACCACGGTTCGGTTTGAACCGTGAAACGAACCCGAACCGATGACCCAAAAACCAAATTAAAACCGCTTTTTCGGTTTCGGTTCCGAAACCGGAACCAGAGGAATATGGTTTGGTTCCAGTTTTTAAACTTTTTGAACCAGAACCGAAGTGGAACCGATCCAAAACCGAAATCGAAACCGAATCGGAACTGGAACTGAGTAATTGTTTTAAAATCGGAATTGAATTTTTAAAAATAATTTGATATTTAAATAGTAAGTGAACTATGAGAATTTTGATTTCTTTAGACTCTAAAAGGATATGCAGACAACTTAATTTATATAAATTAAATTTAAGTTATTGTCTTTTTTTTCTAGGTTAAATCTGTAACAGATTGAAATAATAATATATATTCTTTCTTTTTAATTTATTAATGTAAATTTATTATTTAAATATATTTTAATGATAATTTTTTATGATAAATATTTAATTTAAAAAATTATATAAATAAATAAATCGACAAGTTAAATCTCCATATATAATTTTTAAATTAAAATATAATTTAAATTAAATTAAATCAACTTAATTAATAAATTGAAAAATAATATACTTGTATCATTTATTTAAAAAAATAAGAGACTTAAAATTAAATAATTTAAATTTCGATTCTAAACGATTTTAATCGAAATCGAATCGTAAGGAACTGAAATCGTCGGTTAACGATTCGGTTCCAGTTCCGATGGATGATGAATCGGAACCGACGATTCCAAAATCAAAATCAAACTGTAAGGAACTTGAACCGGCAGTTTCGAAATCAGAATCGAAATCGTTAATGAGCGGTTCAGTTTCAGTTCCATTAGATAATAAATCGGAACCGATGGTTCCAAAATCGAAATCGACGGTTTTGAAACCGTGGTCACTCCTAGTCGCGTACGTATTATAGAGTGTGAGAATAACACAAAAGGTCTTCGAATCATGTGATTCTTAAGTGTTTAGGTTCATCATTCAGTTTCGTCCAAAACCGACTGATGGAGTCATTTCATTAATTAAAAAAAATGAAATTTTGAGTGGAGGGAATTTGGAAAGTGATACGTGATTTGATAATTATGAAAGTTACGTATGCGATTTCGATATTTCTCGATTTTGAGAATGTGAAATGATAAATTATCATTTATTTTAATATATAAATATATAACAATAAATAATAAAAAAAGATTATTAAAGATAATCAGAATTGTATCTATACAGAAAAAATTTTGATTGAAATATTTAAAGAGGGTATAAATATATATTTAAATGATTAATAAATATTCCAATTAAATGATTTAAAAATATGATAAATATATTTATTAAATGACGAAGAAGTTAAAAAAATTGATTAGTAAAATTAAAATAAGATAAAAATTATTTAAGTATAAATAATGATATAGTAAAAGATAAATCTCAATAACAATAAAATTTGATTGTTGTGGTTTAAATTCCATCTCCAACTATAATATACTATAAAGATTTTTTTCAATGGAATAATAAATCTTAAAATATTAGACTATTAAATCATTCACTATAAATATTTTTCAATTTACTTTGACAATTTATAAAAAAAATTCATAAGATATGGTCTATCATTTTCATTTTCAGAGATTTGAATATCTTATGCCAATTAAAAAAAATACCGACAACATTATCCACTTCAATTATTTCGAAATTGATGGTGGAAATTAATTTCGGAATTTGCTTTGTAAAAATCAAGAGGTCTCGTTAAAAAGAAAAGAAAAGAAAAAAGCATAATATTGCATATTGAAAAAATACCTTTACTTAATATTATTATACTAGTTAAAAAATATTTTACGTCGTAGCATTTTTAATTAAAATTACTGTAATTTTGTCGATATTATTACACTAATAGTATTTTTTTACTACGTTAGAAATAATTTTAATTAATAATTTAATATTGAAATAGTTTTATTATAATAGTTTTAAGTACGATAGAGTAATTTTAATTAAAATTATTCTACATATGTATCAATTTTAATTAAAATTGATTTAACAGATATTCACATAATAAAAAATATTAAATACGTATATTGTTAATTTTCTGATAGGTAAGCCAGTGTGAGTATGGAAGTGAGGCTACTGATTATACGTATGGAAATTTTACAAGTATTTTCAAAAAATTATTAAATTGCAAGGTTTATTTTTAATGCTAGAATAACAATATAATGATAAAAATAAAATAAAGATAATAAAGACGATCGTTATTGACTTATTGTTGCACAGTTCGAAATAAGTTGGGCCATACGGTTAAAATTAAATCTAGAAAACTCAATTTTAGAGGTAAATTTAGAAATATAAGGTAGTATTGGTTCGTAAATTTTTTTTTATTTTTTATTTTTATTTTCTAAGAAAATGAGAAAAATATGAAAAATGATATTTGGTTAGTGTTTTTCATTTTCATTTTCCAAAATATAAAAGAACATTTTTTGAAAAACTAGAACAATAACAAAATCTTATTCCACTAGATGGAATTGAATTTTCTAAAAAATTAAAAAATACAAAAAAATTTTCCTATTTACTAAAAATATGAAAAAATTTCTCCGAATCAAATACCCCTGATATATATATATATATATAGAGTGCATGGATTGAGGTAAAAAAAATATTTGCTTTTATAATTTTTTTTATATAGTAATATATTTAGTTTTAGTAAAATACTTATTATATAAAATATTTTCCTTACCGAAATCATATATTTATTTCCTCTCTATAAAAATATTATATAATTAATTACTATATATTTATTTTCTCTCTCCTCCACCTCCTTTCTTGTTTTCATCTTCACTATAAGAAAAATGAAAAATAACGACGAATTATTTTCATCGCTAATGCAAATAATTCGCCGCTAAATGAATTTTACGACGAAAAAATTTCGCCGCTAGAGTCGTCGTAATAAGCTTGTTGCAAAGAAACATTAGCGACGAATTAAAACTATTTTCGTCGTTAATATTACCGACGGAAAAAAACGTCGCTAATAAAAAATATTTTGTCACAAAATCTTGAATGACGGAAAGAGAAAAATCATTGATATTAGCGACGAAATATACAACACTCGTCACTAACTTTCAGTCAAGTGACGTAATAAAGCAGTCGACTATCTAATTTTTCGCCCCGTCGTGAAATCAGGAAACACTCGACTAGCGCCTCGACTGTCAGATTAACGACGAAAATAACATATTTCGTCGCTAACATCACTCGACTGATGCAAGGAAACAGTTGACTGTCTAATTCTAGCCAACCACAGAATCGAGAGACCCTCGATTGACGCTTCGACTGGAGACACTTTTGCGATAAAATATATAAATTTCGTTGCTAACATCCTGCAACAGTTGAACCTGTCAACTGTCGACTCGACTGATACGCCAAACTCTAGTGACTCATGATGTCGTATATCGACAGTTAGCGACGAAATCGAAAAAAATCGTCGCTGACCTTGAAAATATAGATTTCCAAAATTCATTTTATTTGTATTTGAAATCCTATAATACAATATCAACCACACAATTTAACTTAACAACATGCAACTAAAACAATAAAACCAACATATGCATTTAAAAACAACTAGCATAATATCAAATTTAAAGTCCAAAAATATCCAATTTCACAAATTCATAGTATTAAAATGCAAACATATTCAAATTCATTAGCTCAAAATATAAATGTTCACAAACTCTAAAATAGAGGAGGAGGTGGAGCTGAAGATGACTCATGCATCAATGATTGTAATGCTTCAGGTGCAAGCTGATTCAGAATTGCTTCAGACATATATTGTCTTGATCTCATTGTTGCCAACTCATCTTGGGTGCTAGCTAATTGAGCCTGAGTATTTTCTAATTTTTGCTCGGTAGATTGAAATTATTCACGCAGTGCTGCATTAGTTGTTCTTGAGGAGGAGCTGACATCTGAAGAAGTGGATCTAATTGGTTTTGACCCACTTCCAAGTCCTCTAATATATCCAGAGTGAACACCGAGGACTTGATCACAAATCTGATATGCAATCTGAACAACATCGATGTCATCTCCGATTTCTTATGATTGGATGTGTTCATCTCGCAGTCTCACAATATCGTCCTAAGAATAACAAACATATTATTAACATATTTACAAATAATTATGCAAATTTAAAAATAACTTTACTAAATTTTATTGATTATATCTTACGTATGCAACCTCAGCTCTCTCCCCACTCCACCCTTTTGACGAGCTACAATGTATTGTATTGAAGATAATAATCCGATCTTTTCTCTGAGACTGATCGGTCTAAAAAATATTATAATGTGTTAATATTAAAAATATCAAACAATATACTGTAACTATAAAGTTTGTACTTACACCGTCGTAACTGTATTGGATAAATGTTTAGAGTCACCTCAATGGGTAAATGGTAGTTGTGCTCGATTTTGAGCATTTTTTGTCGATTGTGTTTACAATATAAAAAACTTTAAAGATAAAATGTAAAACATGAGTTATAGAACAAATATTTTAATTTGTATAGATTTAGTTACCTGAAATTTTTCTGATTCAAACAAATCACACATATAGTTCTAATCTTCCTGTGTCTCACAATACTCGATCGACATATGATGTCGACGCTCGGTAGGGGAAAGATGCAGTAGACTCTTATAATGAGTGTGCATCTTATTTGTATTGTCTCTATACCTTGCACTCATTAACATGTCGATTTCTTTTCTTACCGATGTTGCCTCCTCGGCAAAATTGATATCGAAAGCAACCTAAAAAAAATACTAATATTGAAATTTATTAACGAATGATGGTTGATTATATAAATATCAAAATACTCGTACTTACTGATAATCGGTCATAGATCATCTGTTTATTATCCGTGGAGATATGCTTCCAGCTCTTAGCTTGTAGGGGAGTGAACTTCTTAATTGACAGACCTAACTCTGTCATAAAAGCAATTGCATTTGTCCCAATAGGGTGACCATCGCTCTTACAGAAGGTAATGAGTAATCTATCCCGTTCCTCAATTTGCCGTCAGAGCCGATCGGAGTGTGCGCCTCGTGTCTCTCTACGTGCTGGATGAACTGTAAATCAAAGAATTTGCATTTATCCCGTTCCTCACCTCTTATTTAACAATTAACAAGTTAAATATATAGGAAACAAAATATACATACTTAAATTTAAACAACAAAACTAACCAGTAGGAGCAGGAGCATTGTCATCGTCAGGCGTAGGCACAATTAGGGGGTGCTCAATTCTCTTAGGCGACCTAGTTGTGACATAAGTATTATATACAGATCGACGTATACTAAAAGATTATATTAAATAGATGAAATATAAATACTGTGTAAATACAACTAATCACTGTCATCATCTGAAAAGGATAAATAATCATCCGTCTTACTATCACTTTCACTATCTTCACCATCAACAATACGATTACTTTGAGCGCTCATATCTAGATCCACTTGTGCATTTACCATATTTATTTGGTGATGCTCAACATCTAATCGACAAAGTTGAGTTATTGCTAAGTCTTCATCGACTACTGAAGTTGAATCATTGGATGGAATTTCTTGGTTTGGCTCCATTATCAAGATTTGTAGGGATCTATACTGAAAAGTCTATCTTTTGTATGAACATCTTTATTTTGAAATAAGAATCACATGATCATTGTTTGCATTTTTATGATTATGCAATATTGTATAATACATTACATTGTAGATAACATGGTGTGTGGTGTCACACGGGAGATCATGTTATCGGCTCCTTGTAAAGTATAAGTAAAGGCTCACAACCGAGATGACTTCGGACAAACCATCAGAATGGTTGTAGTGTGTATTGGTTTGTCTTGACCATAGAATCACACTAGTGCACTTTGTGTGTATTGAGCAGGACCGACTTAGAGGTGATTCGATTTATTGTTGATTACATAATCGAATCGAACCTCAGATATTATTTTGTATATGCTCTTAATCCCGATATAATAACGGGCACATATACTTAGTATTCATCTCTTTGATTTACCAATGGGCGAGATTTATAGATTAAATCGATAGACTCGGTAAGTTGAGAGATGATATTATTTATATGATGTGTCGTTGATTATAGGAGGAAACCGTGTCCTATATATTAGGATGATGATGTCCCCTTGAGGAGCTCATAAGGTTCATCATGTAAACCCTGCAGGTGGACTTGGTCCGACATGATGAAAAGGTTGAGTGGTACTACTCATGGAGTTAGATGTTGATTAATTAATGGTAAGTAAATTAATTAATCGACGGACATTCAAGATCTTAAACACGGAGAGAAAATGTACAAATAATATATGGAGCCCATATTATCTTATGTGGGTTGGTGAGGTAGATCAATGATAATCCTTTAGTGGATTGGATTATCATTAGTGGATTGGACTTTATGTGGGCTTGATTCATGGGTGGCCAAGATCCAACTCCTCCTCATGGTCCCTAATGTAGCCTATTAACACCTCATGAAGCTTAGATCCAATGGATAGAAACAAAACTCTAGATCCAAAGGTAGAGATTAAATCTCTAGATCCGACGGTTGAGATTAAATCTCTAGATCCGATGGTTGAGATTAAATCTCTAGATCCGACGGTTGAGATTAAATCCCTAGAACCAATGGAGGAGATTAAATCATGGCTTGAGCCCAACTCTATAAATAGAGATTAAAAGTGGGTGGCAAGATCATGATGGCTTAAGGGGATTAGGGTTTGCTTCCTTTGGAGGCTAGGAATCCTAGTTTGTTTAGGATTAGGTTTTGGGCGGCTAGGGTTTGGGAGCTAGGGGTGGGCGGCAACAAGTGGAGGAGGTTTTTCTTCTTCTTCCTAAGGTTTGGCCGGTTCCTTCCTTCCTCCCTCTACCTTGGCCGGTGCTCATCCTATTCTTCTTCCCCTCTTCCATGGCCGGCATTTAGGAGAGCTAGGATTAGAGTTTGGAAGCTTAGGGTTTAGGAGGCTTGGGCGGCACCAAATAAGGAAGTAGTTTGCTTTCTTCTTCCTCTCCCTTGGTAGCCGGCGCCCACATCCTTCTTTCCAGCCCTTGGCCGGCGTCCAAAGACGCTCTTCTCCTGCTCCTTAGGTGGTGGAAACAATATATAGGGCTTTCCCTTGGTGTCTTGGCCGGTTTCCACCATAATCTCCTTCTCCTTGTTGGCCGGCGGCAAGCATCCTTCTCGTTGCTTGTTGGTTGGCTATAGGAAGGAGAAGAGCCTTGTTTCTATTATTCCTCTTGCTTTGGTAGAGCAAGGAAGGAAGATTTGCGATCTAGGAGCTTCAACTTTTGGTAGATCGTCGCCCACACGATGTCCGAAAGGAGGAAGGTCATACATTAGAAGATCGAGAGGTATATCGATTCTCTAATTTTTATATGTTACATATTTGTATTTGTTTTTCAATTATGAGCATGATATAAATCTGTTTGTGGCTAAATAATACTTGGATCTCGAACATAAACACAAAAACCGGCGATCCGGATATCGTCTATTCCGCGGCTACTCGTAGAATAGAGGTTGGTCGCTTGAACAACGAGTTTGTTCAAGTGACCTTTCTAAACGAATAGCAGGACGATGACTTGGTTGTTTGAGCAATCCCTTTTGTCTAGGATTAAATTTTTTTAATCCAGGGACATCGAAGGGATCACCATGATCAAGTAACCGAGGTGAAGTGGGAAGCGAAGTTTTCCCTCACAAACTCGATAAGCAAAACCCTTCAATTGGTATCAGAGCCAGGTTTCCGATTTTGTGTGTTTAGGATTCGGTTAATTTTTATGCACTTTTCATATATTATATGTGTCGGATAATAGTAGGATTTGAGTAGTTTAACTCTTTGGTTGCAGGAATATGATCCGACTATTATAGTCATATGTGTGTATGTGATTGTATGTGTGTAAATGTTTATTTTGTTGAATCCTCAGGGTTGACGAGGGTAGTATTTAATTTTTTGTAAATTAGATACGACATTGTTTAGCCACTCTTTTTATTTTAGTTTACTTTCGATCTAGATTTCATGTACACTCTCTCGTGGAGTATAGGATCGATGGATGTAAATTAAAATAGATTTTAGTCTCGGCTCGGATCTCCGGATGCCTTGTACATGGCGTAGGAAGAGCGGACGAGAAGGCATTGCGACGGGAGACATATTGAAGACAAAAACCATAATAGTTGGAAAATAATTTTTATTTTTCATATTTATTGTTTTTTGTTTGATATGCATGTCATAGGCTAGGAAAATTCCTCAATTTCAAATTACTAAGTGGGAGAGGGATATTTTTATAAATTCTCATGGCCTCCATTACGATTTGACAAGTGATGCAAATAAACTTGCGCGTCGGCCCTGAGTGTCTTCCTCCCCATCGGATGAGTTTATTTGTGGATCACAAGGTTGAATATGGTTATAGGAAATTATTAAGGAGCGTGTGTACTTCCCCATCGTAAGACACATAACCCGAGATAATTACCTTGATACCAAGTAATGGTGAACACTTAGATACAAATATAAGTATCCTCCCCATCGGAGTCACTGCTTTTATTTGTAGGGCCGAAGAGAAACCAACTATTAATTTTACTTGTCAAAAAGTTAGGTTGACAAGATAGTAAAATTAATGGGTAAAATCTCCTCTTACAAATATAGAATTCGTATACGTCCACACTATCGTGGCATACGATATTCTCGGTGTTTTGAGGTGTTGATTGATTTTAAAATTTTATTATTTGAGGAATCAATAATTTTTTGAAATCCAAAGTAATGATCTATGTGATTCTTAGAATTTTCAAAATGACTTTCAGTCCACTTGCTATGATACTAAAGGAAAATAAACTTACTGTACCCAAATAATGTTGATTGGAAAAGAATCTAGATATTGCCTTAACTGCTAAGGAGTATAAGTATGTACTCTTCGAAGAGGGTCCTCCTAAGCCTACGAATGAGCTGGAAGTCCTTGGAGCTGAGATCGATGGGGAAACCTAGGTCGATATCATTTTCCAATCGACAGAAAGGCTTGCTCAGGCTCAAGCCATGGTTGCTCAGAAGGTTTCTACTTCTAAGCTGAAAGGCAAGAAGAAGAAGAAACAAGATGGAGCAAAGGTGGTGGGAGGATCTCAGGGCAAGTACTTCACTTGCAAGTAGGATGGACATTGGAAGAAGGACTGTCCCAATCCGAAGTAAGAACAGAGGTATATCCTTTGGTCTAGTCGTTGAAACATGGTTAGCGATATTATCTACCAACACCTAGTGTGTAGATACGGGAGCCATTGATCATGTCTGCAATACTTTACAGGGATTTCAGGAAACCCGACGACTAGCTAAAGGGGAGATTACCGTTTACTTAGGACAATGCCATGAAGGTGGCAGCTATTGCAGTGGGAGACGTTTTATTTATCTTTTGAGAAAAATAAAACTTAGGTTCTGAAAAATTTCCTTTATGTACCTTTATTTAGAAAGAATTTACTTTCAGTTTTTAAATTGTTTATGGATGGATATTCTATTTCTTTTAATGACAGAGTTGTTATAAAAAGGAATAGGGAGAATATCTGTTCAGATACATTGAAAGGAAATTTATACACACTTGAACCAAAACCTCCCACGATGCAAATTGAAGTTAATAACTCATCTTCTAATTCCAATAAGAGAAAAGAACTTTCGAAGATGAACCAAACATATCTTTGGCATCTTAGGCTTAGTCATATTAACCTAAGCAGAATTCAAAGGTTGATAGCTGATGGACCTCTGGATTCATTAGTGGTGGAAGATTTCCCAACCTGCGAATCTTGCTTAGAGGATAAAATGACCAAGAGGCCTTTTAAGGCTAAGGGGTATAGAGCCAAAGATGTGTTAGAATTGGTTCATTCTGATTTGTGTGATCTTATGTCTATCCAGGCTAGAGGTGGTTTTGAATATTTCATCTTTTTCATAGACGATTATTCAAGATATGGATGACACTACGATTTACTTGTGGTGGTGATTACCTCTTGGGAGAGTTTAGGAACTACTTATCAGAGGCTGAAATTTAATCCCAATTGTCTACACCTGACACACCCCAGCAGAACAGTGTAGCAGAGCGAAGGAATAAGACTCTTATGGAAATGGTTAGATCGATGATGAGTTATTCTAAGATTGTCAGATTCGTTCTGGGGATATGCTCTAGATACGGCGGTATACATTCTGAACTTAGTTCCATCTAAATCAGTGCCTTCTACTCTCATAGAGTTGTGAACTGGGCGAAAGCCTAGTCTAAGACATATTCGGATATGGGGAGTCCAGCACATGTGCTGAAGGCAGATGCTGGTAAGTTGGAACCTCGTACAGAAGTACGCACGTTCATTGGCTATCCTAGAGGAACGAAGGGTGGTTTGTTTTATAATCCTAGAGATCAGAGGGTGATCGTTAGCACAAATGTCAGATTTCTAGAGGAAGACTATGTGATGAGCCACAAGCCCAAGAGTAAAATTGTTTTGGAGGAATTAAAATGGGAAGTCACTTCTTTAGTACCACCGGTACAAGAGGATATACCACATATCACTGCACCGCGTGTCACAAAGGATACACAGGTGATACCTCGTCATAGTGGGAGGGTTGTGAGACAGCCCGATAGATTCATGTTCTTGGAAGAATCTTCTGATTTGGTCCCTGGCGAACATGAACCTGATCCCTGGACATATGACGAGGCAATCCAAGATAAAAATGCAGTATCTTTGCAAAGTGCAATGAATGCTGAGATTGAATCTATGGATTCAAATCAGGTATGGGAGCTAGTAGACCCACCCGATAGTGTAAAAACCATTGGATGCAAGTGGATCTACAAAAGAAAGAGAGGAATAGATGAGAAGGTTGAGACCTTCAAAGCGAGGCTTGTTGCGAAGGGGTATACTCAGAAAGAGGGTATCGATTATGAGGAGACCTTTTCGCCAGTAGCCATGCTTAAGTCTATTCGGATTCTCTTATGCATAGCAGCTCATATGGATTATGAGGTGTGGCAGATGGATGTCAAGACAGCTTTCCTTAATGGAAGTCTTGAGGAAAACATCTATATGAAGCAACCAGCAGGATTCATTGTTAAAGGCAAAAAGCATCTTGTGTGTAAGCTTAATCGGTCCATTTATGAATTGAAACAAGTTTCGAGGTCTTGGAACATCCGCTTTGATGAGGTAATCCAGTCTTATGGATTTATTCAAAGTCCGGATGAGTCTTGTGTATACAATAGATGTGACGGAAACGTAGTGGTATTTCTTGTACTATACGTAGATAATATTTTGGTGATTGACAACAATATCAAGGTGTTATCGGACGTAAGGGTATGGTTGTCCAAACAGTTTAATATGAAGGACTTGGGAGAGGTGGGACACATCCTTGGGATCAAGGTTATAAGGGATCGCAAGAAAAGGATGTTGTGCTTATCCCAAGCTTCATACATAGACACGATTATGGATCGTTTTAGCATGCAGAACTCTAAGAAGGGTTTTCTACCTTTCAGGCATGGAGTTCCTTTATCTAAGGAGATGTGTCCTAGATCATATGAGGAGATAGAGGAGATGAAGGTGGTTCCTTATGCTTCGGCAGTAAGAAGTCTCATGTATGCAATGCTATGTATGAGACCAGATATCTGCTTTGCCGTGGGCATGGTTAGCAGATATCAGAGTAATTCAGGACAGGGACATTGTACTGCGGTAAAGTATATATTGAAGTACCTGAGAAGGACTAGGGATTATATGCTGGTTTACCGGGCAGACCAATTACTCTCTATGAGTTACACGGATTCCGGCTTCCAATCTGATAGGGATAACAGTAAGTCTACCTCAGGTTTTGTGTTTACTTTGGGAGGTGGAGTCATTGTATGGAGGAGTGTCAAGCAGAAATGCGTGGTGGACTTCACCATGGAAGCTGAGTATGTGGCAGCCTCTGAGGCGGTCAAAGAAGCTGTGTGGCTCAGGAACTTCCTGATGGACTTGGATGTGATTCCTAATTTGCCCAGAACTATCACAATTTATTGTGATAATAGTGGTGCAGTTGCCAACTTGAAGGAACCACGAGCCCATAAGGCTAGTAAACACATAGAGCGCAAGTACCACCTGATACGAGAAATCGTAAAGGAGGTAGAAGTTGTTGTCGCCTAGATTGCATCAGAGGATGACCTAGTAGACCCTTTGTCACGCCCCGAGAGCATACCGAGCCGAAAATCAAACGGACGACACCTCCCCTGTACGTGGCAACATTTCGGGTTAATACAAGGTCGGTAGGCCCACAATAACAACAATATATATATATATCCAAACAACAACTACACAAAAACATAGCGGAAACATATCACAACAATACAACAATCCCACACATGCATAACGGTATGACTAACACACCACAACAACACAAACCTCGACAAAATTTGAATATACAACATATACATCACGAAAATTCCGAATACATAACACGGCGGACAGAAGGCCCAAAATAGAATACGGGAGCCTCGGAGGTGAGATGAGATGATGTCGTGGCGGTGCTCCAAGTCACACAAGTCTTCTACATTACAGGCGACGAAACCTGTGGTGCGTGGGGTGGTGAGTAAAACTCAGCATGTAATAGAAAACATGTATATATGTTATATCACATGTATTTCGACAACATAATCTAGAAGTACAATAGGTATATCAGCATAGTATATAAATACAAGCCTATACCGTCTAACTGAATGAACAACATAAAAATGTAGACATACCTGAAGTCTGTCACGCTACTCTGATCCAACCTGAACATATATCCAACATATATATATATAACAGGAAGAGTAGATCAACTCAAAATATACTCTAGCTACAGGTCAAGGTATCTAGTGGTCTGCCAACACATACCAATATCCGACACAATCGTATAACAAATGCAAGAGACATGCATGAATATGATGTCCACCCAAATGCAGCAAGCATAGTACAAACAAATGCAACATCACAATAATCATATATATATAGACTGTATCCATATATATATTAATCTCAACCATATATATATATATATATATATATGGTAATATGCAAATCGCCATCAGATACGGCAATGCAGCATGCATGGTCATGTCGGCTCACCCTAAAGCTACCACGACCCCAGTGTGGCCTCGGTGGCTCGAGCATGACAACTGTCCCAACTCAACACCAACCACTACTCTCGAGTGGCCGAGTGGGCAGTATGATCGAGTAGCATATAAGCGTAAAGAGCAAGCTACACGATGAGGGTTCCTGTTGTTGGCCACTCCGACAGTCACTACCCATGAGTGGTCGAGTGCCACACACGCAGGACTACGGCACACAAATCCAACTACCACCGTCTATAGTGGTAGAGTGCGGCACCACAATGTTCTGCCCTCACACGGGTGACTCCTCCTATGAGTAACCGTGGAGGCAGGATGACTGGCGACACTCTCAACCACAAGGGAGACCTCGTCGCCAGCGTGCATGCGAATGCATGAATACAATGTCTCACATACAGACATCCACCATAGACTCTCTATTCTACAGAGAATCATACTAACCAGATCAACGCACTCTCTATCCTGCAGAGAGTCGTACTCAACTGATCATAATACTCTCTATCCTGTAGAGAGTCATACCAATCTAATCGACGCACTCTCTATCCTGTAGAGAGTCGTACTCAACTAATCATAATACTCTCTATCCTGTAGAGAGTCATACCCATCTGATTATAACAAGCTAGGACCACCGGTCCGTAGCGATACCCTAAGTATCATTCCTCTGACCATTTACACAATACATGTTCGATGGTAACATACAACCTAAGGGTACTAGAACTAACCCTAGGTTAAAGACATTATCTACCTACGGATGACCTTTTTGCCCAATGTACAATCAGGTTGTCATCCGAACTTTACTAATTGCACTTAACTTAAACCAATTCTAAGTTACTTGCATCACCTATATGTATAACTCCTAATCATGATAAAATAAACATGATATCAACAATGGAGTTAATAGCCAACGGTAAAGGATCAAGCATACGATAAAAAGAACAGGGTCAAGGTAATATGAACACCTAACATGCTCATATCAATAACTAAATCTGAATGCAATACATCTATCCGGACCAGGTAGGAAATTACCCACCTGCTTTGTAGACACCAATCGTCTTCACATCCGTGAATGCCTCGACCCACAATCCTGCA
Organism: Wurfbainia villosa; assembly: GCA_025175895.1. Classification (NCBI taxonomy): domain Eukaryota; kingdom Viridiplantae; phylum Streptophyta; class Magnoliopsida; order Zingiberales; family Zingiberaceae; genus Wurfbainia; species Wurfbainia villosa. The sequence goes on along the minus strand of CM046001.1, from coordinate 13,137,295 downwards.
ACGTGCAATTATGCATATCAATAGATCTCTAGCATAACCCTAAATCAATCCAAATTCTGATTAGTTAACCCCTACTACTCATTCCCTTTATGAATTCATATAATTCACGGTCATCTTTAAGATACCCAAACACTATATATAAATTCACAAATGGGACCAATAGTAAACTAGCAATAGATCTAGATCACATCCTTAATACCTAGATTACATTTTCCTCACTAGGTTCCTTTTAACCATTTATTCTGGAATAAATACTAGATTAACTGCCAATAAATCATAAACTACTATATCATGTTCAAATCTAAATTTTTACCTCATCTGATCCAATCAAATCAACCACAGCTTCTTGATCGGCTTAATCCAGATGAACTGAAAGCAACTTCCAAACTCAAAATATTAGACACCTGATAATTAGATCATAAGAAACTTACGAGTTACTTTACATACCTCCACCCCCAAACCGCCGGACTGTGTCAAGTCCGTGCTCACCTTCGATCTTGCTGTGGACTCACCGATGAAAACATCGGCTATTACTAGCTCTGCCTCCCACCAAGATCATCAAATGGTGCACCGAGCTCCTCCCTCTTCGATCTGAGATTGAGGAGATGACTGGTGAATGAGATCACAAATCCCAACTCGCGATGAAGGCAATCTGGTGCTCATAGTCGACAGAGCTACAACTCCAAATGACAACACAAGAGGCTGATAATCGAAGGGGATGACGGTGATGGAGTAGCAACCAAATCTAGTAGCGACGAGTGGTTGGGCGGTGTAGTCTGGCCGCGTGACACTGCGACAGGGGATGTGACTCGGTGAGTGCAATCTGACTTGGGGAAAGGCCGATGGCAGATGAATCTCGCGGCGAGGGGAAAACATCCACAACAACGATGAATGTGGAGCGAGCTTGGCGTCGGCGGTAAAGATGCGACCCTAGAGGCGTGGCGCGATCCTCGTGCTCGTGAGAAGAGGTGCGGCGTGGCGACGACGACTGACAAGGGGGAAACGAAAGCAGCGGTGACGAGGCATCGATGTGCTCGCGCGTAGGGCCGGCACGACATGAGGTGCTCTGCTCGGGGTAGCGAGCGGCTGTGGATGGTTGCGTCACGGCGACAACGAGTTCGGTCGGAGATCACAGGATCTACACCGGTGGCAGCAGCGCAGCTCTCTCCCTCGCGGCGGCGGCGAGTTGAGTTCAGGTGGCGTCGGCACTCGCTGCTGTTGGATCGGAGGAAACTGAAGCCGACGGCGGTGAGGTGGCTGATGGCGGCGACTGGCCGGAAGGTGGAAAAGGGCATGGCGTAAGGGCACTACGGCGAGGATGAGAAGGAGAGAAAGGGAGCGTCGGGGAAGAGGAACGGCGCGATTGGGAATTAAGGGGAAACAGAAATAAAATAAAGGGTTTTAATTAAACCCATTAATTCCTTGCAGATAGTTTAAATAGGCTTTACAAAAGCCTATCTGCTTTATCCCCGTGAAATGTCCATAACACTTCCGTTTAAATCCAGAAAAATTTCTATAAATTCCTGAAAAATTCTATAAGACAACTTCTTAATTAACAAGGGTATTTTCTATTTTATATATATATATTTTACACCCTTTTCACTAAGGCCCTTCTAGCGAGAGCTTTGATAGGCAAGTGGAGGGAAGGGGAATCAGATGTATGACAGTATGAGGACAACATATTCTTTTAGTATAAGTGGGAGATTGTAGGGATGTATATTGAAAAGTCTATCTTTTGTATGAACATTTTTATTTTGAAATAAGAATCACATGATCATTGTTTGCATTTTTATAGTTATGCAATATTGTCTAATACATTACATTGTAGATAACATGGTGTGTGGTGTCACACAGGAGATCATGTTATCGGCTTCTTGTAAAGTATAAGTAAAGGCTCACAACCGAGATGACTTCGGACAAACTATCGGAATGGTTGTAGTGTGATTTGGTATTGGTTTGTCTTGACCATAGAATCACACTAGTGCACTTTGTGTGTATTGAGCAGGACCGACTTAGAGGTGATTCGATTTATTACTGACTACATAATCGAATTGGACCTCAGATATTATTTTGTACATGCTCTTAAATAACGAGTACATATACTTAGTATTCATCTCTTTGATTTACCAATGAGCGAGATTTATAGATTAAATTGATAGGCTCGGTAAGTTGGGAGATAATATTATTTATATGGTGTGCCGTTGATTATAAGAGGAAATTGTGTCCTATATATTAGGATGATGATGTCCCCTTGAGGAGCTCATAAAGTTCATCATGTAAACCCTGTATGTGGACTTGGTCCGGCATGATGAAAAGGTTGAGTGGTATTACTCATGGAGTTAGATGTTGATTAATTAATGATCAGTAAATTAATTAATCGATGGACATTCGAGATCTTAAACACGGGAAGAAAATGTACAAATAATATATGGAGCCCATATTATCTTATGGGGGTTGGTGAGGTAGATCAATGATAATCCTTTAGTGGATTGGATTATCATTAGTGGATCGGACTTTATGTGGGCTTGATCCATGGGTGGCCAAGATCCAACTCCTCCTCATGGTCCCTAATGTAGCCTATTAACACCTCATGAAGCTTAAATCCAATGGATAGAAACAAAACTCTAGATCCAAAGGTATAGATTAAATCTCTAGATCCGACGGTTGAGATTAAATTTCTAGATCCGACGGTTGAGATTAAATCCCTAGAACCAATGGAGGAGATTAAATCATGGCTTGAGCCCAACTCTATAAATAGAGATTAAAAGTGGGCGGCAAGATCATGATGGCTTAAGGGGATTAGGGTTTGCTTCCTTTGGAGGCTAGGAATCCTAGTTTGTTTAGGATTAGGTTTTGGGCGGCTAGGGTTTGGGAGCTAGGGGTGGGCGGCAACAAGTGGAGGAGGTTTTTCTTCTTCTTCCTAAGGTTTGGCCGGTTCCTTCCTTCCTCCCTCTACCTTGGTCAATGCTCATCCTATTTTTCTTCCCCTCTTCCATGGCCGGCATTTAGGAGAGCTAGGATTAGGGTTTGGAAGCTTAGGGTTTAGGAGGCTTGGGCGGCACCAAATAAGGAAGTAGTTTGCTTTCTTCTTCCTCTCCCTTGGTGGCCGACGCCCACATCCTTCTTTCCAGCCCTTGGTCGGCGCCCAAAGACCCTCTTCTCCTTCTCCTTAGGTGGTGGAAACAAGATATAGGGCTTTCCCTTGGTGTCTTGGCCGGTTTCCACCATAATCTCCTTCTCCTTGTTGGCCGGCGGCAAGCATCCTTCTTGTTGCTTGTTGGTTGGCTATAGGAAGGAGAAGAGCCTTGTTTCTATTCCTCCTCTTGCTTTGGTAGAGCAAGGAAGGAAGATTTGCGATCTAGGAGCTTCAACTTTTGGTAGATCGTCACCCACACGACGTCCGAAAGGAGGAAGGTCGATCGAGAGGTATATCGATTCTCTAATTTTTATATGTTACATGTTTGTATTTGTTTTTCAATTATGAGCATGATATAAATCTATTTGTGGCTAAATAATACTTGGATCTCGAACATAAACACAAAAACCGGCGATCTGGATATCGTCTATTCCGCGGCTACTCGTAGAATAGAGGTTGGTCGCTTGAACAACGAGTTTGTTCAAGTGACCTTTCTAAACGAATAGCAGGACGATGACTTGGTTGTTTGAGCAATCCCTTTTGTCTAGGATTAAATTTTTTTAATTCGGGGACATCGAAGGGATCGTCATGATCAAGCAACCGAGGTGAAGTGGGAAGCGAAGTTTTCCCTCACGGACTCGATAAGCAAAACCCTTCAATTACCACCCTCAAAATCTTAAGATACTTTATCAACTTTAGTTACTTCGTATATATCTCGGTGGTGAACCTTTTGCATGACCTTCCAATGACCTCCATGTTTAATATCATTCAAATAATATACTTGATTTGCTTGGTTAGCCAAAATGAATGGGTCATCATCATACCATGTTTTAGAAGTGTCAATACACAAGAGATTATACTCTTCCACCAACAATTTTTTTTTGGATTACATTGGAACCATTCACACCAAAATAATCGAACTTTATACCTGAAAGAGTAAAATATTTGAATCACATCTTTCAACACACCAAAAAAATCCAAATTGTCCCCATCGTCAGAGGATGATACACTGACCCTACTATTCTGAGTAGTTCTGCATGAATCACGAGACGTCGTATGATATCAAATTTCATTTACTATGCATGCATTATATAGTTGAACTTCAGCATCAGATCTCATTGCTAAATAATACAACTCATTTGTGATATCTGAATTTGTAAAAAATTTTAGCACTACAATTTTATCCCTAAATCACAGTGGAAAATCTCGCTCGTGATATTGCATCACTTGATCAACATGAACCTTTTGGGACACATGTTGTAGATGCTCACTGTATAAAACTTAATCAATTTAAACTCTGTGAATGAAATAGAATTAAAGTAATAACTTAATGTAAACACTTACTTTCGATATCGGTCGACTTCTTTACAATTGTTCAGAATGTACCTATGTACTTTCTTAAACAACGATAATGGCAATTTCAGACTTTGTTAGTTGCCAAAGACACTTGTTGCATGTGAGAAAACACTTAATTTGCATATTGATGGTTAGACATCTTTATTCCATTCCGACTTAGAAAAACTTGTCTCAATCTAGCTTATATATAATAAACTGAAAGTCAAGGCCTCATTTATAATATACCCCTCTGCAATAGATCCTTTAGGTCGTGCTTTATTACGAACATATTTTTTTAGCCTTCCCAAATATCGCTCAAAGGGATACATCCATCGTGACGAAACTGGCCTAGCCAACAGAGCTTCATGAGATAAATGAACTGTCAAATGAACCATAATGTCAAAAAATGTCGGAGAAAATATCCGTTCCATCTTACACAATATTAGGACTATTTGCTCCTCTATTTTACATATGTTCACTGTGTGTAAAGATCTTGCAGTGATCTTTTTGAAGAAATCACATAACTCAATCAGTGGGTTACATATGTCTTTTGGGAAATATTTACGTACAACAACTGAAGTATTCTTTACAACAATACATGACAATCATGTGATTTTAGTCCATATATCTTACCTTCATTTGCATTCACATGTCTAGATATATTAGCAGCATAACTATTTGGAAACTTAACAGATTTCAAAAATTGACAAAATTCACGTCTTTTGTCCAATGTCAACGTGTAACTTGCATACAATTTCCAGAATTTATCTCCTACCAATTGTAAATGTAACCCACTCTTTATCCTCATATCTTATAAGTCTAATCTTGCTTTGAGAGTGTCCTTTGACTTTCTGTCTATATTTAATAATGTGTCAATTAAAGCATCACAGACATTTTTGTCAATATGCATCACATCTAAATTGTGTCTCAACTTTAAATCTAACCAATATGGTAACTCAAAAAATATAGACTTCTTTACTCAATTTGTATCATCCGAAAATCGCTGTCATTTTTTACTGAATAAAGGATGCTTACTAAATGTCACTTGGGGCAACATGTCTAACTGTGCTAAAATCTCATATTCATTCATTACTCGTGGTGGCCCTTCTTTTTCAACCTTTCCTTTGAAATTTTTATTTCTACGCCATGGGTGTTGCACATCCAAGAATCGACAATGACATGTGTAGCATATTTTACTCCTTAATCCTTGAGATTTAGTTTCATTCAGACATACTGGACATGCCTTATAACCCTTTGTGCTCCATCCAGAAATTGTTTCGTATGCTGGAAAGTCATGAATGATCCACATCACAACAACATATAATTGAAATACTTGTTCAGTTGATGCATCATATGCTTCCACTCCGTCATCTCATAGCTCCTTCAGTTCGCTTATCAGAGGTAGTAGGTATACATCTATCTCTTTGCCAGGTGATTTAGGCCCAGGAATTAACAGAGACATAATCATATATGGTGGCTTCATTATTTTCCAGTGTGACAAATTATAATTCACAAGTATAACAGGACACATACTATAAGCATTTGATATATTTCCAAATGGATTAAACCCATCAGTAGCCAACCCTAAGTGAATATTTCGTGAATCACCTGCAAATATTTTATGTGCATTGGCAAATTCTTTCCAAGCTTCACTATCAACTGAGTGTCTTAATACATCATATGTGTCAACTCGCTTTTCTTTATGTCATCTCATCTCTTTGGGCGTATGCTTTGAAATAAACAACCTCTTAAGTCTCAGTTTCAGAGGGAAATATCGAAGAATTTTGTGAGGATTCTTTTTCTTATCCATCCATTCATACTTGTATCTGGGCTCCTTGCACACTGAGCGTGCATCCTTATTCTCATACTCATCCCAAAATAACATACAATCATTCTTACAGACATATATCTTCTCATATGTCAATCCTAACTCTTTTAATAATTTTTTGGCTTTGTAATAAGAGTTTGGAATCACATTCGATTTAGAAAATGCCTCTTGCAATAACTGAAGTAACATATCAAAAGATTTATTGCTCCAGCCATTTAACACCTTCACATGCATTAGCTTCACCACAAAATTGAAAATCGAAAAAGTAGTACAATTGGGATAGAGTTCTTGTTATGCTTCTTCCAACATTGAAATATAACTTCGTCTACAATCATTTGCATTTGTGTTTACATTTATATCATCTGATTGAGGCTCGTTGTTGGTTATATTTTCTGTATTTTATAAATCAGTAAATATGTCTTCAAAATCGTCTTCGAATTCATCTACGTTAACATCAAAATCATTCTCATATTGATTAATAATATTTATACTACCGGATGATGTAGAAGCTTTTCTATGAAAGTTTCAGATTTTATATAGTCTATCAAATCCCCATCTATATAGATGTCCTCACACATAATCCAATTCATACTGAAACAAATTGCTACACCGTCGATATGGACAACAGATTTTTGATAAATTTAAACTGATCATATAATTTTCTACAATATTTATAAACGGATTCAACCCATTAATATATTCAGGACTAATCCAATTCTAAATCATTATCCAATTTTTATTCATATTTTTAAACCCTGGTTAAACATATATAAAATAATTTTAATGTTAATTTTCAATAAAAACAATTTAACAACTCAAATTTAGTTGTCACATACAAAATAATCAAACAATTTATTACCTACAATTTGCATTGTAATCCTATGTTTATCATCGAACATTATAATCTAAAAATCAGAAAACTCTAATTAACCTTATCCTCTAATCACAAAATAATCCTAAAATCATCTAATTGACAACAAATCAAAGAATGTATCATCTAGGCGATAGGTTATTGCTTGATTACCATGAATACATCCAAATCTAAATGATAAAAAAACCTAAATTCATCGTCTAATCGCTAACAAAACCCTAACAACCATATATATAATCTACAATAACTTTAAACCCTAATAAAATCCTAAATTCATCGTCTGAGTATAACAAATCCCTAAATTTATCATCTAATCATAACAATCATAACAATAATATAAAAAACTCTAAATTTATCGTAAAACTTTGAAGAAAGAATTTGTCTAAACCTAAATCGGAGCTGAAGGATGAGTTTGAGACGACGCCGAGAAGAAGTCGGAGTTGGAGACCAAAGCTGGAGAAGAAGCCGTCGGAGCTGCTGCCGGAGCCGGAGAAGTCGCACGCGCGGGAGAAGAGGAGTGACATGCGCCAGAGAAGAGCAACCAGAGCACAGAGAAGCCAGAGCTGGAGGCGAAGCATGGAGATGAAAAAAGATTCGCACGGAGCTTGTCGTCGGAGAGCAGGAGAATCACCGGAAGAGGAAATCACACCGAGAAAATGAGAGAGATCGGGGCGGCCGAGGGTTTTTCCACGGAAATTAGCGACGAATTAACTATATTCGTCGCTAATATTTATTACTTTAGCGATTTTTTTGCATTTTCGTCGCTAATATTTGATCATCAGTCGACTGGCGAGATTGACGACTCGACTGCCAAACATTTGGTCGCCCACGGAATTGAGTAAACTTGATTGGTGGCTCAACGGAATTTTTCACGATGAAGGTTAAATATTTCGTTGCCAACAATCAGTCGACTGGCGGAATTGACAACTCGATTGACAGACATTTAGTCGGCCACGGAATCGAGTTAAGTCGACTGAAGGTCTAGTGACGAAATGTCATTGGTCGTCACCAAGTTAGTTACGACGAATATTTATGTATTTTGTCGCTAAGTATCAATTTACGACGAATATGTTTATATCGTCGTAAATATATATTATGTTAGCAACGAAAAACTAAATTTACGTCGCAAATATAAGATTATTTGCGACGATAAAGAAATTTGTCGTAAATGTTTAGTTTTAGCGATGAATTAATAAATCGTCGCTAATATTTCATCGTTATTTTCTATTTTTCTCGTAGTACTCCGAAATCCTAAATCTCATCTTTTCAATTGTTTCTAGCGTGTCATAGTTGTCATCCATAATTTATCTTCACCCTCTGCTCACACGCCGCGACTTGCGAGCCCATCGCTGTGTCGATCTATCATTGTCCTTGCCAATTCGACGTTGCCAATCGCATCTCCGACCACTGTGGCCCTCCGCTTCACGTGCACAGTCACATCGTGATCGTGGAAGTCGTCCCATCGATGTCGCAGTACATTTACAATCGCACGCCACTGCATGCATCGATAGTCGCCATCGCCCTTCGCCCAACCACATACAAAATCCATCGAGGTTAGGTTAATTAAGATTTTATTTAATTAATTTTGAATTTTGATTAATCAGATCATTTGAATTAATTAACTTGAGTTGGATTTAAATAATTAATTAGATTTATATTAATTAAACTAGAGTTTAATGGATGAATTTAAATTAATTAATCTGTTTTAATTGATTAATTGGTTTTAGATTTGTTAATTTGTTTTAATTGATTAATTAACTTTAAGATAATTAATTAAATTTTGATTTAATTGATTAATTGGGTTCGATTAATTTATCTGATTTTATAATTAAAGCTAGATTAAATAACTAATTAAATTAATTGGGTTAACATAATTAACCTAATTACTTGAGCATGTTAAGGGTTTAACAAAATAAATAATCTGCTTGGCCATTCGACTGTCCAATGATGGTAATCGACTGCCAAAGTCACTCGGCCGCAGTCAATCGCTAGTCGACTCCCGACCAATTAATCGACTGGTCATAATCCCAGTCAATTGCTCATAGTCGATTCGACTGCTAAGTATCAAAATAATTGATCAGTCGACTGGTTCATAACCCCAGTCGACTGCTAAACCTCAATCATGAGGTTTACCCCCAAGTATGCTCCCCTCATACTTGCAAGACCCCCCTTGGCCTAGACCTAAACCTTCTAGTCACCTCCATCAGCTTTATGCCTATCAGATCCCTTCAAGTCATCCATGACTTATTCATCCATACGCTAACCTTCAGGTGCTTCTATCAACTATTGTCATGCTAACCGGGTCTACATTGTCATGCTAACGCCCATGAGCTTACATTTGAGCTTACTGCAAGTCACACGCTTTGGATTTACACGCAAACATCGACTGAGCCGCGCTAAGACTCTGCTTGGACTTTACGTCGCCAATATCACACATTTGGACTGCCCTTGCCAACTTCATGTTAGACTTTCCAAATGCCAAGACTCATGCTTGGACTTTCCATTGGCAAGACCCATGCTTGGACTTTCCTTGCCAACTCTATGTTGTACTTTTCATGTTAAATACTCATGACTTGAACTTTTACCATTACCAAGACTCATGCTTGGACTTTCTATATCAAGTACCTAAGACTTGGACTTCTCATGCCAAGTACACAAGACTTGGACTTTCCATAATAATCACATGTTATTCGTTTGTCGAACATTAATGAAAATTACATTGTCATATATTTTGTCTAATATCAAAATATTGCTCGAGTCAAACTCGAGTTTGGTCAATCGTGACCAGGGCCGATTCCACCAACAATCTTCTCCTTTTTGATGTTTGACAAAAACCATAAAAACCTGAGTCGATTGCACCAACAATCTCCCCCTACACTCAAAACATATTATGTGATCTTTATCTTTAATTATAATATTTGAGTTACCTAGACCGAAATTTTGACTTTATCCTTCATCTCTTCCGGATGTTGATGGTTCTTTTTGATCTTGCTTCGGAGTGGATGGTCTCTCCTCCCCCTCAATCCTAGAGGTGGAGCCTTCTTCTACTTCCTCCGATCCAGATGTTGAGCATCTCTTAACTTCCGAATCCTCAAGTTCTTGGGATGATGAATTACTCTCTTCTCCTTGAGCTTGAGAGGATGAACACTCCTTTTCTTCCTTATCTTAGACCGGTGCAAGCTCTTCATGAAGCTTGGCTAGCTTGCTCCATAACTCCTTAGCATCTTGATATTCACCTATCTTATGCAAAATGCTACTAGGCATAACATTAGTCAAAATTAACATTACCTTTTTATTAATTTCATATTTTTTATTTTGCTCCTTGATCCACTTTTTCTTTTTGAGAACTCCTCCTTTTTTGTCCTTTGGAGGATCAAAGTCATCTACAATACTACACCAATAATCTATATTTTTATTTAAAAAATATTTCATTTTATCTCTCCAAGCCACAAAATCTTCGTCGTCGAAGAAAAATTGAACCATGGTGTCATTCCTCAATTTTTCTTGAAACTTCATGCATCTTCTTTACCTTTAGCGTGTTTGCTCCTTGGTGGTTAGTCCGTAGAAGAGCTTATAGCTCTGATACCAATTATAGGACCTTTGGTGACGCGCTAGTGCGGCTATAAATGAGCCGAGCTAAGTCAAGCTTTATAGTATTTAGGCTTATTTGATAAGATAACCAAACCGAGCCAAGCCAACCCTAAAATTAACCAAGCTATTGAAAAACCTGTTCAAGCTTGGCTTGGTTTCATTTTTTTTTTTTTTAGCTTGAGCTTGGCTTGTTTTATGAATATCGAGCTTCTAATCAAGCTTATTTAAACGTTATCAAGCTCTTAAGTCAAACTTGTTTGTTTATTTAAAATTTTACTATTTTAATCCTGATTTATAAATGAGTATAAATAAGCTCAAAAATAATTTTTAGATTGTCTAATCATAAATTGACTTGTTAATGTTCACTAACACTGTTCACGAATGTTGTTCATGAACATTAACGAGCCAAACACATATATGTTCAAGTTTGTTTATTTAATTTATCAAGTTGTTTAAGCTTGTTTATTAATTAACTTTGATGCATATTGAACGAACATAAATGATCTCTTATCGAGTATAACACCAAGTTTGTTCATGAACGTTTGGTTCGTTTACAACCCTACGCGTTAGCAGAATGCATCATCACTCAGAATTCGATCGTGTTTGCCTACAAACGTTAGTACGCAACGGAAATATAAATACTAATACAAATACACACAAGAATGTACTAGCACAATGACACACGATGTAACGTGATTCGGAACCCTAGTTCATACTCTACGGAGCTGTCTAATGATAGCTCACCAATCGACTGCCAAACCATAGCAGTCGACTATGAAAGTTTCTATGCTCATGGACACAATCAGCAGTCGACTGCCCTCCATGGCAGTCGACTGCCTAATGATGGCAGTCGACTGCCAAAGCCACTCGGCCATAGTCGATCGTCAGTCGACTAGTCATAATCTCAATTGGTTGCTCAAAGTTAACTCGACTGCCAAGTATCAAAACACTTGACCAATCGACTGATCGATAATCCTAGTCGACTGTTAAACCTCAACCATGAAGTTTACCCCAAGTATGATCCTCTCATACTTGCTAGACTACCCTTAACCTAAACTTAAACCTTCTAACCACCTCCATCAGTCTCACACCTATTGGATCCCTCCAAGTCATCCATACGCTAACCTTCAGGTGTTTCTATTGGCTATTGTCATGTTAATCGGGTCTACATCGCCAAGGTACATTTGGGCTTACGCTGTCAAAACACACGCTTGGACTTTACGCCGTCAAACATTGAACTTATGCTGCCAAGACTTCGCTTGAATTTTACATCGCCAATATCACACCCTTGAACTTCCCTTGTCAACTTCATGTTGGACTTTCCAAATGTCAAGATTCATGCTTGGACTTTCCATTGACAAGACTCATGCTTGAACTTTCCTTGCCAACTCCATGTTGGATTTTTCATATAAAGTACCAATGACTTGGACTTTTACTATTGCCAAGACCCATGCTTGGACTTTCCATGCTAAGTACCCAAGACTTAGACTTCCCATGCCAAGTATACAAGACTTTGACTTTCCATGACAATCACATGTCATACGTTTGTCAAAAATTAATGACAATTACATTGTCATACGTTTTATCAAACATCAAAATATTGCTCGAGTCAATCATGACCTGGACCGATTGTGCCAACAGAATTAACTTTTATAGTTAATATTGTTGGTTCTTTATGCAAGCATAATGATGAATTGAAGAATGCTCATGCGGATGACATTGCACATTTGATTGCTATTAATAAACTCGAAACAGGACATTAACTTAATTAGATAGATACTTCATAACGAGCTGCTGATACACGCTGGAGTTCTCATTTGAGATAATTATATTGCCAGGTCTAATTAAGATGTTTAGTGCATCATGTATGATATTGCTCAAGGTTATAGAGGATGAACTTCCTTCTCAATGAGCAGATGCAACATCTGTTTATGATGAAATGATTTCTTTTGAGTTTGTGTTCATCTTGCATCTTATGAAAGAGATTACGACGATCACAAATATCCTTTGTCAGACTTTACAAAGAAAGTCTCAAGATATTATAAATACAATGGATCTTGTATTATCTACCAATAATTTACTTCAACAGATGAGGGATAACAAGTGGGATGATTTGCTTATAAAAGTGAAGTCTTTTTGTGAACTCCGAAATATTGACATTCCTAATTTCAGTACTCCGTATATTAATAGACAAGGTTGAGCCCATCCTCATCAAGACAACATCACCATTGAGCATCATTATCAGGTAGATCTTTTTTATGCTTCGATAGATTCACAGTTGCAAGAAATTAATAGGTGCTTTAGTGATGATGTTATGGAATTGCTCATTTTTAGTAATGCCTTAAATTCTCAAAATATGGTAGAGTCTTTCTAAGTTATGGATATATGTAAATTAGTTAAAAAGTTTTATACCTAATATTTTATAAAAGATGAAAAAGAACAATTGGAGATGCAATTGAAGCATTACGAGTATAAGACTACAAAAATCTTTTAACTATTTCAGAGTTATGTCAATGGTTGGCGAAGACTAACAAGTCTGTTACATACAACCTCATTTTTAGAGTGATCGTTCTTGTATTTACTCTTTCAATTTCCACTACTATTGCAGAACGATCAATTTTTCTCATATGCATTAATGATATATATTAAGAGAGAAATTGCTAAAAATATAAACATATAAATTATCATTGAAGACTTCGAAAATTTCGAATTTCTTTTAATTAAAGAATTGAATTGCTTTTAAGGATTTTTTAATTTTTGTTTTTTTATAATATACTAATATTAATTTTATGTATTCTATTTATTATTTTAATTATTGTATTTTTGTTAATGAAAGTTCTTTATATACCATGCACAATAATTTTTGTTATCACTTGATATGCGACTCTAATATGGGAGAAATGTTGGCCTATAGAATGAAGTAAACGCCTGACCCAATAACTCATAAATTGGTAAATGTCACACCGAAAAACTTAGGGCTAGGAAAGTTCTAAGCAGGAGAAACTTACTGAAGATAATCACCACAAGCATCTACACCAAGGGCTCAAAGTCAAATTTCGCATAATCTTCAGAAGATGTGTCCTTCCTATCTCATTAAGCAGTGCCTCCTCAAATGTTTATTCCAACTATCAATCCACAAAGTGCCAATTTAGTGAAGCAGTTAGATCATTATTTCGGTGCAAACTTATGCATAGATGTTTATCTGAGGCAGAATATGGACAAATAAAGATCGATACCAGAGTCTTTGATTGTTGGTTTTAATAGAGAGGTTAATGTGATATTTCCTCACGAGCAATATGATTTGGATCAAAATATTTAATAATCAAGGAGGATCTCCCGTGGTTTTTTCTGACATTTCTTTTCTAGCTATCCGACGGTTTCTTTTTTTTCTAGTATTATCTAAATATTCTTTCGTAATCTCTTACATGCTTCTAGCTACGCATGAGATAAATTCTTTTTTTACTCTGCATTACTTTTATTGTATTTAATATATTTTCTTTTATCCATGACAATTCTAATTTAAACATCGGAGAGCCATCGTCGGGTAGACTGACGGTGGTTTAATACGTGTTAATTTTTTTAGAATATTTACTGATGCGGCCGGAGAGAATCCCTCCTCGGTGATATAAGATCGAAGAGCGAAAAATCTAAGTCGCATCACGACCTCTCCAAATTTAAAATTCTGTATTCGCCTATATATATATATATATATAAAAGAATTTGATCTCTTGTGCGACTATCTCATATGCGCTTGTGCGCTCCACGCCGACCCACGCGTGGTGTCGATGTCGCTGCCGTGCTGTCTGACCACCGCCGCCCAACGGACCGGACACGACCGACGTGCAACTCGCCGGCGGTCCGACGGGGGTCGACTTCCGGTCGATTAGCGCCCGGAATCCGACGGAAAATCATCGGAAAATACCAAATCACGCGCTCGACAGTGGTGCACCCATTGTCGACCGCGATCGGGCCGGATTCCTACCGAATTGCGGTTGGAATCTGATGGCGAACGGACCGACAGGCGACGCCGCCCGCGATCAGGTCGGAATCCGGCCTGATCGTGACTGAAATCGACCACTCGATTCCGGCGGTCGATTTTGACCGACATTCGGTCGACCGACGACCGAATCACGACCGACGGTCGAATCGCGACTGACCGAGTATAGAGGACGGACCGACGTCGATCGCTTGGCCTGCTTGACATCGGATTCGGCCGGATTCACGATCCGATTCCGATCATGGCGGCCGATGTGATCGCACCACTGTCGACCGCATGATTTGGTCATTTCTGATTGGTTTGCGTCGGATTCTGGGCGTTAACCGACTGAAATTCGAGCCCCGTTAGACCGTCGGTGAGTTGCACATCGATCGCGCTCGGTCCGACGACCGACGGTGGTTGGACGGTGCGACGACGATGCCGGCACTGCGTGTGGGTCTCGCGTGGAGTGTACCGTTAGAGCTGTCAAGTTGGGTTAGACCCGTTGGGTTGGCCCGCCCCGCCAAATAATTTAGGCGGGTTGGGTTGAAATTTTATTAACCCACTATTTTGGCGGGCCTAAACGGATCGACCTGCGGGTTCGCGAGGTTTAGACGGTCAAAATATGTGAAAATAAAATTATATAAGTTTTTTTATCAATATTCTAATATTAATTAATAAGAGAAGTTTTTCACCATCACAATCTTCTTCTATTACATATACACCTCAATAAAGTGTAAGAGAAATTAAGAGCAAAGAACAAAATAATATTTGATGCACTCTAATATTTGTTTTCTTTATACTTTAATTGTTTTATATTATCTTATCATTACTATACGTAGGAAATGATGACATATCAAAGTCAAATAATTATAATAGCTAAAAATCTCAATTGGATCTTTATTTAGAGGAGTAAAAATTTAAATTTATATATTATCAAGATTTGAATATTTTGGATCATTGGAAGAATAAAAAACATTGATACTCAACTTTGTCGGTCGATAATTAAATCTTAATTATAAGATTTTAATTACTTTAAATATTTATTTTTTAATCACGGTATTCCATTTGTTTTATCGATCATCGTCATAAACTCTTAACACCTTAGTAATTTTAGATATAATTTTTTAATTTTTGTGACCCGCAGATTTGTCCGCCTAACCCGTAACCCGCCTTGGGTTGGAAATTTCTCAATCCGTCAAGATGGTGGGTCGGTCCGTCCCTCTCCATAAAATGTTGGATTAATGACGGATTGACCCACCCCGTTATGAGTTAATCCGTTTGACGGTACATGCACAGGAGAAAAACTCACTCACTTTCTCTCTCTATATATAAGCGGATGCGGTGAGCATGGATTCGTTTGCCAGATCATTCCCACACACACATATACGTATATATTAGCGGATGCAATTTGAGGGCCTTAAAAAATCCGATTCGTTTTCCATCAACCCTCTCGAGCTCTGTGGGATATTGCTAAATAACAAAATTCCAATTCGCTCGCTCCTGCAAACCTCCCTAGAACCCGTCGCCTGTTCAACCTCCTCCCGTCCGTCGCCGACCTCCGCCGTCAACCTATGGAGAAACCGGGTTCTTTGATCGCCTACATCGAAGCATTCGTGGACTCGGCCCGCGTTCCCAACCAACATGTCCTGCTCTTTTGTGTTTTTTCTTTTTTCTTTTTGCGATTTCTGAAATACTTGTTTGTTGGTTTTCTCTGGTTGTTCCAAGTATTCCTGTCGTTTCCAAGATTTATTTGATTATGGAGCTTATTTAGAACCGATTGTGCTGTTCGAAGTAAAGAAAATGGCTGGAAGCGAGTATTGCAGTTAGGGTTTCACTAGTCACTCTTCACCTTCACGAACTTGGAGGGTTTTGCGATCTCGCAGTTTACTCGTAGGAATTATTTTTAGATAGTTTTTTTTCACACCTTAATTCGTTTCTTTACATTTAACACTTGCATGCACCAAAAGTTTATTTTAATTGTTTGATTTTTCTAACTTCCATTTACATACTTTTTGTTAATTTTGTTGTTTTTATGGCTTCAGTTAAACAGCTGAAATTATTGTATGACAGGCCAAAAGTGTGGACGCGATTTCTTCTCTGATAAAGAATGATCTCTTAACCCTCGAAGCATTGGTAAATTATTGATGATTATTTATGGGCATATATGTTTTTTTTTTGTGTTGAATATTTGTCATCTTATTATTTTCTTTTGTCTGTTAAAATATTGAGGTGCGAGAAATGGAGCAGTACTTGACCTCTACAGACCATATTATTCGTGGTAGAGGTAATTATAATTCAAAAAAATGGACGATTACAGTTGTTTGAGCAATATTTTCTGGTTATGGAAAAATGAAAGTTTGTCACTGCAATAAAATCTACATTATACTGAACTTTAAAGATTTATGCTGTTGGACCTCAAATGAAAGTTGATTCATTGAATGTGAGTTATGCTTTGTTGTTTATCGTATGATGAATTGCATGCACGAATATGTATACAATGACACCAAACCCAAAAAACAGACACATGCAAACTGATTGATGTTTGTTTTTTTTTTTTTTGAGATTGATCCTTTGATGTTTGCTTTGAGTTTGTTCCATCATGATCACTAGATCACTTCATAGGCCTCCAAGGGAGGGGGAGATAAATTGCGTTGTTATACGGATGTCAGAGAGTATGATTCTCTGATGACATCACAGTAACATGTAGTTTATTAATTTACAAAACATTTTGGGCTGGTTTGGCATTGTGTATTAAATAATGTTTTTGTTGGCCTTTTTATCACATATAGTTTTTTCTAAAATGCATCTAGAAAACACTTTGGGATGTCTAAAATAATGGTAATACAATAAACTATACAATACAAAGTATTTATCAATACATCAATTTTACTATCAATATCTTTTTTATTTATAAATATGACTTTAACAACTTTGTTAGTTTATATCAATAAAATTATCTCATACTAAGTATTATTTTACCGGGTACAATAACCTTCCAACTATTTATCTCTGTATATTCAGTGTACTATTTTTTATAATAATTTGGTGTTCTCTTCACCCATTTCATGAGATTTAAGTTATGATTCATTGATTTGTTATGAGGTACAAGTGAATCTGGTATTCCTCTTTGGTCAAAATTTTGATACTGCTTTTAGAGATCTTTTATACTTGCAATTTGTTTATTCTTAATAGTTTCACTGAATTACTGACACAGTAGATCCTTCATTTGCGCATATAAGGTCTAATTTTCACACTACTCTATTCCTATAAATATTAAGTTGGGTCAGATCCAATCAACTAGTTTGGTTTTCCATGAGCAAATTTTTCACAATAAATGATAATGCACAAGACATTGGGATCTCTTGAAGCACTGCATATGTACATGTATACATCCTGTGGTTGCTAATGTGGGTAGTCCTTGCCCCTCCTAATTGTCATGATTTCCATGTTTTTCTCAGAAGTTATTATATATACATGTATCTCTCTCTCTCTCTCTCTCTCTCTCCCTCAGACACTCTAAATCTCACTAAATTGCTACGGTCTGTCCATTTTTGAATCAGTGCATGCTCCTGAGGTTTGATACAGTCAAGAATCTTCTCCATACAACATCCACATGCCAAGTGACCTTTGCTTGCACATAATCATACACATGTACTAGGTCATTTTTTGAAACACTGTTTGCTCTTCAGATTGATAAAGTCAAGGATCTTGTGCATGCACATGGTAGGCAACCCATGCTTGCACATAATTATATACTTAAAAAACACAATTTCATTTATTTTTAATTTTCCAAGTTCAACAACCTTTAAGTTTGGAAGTTATTCATAACTTTGAGCCTTACATATTGGATTTTCAGGTACACTTTTCCTTGCAGAAGTACTTAATCGCCTTCTTGAGAAGCCATTAGATAGTCATACTATAAGCAGTTTGGTAGAATTCTTCTCAGCAAAGCTGGTAAGATTGTCTTATCCTACTTTAATTTAAGGTCTCTTTCTATTTTAGTTATCACTTTGCCTTCATTCCTGATTGTATGTTATCTATTGTATACACTTGCAACTGATGAAAATTTGCCTTGATATTTTTAGATTGGTTATGTAGACCAAACAAATTTCTTTCTAGGAAGAAATTAAATGGAAGAGATGAAAATTAATGAACAATGCTCAAGTAACTTGTCTTTAAGACTTGAAATTTTCAAAAGTGTTCTATGAACTATTTTTGCACTAGATACCATTCTTTGGCAGGGAAAGTATCGCATATAGATGTGTGCAAATCTTTATATTGGTATGCCACCTTTGTTTGGGTTGCTCTTTGAAGCCACTTTTAATTGGCACTAAATATAAGTGAAAATACTCCTGTATGCAATAATTTCATCATTAGATAATAGATGTTTGTTAAGTATATTTGCAAATGTGTGTTAATATATATTTTGAAATTCACGTTATAGGATTTGGTGATCAATCTACTTTTTCTCAAACACTCCTATTACCTTATTGAACTATCTTTATAAATGACCTCTTTACCAATTAAACACGGCGTTTGCTTAAATTCATGTAACTTGTAACAACATTAGTAATTATACCTTTTGATAAACTCTAAAGTCTTTCTCTTACAAAATCTCCTTTCTTCAATTTACGTTTTTTGTTTGAAATCCCTACTCTTCCAACATACATGCTATTCATCAACACACAATCTTAGTTGCATGTCAATAACAATAAATTAATCTCCTTGATTGAGCTGCAATTAGGTAGTGGCTGAGTATTGCTTATCCTTTTTGCTGCTGAGTTCTTTAAATTTGGAGTAACTTGTTTAGATGTAGTGAAATTAAGAAAAATCCCAAGCTGTGTTATAACTTTGGTCATTGACCTGAATGATACTGATACAGTTTCAGGATTTATTTATTTTTAAATATAAGTGTACACCAATTAGAAAAGATCATTTTCATTAATATTTGAAAGTAATAGGGAACAAATTATAATTTTAACCATCTTGCTAATAACAAAAGGAGTTTCATGCACTGGATGAGAATTTCAATTTTTGTTGCATCTTTTTAAGATCAACCAGTAGTTGTATAGAATATTTGGTACTATTATCAATTTCTCCAAATGCTTATTAGTTTGTCTCTATTCACCATCATCTCTTGCAGCTTGCACATCTTCAATTTGTTATGTAAAAATTTGAGATGGCCATATTGAATCTTCTGCTTCATCAAGTAATTGATTCTCGACCTTAATAATGCTTTACAAATCCATCATCCGATTGAATTTTAGACAAATCTATAATCAAATGAATTTGCATCACTCTTGTTCTTCTTTCTCTTCTATTATGACCCTTAATTGAAGATATTTTATATAGGCAACATAGTCCATCTTCTATAAATGATAATAAGAGAGACTCCAAACAAAAGTTTAAAATCTCGACTCGTATCAAGGTTTTGATCCACGATCGGAACGATACGGGTTCGATATCGTATTGTGTCGTTTCGATAATTTTTAAATATAAAATACATAAATTAAAAATGAAAATTTTAACTTAAATATTAAAAATAAACAAAATAATTATGGAAAGAAAAAATATCAAAAAATTAATTATAATAGTAAAATTCATTAAAATAGGATAAAAAAATAAAATAAATTTTAATAATAATAAAATTATTATTCATAATATATAAATTAATAAAATAAATTTTAAAATAATTTACGAAATGTTTTTATATAATTTTATTAAATTTTAATTGATTGTATTTCTTTTATCTTAACTATAGTTTGAGGAGTTGATTATTAAGTCATAAGTTTGAAGGTTGCCCTCGCGGAGGCGGCCAATGCCCTCGTGCACACTCCCGCGGAGGCTGCGCGATGCTGCCGTGGCCCCTGCGGAGGACGCATGACGCCGCTGCCGCCCCCGCGGAGGACATGCGACACTGCTGCGACCCTTGCGGAGGACGCGCGACACCGTCGCGACCCCCTAATTTAGTGCTAAAATCTAGCGAATATATCTTCTTTGTGCCTCTCTACCCTCAGTAGGGTAGAGTGTGGAGAGACTTTCCACTCCTTAGAAGTGAAAATGGCATTCAAATTGAATTTTACTTGGGAATAAGGGCTTTAAGAAGAGTGAGTTGCAAACCTAGCTTTTCTCAGTCATAGTCTCATAGAATTTCCTTGTCAATCAATTCTCTCATTAATCTATGAATTCAATAATGATTATAAACAAATTTTGTAAAAAAGATATTATCTCATTTTTGCTATTTTCTCCATTATATCAATAATGATATTATCTCATTTTCGCTATCTTTTTCACTATATTGAGATTATCAATGTTGATTGTTATTAAATAAACGCAGCGTGCTATGCATGGTGAATAATGTTGGAAGATCTTGCTTCAACGTCTCTACAACCCTCTTGAAATTGACACTATCCTTTGTGATGACCTGCACTATATGTTTTACACCTATCTTTTAAATTACATTATTCTTTAGGCAATGCATTATGATATTCTTCTATAGTTATATTAATAAATTTTAAAATATCATATTTCTATTGCAATATAGTAGAAGTTGATAATGCTTATTTGTATAGGTCATGTCCAATTGTCGTATATTAATATAACCTTATTTATGCTTCATTCCTTGTTGCACAATAGGATTTATTTCTTGATCTCCTCCACTTATTTGTCTTGGTATGGGTCAATAATTTTATACACAGTCGAAAGTTGAATATCAAAAGTAGACTTTTGGATGTTGGATATCATGCTACAGTAGCATATACCTTTTGTTGCATTAGTGGTAATTCAATCGAAAAAGAAAAATTAGACAATATTTTGATTGGTCAATTTGTTTTCTACTTTGCATAGACATTGTGGGTGTGTTAACCTAGTTCAGGAAGACCATTGGTCTCTTTATTATCCTAGTTTGAGAAGGAAGTAAATGACCAATACCACCTTATGATAAAGGAGTACGAACACATGCATTTCTACCAAATGTTGGTGCAACAATTGAACTAGTTCCTCTAGCACTAGTTGAACCATTTCCACTGGCACCAACTACTATATCACATTTGTTGCTTATATTCATTTCAAAAGGCACAAAACAAGTTAGAAATTTTAGCTTATTTTGGATACAGTGGCCACGATTTTCAAACTTATTGTAGACTAATAGCGGGATCTCTAGAGCCTTATCTATTAAAAACTTCATGTATTGCCATCATTTTTTTTCTCACTAAGTTGGTCCTCTGTTGCACTATAAATTTTTTGAAGAATTTTCGGACGATTTGAAATATCTATGCATCAACCAATTAGTTGTTGCTCGAGGCATATGATTTCACCGCTGCATCCATTCATGTCATTATCTAAACATTGTCATTAAAATCAATTTTCTAGTATATCCTCTTGTCCCTAAAATGAATTATAAGTCTAAGACGTTTTGTTGATATTTGTTTACATATGGATGATTAAAAATGAATTAAAAATTAAAATCACCTGCACTAGTCTACACCAAGTGAATACACTAATATACCTATTATACCATCTACAATAATTAAACACACTAATACAATATTTATTTAAAGCGAAATTATTCAATTAATACCTAAAGTTATCTAATTAACAATTAATTAATATTTTTATATTATATTAACATATGTTATATAATTCATAGTGTATAATATATAAAACATATATACGTCATATAATGTACAACAAACATATATATGTTATGTAATATAACATAGCTAATTAATCATTCCAACTGAGCCTCAGAGCAATCCCAATTCAAGTCACAATTAAATAATGCTATAACGTTTCTCCTTGCCTAGGGACTTGGTAGCCTGCTGCTTCCTGCTGTTTAGCCTTCTCCAACTCCTTTCTGCTGGATCTGTCTTGCCATACTCAGTTTGCTTGTCTTCAGCTGTGTTCTTCATCAGTTTTTCCCTTGACAATTTGAAGAATATGCCAGATACCGGACACTGGGTAGCTTATCTTCTTCTTGCAATGTTGTCATTGTGGAGTCTCTATAATTCAGTCTGTTTGCTGCTCTGTCACCAGTTCTTCCTCAGCCCATAGATTCAACAACGACCTCTTCCTTATTTATAGATTCAACCAATATTTTTTCTCCATTTTCTTTTCTCAAGTAACAACCCTTTCAACAGACAGTTCCTTTATCTCTGCTCCAACAGTTTTCAACCAGCAGCCGTCTTCCTTTTTCTTTTTTCCTGCAGGTTTCTAGGTTACAGCTGTTTTCAATCACTGGAAGCTTCCTTCAAGATCCAACTTCTGCACTAGTCAGCAGCACTTGTTGACTCTCTTCATCTTCTTCCAACTTCTCTCTGCCAAATCAGATTGCTCTTGTGCGCTCTGATGAGTAACCTGTTCTGGTTCTCTTTATTCTATGTGTTCTGACATTTTTTTCTGGCGAGTTTCCTTGCCCTGTACCATTTCAGATTTTTATCCTTGTGTAATTCTTCTCCAGCAGCAGTTCTTATCTCCGTCCTTCTGTTTTTGCATCATCATTGTCACGCTCCGAGAGCATACCGAGCCGAAAATCAAACGGACGACACCTCCCCTGTACGTGACAACATTTCGGATTAATACAAGGCCCGTAGGCCCACAATAACAATAACATAACAAATAAAACACAACAACATAACGAAACACAGCGGAAACTAATACAACGACAGATCCATAACCCCACATATACAATACATCAACATCATGCATACCGGTATGACTAACACACCACAACCACATACAGTACATCGACAAAATCCGAATCTACAAGTCCACAACACAGTACACTACGAAAACTCCAAATACAATACACGGCGGACGCAAAGCCCAAAACCAATACGGGAGCCTCGGAGGTGAGATGAGATGTCGACCGGTGCTCCAAGTACGCCACGGTCTTTCTACTTACACTGGTGACGGAAAAACCCGTGGTCCGTGGGGGTGGTGAGTAAAACTCGGTAATAGAAAACATGTATATATGCCATATCACATGTATTTTCAACAACATACTCTAGAGGTACAATTATGTATATCGGATAAGTATATAAATACAAGCATATACCGTCTAACGAATAAACAACATAAAAATGCAGACATACGAAGTCCGCCACGCTACTCGATCCAATCGAACGTATATCCAACGTATATATATATATATAACAGAAGAGTAGATCAACTCAAAATATACTCTAGCTGTGTCGAGGTATTTAATGGTCTCGTCTAACACATACCAATATCCGGACAATCGTATAACAAATGCAAGAGACATGCATGAATATGATGTACACCCAAACGCAAAGAAACATAGTACAATCAAATGCAACATCATAATAATCATATATATATAGATCAGTATCTATATATATATTAATCTCAACCATCCGTATATATATATATATACATATATGTATATATATATGGTAATATCGCGCCATCATATACGAATGCAATACGTGATCATGCTCGCCACCCTACTACTACTCTTAAACTTTAGTGGCTAGGTGGTACGACATGACAATCGTCTCTAACTCACACTAACCATGCTATAGAGTGAGCGTAGTAGCGATATGATCAAGTAGCATATACGAGCGTAAAGAGCTCGCTACACAACGGGTCCTCCGCCACTCCGACTAACACTACCAATGAGTGGTCGAGTACCACGCACTCCGGACAATCGCAGCGTAACTCCAACTACCACCGCCTATAGTGGTAGAGTCGGCGCACAACAGATGCTCGCTCACACCGCTTACTCCTGGGAGTGCTGCGGGAGAAGACGATGACGACTCTCTCAACCCCAAGGGAGACTACGTCGCCGAATGCATGAAACGACATGTGTATCGTCACACGCATAACCATCTACCACGGACTCTGTTCAACAAAGAGTCATACCCATCTAATCAATACTCTATCCTCGTAGAGAGTTACTCAACAGATCGACGGACTCTATCCCGTAGAGAGCCGTCTAATGATCATAACTCTACATCGATAGAGTCATACTCGATCGATCATAACTCTCTCCAATGAGAGTCGTACTCGATTCGATCGACGCATCTTCTATCCGATAGAGAGTCGTACTTGACTAATCATATCAAGCTGGGACCACCGGTCCGCAACGACACTCTAATCACCCTTCACTTAACCATTACACAACTCATGGTTGGTAACAGTATGCAACATACGGGTATTGGAAATAAATCCTACATTTAGGGCATTGCCTACCCATAGATGACTTTTTTCCAATTTATAAATTGGGTCATCCCTCGTACTAACATTTACACCCTACTAAACATCTAGGCCAATTTACATCACATCTATAACTCCTAAATCATGATAGGGTATATGTGATATCAACAATTGAGCATAAATATATCCAACGATAAGTTCAAGCATACGATAATAAGAGCAGGATCAATGTAATATGAACACCTAACATGCTCATATCTATGACTAAATCTGAATGTAATACATCTACCCGGACCAGGTAGGAAATTACCCACCTGCTGTCAATGCTCGTAGTAATAAACTCCTCACGGCCGCGGACCCGTCTCGTATCCACATTCTGCAAATAACATCAATTATCATTCAGTGAGAGCATACAACAACAATACGAATTAGCTACTACGTTATCCACATATCCGTATCCCCTATCGAATATGATTAGAAACCCCAATGAGCCAGACTTGACCATTTATTTTTAAATCCATCGGTTTCAATTAGCAAAAGTGCTAACTCCCTCATCCAATTCTATATCCGACTTAACAAGGTTAATCTCATAAAGATTTAACCTTTTTCCCCCAACCTATTGTAATAGTATCATCAACAGAATCAGTTATAAATCTAATTCATAAACACAACCCTTAAATCACAGTTGCCCCTACTACAATTAATTCTATAATTACCTCCATCATTCCTGGTTAACAAGTATGCTAACCTATAACCATTTACAGCCATTTCAACCAAGGCAAATCATCACTACACCCAAAATTTACAAGTTTCAGATACGAGATAGACTAAATTGATCTTACCAATCGTTGGAACCTCCACCGGCAACAAGGTCCTAATCCTGGCAGCTCTCTGTTCACTGATCGAAACCACTGCCCAAACCCTAATAGCATCACCCATGAAATCCTTACCGAAAGCAATTCACAGAACAAAAGGGGAATTGAGCTTGCTTACAGAATCAAGCTTTGCGTGCAAGAATCTCTCCGATAGTAACTCCCCACTGATCGGCAGCCCACAACCCTATTTGGACCAGAACCTAAATCTGGCGGCTCTGCTCACCGGCGACCACCAGCGCTCCCAATTTCTGCCCAAATCGCTAGGTCAAGCTTCGTTAAGGGAAATCCACCATAGGCATTCGTTCACAAGTGAATCCCCTCTGAGATCAAGGGGAAAACAAGGAATGGACAGTGCCTTACCTTGCTTCGGCAGAAAATCATGGCTTCCGACAGAACACGCCGCCCCTCGAGCGGAACTGCTCTAGCTCACCTCGAGCACCATGCCGTCGCCGTCGACCCAAACCCCAATCGCGAACCTCCTTCGTTGCTCTGGTCTGTCCGCGAGCACCGTCGCCTGCCGCCGTCCACTCGCGCAGAGGAGCCGACGAACTCCGGCCGACAGGGGTTGCAGAAGTCGCGCGGAGGAGAGAAAACAGGATCGGGAGCGGAGAGAAGAAGTTGATCGGGAGATTCGTGGTCGCGGAAGAGGTAAGGAAATAACGCGATGGGGTAACGCTCGCCGAAAAACTTAAAGTTAGCGGCGCGAACGGCTCCGTTAATGAACGGGTCGAATTGGGCAGATAATGGGTCGAATTTCAGACCCGTTAAGCCCTTTAACCCCTTCTAAGCAAAAAGGGTCTTAGAAATCCCCATTCGAGTCCAGAAAAATTCCTGGAAAATTTTTATAGGGTATTCTCTTAATTACCCAACATTTATTATTATTATTATATATATATATATATATATATATATTTTTTTTTTTTTGTGGTATTTTACAATCATCCTGATCCTTTGTCAAATCTTATCTTCTTTGTCCTGCACTCACTGTCTTACTAGATGTTACGTACCCCAAAGCTTTGTCTGGGTGTGCTCCTTCTCACCCTTGGGGTCTCGCTTTAACTTTTCAGTCACCCTTACAATCCTCATAAAGTGTTTTTCCTCTCATATTACTTAAACCCCTCAGATGCTGTTGCATGTGCAGCTGCAGTAAAAGTCCACAGAAATTTGTTCTGAGGGTCTCTCTTCATCCTCTCTGTTTAAGTGTTGATCTGAGGCCATGGAATCAATGCCTTTGTGCTCCCTTAAATTTTTGTTTCATCTACGTGCAAGTGCTATATTTGTGATTTCATCGTTATTGTCTCGTAGCCAAACTTTGTTTCTAGTTTATATAATGTAGAATATATTGTATGGATAGGATTAGATATTATGGGCAACTTTTATAGGGAGATCTTATTTGGGCTGATAAATATGGATAGGTTGATTTAGCTTTTATGAAAAAAAAATAACCCAGTGCACGAAGCTCCCGCCATGCGGGATTCTAGAGAAGGATCCATTGTACGTAGCTTTACCTAGCTTTTATGAACATTTATTTAATTTATTTCATTCCATAATTAAATAGAGAAGAAGTGTATAAATAAACAATGATCCTTATGTATATATTTATTCAAGAATTGAGAAATAAAAGACTAGTTCTCTCTTCCTCATCTACCTCGGTAGATTTCTTCATGGTATCAGAGTCATCTGCAATCTGCCATTGATTTCTGTCACAAAGGCTATTCCCGACATAGTAAGCCATCAATCATCTCTTTCTTCAAACACAATAAATTTTCGGCCATCCTAGTCTTGTTCTCGCCTAGCCATGTCAACCACTAATGTTTTTGTCGGAGTCGAAGACTTGTATATCACTGATGACTCCAATGGTCACAATTTGTAAGCAGGTCTCTCGAACGATGGGTTATTGACTCAGGTGCATTAGATCACATGACGAGTGATATATCCCTCCATAATTATGTTCCATGACAAGACAATTCCACTATTTGTGTTACAAGTGGATCCATCGCAAAAATCAGCGGTCTTGGTTCTGTAATGATAACACCAAATATATACTTGAAAATAATCTTTCTTGTTCCTACACTAAACTGCAATTTATTGTCCATAGGGAAGTTGACTTATGATCTAAAGTGTCTTGCTAAGTTTTTTCCTAAATCGTGTGAATTTCAAGATACAGAAACGGGGAAGACGATTGACAGTGCTGAATTGTGCTCATGACTCTACATTATTTACAGAATCTTACCTCACTGCAGTAATTTAGCTAGCTATTGCTTTACCTCTTCCAATAATAAAATGTCAAAATCATGTTATGACACTATCGTCTTGGTCATCCAAACTTTACTTATCTTGTAAAATTGTTTTCAAACTTATTTCTTAATGAAAATGTTAGTTCTTTTCAGTGTGAGTTCTGCCAACCTGCTAAATGTACACGAGTATCTTTTCCATGTTTAAGTTACAAACCATCTAAATCCTTTTCGCTCATACATAGTGACGTTTGGGGACCATCCCGTGTTAAAACCTTTATAGGAAATCATTGGTTGTTTCATTTGTTAAAGATCATACTCGCCTGACTTGGTTCTCTAATAAAAGATAAATCTACAGCGAATCACATATTTGAATAGTTCTATACTACGATTCAAACTCAATTTCAGACATCTATTCAAGCACTCAAAATCGAGAATACCAAAGAATACTTTGCCTCAAATCTTGGTTTCTTTCTATCCTCAAAATGTATTATCCACATCAGTTCTTGTGTTGACACTCCTCAATAAAATGGGATTGTCGAATGCAAGAACAGACATCTTCTCGAGGTGGCTCGCTCACGCATATTCTCTTCCAATGCACCTAAATTTTTTAGGGTGATGCCGTCTCCATAGTCACCTATCTCGTCAATCGAATGCCTTCTCATGTTCTCAATTTCCATAGTCTAGTTTAACTTCTCAAATCATACCCCCACACCAAGGTAATCTCCCAAAACATTCTTGCAAAAGTATTTGGCTATACATTATTTGTTCATATCCACCAACACAATCGCAGTAAATTGGATCCAAGATCCACCAAATGCATTTTCCTCGGCTACTCACCATTCCAAAAAGGCTACAAATGCTACTTACCCGTCACCATGAAAACCTACAACACCATAGATGCCACTTTCTTTGAATAACAACCATACTACAGTTCTAATATTCAGGAGGAGAATTTGAGTGAATATCATCATCCATCACACTATTCAAGATCGAACCTCGACATTATTGATCCTCTATCCAATCCCTTGTGTCACATTCCATTCCTTCACCTCCTCCCACAGTGAAGCAATTTCGTGTATACACAAGACGAAAGACACATTCAACACTAGTTCAAGAGTCAGAACAGGATCCAACTCCCATAGATATTCACTCGGGTACGACACTCAATCATGAATCTTCACTTGTGGATGATAACCTTGATATTCCAATTGCTTTAAGGAAGGGAGTTAGTTCTTGTACGATGCATTCCATCACCAACTTTATTTCCTACAAAGGACTATCCTCAAATTATCGGGCGTGTGTCGCGCCTTTGACAATATTCAAGTTCCAATCACAATTGATGAAGCTTTCAAACATCCTGAATGGAGAAAAATTGTTGATGAGGAAGTAAAAGCCCTATAACAGAATGACACATGGTTTGTTTGTGAACTACCAAAAGGAAAGAAAGCAATTGAGTGCAAATGGATTTTTAAAGTCAAGCACAAAAGCTGATGGTATAGTTGAAAGACTAAAAGCACGTCTTTTAGTCAAGGGATTCTCACAATCATATCGCATCGATTACCAAGAAACCTTTGCTTTAGTAGCCAAGCTCAACACTATCAAAATTTTATTGTCTTTGGCTGCAAACAAGGATTGACATCTAGACCAACTAAATGTTAAAAATGTCTTTCTAAATGGTGACTTGGAAGAAGAAGTTTACATGGAAATTCTCCCCGACCTTGGCACGTATAACAACAAGGTATATAAGCCTCACAAGTTATTATATGGTCTTAAGCAATCTCCCAGGGTATGGTATGACAAGTTTGCTACTTCTGTGCCAAAGCATGAATACACTCAGTGTCAAGCAGATAACACTTTATTTGTGAAAATTTCTCCTAAAAAGCAGATCACCATACTTATTGTTTATGTCGATGATATCATCATCATTGGTGATAATCAGAAAGAAATCGCAAATCTAAAGGGGTTTTTCGCTTAGAAATTTGATATTAAAGATCTTGGAAATCCAAAATTCTTTCTTGGTATGGAACTGACTCGACTTAAACACGGAATATTCCTCTCACAACGAAAATACACATTGGACCTAAAAGAAACAGGTATGCTTGGGTCCAAGCCTATGGATACTCCGATGGATGCTTCCAATAAAATTGACTCTGGTAAAGACCATGCACTAGTAGACAGGGGGAGATATCGACTTGTAGGATGCGTCATCTATCTATCCCACACACAATTTGATATCGGGTTTTCTGTCAGTATGGTAAGTCAATTTATGAATAGTACTATAGAAGAATACATGAACATGGTCCACATAAGCTTGAAATACCTCAATAGTACCCCAGGCAAAGGGTTTCTATTTCAAAAGAACGAAGATCTAGATATACTTGTGTACTCAAACGCAGATTGGGTCGGGGATCTTACAGATAGATGATCGACTTCGGGCTACTACATGTATGTCTGGGGTAATTTGATATCATGGAGAAGTAAAAGCACCGTGGTTGCAAAGAAGCTAAAGGTCAAGTAGAATTGTGAGCTTTGCAGACTGAATTCAGAAAAGGAATACGGATTCACAGATTCTAAAAGAACTCCTGAATAATCATGTATACAAATTGCCAAAACTACAATGTGACACTTAGCAAAGAATCAAGATTTAAAGAATCCTGCTCACCCTAATGTAACGGCGCGTAGAAATTGACAGACACTTTGTTTCAGAAAATGTGGCAAAAGGAGTTGTGACACTCTCATATATTCCTTTGCGACATCAAATCGCTGACATACTTACAAAAGCTCTCTAAGGATCAACTTCGAAAAACTGTGACAAGTTGGGCATGTACAATATATACAACCCAATTTGAGGGGGAGTGTAGAATATATTATAAATATGGATAGGATTAGATATTATTGCCAACTTTGGGGAGACTTTATTTAGGCGGATAAATATGAATAGGTTGATTTAGCTTTTATGGATATTTATTTAATTTATCTCATTGTATAATTAAGTAGGGAAGAAGTGTATAAATAAACAATGAACCTTATGTACATATTCATTCAAGCATTGAAAAATAGAAGACTAGTTCTCTCTTCCTCATCTATCTCAGGAGATTTCTTCCTGTAACAAACTAGACATAAATAACATCTATACTCTAGTTTTAGGTGAATGCTAAAGGTGTTAGATATTGAGTAAATATTGTAATAAGTTTAGTCCCATACTAGATGAATAAGGTTTATGTTCTACGGTGACATGTAGTTATCTTTAATGGTATGGCAATATAGTATTTCCTTTTTTCCAAACTTAACTATAATATTGCAATGGTAGGGGTGTAGGGATGTATACTGAAAAGTCTATCTTTTGTATGAACATCTTTATTTTGAAATAAGAATCACATGATCATTGTTTGCATATTTTATGGTTATGCATATTGTCTAATACTTTACCTTGTAGATAACATGGTGTGTGGTGTCACACGGGAGATCATGTTATCGGCTCCTTGTAAAGTATAAATAAAGGCTCACAACTGAGATGACTTTGGACAAACCATCGGAATGGTTGTAGTGTGATTTGGTATTGGTTTGTCTTGACCATAGAATCACACTAGTGCACTTTGTGTGTATTGAGCATGACCGACTTAGAGGTGATTCGATTTATTGCTGACTACATAATCGAATCGGACTTCAGATATTATTTTGTACATGCTCTTAATCCCGATATAATAATGGACACATATACTTAGTATTCATCTCTTTGATTTACCAATGAGCGAGATTTATAGATTAAATCGATAGGCTCGGTAAGTTGGGAGATGATATTATTTATATGGTGTGCCGTTGATTATAGGAGGAAACCGTGTCCTATATATTAGGATGATGATGTCCCATTGAGAAGCTCATAAGGTTCATCATGAAAACCCTGCAGGTGGACTTGGTCCGACATGATGAAAAGGTTGAGTGGTACTACTCATGGAGTTAGATGTTGATTAATTAATGGTCAGTAAATTAATTAATCGACGGACATTCGAGATCTTAAACACGGGGAGAAAATGTACAAATAATATATAGAGCCCATATTAACTTA
Source organism: Wurfbainia villosa (assembly GCA_025175895.1). Classification (NCBI taxonomy): domain Eukaryota; kingdom Viridiplantae; phylum Streptophyta; class Magnoliopsida; order Zingiberales; family Zingiberaceae; genus Wurfbainia; species Wurfbainia villosa. The sequence goes on along the minus strand of CM046001.1, from coordinate 13,105,201 downwards.
TGGGGGTTGGTGAGGTAGATCAATGATAATCCTTTAGTGGATTGGATTATCATTTATGGATCGGACTTTATATGGGCTTGATCCATGGGTGACCAAGATCCAACTCCTCCTCATGGTCCCTATTGTAGCCTATTAACACCTCATGAAGCTTAGATCCAATGGATAGAAACAAAACTCTAGATCCAAAGGTAGTGATTAAATCTCTAAGATCCGACGGTTGAGATTAAATCTCTAGATCCGACGGTTGAGATTAAATCCCTAGAACCAATGGTGGAGATTGAACCAAGGCTTATCCCTAACTCTATAAAAGGGTGGACTAGGGGTGGGCGGCAAGACACAATTTAGAGGAAAGGGGCTAGGGTTTTGGGCGGCAAGGGCAAGGGAGACTTAGGGTTTTGGGTGGCCACAATTAAGGAAAGAGTTTTCTTCTTCTTCCTAAGGTGGTCGAAACCCTTCCTCCTCCTTCTCTCCTTGGTTTGGCCGGCGCCCAAGCTTCTCCTTTTCATCTATGGCTTATGATGGATGACATTAGGGTTGCTTCCCTTGGGTGGCAAGCAATCCTAGTTGGGATAGGAATAGGATTGGGCGGCTAGGGTTAGGTTTTGAGGGTTGTTGGTGGGCGGCAACAAGTGGAGGGGAGTTTCTTCTTCTTCTTCTTCCTAAGGTTGGCCGACCCCTCTTCCTTCTTCCCACTACCTTGGTTGGAGCTCAACCTATTTTTCTTCCCTTCATCCTTGGCCGGAAATTAGGAGAGCTTAGTTTAGGGTTTGGGCGGCAACAAGGAGGAGGATTGTTTTTCTTTCTCTTCTCCAAGTGTTGGCCGGCGCCCATGCCCTCTTTGATTCTCCTTTGGCCGGTTTCCATACTCCACGTTCTCTTCCTTGGCCGGCGGCAACATCGAGTTTATTGACTTGGTGGCCGGTTCTAGATGGGAAGATGAGTTTTTGTTTTATGATCTTCCTTTGTTCGGAGTGAACAAGGAAGGAAGATTGACGATCTATGAGCTTCGACTTTTGGAAGATCGTCGCCCACACGACGTTCAAAAGGAGGGAGGACATATAATAGAAGATCAAGAGGTATAACAAGAGGTATAATCTTGTTTATTTTGATTAGTGTTCTTTTGTATTATGTTTATAATTGCTTTTCAATTATATGCATGTGTTGTGTGGATGTTTACTTTATGTATGTGGCTAAATAATATTTGGATCCCGAACATAAATACAAAAACCGGCGATCCGGATATCGTCTATTCTGCGGCTACTCGTAGAATAGAGGTTGGTTGCTTGAACAACGAGTTTGTTCAAGTGACCTTTCTAAACGAATAGCACGACGATGACTTGGTTGTTTGGGCAATCCCTTGTGTCTAGGATTAAATTTTTTAATCCGGGGACATCGATGGGATCGCCATGAACAAATGACCGAGGTGAAGTGGGAAGCGAAGTTTTCCCTCACGGACTCGATAAGCAAAACCCTTTAAGGGGAAATCAAGGATTAAAATCTCGACCCGTATCGAAGTTTCGGTCACCAATCGAAATGATACGATTTTGAAATCGTATCGGGTCGTGCTGATAAGTTTTGGTAATTTTTAAATATAAAATATATAAATTAAAGATAAATTTTTTTAACTTAAATATTTTAAAAAATTAAAATTAATAAAATAATTAAAAAATACCAAAAATTAATTATAATAGTAAAATTAATTTAATTAATTTCGATTAGATAGGATTAAACAAATAAAATAAATTTTAGTAATAATAAAATTATTATTCATAATATATAAATTAATAAAATAAATTTTAAAATAATTTATGGAATATTTTTAGATTAATGGGATAATTTTATTAAATTTTGGTTGATTTTATTTATTTTATCTAAACTATAGTGAGGAGTTAATTGAAATTGTTAACCTAACTTTCAATTAAAATTTCACTATGTTGTTCCCCATAGTTCCGCTCGTGGCCGCACGAGCCCCACGAAGGCCGCTTGAGGCTCCCGCAGCTCTGCAAAGGCTCTTGGTACCATTCGTACCGATGGCGAATGGTGGGTGGAATGGTAAATTTTGTCCATATCGCCCTACGCGGGTTGAGATTTAAAAACCATGGTTGAAATGTCAAAATAGAGTTTCTTTTACGTTGTTTCACACGGATCTCTTTATTATTTCATTTTTACAAGTTAAATATTGAATACTTTACGAAGAATTTTTATGGATGTTTGATTTGGTGGGAACTTTGTGCACCGGATTGTCTTAATATTTGATTTGGCAAGTAACAGCTAGATCCAAGATATGGCTATATTGTTGGTGATCCTGACAAACTTCATATGTTTAAATAAGGAATATCTTCAGGCTTGAATCATTGAATGCATGAGCATCTCTTAGATGGATAGAAATTGTATTATACCTCATTGTTTACATAGGACTAACATACTAGTTTCCTAAACAACAACAACTGCTAAGCCTTTATCTCATTGTTTCTTAAACCAACATACTAGTTCCCTAAAGTCTAAAAAAAACACAAATGCCTTTGCAATTGTCAAATGTTGACTATTTAACCTAATGTTTTAATTTCCACCGATCTCTGATACAGCTGTTTTGATTTTTTTTAATTTTTTTGACATGATTGAATTTAATGTATTCTTTTTCACGATCATTTTCATTTTGAAAAGTGATCTGTAAAGTTGCAGGCTGCGTTTCATTAAATTTTAGATGCAATTTCTTGTCTGAATGGTGGTTCAAATTGATATTTTGTGTGGTTATCCTTTTTGCATCAGGAAGATTGGCGAGTACTTTGGGGAGTTCTTGTTGGTTGCCTAGCTCTTTTGAAGAGAACAAAAAAGTTTGGCATGGTCGACAATAGTGATGCAAGAACAATTGCAAAATCTTTCTTAATTAATGTACAAGTGCAATCACTAGCAGTTCGTGACCGTAAGGTTAATAGTACAGGTGCAATCTTTTTTTACTATTATGGAATGTGGGTTACTGGTTTTTGACATGGATTTTATATGCCTTTGCAGTTATGTCTAGAAGTTCTTCACTGCCTATTGGATTCTTATACCGATGCTGTTGTGGTTTTGGTATTTTGTACTTTCTCCTTGCGATTTTGAAATTTAATTTGATCACCTATTTCTTCTTGTTTCCTTTAGCTATCAGCCTGTGATATATGGTTCTGTCATCTGTGCATTTTCTAACAAAATCCATTTCCCCATTTCAGCAACTCTTGACACATAATTCTGTATATGTTCAAAAGAAAATCCATTGCCTTTCAAATCAGATCCACAATGTTGTGCATTTTGCAATTAAAGGATCTTTAGCCATCATTTTATTCATTTGAGCTAGTGAGCTACAACTAATTGAGAGAGATAGAAGAAGCAAAGGTAGAAGAGGATAGGAGTATAGAAATATGCATTGAGTTTCAAATTAACTCTTTCTAGTCTTGCAATTCCAAGCAAAATTTTAAACTACCAAAACTGGTTCCTACTAGTTGCAGGTAGAGTATTTTTTTTAAAGCTACTTAAATCTCCATCATTCAGTACTGTTGAATAGCTGAAACAATAAAGTTTGTTCAATAGATATTATATCCATTACAATCGATATTATATTCATTAACATTGCACTATAATCACTTCTTGGTGGTTGTTATATGACTAAATATGATGAGGTTTGATATGGTGTGCGGCGCGCACTGTGCGACGAGATCTCAGTTGTTCATCGTATGGAGATGCACAGTAAATGAGAAATGCACAGTATTTTCCTCTCGACAATTTACGATCAAATTCTTCACTGTCGATCGTCATCCACACTAGTCCAATCCCTTAACCTGTCGGGGTCATTGCCGTGGTTCGACTGACCGAATCGCAGTTGGATTCTGGCCGGATTGGGTTGGAATCATGCTGAATTGTGGCCGCCAATGCCGCAGTTGTTGGTGGCCATAATCGTGGCTGATTCCGACCGCAATCCTACTGCGGTTCAGTTGGATCGTGATTGGATTCTGATAGAATTGCCGTTGGAATCCGGCCGAATTGCAGTCACCAACACCGCAGTCATTGGCCGGATTTTGGTGCCGGTCGGAATTTGGCCTCTTGGCAGTGATGCTGAGCGGCAAATGCTCCGACGGGGTGAAACACTGTGCATTCCCTGTTACTGTACGTGCTCGGGTGCTCACGAGTCGTGCACTGCATTTCGTGCAACATAAAAAACTATAAATATGATATTCTATTTCTTTATATTCATTTGTTCTGAATTGGCTTTGGAGTTGGTTCACATTTGTGACTTGTGAGTCTTCAGTGTGGTAGGATGTTGCTGGTTCAATTGTCATACATATCAAAGATTTCGTGATTGTATTTTGTCATTGAAAAGCACTATTTTATTATGTTTTGATGAGTGTAAGTTAGAAAGAAATGGAATGAACTATGGTGCACTTGTGGTATATTTAGTAGGTGCTTGTACATGCCACCTGAAATTAAAAGTTTAAGTTGTGTAATGCACCAGATCCAAGTGACTTTCACTGGGATAATCTGTTTTTCTTTTCTTTCTAGCTGCTACTGAGTTAAATTCGGAACTACATCATGCAGAGAGAATGATAATGATGGAATAAACAATTGAGCATCATTGGAGTTTGCCAACTACTTGTGCTAGGAATTACTTGTGTTGGTATTGATCTATTGTTAATGTAGCCCAAACTTATCTCGTCCTTTCCATAGACATTGCTCCTCATCTGAGAATGGAAAAGATAGTTTAGAAGATCAATTGACTGGAGATGCATTATTCTTTTCCTGTTATTGTGACTAATTAAAATTATGCACATAAGTTTTAGGATTGCTATTAGATTTCATTTTTCACTAGAGGGGTTATTTGGCTAGCTGTTCTGTTGATGTGACTTTATTTTTAATAGCTGAGCTATGTTTTTGATTTGTGTAGGGATAACTTTGTGTTACTGTAAGTTATGATTATTGTATTTCAAACATTTTATTATATGTAGCAATTCATCTTACATTGCACAAATTGTGGGGTCGCAGGGTGATGAACTTGTTTATGGAATATGTGAAGCAATAGATGAAGAAAAAGATCCTCGATGCTTAATGCTTAATTTTCGTCTTGTTGAGATTCTTGGGCGTTTGTATCCTGATCCATCTGGCCCAATGGCAAGCTTTGCTGAGGACATCTTTGATATTTTAAGTCGGTATTATCCTATATACTTCACACATGTAAGTTTAAACAAAATAGAACTTGAACAGTGTTTGTGAAATGTAAATGTAACTTTAACTTCTCCATCTTCTTGAGTTTGCAACATTATTTTGCTATATTTTCTGGTTGGATTCGTCACATGCCCATCAAGGCTCTTATGCTTTGAGTATAATATGGAGACCCCACCCCTCAAGTTTATTATTTTCCCACGTACCCCCTCATTGATATTTTGGTGAAGAATTCTTAGAGGTGTTCGGTTCTCAATAGTACATTAAGACATGATATTCCTCTAAACATGTACCATTTGTGGCTATTCCCTAATAGTGATCCATACCACTAAATTCAAAGATCTAGAAATTGGAGATTGGACATATTTTTTCTTTTTCCCCTATTATAAAGAATGATCTTAAGCTGCATGGTCTTTCCTGAGTGTCTATGCCTAAGGCATGTCACTGCTAATACTATATTGAGGTAGATTTGCAGTAGAAATTTTGTGAAGGCAAAGAATCGTAGTTAGTTGCTTGGATAAAATCCACTATGATGACTGATAAGCCCTGTTTTTGTCCAACATAATATTAAATTTTAGTTGTTTTTTTAAATTCAAGCATGTGAATTGAAGTATAATATGTAGGGCATTGTAAAACTTTTGTGCTATTGTATGCTCCTGTGTAGTGAGTGTATTGTTACTCTTGAGTTTTTATTATGTCGAACATCAAGTCATATGTGTAGGATTAATGGCACAGCTAGAGGGAGGAGAGGAGAGAGGGGTGTGAACAGCCAAAAAATAAAAAATGAAAATTTCAACTTCTGTGCCTGATTTACAAGGTCGATCAAAATTTAGTGCATAAAGATGCTTCGTGTTTGTGAATCAGAATATGTGTAGCGTAAATAAAAGGAGTATTTAACATGGTTCTAACCATTAGGCATTGCTTCACATCCTACCAACTCATTAGGTGAATCGCATCTCAAAATCACATTGAAAAGAGCCTTCTTCAGGAGCGGAGAAGCCTTAACAAATATTCTCATACAAAAATATACAAACGAGTACAAGAAAATAGAAAAACATTACCATAGTCAAAGCCTAATTTTGAATTGCTGATGTCGTTAGAAGCACTTAGTGATGCAAAGAATCTGAAAAATTCACAGTGATTATTAGTTTGTTTCAAGGCCCCGTTGTACTCCTTTTTATATGCACAAACCAACATAGTGGAAAGGACAACTCAATCGACTAACTTGTGCTTGAATTCCATCAACTCGAATCATTTTCAATAGGTTGAAACTATGATAAGGAAACCAACAACGGCAGTTAGTCTGACTTAAGTCCACTTTAGTTGACTCAACTCAATTCAGTTGATATAGGATCGTAAGCTTATCCTTTCAACAAATAGCTGGTCAGTCGATTAAATGCCATGACTCAAATCCTTTCTGGTCAACTCAAACAAACTCATATGGATAAGATAATAATCTTATCCACCAACAAATACTTATTTTAGTTGGCTGAAGATCTCTTCAATCAACTCGAGCCCAACAGTGAGCATCCTTTTTTGAGTAGTCGAATACCTACTCGGCTCAAGCTACTTTGGTCAACTAAAGACCTTTAATAGTCATGTAAATCTAAAATAGAACCTTTCTATTCTTGAGCTAGTGGCTAATGATTGACTACCTAGTTGATTTAACAAATAAGTCAACTGAGAGTACGAGACATTCCTTCATTCAACTAAATCTCTTAAGGATTTCAACTTTACTCGAGACTACATTTGTTCCTTTGTTAAATGGACGCCTAGGTAGACTTCTACCTTGAAAGAATCTCAAGATTACATTCCCTCGTAATCTCTTGACCTCACATACCTAGGTGTCCTATCTCCAACTCTTCATTTGCATGAAGGCTACACCTAACCTTTAGGCCTTTGTCCACTTGCTTAACAGCTCAACCTCTAGGTTTTCATTCATCTACCTTGATGTTTCACCTCTAGGTCTTTATCCACTTACCTAGAGGCCCCACCTCTATGTCTTCATCCATTTGTCTGGAAGCTTCACCACTAAGTCTTCAAATGCAGTTGATACTTCTCGGTCATAAGCCCATCTCATTCTTGACCTTCTAACCATTAAACCAATAACCGGTTTAAGTTGATCACATTAAGTCATCTACCAATATGAATTAATCGCATTGAGTCACCACCAAACTCTTGGTCAACCTTGACCTCACTAATAACCTGCCAAAGCCTCTTGAAATTTCCCAACAATTGTCAAGCTTCTAGCTGTCCTTAACCTCCTAGACTTTTCCATCAACTGCCAAGCATTTAATCAGACTTGACCTCTTGAACTTCCAATCAATCTGTCAAGTTCTTGGTCAATCTTGACCTTCTTAAACTTCCAATCAACCTACAAAGCTCTTGGTCAACCATCACCTTCTTGAACTGAAACCTATGGAGACTGTACACTCAACAAACATATCAAACACATGATAAGCCTAACTTTTAAGCCTTTGTCAATCACATCAAAATATGCTAAACCAACTTAACCGTTGGAACATGATTGCACCAACAATATGATGCAATTTTTTTGGTAGCTGAGTTACATTGCAACTTGTATCCAGTTGATACCTTCTGGAATAATAACTGCACAGACTGTATGCTCTTATCTTTGTCAAAATAAGCTCACATATTTTATGGATTTATGATGTATTTGTTTTGTGTCAAGTGAACAAGAGCCTAAGATTTGAGATCTTGCAGCAAGTCTATGTTTAGTAGTAGTTGGTGATTACTTTTTATGTAGTTGATCCCAGTTGAGACAAACATCACGTGATGATGATGATTTTGCCTCTTCTTTGAATTTCATGAGCTGCCTTTTAACTCGCGAGAAAATTTTCACAATGGTAAAGTTACTGTCGCGTGACTTGGAGGTCATGAATTCAAGTCACGGAAACAACCTTTTGCAAAGCTGGTAAGGATGCATATAATAACCCTTCGTTGGAATCTCACATTGGCAGGAGTTTCGGGCACAGACTATCCTTTTTTGGAAGAGAAGCGTAAATAGATCTTGGAAGTTTGCATGAGAAAAAGTAGTAGCCAATGCTGCTACCTTATGCAGTCATTGCTACACAGCTCTATGCTTGCCTTGATCCTTATTTATTTATTTTTTCTGTTTCTTCTGATTTCATAGGAATTTCGGATTATAAGTTATTGCTTTCAGTACTCTGTTATAGTTCTTTGCTCATTTTTTCTGTTGTATACATCTAAGATTATGCATTCAATCCCCAGCTAACCAGTATATTCCTTTTAATGTTCATCAATGTAATTCAAATGCTTGAATGCTTGCCGTGCCATAATACTTTATGTTATCATCACGTGTTCCTCATTGGATTTGTTTTACAAATATACCAAGTCATTCTTGTAGTATTGGAAATCATAATGTATGTTTATCTGTTGCTTTCACATTTTTCATATTAATTTTTCTGGCAAACACATCTTATGCTTGGATCATGATGCACATACATTTCTGTCCACTACAGCTAAAGGATGATGGTTTAGATATAAAAAGGGAGGACCTCTCTGAGGGATTAATGGTATGCCACTTGTTCTCTTTTTTCTTCAGCTCAACCTTTGTGAGTTTTCAAATTTATTCCGAAAAGCCGAAGAGTATGTGGAAGGTTTATGTCTGAATGATTATCTACACTTCTCATTTTCTGTTTACTTTCTTGTACACTCATGATATTTTCTTCTTTTTCTTATATTCCAATTTTTTGGAGAGGAAGACCTAGATATAGAGCTGTCAAGTTGAGTTGGGCTCGTCGGGTTGGCCCGTCCCGCCAAATAATTTAAGTGGATTGTGTTGAAATTTTATCAATTCTCCATTTTGACGGGGCTAAATGGATCAACCTGCGTGGGTTAGAAGTCTAGACGGGTTGGCCCGTGGTGGGCTTGGGTTGTCTTGTGAGTTGAGAAATATTAAAAAAAGATGGAACATGTGAAAACAAAATTGTATAAGCTTTTTAACTAATATTCTAATATTAACAAGACAAGTTTTTCATAATCACAATCTTCTTCCATCACATATATACCTCAACAAAGGGTAGGAGAAGTTAGAGGAAATAACAAAAGAATCTTTGATGTAAGTACTATAATATTTTTTTTCTTATATACTTTAATTATTTTATATTATTTTGTCATTACTATTCTAATTAATGTAAGAAATAATGACATATCAAAGTCAAACAATTACAAGGGTTGTAAAATCTCAATTAGATCTCTATTTGGAGGAACCAAAATTTGAATTTACATATTATTAAGATTTGAATATTTTGGAGTATTGGAAGAATAAAAAACATCGGTACCCAACTTTGTCGGTCAATAATTGAATCTCAATTACACAATTTTAGTTGTTTCAAATGCGTGCTTTTTTATCATGGTACCCTATCCGCTTTGTCGATCGTTGCTCAAGCCCTCAATGCCTCAGTCGATTGTGGCCCGCGGGTTGGCCCGTCTAATCTGCAACTCGGGTTGGGTTGGAGATTTCTCTACTTGCTAGGATGGCAGGTTGACCCGCTCATCCCTGCTAAATGTTGGGTTTACGATGGGTTGGCTTGCCCCACCCCGTCATGGGTCGGTCCGTTTGACAGTTCTACCTAGATATGTATGATTGAGGAATGTTGATATTGGATAAAAGAAAAGACTTATTTTAGATGGTAATTTATATAGAGAGTAGATGATGTCATGGTAAAATGCTAGCACACCAGTTTATTTGGGAAAAATCATATTCAATTAATCCTGGAATATTATTAGGGATAATTATTTTCTGGGATAAGAGTTTGAGTTATTCTTAGATAGAGTTTGATTTATTCCGTTGAATATGCCCTAACTTTGTATATAAATAGGTTGTCTTCCATGTAATAAGGGGTATTCTTTTTTACGAAATAACATGGTATCAGAGTTTTAGGTTTACGATCCTTTCATGATTCTTTCTTTCCTCCTCGCTCATGAGCTTTCTCCGTCCCATCTAGCGCTGCTGGCTTCGCGCCTCCAGCTTCCTCCCTCATCCGCAACCCTCTCGCCGGCTTCGCCAGACGCCTCGCCGCTTCCTCCATTGCCGCCGAGCCACTTCGCGCCTTCTTCCACAGTCGCGATCGCTTCGCGACCGAGTTCGCCGCCGCTTCCCTTCAGCGCAACGCCACCGACTTCGCCTCTTGTGCCGCCTCACCGAGCCGAAGCGCAGCAAGAACGAACCGCTTCCGCTCGCGACCTCTCCCCTGCGCTGCCGCCGAAAGATCCGATTTCGTTGGTATCCATTTATTCTCCTCAGCTTGTCCATTTATTCGCCTTCCTCTCTCCGACGCCCTGCACTGCCGCATCGGGGCTTGCTGTCTCTGCTTGCCTGCAGGAGAGAGGCATCCCAGCGTGGTCCTCAAGTGCACCGGCTGCATTGCCTTGCTGTGGCAGCTCAAGACTACGATCGCCTATGTCTCCGTCGAACCAACAGAGAGATTTACCTCCTATTCAACAGCGGCAGAACCAACCGCTTCCGCCACCTTCCCTGGCGGTTCCGACCCTACTGGGCAGCCTCTTCACGAGCCTGGCCATTATCGCAGTGATCGTCAGCCTCGCCCCTCTTATCTGATTAGCACCTATTTCATTTGTCATGGCTAGCTTTGGCGCTTCAAAGCCAGATTTCTCAATTTTTACCAATCACGTCACAACACCGCTGTCGTCTGAGCTCTTGGATGGTAAGAATTACTCCTCTTGGGCCTCTCACATTAAGCTTTGGCTTGTTGGACAGGGTTACGAGACACATCTCACCCAACTGAGGAGAATATTCAAGTCGCCGATCGTCCTTTATGGAAAAAAATTGATGCTCAGTTGTGTTGCATTATCCGAGCCACCATCCATCCATCTCTTAGGGATGTCTTCCGCACTCACATGACTTGCAAGGATGTTTGGACACAGACTCAACAACTGTTTACTAACACTTCTCGACGACTATCAAGTTTGTGAAGACCTCATGAATATCCTTAATACCCATCAGATCAAGGATTCTATGTCAACCTATCCGGATCACCTCGAGCCTTCATGCGAGTTCAACGACTGCTCTACCGCGCCCACTCTTGTTGCAGAGCTTGAAAATCGAAGAAATTTTTGTCTCTCGGCCTTATATGGTTTGCTCACGATTACTCTCATATTCGTGATCGATCCGGCGGCATGAGAGCCACCATGGACTCTACCTGGGCGACTCTCCTACGTGTCTCTGCAAAAGTCTTGACGTTGCCATCCTCCGTTCCTGTTGACTCTTCAGCGTTGGTCTCTTAAAACAATAACATACCTCTACCTCGTAAGAATGGCAAAGGACATCCTTGGTGTGATCATTGTCACCGACCAGGACACACGATTGATAAATGTTGGAGCCTCCACGGTCGACCTCATCGTGCTGCTCAGATCGCCTAGAGTTCTGTTACTTCTTCAGCTTCCACTTCACAGTTAACACCGGATCCAACTCCACCACCTTCCTATGATGATTTTCTGAAATGGTGTAAGGATCGACGGGATTCTAATCCCCTGCTGCCGTTACAGAAGATGGTAATTCCTTTGCTGGCATATCTCGCTCTTCGGGTCCTTGGGTACTTGACTCTGGAGCCACTGATCATATCACTGGTAATAGATCTCTTTTTTCTTCACTATCTACTTCCGGTTACTTACCCTGTGTTACCATGACAAATGATTCTCAAACTCAGTCCTAAGGTGTTGGTATTGTTTATCCTTCCCCATCTCTTCCCATTCATAATATTTTTTATGTTCCTGGAGCGCCCTTTAATTTGTTATCAATAAGTCAGCTTACTCGGCCTCTTGATTGTGTCATCTCGTTTACTAAATCTTCTGTTTCACTACAGGATTAGAGTACAGGGAGGATGATTGGCTTCGGATGTGAGTCTCATGACCTATATCGACTTCAACAAAACTCTCTTGTTGGTGCGGCGGCGGCATCCCCACTTGTTATTCATGCTCAGTCGGGACATCCTGGTCTTGATAAGTTAAAATAGTTACATCCTAGTCTGTCTCACTTAGAGTCTTTGTCTTGTGAGTCGTGTCAGTTAGGCAAGCATGTTCGTAGTTCGTTTTCTCCTCGCATTATAAGTCGGGCTACATCCCCCTTTGCCTTGATTCATTCAGATATCTGGGGTCCGAGTCGTGTTGCCTCTTCATTGGGGTCAAGATATTTTGTTACTTTTATAGACGATTTTTTCCGTTGTACTTGGTTATATCTGATGAAGGATTGTTCGGAATTATTTTCTATTTTCCAATCTTTTTTTAATAAAGTAAAAACACAATTTGGTATCCCTCTTTGATCCTTGCAGAGTGATAATAATGTACGTGATTTTCTATCTACTCCGTTTCGTATCTTCTTGGCATCTCATGGCGTATTACATCGGACGTCTTGTCCTCATACCCCCTAATAGAATGGAGTTGCAGAACGCAAGAATCGTCATCTTCTCGAGACCACCCAGACTCTTCTCCTTCACTTTCATGTTCCTCTTCGTTTTTTGGGTGACGCCGTACTTACTGCATGTTATCTCATTAATCGTATGTCTTCCTCTATTTTACAGGGTCAAATACCACATCATGTACTTTATCCGAAACAGTCCCTTCATCCTTTACCACATAAGGTCTTTGGTTCTACATGTTTTGCTCATGCTCTTGATCCTGACATTGATAAACTCTCTCCTCGGTCGCATAAATATGTTTTCCTTGGGTACCCACAGTCTCAGAAAGGGGTATAAGTGTTATTCCCCTACACTCCGTCGGTATTTCATCTCTGCTGATGTCACGTTCTTTGATTCAGTTCCTTTCTTTGGGCCTTCAGAGTCGTCGTCCGAGGTTCACCCTTCTATGCCTGTACTAGTCTTTGATCCTCCGGAGGATTCTCTATCAACCCCAGTCTCAATTCCTCCTTTCAGAGGTTTATCGCCCCGCCTCCGCTCACGGTTTGCCGCCTAACACCGACTGCCGTGGATCATCTCCGGAGCCAGATCCACTGCTCCTTCCTTTGGTCCAGTCTTCTGACTCTTATATTCTCATTGCACTTCGGAAAGGTATACGTTCCACTCATAATCCTTCTCCTCATTATGTTTCTTTGAATTACCATCGTCTTTCTCCTTCCTATTATTCTTGTCTTTCCTCTTTGTCGTCTGTTTCTCTTCTGAAGACTGCAGGAGATACATTTGCTCATCCAAGATGGAAACATACTATGTTGGACGAAATGAGTGCCTTACGGAGCTGTGGGACTTGGGACCTCGTTCCTCTACCACCAGGAAAGTCAGTTGTTGGTTGTCGATGGCTATATACGGTGAAGGTTGGTCCAGACGGAATGGTTGATCGGTTTAAGGCTCGCTCATTGCTAAAGGTTATATTCAGGTCTTCGGATTGGATTATGGGGACAGGTTTTCTCCTGTTGCCAAAATGTCTTCTATACGTTTATTCATATCCATTGCTGCGATTCAACACTGGCCTTTATATCAGTTGGACATCAAGAATGCGTTCTTACACGGTGACCTACTCGAAGAAGTCTACATGGAGCAACCTCCGTGTTTTGTTGCTCAGGGGGAGTCTTCTGGTCTTGTGTGCCGCTTACGAAAATCTTTATATGGTCTTGAGCAGTCACCCAGAGCATGGTTCGGTAGATTCAGTATTGTAATTCAACAGGCGTGACTCGGGCGGGACCGTGACCATCTTTTATCGCCACTCATCTACTGGTTGCATCTACCTAGTGGTTTATGTTGATATTGTCATCACAGGTAGTGATCATCTCGGGATCTCACAGGTGAAACAACATCTTTTCAAATATTTCCAGACAAAGGATCTCGGCAGACTTAAATATTTCTTGGGGATAGAAGTTGCACAGTCTAGAAATGGGATCATTATATCTCAAAGGAAGTATGCAATGAATATTCTAGAAGAAACAAAAATGTTAAACTCAAAGACAGTTGACAACTCTATGGATCCTAATGTCAAGCTCCTGCCAAATTAGGGGGAGCCTCTACCAGATCCTGAACGATATAGACGATTAGTAGGGAGACTAAGTTACCTTATTGTTACTCGTCCAGATATCTCATTTGCAGTAAGTGTAGTAAGTCAGTTTCTCAACTCTCCATGTAAAGAACATTGGGATGCTGTGATTCACATTGTTCGATATATTAGAAGCGCTCCAGGAAAGGGTCTTTTGTATGAAGACAAAGAACATACTCGAGTCATAGGATATTCTGATGCAGACTGGGCAGGATCTCCCAGTGATAGGAGATCCACTTCTGGTTTTTGTATATTTGTCGGAGGTAACCTTGTGTCTTGGAAAAGCAAAAAGCAGAATGTTGTGGCAAGATCCAGTGCAGAGGTAGAATATCGAGCTATGACCATAGCCAGTCAAGAGTTTATATGACTCAAACAGTTGCTTCAGGAGCTGAGGTTTGGAGATGTTACACAAATGTCACTTATATGTGTGATAACAGCGTATGCATCGCCTCAAATCCAGCTTTTTCATGAGGATAAAGCATATCAAGTCATCGTCATTTTTCGAGAGAAAGTCATATTCGGAGAAATATCTACTAGTTTTGTTAACTTACATGATCAACTAACAGATATATTTACTAAGTCACTGAGAGGTCCCCGAATTGACTACATATGTAACAAGCTGGGTGCATATAATTTATATTCTTCAGCTTGAGGGGGAGTGTTAGAATATTATTAGGGATAATTATTTCCTGGGATAAGAGTTTGAGTTATTCTTAGATAGAGTTTGATTTATTCCGTTGAATAGACCCTAACTTTGTATATAAATAGGGTGCCTTTCATGTAATAAGGGGTATTCTTTTTTATGAAATAACAAATCCCTCACTCCATGGTTTAAAATCTCGATCCTTATCGAGATTTCGGTTCGCAATCGAAACGATACAATTTCGATACTATGTCGGCTCTACTGATACGGTTTCGATACTTTTTTTATTTTTAAATATTAGTGTATATTAATTTAAAATATTTTTATTAATATTTAATTGTTTTAAATGCTCATTATTCGAGTTATTTTAATTGTTTGTTGCTGAGGTTATATTTCGATGTCTTCTCTTGAGATATTTGATATCTATTAGACAAAAGCAAATACATATATTTTTCATTAAAAAAAATTAATATATCGTCAACCTATATTAAAAATAATACATCATAATATGATACCTTACTAATGTCAAAAGGAGTGTCATGAATTAGATGGAAGCATTGGTTCTTACAACATCTTGCTTAGATCAACTCCGTAATTCTCTAACACGGAAACTCTGACAATTGGTCATTTTCTCATTATCTCAACTCCATACTTCTCTATCATTAATTTTTGTTATCTTTTATTAACAATATATCTCTTCTATTTTTTGTATTTTTTAAAAGGTAATTTTTCTTTGAAGAGTTTTTTTTTTAAATTTTGTAATTGTCTATGTGAAAGATGAAAGAGAGAGAAATTATTAAAGATTTTTTTTTTTCCATGTGTTTAAGGATAAAAATAACAAAAGAAATTAATTAAAAGAGAATGAATTAAAGGGAAAAAGGAAGGAAGGAATAAAAAAGAAATTAATAAAGAGAGAAAATGAAAAAATTTATAATATAATTTTTTTTACTAACAAAAGAAATTAATAAAGAGAAAGAGAAAGAATTAAGGGATAAAAGAAGAAATGAATAATAAAAGAAATTAATAAAGAGAGAAAGTGAAAAATTAATAATTTTTTCTAAAAATAATAAAAGAAATTAACAAAAAGAGAAAAAGAAAAAATTAATGGAAAAAAAGGAAAATAAAAAATTAATAAAGGGAGAAAGAAAAAGACGGAGGAAAAATTAAAAATTAAAGTTTTAGAATTTATAAAAAAGAAAAAATAGAAAAAAAGCCCCCGACGCAATCCCGAGGCCTCGGGCGAGACTCCTCACCTCGGTGAGGCTGTGGGAGGCACCCCGCGAGCACGAGGCCTCTCGTAGCCTTGTGCAAGGTGCCTCGTGGTCTCATACAAGGTGCTCTATGACAGTGGGGCCTCATAAGAGGTTGCTCGTGGTCGTAGGACTTTGTGTGAGGCCTTTGATGGTTGCGGTGCCTCGCACAAGGCCTCTGGCGACTGTGGGGCCTTGCGGGAGGTTTCCAACGACCGCAGGAGGCCTCGAGCGAGGCACCATTTGTGTGTGCCGGTGTCCATTTCTTGCCGGTCAGCAGACGGAGCAAAATTATTCACCCATGCTGATCGATACGACACGATATTTTAAACCATGCTTCACTCTACCATGATCCTGATTTGCCTATACAGAAGGAAGAAAATATGATCAAACAAATCAGCAATAACCTTCCAGTTTTATCACAGACAACAATGTTTCAAACAATTGCTGTCAATTTTGATGGGGTTGATCAATTTAATATTCTTAACTAGTGTAGTTTGTTTTAAATAAGGATTAAAATAGTTTTTACACCATCAACTGGTGTTTGAAACTTGTCTCATGTTTATTATTGCAACTCAGGTCTTCATGGCAGATTATCTTGACCAATTTTGTGTATGATATACAAAGGGTTATGGTGCGTGTGTATGTGTGCTCCAAGCTTTTACACTAGACACCATCTAGAATTATTGCTTTGCACTGTACCATCATCTGATTATTCATTCTATCACTATCTTGATTAAAGTATAGAAGATGTTGCTAGTTACAACTGTATTTGCAAAATACTCTCAAAAGTTAGTAAAGTTTATTCTGAATGAAAGTAAAATAGCTTTTGCGCATCATTTACCAGTGAAAGTTGCATTTGGATTTGTAGTTCAATTTTCCCCCCTCTCATTTGAACCTCTTATAGCTGATTTTTTTTCCCTACAAAGCTCTTTAAAATTTAGCTCTTGTTTTCAATGAATTTTAGCCGATGTTTTTTTTTAAATTTACTGCTTTATGATTTTCGTTTTTTTAATCTTTTGGCACTTATTTACTAGCGAAATTTGTTTTCTGAAAAAAAAAACATTGCTTTTAGTATTTTTTATGATATTGTATGGAAGCAAATCACTGGTTATTCTATTTTCTGACATCATTTATGCTATGCAGAATGCTTTCTCTTCATCTCTTTTTTTGAACCATTTGTAGTTAGTAATTCACTGGTTATTCTATTTTCTGACATCTTTTATGCTATGCAGAATGCTTTCTCTTCATCTCCTTTTTTCGAACCATTTGTAGTCCCACTACTCCTTGAAAAACTGTCCTCATCTCTTCTATCGGCGAAGGTTCGTTTGTATATCGTTGGATTTTGTAATGGATGCTTAAAGGTTAAACTACTGGAGAAGTGTTACCAATGAGTTGGCAAATCTTTGCAGATTGATTCTTTGAAGTATCTTAACAGTTGTTTACACCACTATGGAGGGAAACGGATGGTCAAGCATGCTAAAGTTATCTGGTCTAATCTAAAAGATGTGATCTTTAATTTCTCACCTGAGAGATCTCCATTATTAACTGATGAATTGGATGTAGATATGAAATCCGAGGTTAATCAGATTAGAATGGAAGCTCTAAATTGTTTGGAAACAGCTCTCTCATGCTTTGGTTTTTCAGAACAAGATTCCTTTCTATGCTTGATTATTGATGATTCAGATATTGGAACAAAGTTAGAGTCACTGATAAGCATAACGAGTTATTCAGGTAGTTCTGCTGAAATCCAGCGTGACTTGAGTGCTATTGGAAGTATCTTGGCTAGCACGGCAAAGGTATCAATATATTGCTGCAATAAAGTGTTCCTGAAGTTCTTTCCCTGCCTAATGGATGTTTTAGGAGTTTCCAGAAACCAGTCTTCGCAATTTTGTATAAGTAACCACAAAACAGTTCACAGTGGAATGAATTTTGGAGCACTTTATCTGTCCATTGAACTCCTTAGTTCATCAAGAGAATTAACTTTGGCATCTAATATTGCGGCAGACGTCATTGCAGAATCAAGGAGCTGGTATTTCATGCTCAAAAGTTTCTCTACTGACCTTTGTCATGCTCTCGGTTCAGCATTGAGGACATCCAATATTTCTACGGTTGCTAGTGAAAAAGAAGGTGTGCTTTGTGCAGGTACTTTATATATATATATCTTTCTGGTTCCATTGTCGTGAAGTGCTAATTATTATGTTAGACAAAGTTGTGGTTTTTCCTTATCAATTAATTGATTAGTCATCATGACTTCTTTGTGAAAAATTCTGACATCTTAAACCTAAGATGTGATAGTTTTTCCATTTTAAATACTTAAGTTGCTTGAAGATTCAATTTGGCATATGCACACATTATGATATTCTTTATTTTCCTTCTATTAATGTACTCTACTTTTAGAACCATATCACAACATGCCAATTTTGAAGGGCTTGTCAAGCTGATAGTCTGTGACATGGTTCTAAAATGTAAGTGATCTGGCCCATATGGGGTTGAGTAGGTGGATTTGGAAGGGGACCTTATAGCGGTCCCATATGATCACATATGCGGCTTGCATATTTAATAATAATAATAAATTATTTACTTGGTTTATGTTAGGCTAGACTGAACCAAATTAATTCAAAAATCCAAAGTACTCTTTTTGAAGGATGTTAATTATATCATTTTACTTGTATATTGCTGTATTCTAGATCGTGGATTACTATTACTAATTATATTCCATGTGTTTTGCATTAAATGTTTGTTTGTTTTTTTTCTGTATGGAAGGATGAAGCAATAGTGTTAATGTGCTAATTGATATACTTTCTTACATATAGTCATTATCATTGTAAATATTTATTACATTTTCTTAACATTTTAATTTTGATTGTATATGCTTCTTTTCATATTGCATATACACTATGTATTAGGTCAAATGCATACTGTTTACATATTCTTTTAAAACCTCTGCTGTTAACGATTTCTATATAACACAATAAAGTAAATAATGATGGTACTGTTGGCGATGTGATTATATATATATATCAAATTATTACTTCCTAAGCAATCTAAAAGCCTACATCTAGATCAAATGAAAAACCTATAAATCCTTACTTTTTTTTATATTTTTTTAAAGTATTAATATTGTTAGAGGCATAGTTTATAGGTCATTAGGCATTGTGAGTTTTGTCTCACTAACAGTTCTAGGTCTGGAGGATTATCATGAGTTCTATATATACCAATGCGATGACTATCTCATTAGAATGCAATACAATATTTACTTTCCTAAAGTTTACATGACATCAAATCACAACTCTTGGCGTTAGGGTTTTTAAATAGGTATTCCCATAAGGGGAAGTTGTTGGTCCACCCTAATTTGTTAGTCTTTTCTTCTCCTTGCGTGAGCTTGGCACTGCTCTTGATTTTGATCTCCCTGACCTAGTTCCTAGTCCCTCAGTGCATGCGTCCCTTCATTAGCCACATGAGCAAAATTTCTTCCCCAACTTGTAACAAGTGGTGTTCATTGGCAGAGATCCTAAATTTGGACATTGAAATAGCCCATGTGCCAACATTGCATTGTGATGCCTTCTTCCAATGACAAACAACTTACTCCTTGCTTTGCTGGAAGCAACACAATAAGCATATTGGCCTTCAGTTCTGTGGAGGTCTTACATGCAAGGTAGCTTTGTAGACGAGTCTTCTTTCATGCCATTGATTCTCTCCTTTGTCTTCTTTATTTTTAGCACATCTCTCTTTTGCATCCTATTTGGTGCTTTCCTTCATGGTATGGAATATAGAAAGAAAATAAAGTGGCAAAAAGATTTTCTCAGCTGCACTTTCTCTCCGTTTTTTTTATGGAGAAACTAGATGAAAGGAAAACACTTGGAAAATCTTTTCCTCTATATTAGTTCCGTTCGATTTGTATACGTGCAATGGGGCTCGAATCTGAGTTTTAAATAATTCAAAAAACATTTCCTTTTCAAATCTCTTTTTGGTTTATGTTTTTTTTTAGTCTTTGACGAATAAAATTTAAAAAATTTCTCCTTTTCTTTCTGTCATCAATGAAAAATGTTGGGTGGAAAATGTTCACAATCTTTTTTCCATTTTTTACTACTTTCTTTCCTAGTTGTTTTCATTCTTGTTGGAAATAAAGTCTTATGCACCTCAGTAAAAGAGTATCACATTCTCCGACATTGCATTCTATATGGTTATCTCCTTTAATTGCTGATGCTATGTTCATACTTTTTGTGCTCCTTGGTTGTGCATGTAGACCCATGCTTTCTCTCTTTTCTCTATTAATTTTCAGTCTTCTTCATAGCCTTACTAAATCCTCTTTCTCTACCCTCTTTTGCATGTAGTCCTTGGGTCTTCGTCATTCTTAACCACTTTTTTTGTTTTGTCTTCCTTATGTTCCTTCTTTTTCTTATCCACATTAGGTGAAGATTTGTATAGAGAAATCTTGTTTATTTTACTTTTAGCAAACATCAACCGACAAAATTTTTTTTTATCCTTGTTTTGCTACTTCTAGCAAAGAGTTTAGCTGTTCTGTTGAAATTTCCATTAGAAATCTCAAAGTGTTTTCTTTTTCCCCAACTCTGTTTTCTGCTGTTGTACTGCTACGACTAGAAATCCACTTAAGCTATTTGTTCTTGAGACTTCTCTTGATCTATTTCACCTCATCCTTTCTCCCATTGTTGCCCTCTCTCTTTGTTGATGTGCTTATTTGAGGTCAAGGGAACAATTGGTTTTGTGTTGTCCGGAGGTCATTTGTTGCATGCTCAGTCAACAATTTCTAGAGTTATCTAGTTGTGTTTCACTAACTCCTTATATTTCTATTTTTACTTTTGTATATGAGTATTATACTTTTGGTTAATTATGCTTATGTTCTAGTCTACATTTTTTAGGTTTTGAACAAAGATAGTATGCGTGCTCCAATTTGAGAGGGGGCGCTAGAGGTATTAGGTGTAGTGGGTTTAGTTCCACATTAGCAGTTCTAGGATTAAGGGTTTATGATGAGTTCTATATGACCCATGTAATCTTTGTTATTAGAGTGTCCAAGATTTTACAAATAATATATTCAAATAATTAGCATAAGAATATTGATCAATCATATAAAACTAAAAAGAATACATGACAATGTGAATATTAGACCCATATTGGTTGAGCAACCATATAGCTGATATGTAATAGGAGTCCAGTGTAACTAGAATTCTAGACTACATATTTAACCCAGCTGCCAACTAGATAACTGATATGTAATCTGGTTTCAATGTAACAAGACTACATATTGAACCTGACTGCATATGCACATGCTCCTTTTTAAACTTGTGGTCTTTTTGAAAGGCGTGGGAATATTTTGATACAACATATTATCAGGAGCATAATAATTTCTACTTTAGAGCACTGGTTTCTCATGACTTATGGTTCTATATTGAAATATTGATTGCACATTTTTTTGACATGAAGTTAAATGACAACTGTACATAATGATGACAACTTTCTCTTCTAGTCAGACTTAAAAGGTATAAATAAAAATGTCTAAGATAAGAGGGATCATCGGGGTAAAATACTAACATGACCATCATGCAGAAGGTTAACTTGTCCAATGTTCACTGAGGAACCTGAAACCACTTAAGTTTTTGTCTCACCAAAGTATATAGGCATACAAGTAAAGCTGTCACTAGTCAATGAAGAGTTGAAAATGAATAATCAACCTAAATTTTCCTTGCTTAGAGGACTAGGTAACTCTATTACCTTTGCAAGGACATGATATTTGCGCCAATAAGTGTCATGGGGAGTTCTTCATGTGTGATTTCCATAATCTGTCCGGGCAAAGTTTTATTGAGATATTACCAAACATGATTGCACCCTTCTCTTAGTCAGAAAGAAAAAAAAAATTGAAGTTCCTGTAAATGTTATCGGAATAAATGTGAAGTCCTATTGAATTTACTTTAAGATGTTTCAATATAACATTAATAGTGTCATTCATCTCATGATTAGTATGCACTACTACTATTCAATGGCTTTAAGGTACTTTGCAAAACTTCTTATGTTTATTTATTGTTTCTATCTTGTGTGCAGTGAAGGGCTTGCAGTTGCTTTCAACATTTCCACCATCCTGTTCACCTATCTCAGAAGGCTGTTATGAAGACGTTTTAGAGATACTTATGTCTATAATTACTTGCAGAAGTGATGAAACTTACTTGTGGAATTTGTCATTGAAAGCCTTGGTCCAAATTGGATTGTGGATTGAGTGTGTTAGTGCTCATGATTCTGCTAAAGGAATATGCTACAGCAAAGTAGTCGAGAAAATCCTTTCCATGCTTCAAACTAATGATTCTATCATCTCTCTTTCATTGAAACTTGTTGCAATTTCTGAAATTGCTAATGTTGGCATGTATGTGCCAAGTATAATTCGAAAACTTGAAGATGTCATTATTTCCGACTTGGTAGCTTGTGTATGTTATTTCTTTTTTTTTTTTCAGTGTGTTAGATTCTCTTCAGTTTCGAATGATGCTTGACAATTAAATATTCCTTTTCCTTTTTTTATCTTAGATCAAAGGAGACCTAAAATCTTCTGACAGTTTGGTTAGTTTGCTTGAATGCTACACCAGTCAGGTTCTTCCAAGGTACAAGCTAAATGCACCTATACATTTATATTTAACATGATCTTCTAAAGCTTGCAGATGATGATACTTTCTGAGATTAATAAATTTAAAATCCATTTATCCATTTATCTTCCATACCCTTTTTATCTTCCTGCTGACTGAAAAGAATTCCTCAAAAAGGTAGAATAGAGAATTTCAGGTTGATCTCTTTACCTACTAAGCATGTGTTATCTACGAGTATATAAAAATGCCAAAGACATTTGACATTTAACACTACAGCGTAGAATATTCGCTTATTTTTCTTTAAAGTTTTGCTCTTTTTTTTTTTTTTTTCAAAATTTTGAACCTAAAAGCAGCCAAGCATGTGGTGATGAGAGCACTGCCTCCTTCCAATGGCACATTGACATCAGTATCTGTTGGTGATTAATATTTCCTGTGCCTTTGTACTGGTTTTGGTGCTTGATAAGTGACAATTAGAAGTTTCTGAAGATTTAGCCATGACCTAGCGGTTCCATTGTTTTTGTTGAAATTGATTGGTTAACCACTTGTTCCAAAAGCTTCAGCTCATAGAATAGGGTTCAATTTTATGTTTATATATTGGACTACCACATTTGTTCATGTGGTATTAATGGGTGTGGTGTCTCCTAGCTTCAACATGCTGCCTCACGTCCACCATAAAATAAATCACAGGCCTTTTTTTTTTTTTGATACAGGTAGAGTCTCAACTCTAGACCTCCTGCAATGGTACCATGTTGAAATTGATTGGCTCTTTGGAAAGAGATCAATTTTATATTTATTTATTGAAATACTGCATTTTCCATGAAATGAATGGTTATGGAGCCTCTTAGCTTCAACATTTTCCTATATTTCTTGCAGCAGAAAGAACTCTTTGGAAATTCTCCCTGTAGCTTGATATATGTATATATCGTATGAAAGGAGTTTTTTGCAAGCATGTGTAGATTTTGTAGGCTTTATAAAACTAGATGTTTTGTAAGGTTTTGCTGATTTACTCTACTTGCTGACTCATTAATAACTTTGATTCTAGATGCTATACTTCTGGGAGTTTTGATGATGTTGCCGTTCAATTTTCCATCAATATTTGGAATCAACTTGAAAATGTATCTGTTTTCAACAATGATCTAACTATGCAGGTAGGCAAATAAATATGTTAGCATGTTATCTTCTTGTTTCAAAGCTGTCATTAAGCTTGGTAATTATTTTAACCTAGCTTTAGGTCATCCGTGTATTGTATTATTGAGTCAAACACATTTCAGACTTATTGAGTATATTTTCAACACAACATTTTTTATAATATGTCTTTGGTTTTAGAATGTTCTTGATCAGGTTATGATGACAATGAAGCTTCTCGTGGCTGGTTGTACAGCGGAAAACCAGTCCCTGATTCTAAAAAAAGCTCACTGCATTATTTTTTCAATGGACTTTCTTAAAGCACAACCTTTTCAACGTATTCATGGAACTATTGCCCTCTCTTGCCGAGAGAAATGGATTGTATCTCTTTTTGGATCAGTCGTGATAGCACTTCGTCCCCAGACTCCTTTGACAGATATGAAAGTAGTTTTGAACTTGTTTCTGATTCTTCTACCTAAAGGAAATCTGGCAGCAGCTCAAGCTCTGGCATCTATGGTTAATAAATGTCCTTCCATTATTAATGAACCAGAAATTTCAGCTAGTCTTTCTTTGGATCAGGCGTGTGAAGACATTCTAAAGCTTTGTTTATGGACTTCAGAAAGCAACAGTCATTTGAAACAATACAATTTTCTTGACACAGATATTTGTTCCCAGAGGTCTATTGTCCTTGGGATGGCATGGGTTGGAAAAGGTTTGCTTATGAGAGGACATGAAAAAGTAACAGAAATTGCAATGTTTCTTATGAAATGTCTTGTTTCTGACAATAATGAGGATATTACACTTAGACAACAGAAAGTGAATGGAAAAGGTGTTGGGATGGATGTGAATTCCTCTTTGGCAACATCTGCAGCCGATGCCTTCCATGTGCTTCTGAATGATTCAGAACACTGTTTAAATAAGAAGTTCCATGCAACAATAAGGCCACTTTATAAACAACGTTTTTTCTCAAGCATGTTGCCAATCCTTCTCCCTTCAATCAAAGAATCAGGTTCAACCAGTAAAAAGTATTTATCTTCTCTCTCGATGTTTTGTTGTTTAATGTGATTTATCTAAGTCATCTTCATGCCTGCAATATTATTCAAATGATTTTCAAATTTTGCATTCATTAATTGTGGATTTACTATGATCTTGATCTCATGCAGTGCTTCACGCTGCTAAACTAGACTAAATCAAGACCTACTAAAGAACTTTTTGTGTTCATGATGGTGATGTGTGGCATTATTGTAGTTTTCTTAGGGTTCATTAGAAAAATATTTTCCTAGACTACTTTTTTCCTGTTCTCCAGAGTTTGACATGACAAAAAATGGCAATCAATTTGGGGAAATGATTTTTTCTTGAAACTAAAGAAAAACATCTCCCCAATCCCATGCCAGCCATTTGAGTTAGGTCTCCCATCTCGCAAGTGAGCCTATGAGGTGTCCAACTCCGTCTAGCCTGCATTGCACCCATGCAAGCTCAACTTTGCCTCTTCGGTCCCCTCTGCAATCCTCATTGTCATCACCCTTGTGCTTCCATCTCCCACTTTGAACTTAGCACCATCCCTCTTGGCCCCCTCCAAATTGTCATCTCAAGGTTGAATACACCAAATAGGCGAAAATCATTTCCTGTAATTACTTTCTGTGTATAATTTCTCCTTGAAAAATATTTTTCACGTGTTAGTTATTTTATGTGAAACAAACAGACCCCTAGTGTTAATTTTAGGCAAAAAAAACCCCATGAGAATGGTCTTAAAAATGCAATTTCTAACTTGCTCAATGAATTGAAAACCTGTTGTCCTAAATTCTCTTAGGAATGCCAGTTTCTAACTTGTTCTATGAGGAATGCGAGTTTCTAACTTATAGTATTCTCCCCTTGAAACAATAACATCTTAAATGTCAAACATGCTATGCACTCACATTATTCACTCACACAGATACTTTTCAGCACAGTGTAGTGGATAGAACTGGCTTGTATGCGGCTCTGGTTCTTGACATAACTTGCTCCATATTGCAGATTCTATGCATCAACACATTTCATCCTTTCAAATGATCTGAGTAGTGATTTAATCAATATTAGGGCAAGTAGTGGGCCTTGCATTCCTAGTGCTTGGTATCTTTCACTTTGTTCATTTGATGAGAGTTGACTTTTTCCTAAAGAACACATACAATCCAAGATGATGAAGTTATAGTAGAAGAGGAATTATTTCTCAATGATGCTGTGAAGTTGTAACTATTTGGAAAATAACCTTACCTTTTATTTTGTCAGTGGAATATCATTATTTGATTGTCAGCATGATTTTCTATTCTAAATTCATGATTGTATTATGGGAATTAGTAAAATGATATCACTCAGCTTTTGGCTAAGTCTCAGAATCTTACCTGCAGGCATAACTATACTTGGATGAGAGTAGTTGCAAATCTTTTCCCCCTATGTTTGACAATAATTTTTTTTGTCTGTTCTTGTCAACTAAAGGGTTGCTATAGCTGTTGTCAATTGGCAATCAATCATGCTAGGGTCCTTTCAATACCAAGTAACCACGTATGCCTTCATTTATTTGCAAGTGACTTGGAATTCTGCATCTTTAGGATATTTACATGAAAGGATTTTGCATCTGTTAGATTCTAATGCCCTGGCTGTTTATCTATCTCCGTATGCATGTTCTACATCTGACACCCTGAGTCAAACACCGACGTCCCCATTGATCTCATGTGAAATTTTGGTAACAACTGTATCAGACACGTAGATCTAATACTTCTGTTAGATGCTTATAATTAACTCCAAGGAACATAGAAGTTAGACATTAGCTGTACTGAGTTCAACATTCCATAATCCTTTTTTATTCCTTCAATGTGGCAGTTAATGTCATTGGCAAGAATTGCAAATGTTTATTTTGTTTGATTATACTGTTTTTGTATTTATAGTTTAAGGTTACTTAACGCTGCAATAAAACTTCAGGATAGCATTATGCCGTGCCCTTGGACACATTATTTCAGTCGCACCATTGGCTGCAGTGCTTGCTGAAGCCAAGAAGGTTCATCAGAAACCTTGTAGTTTGTTTTGAACTTAAATCATGCATTTAAATTGCATTTTGGCGTTGGTTTGTTCAGTAAGCCTCTTCAATTTATAATGTCAACAAAGTTTTTTGTCTCCTTGCAGATCATACCTGCTCTACTTGATGCCTTAGCTATTTTGGGGTCTGAAACTTCAAATAAAAATATAGTATACAGCCTACTGCTAGTCTTATCTGGAATTCTGATGGATGATAATGGTAAGAAAATTCTATGCGCATGTTTCTTGTTATATTTAGAATTCGAACATGTTGATTGTCTAACTTCATTCCTCATGCATTTTAACAAAATAAATATTGGTACTTGTGAATGGGACTGCAGTAATCTAAGAAACAGTTAAGGATTCTTTCTCATAATCATATAGTTCTTTCATGGTGTGAACCACTGCTTTCTATCATCTAAATAGATTAATTTTCTTAGATTATCATTACCCTGTTGTCATGTGATAAGACAGTCTCATAAAAGTGCTTAAGAGACACATCAAATTACATTTAAATAAAAAAATATAGTAAGCTTTCTATCTGTCACCTTTGATCCTTCAGTACAGGACAATGCTTAGGAATCATAATGCTTTCCCCCTTCTTTTGTCTGAAAACATTGCTAGGTTTTGGTTCCCAAATAACTCAAGTTTTTCAGTTCTTTCTTTTGATTGCTTCATCAGTGCTAAAATCCTTGAGCAATGTTTAAGTCTCTTTAAATAGCAAAGCGATTAAATTTTCTGAGCCAATTCAGTTGTTCTTCTTTGTATTAAATGGATGATTCCCAACACTGTTTGGGCTTCAGAATGGGTAACTCAAAATGACCATTAAACCTCCCTAAGGTGAATAAGGGTATCTTATTGAGCTTCCTAATCCTACCAACATGAAATGTTAATTTTGGATCTCCATTTAGATTCAAATTCTATTAGTGACCAGAACTGATCCAATTACTGATGATCAATTGTGAATACTGGCATCATTTTTACATGGAATTCAAGAACCATTGCATTTTGCTTGCATTCCAACTCTTGTGGCTTGAGTCTTTTTGATGCGAACCCAATTTAAAGGATACATATTGTCCTTGGGCTCGTTTACAGAGCATACAATTGAAATCGAATTTGGTGAAAATCCTATATCTTTGAACATGTCTGGGCTGAACTGATTATCAAGATCCATTATTTCAACTTCCATAATAATGACATTGAAATTGCATGCTCTTGCAGGTAAAGTGACCATATTGGAAAACATGCATACGGTTATTGAGTGTCTTATCAAACTGATTTCCTACCCCGATTTGATGGTAAAAATATATTTTGATTTATTTAGTATGATTTAACTGTATCTTAAGCTGCAAAATTGTCATTTCTAGTTGTCGTTTTTTATGGAATCAGTTGTTCAATTATCTCATTAAATAACTTCAATTGCTTAGATATTGCAATTGAAGGGGAAAAAAACTAAAGAACATAAAACTTGGATGGTACAAGATCATAGGAAGTGGCTTGAATTGTAACATTTTGAGTTACTGGACTATTTAATTTCACCTACCAATCCTACTGATTCTGGCAGCATATTGGGATATTGGAGTATCTAACACACACGACTGACGTACTGTATTGTGTATGGAGCACCTTTCCTTTGCTACTAGATACCATACAGGAGTGTAGATGGAACACTGGAGGCAGCTTCACTGTGAACTGTCCTTGCATTCCATTGGTTTTACTAAGCTATAAATTAATACATCTTCAACCTGGGTCCCATTTTTACCAATTATTGTTACAAACTTGATATAGTTGACTAATACCGTTCTTAATGGTCTTTAGTCATTAGATTTGTGTGCTAGCCTTCAAGTATCGGTAGGCAGACCTTCCTTTTGTGTTATATTAGTTCTATAACTTGCAATGTGGACTTAATCAGGACAGGTTTCCCAGTTGTGAACTTTCAATTGGTATACAGGAGTTCACTTCTATATCTGGTAGCTTATTTCAGGCCTTTTGATTTAGCAGTTTCATTAATTAGTAGTGCCAACCACGGAAAAAGTCTGCACTTTGCACCTTCTATTGAGTGGACATCCCATGTGCTCAAGCCTCAGTCTGAATGCATAAAACTTTGTAACTTGACTGAATAGTTGTTTCAATTTGAGCTCCAATAACTTCTCTCTGGCATTACAAGTAATTCTCTTTTAAACAAGTTCAGTTAGAAAGGTTTGTGCTGAATTCTGTCTCAGATTGTCCGTGAGACTGCAATTCAATGCCTTGTGGCCATGTCAGTTCTTCCTCATGCAAAGATTTTTCCATTCCGGCCAAGGGTATTTGCTTGCCTCCTGTTATTTGTTTGATAGTGGATGCCTCATTTTTCCCTCAGAGGCGGATATTAAAAACTGATGCTCTATGTTCTTATAACTTTTTCAGGTTCTTAAAGCTGTTGCTACCGCTCTGGATGATCGAAAGAGGGCTGTTCGGCAGGAAGCTGTCAGATGCCGTCAAGCATGGTTTGTGCTTATCCGTTATACTTCTGACTTGGTCGTGTGGTTTGATCTATCTAATTACTAAATGCAGGGCCTCAATTGCATCTAGAAGTCTTCAGTTTTGAGAAAGTTGTTTGATGCTCTAGATCTTCAGCAATTCAAAGAACTTTCACGGCGAATAGAATTCGACCAGCGGCATGCGTATATAAGATTGTAATGTTTGGATTTGGCAAAGCAAACATGCAATTTACATTCTCAGACCAAAAGATATTTACAAGTTCGCTGGCTTGACATCTCCTAAGTGAAAGACATTCAGTCAACAAAACTACTGTGGGGTAATACATTCCTAGACACCATTCACAAGAACTGTAGGTTCACAGATTTGTATTTATTGTTATCCATTTTTGTGCAAACGATAAGCTGCTTCTGTAATTCAACTCCCAAGAAAAGGCCAAATTGAACTTATTTTTTAAAAAGTTAAAGTGATTTTTTTTGGGTTTATTTTATTTTAAAGAGTTCAACCGATACATTAAAGATAGGCAAAGGATATAATGCCCTCCGCTGATGTTCAGAAAGCTGAATAAGAGGCAGTTAGATGTCACAGAACTTGATTTAGAAAAGTCGTGCACCTGGCCTTTTTGTAGTTGTTTATCTGAGAATCCATAGTCTCAATAACTGATTTATTATCTCAGCATTGAAGGAATTTTCTTTGGCACATTGTCAATGCTATTGTCTGAGTACCCTTGAAATCTTCAGCGTAGCAAGCCAACAAAATCTTGAGGCTTTGGTGGCAGAAAAAAAAAATACGTGTTCTGCCAATAATCCCCTTGCTACAACTTATAGTCAAAGTTCTAAGAAAGATATTTGTATATCCTTCTGCACCATTGACAATCACTGCAGTCTGCATGGAGGTTATGAGTTACTGTCATTCACTTATCCACCTCAGAGGGAATGCAAGTATTAAAGGAAAAGTCTCATTTAACCTCATCGAATGCTTTTTTTGAAGCCTATCTTACTTGCAAGATTGATGAACTGGCTAATGAATTCTTGTTTTTTTTATCGATTTCTGAATTTTTGTGCGGTGATTAGTAATTGATCGAATCAAACAAAATTGAAAGTTCGATCTGGTCAATTTAAAAATTCATTGTTTAAATATCGATTAATTTGATTAGTTTTTTATTTTGAATTTTGGATTTAAAAATTAGATTCAATTTGATAAATCCATTGTTGATTTCAAATTGAAATGTTAAAATCATAATTCTGTTCAATTGAATATATTTTTTCTCAATGATTGACGATGGAAGATTGAATTTATGGATTCAATTTATTCATTGAAAATTTTTTATTTCCAATTTAATAGATTGGATCGATTAGATTATTAATTAATTGTTCCGTATATATAGCGAGTTAATCATGAAAGGTTTGACTTTGCTTGCAAGTATTGCAGAATCTATATCTATTACAGAATCTATATTCTTGGTATCCCTCCTTGTTTGGAAGTTTGATTCCCCTTCCTCTGCTTCACTTTCCTCCTTGTTCATGGCCGTAAATTGCATGCACCGGAGAGGGGCGTCATCAGGCAGATAGAGCGGCGAGGTCGAAGAAGGCGCCCTTCTTGGCGATCAGCTGCGCGTAGCTCCCCCGTTCCAGCACCTTCCCTTCGCCGAGAAAAGCGATGGAGTCGAGATTCTTGATGGTGTTCAGGCGGTGCGCCACCACCACCGTCGTCCTCCCCACCATGATCCGGTCCAGCGCCTCCTGCACCGCCCTCTCCGACTCCACGTCCAGCGCGCTCGTCGCCTCGTCCAGCAGCAGGATCGTCGGGTTCCGCACGATCGCCCTCGCGATCGCAATCCTCTGCCTCTGCCCTCCCGACAGCTGCACCCCCCGCTCCCCGCAGTTACTTCCGTATCCATCCTTGAGCGATCTGCATTCCATTCCATGCACATTTATGATCATCATTCTGTTGGTTGCGTATAGTTGGAACATTGTGATTTGTTATTACGAGATGAAGTCATGGGCGTTGGCGGCTCGTGCGGCTTCGATGATCTCGTCCTCGGTGGAGTTGGGTTTGCCCAGGGCGATGTTATCGCGGACGGTGCCGGAGAAGAGGACCGGGTCTTGGCTGACCAGGGCGGTGAAGCCGCGGAACCATATCAGGTCGAGCTCCCGGACGTCGGTGTTGTCGATGCGGACGACGCCCCGGTCCACGTCGTAGAAGCGCTGGATCAGGCTGACGACGGTGGACTTGCCGCAGCCGCTCCGGCCGACCAAGGCCATGCTCGTCCCGGCCTTCACCTCCAGGCCGAAGTCACGCAGCACGGGGCACTGCGGCCGCGTCGGGTACGCGAAGTCGACCTTCCTGAACTCGATCTTCCCGTGTATCTTCTTACTCTCGCCCCTAGAAGAAGAAGGAACTCGTACGAAGGACGGCCGGTCCAACACCTCGAACACCGACGCCACAGCGGTGGCGCCCTTGGCCAGGTCGGAAGTCATGCTGCCGGCCTCGGCGATCATCTTCCCCGTGCTAACCAAGATGAAGAAGGTCTTGAACAAGTCTCCGGCGGATATCTCGCCGGACTGCGCCAATCTACCTCCGTACCAGAAGTCCAACGCCCACGCCAAAAACGACAGGCACGGCGAGCTTCCGGTCGCCAGGCCTGCCACCCACGCCTTCTTCCTCGACGCCCTCACTGGCTCCTCTTGCGCCTTTTTGAACAGCTCCAGCACCTTGTCGGCGCACCCGAAGGAAGTCACCATCCGGTGGTTGTACACGGCCTCGACGGCGATCTGCGTGCTGCTGTGCTGCGCCTTCGCAAGCGCCACCGACACCCGCGACAGCACCACCTTCTTGGCGTAGTGGCAGATCATCGTCGACGGCTGAATCGCGATCATGACCAGGGCGAGCTTCCAGGCGATGATCAACCCCATGGTCATGGCGATGACCACTCCGGAGGCGGTCTGTAGCAGCAGGGATACGCGGTCGGCGACCAGCGTCTTCACCAGCGCCGCCTCGTTGCTCAGCCGCGAGCACAGCGCGCCGCTGGAGTGCGCGTCGTCGTCGAACCACGCCACCTCGAAAGTTAGGATCTTTTCCAGCGCCCGGATCCGAACACGCTTCGTCAAGCGCTGGCCCATGTAGGCGAAGCTGTAGTGCTGCAACAGGTTGACGAGGATCGAAACCAGTGAGAGGGAGGAGAAAATTAGGGCGAAGCGGCGGATGGCGGCTTTCATCTCGTTGTGGTCTTGGAGGAAGAAGGCGGCGATCATGCCGCCGATCGAGAGCGCGTAGATGGGCTGTATGGAGCCGAATACGACGGCGGAGAGGCTGCCGACGACGGCCTGCTTCCACTCGGGCGCGTTCATCGCTAGGAGCCGGGAGAAGGATGGCGCAGGGACGGTGGCGACGAAGGTAGACTGATCCTCGGAGAAGGCCGAGAAGGAAGAGGGACTGGCTCCGGTGAGGCTGAGGCGGCTCGCGCTGCTCCTCGCGACGGTGGAAGGGCGGAAGGATTCCGGCTCCGGATCGAGATTGCTCGAAATCCTCTGTAGCTTCACCAGGCGCGAGTAATGGCTGTTACTCTGAGCGATGAGCTCGTCGTGGGTGCCGATCTCGACGATCCTTCCGCAATCGACCACCGCGATTTGGTCGGCGTTCTTGATGGTGGACAGCTTGTGTGCGACCACCTGATCCATCACTATGTCAACGATGCATTCATTACCGGAGATGAAAGGTGAGGATTTTCGTTTCCTGTACCAGTGTTGTTCTTCCCATGGAGGCTTGATCGAGGGCGTCCTGGACCAGCTTCTCCGATTCGGAGTCGAGCGCGCTCGTGGCTTCATCGAGAAGAAGAATGGCAGGATTCTTGACGACTGCTCTGGCGATGGCGATCCGCTGCTTCTGACCGCCGGATAGAAGCGCGCCTCTCTCCCCGATCTTGGTCTCGTATCCATCCGGCAATTGCCGGATAAAGTTGTGAGCATTCGCAGTCATGGCGGCGGCGTAAATCTCCGCGGCGGCGGCTCCGGGCTTCCCCATCAAAATATTCTCCCTGATCGACGTCCCGAACAGGGCATGGTCCTGGCTCACCAGCCCCATCTTTCCCCTGATCCACCTCAGCTGCAGCTTCCGGATGTCCACGCCGTCGACCCTCACCGAGCCGGCGTCCACGTCGTAGAACCGCTGCAGCAGCGCGACGGCGGTCGACTTGCCGCTTCCGCTGGTGCCCACCAGCGCCACCGTCTGCCCCGGCGAGACCCGGAGGCTGAAGTCCTTAAGCACGGCCGCCTCCGGCCGCGAAGGGTACGCGAACTGGACGCTCTCGAACTCCACCTCGCCACGGATCTCCTCCATTCTCAACCCCTTCGGATCCTCCGCATCGATCCGCGACCGTCTGCTGATCCTCTCAGCTATTCTCTTCGTCGCCACCGATGCCTCCGTCAAGTGCTTCACCTCCGGCAGCGCCATGCCCAGAGATCTACATCAATCCAGGGGATCGATCCATGAACTGAAAAACAAAAAAGGAAGAAGAAGAAGAAGAAGAAGAAGAAGCAAAACTTAATGTTGCTTACAATCCACCCAAAACGAAGGAAATCCCCGCTGCATAAATCCGGCCACCGCTCTCTCCATGGTACATCACCAGCCTGCTCCCATACCAAGCAAGGAACGCCCAGATGGCGAAGGACAAACCCGTGCTTCCCACTGCGAGTCCCTTGGCGACCCCCTGCTTGATGCCTAGCTTCACGGTCTTGTCCAAGATGCCGGCGTACCTCTCCACGATGCTCTTCTCGGCGGTGAAGGAGTAGATGGTCTTGACGGAGCTTAGCGCCTGCTCGGCGACGGCGTTTGCTTTGCCGTATGCCTCGCGGGACCTGCTGGAGAGGTAGAGGAGGTACTTGCCGTAGATGATGCCGGGGATGATGAGGAGGAGGACGAGAGGAAGCGCCACCAAGGAGAGCCTCCAGGAGAAGTAGGTGGAGAAGACGAGGCCGGAGATGAAGGTGGAAAAGTGCATGATGAAAAGCGGCACCTGCAAAGGGACAGCGCATGGAATTGAAGTTTGCATGGGGATCGGAAGTAAGTAGTCAACGATCTTCTTCTCCATTTCTCCATGTCCATGTCCATGGTGATCTTGAAGCTTTGTGTTTGCTAATTAATAAACTTAATTTCTCGTGATAAATCTATTCCATGCACAGAGAATTTTGATTGAGTGAATTGATCTACAAATTTTAGTTTTATACCACTATATGTTGTTTGAATGAATTAGAAAAGACGTCTCCAACGAGAACGAGAAGATACGGTGGTTGTGATATTTGTACAAGTAGTTTAGATCGATTTCGAAAAAGATCTCAAATTTTTTTTTTAAATTCAAATAATCTTTACGTAGTTTGATCATCATGTCAAGACTCATAGATCTTTTCGTTTATCTTCCTCACAATGATCGTAGAATAGTTAGGTGATCTTTACATGTCTTGACCACCATATCAAGATCCATGCATAGATTCCTCCGATTGATGAAGACTGCTAGATTGACGATTCCAACTTTATGCGGAAATGAATTAGAAAAAAAGTATTTTAAGGATTGATTAATTAAGAAGAATGCATGGAATTACTCGAACAAATAATTATAAATTGAAGGGAAAAGAGATAAACACGGTAAGGTTTACAACGTAAATATATGAAAAAAATATCAATGATAAATTAGAAATTGAGATTGAAAAGAGAGAAAAATAGAGAGTTAGGTATAGGTAATGGTAGAGGTAGGAAGGAAGAAAAAAAAAAGATTGTTGTTGGTGATATTGAATTTAAGGAAAATAAAAATATTTTATAGACTAATTAATGAGGTTGTTATAGAGTAATTAATTTGAGTAAAAAGTTGAAAAGTTAGAATATATATAATTAAGAATAGTATTACTTTTGTAAGTAGGATGAGTTTAGGAGTTGAGAGCATGACATATTTAACTAGATTATTAAAAAAATTGAGATTCAAAGAAGTTTGAGAAATTTTGAAAATGCTTTCGTGCTTAATTAAAGAGACACATAAATTGTTGATCCATGATCTTAAATTTTTGTATAAGTTGGTTAATTTGAAGATAACTAAAGCTCATAAACACATTTAAAAGAATCAATCTAGTTTGTAATTACATATGATATTTATTTAATGATAACAATAATAGAAAATATTAAAAAGTAAGAGTAATTTGCAGAATTGTCAATGATTTGGGAAAAATCTATAATATGGAATCCCATAAAAAAAGTTAAACTTTGAAGAGAAAAAAAGAGAGAGAATATTTAGTAATTAAAATAAAAAAAGTATATATATATAAACATTATTATTATTTTGGTTTGAGCTAATTAAGTCGTCATCTTTTAGCATTATAATAATATTTCACATTAAACTTTTTAAATATATATCATTTACATATTAAGGTCCTAATCAATGATAATATATTTAAATTGACTTTGAAGTTTGAATTGCTAAGGAAACTTTTCAACTTAAAAGTTTTAAGATAACTAGAAAAATAAACATATAAAATATAATTTTAACACATAATATGAACAATAAATTAATAAAATATTAACATGAGCGAACATAAAATTATTGTAAGAGTTTGAGATATATTAGATTGTATTGCTAATGGAAAAAAAATGGGTGGCTTTGTTTTGTGTGATCATCATCTCCCTTACATTATAAGAAAATTTTGATAAAACTTATCATAAATATTGGTAGAAGACAATAGAAACAAACAATTGCAATGTAGAACAAATAGAAATGCCATGATATAACTGAAATTAACAAAAAAAAAAAAAAGGGATAAAAGTAAGGGGGAAAAAAATCTCCAAAGGCAAAAATGAAAGAAAATATATTGAGATGAAATGACCCTTGATAATAAGAGGGATAGCGATTTATGGTTAGAAACGCAAAGATATTAAAGTGAAAGGTATAAGAAGTAAATATAAACTAAAGAAAAAACATTGGAAGTAATAAAAGTGCATGATTTGTTTGATTGAATTAGATGAGTAATATATAGCATTTATAGATCTTAGTTTCTATCTAATGAAGTCTCTTAATAAATTCGAAGACAATCCCATGCATGTCATAGCTAGTCAATTGCTTACTATTTTTATTCTAAAATAATGTATTCTAGAATAAGGTGTGCTTCGAGGAAAGAAAAAAATGATTGAATCTTTTTAATGATATTTTTCCCTTTGTTTCCTTTAGCATTAACTAGGAAGAATAATAAAAGGTAGAAATTTTTATTGTCAATTTTCTTCTATATTATATTGCTTCTATTAAGATTTGAAGGAAAACTTACTTTAGAGAAGAATAAAACTTAACTCCCAACTTAAATTGCTATTAAATACATCTCTAATTAATGTTTTTAATAAATATTATATATATATATATATATATATATATAAATATATATATATATATATATATATATATATATAAATAAGTTTTTTGATAGCAGAATACAACGACTAATCATAGACTCAAATTTATTTTGGAATGAACTTAATTATAGAATCATCTTCTTTGTTCATTTCTCTCAATGATGGGCTACATAATTTTATCTCAATTAAATCCACTAACAGGGGTTCTCATACCAATTAACTTATAAGTTTGATAGCATGACATTGTTGCATGTGATGTCCAGTACTTTTTAATATATCTCCATTGTTGCCCATGGAAATATATTTTCAGTAAGTAATATTCTTCAATCAATATTTTCATATTTTTAAAAAATATCATTTAAGTGGTTTTAAATTTAGAAAAAAAAAGGTAATGTTGATATCAGTTTATTTAAAAGAATTTTTTGGCAATATTAATACTTAAACTTTGTAAATTTATAACTCTAAAGAAATTTTTAAAATAAAAAAAAATAGAAGTGCTAAAATTTGTGAATTGTTTTGATCAGTATTGATATCTAAAGCTGTTTTAAATGCAAAACTCTAAATTAATTGCGAAGCTACATTTTGATCCATGAATTATTGCATTTACATAAAAGTTAATTTCACATAAATTATATATCTATATATATAATTACTAATAGTGAATTGTTTACAATATTACTGTTTAAAATACCTTGTCAATTTGTCAAAGACAAGGAATTTGATTCATGGACTTTCAACGCAAAAAAGATGTCCTTTAAATCAAAAAGATGTCAAAAGGAATATTAGCTTTTTAAATTTCAATTAGTGTGTTCATTGAGTTAAAGCTAGTTCTTGTAAAGAGCTGAAGGTGTACCACTAATTTTCTATACTATTCAATAAATTAGTAAAGAATATCTACTATCAAAATCTATACTCTTAAAAATATTAACTCCTAACTAATTGAAAAAAATTATTAAGACTTTCAAATTATTGCATTTAGATAAAAGTTAAAGTTGCATTTGTTACTTATATTCAATTTTATAGGGGAATATGACTTGTAAATACTTCTTTTTGGCCTTGCCGTACCACTAAAAGTCCTAACACTATATTGGATGCACAAAATCGACAAAGTTAAACTTCTTTAGATATCAAGGTTGTTATTGTTTTTCATACCATTGCCATTTCTTATAACTTGTTGACCATTCTAATCAACACAAAGTGATGCAAAAAAGAATCCCTTTCTTCAATTCTTCTAGCTAGAAAGAATCATATTATTTTTCCATTAGTATTCATCGATTTAAAGTTATCTCCGACAACTGTACCATTTGATTCTATCATCATTAGCTTTCGTGTGTTCTTAAAAATTAACCTTACAAAAAAAAAAAAAAAAAAATTGGTTCCTGATTACAAGGGAATAATATAAAGCTAGCAATGTTTTAGTTGTGTGAATTGAGCAAGTATTAATTCTACTTTAATAGCACTAATTTTCTTTTAATTTACCAAATATTTGATAATAAAACATCCTTAATTGCTATGGTATATATTTCTATAGCCCTACTAGGGTTTCTGATATAACTACTCATCTGATGTCAATTCAAGCTTAATCATCTGACAAGTCCTTATATATATTTTAATTAAAGAACTTTTTTTTATTAAAAAAAAACTAGCTAGGTTTTTGGGAAGAACAAAAGGGAATATTCTGCTAAGTAACTCAGATAGGAAAACCTGAATAATAAAAAAAAAATTGAGCGAAACCAATCATCAGTTACCTTCTCACTTAGCACTTCTTGAATTAGAGAAGTGTCCTTTGAGATACTGTTAATGATCTCTGCTGTCGTTGCCTCTTGTGAATCAAAGAATGCAACCTCTTGTCTCAGAATGGCTTCCAAATACTTGTGTCTGATCCTCAGCACCTGCCTCTCACTTGTTTTGCTCCAACAATACCCTTCTGCAAAGCAAGCATCGAGTGCAAGTTAATACTGTAACTGAATCACTGAACAAGTTCATACTGTAACTGAATCAATGAACAAGATGGTGTAGGTATTAATCACCCAAAAAGGCCACCAGCAGCACTGCCAATCCCAAGTACACAAAGTACAAGCAATACTGCATGCAGAAATGGCAAAGCCTCAAATTAAAGTTATGCAAAGTAGTAACTACTTGAATCAATCAATATCTGCAAAAGAAATTAAGGTTATGCCTTCTCTACGTCCTTCATGAAATCTGCACGGTCAAGGCCAGTGCTGTGAGCCTTGCCGTAGCCTAAACTGTTCATGACTCCGCTGGCAAAGAGAAGAAGGCAATTGACGGAGCATCCATCACCCACAGCTCCCACGGTTCCCATCACCATCAGCACAACATCCACCCAATCTGCAAATAAGAAAACTCCATTGCCATGTCCTTTGCCCTCTCCTTCAGCTTTGCCTTCTCCCTCCATTGCTAGCCGCATGCTGCAGCTAGCTCTGATCGGTTTCAGAAATGGAGGAGTACTGCGATGCAAGACGAGGAGGCTTCTCCGTGGGCAACGTCCTATATATGCGCACTCCCATGGTGGTGCCTTTAGTGGGTGTTACCTCATGTCCAAATTGCAGAGAATAAACAAGCAAAAGTGGCTAAAGATTAATGGGCTCTTCCACTACATTTCTCCTCATGTGCTCCATCCAATTGAGGCTAGTTATAAAAAAAATTGATAAAAATAAAAATATTAGGAGATTTGTGCAGCTTTTGAGATGTAGTATTACTTTAAGAGGTGCCACTTTGGGAAATTAAACTTTTATTAAAGATGGGCAATGATCGAGTTGGTCGCCGGTCGGTGTCTATTGTCTTCTTCTTCTCCTTTTTAATCCTTCTTTTTCTTTTCAGGTTTGATTTGATCATAGTAGATCTGTGAGTCTCGGTTAAACATATGGGACTCTTTCAAATTCTCAGAACTGTTTACTTAGACTGACTGAATGCCTAATCCAACTTTCCATTGTGTCACACACCAAAGATCTTGTGGGTAATTAGCTAGCTCAATACAATTTAGATTGTATGATGCAGTAATTGGCTTTTAGCTTTTACATTGAAGTGGTTAGGTATGTTGCATTGTGTTGTACTCTCCATGCTTTTGTCTATGGAAGAATAGATTAAAATCTTCAGACAAGATGGTTAGGTATGTTCCTAGCTACATCCCTATGAGCTTGATTAAAATAATAATCCCCCACTAGGTGGCCTTGTTTGACTTAATCAAGCTTGAAGAAATTATGACAAATAGTGAATTAAATATGTTAACCATTTCAAAGTTCTATTCATATTATCTGTGTCATCTCTTCAGTAAAGAAAACATATACAAAATAAAGAAATAGTTGCTAATTGCATGCTCATTATACTTTTATAAGCTTGCTTTGTGAAATGCCACAGATAAAGACTCTCTGCAACATTCAAAGGGGGGAAAAAAAATCCACCAACTTTCTGTAAAGTTTTTAAGATTTCCAATCTTTTTCAATCATGTTAAACACCAAATTAGGGTTTCTAATCAGTCTTAAAGAAGAAACCTTTCTGAATATTCCAAATTAACAGTTTTTTTGTTCATGAAACAAAATACACAAGAAATGGAATACAATTTGTAGAAAATTGTATAAAATAGGAACAAGTCTCTTATGTTCATTAGCCCTACCGACCGAGATCGGCAACTTTGTTCCTACAATGAGCAAGGAGAATAACAAGTATCTCTTAGCTAGACACTGAGAGCCACAAAATTCCATAAGAATTAGGTGCTCTAACATCCATTCCACAAATCAAACATAACGAATAATTAACACTGAACCACAAGCAAGCTTTATTTTTGTCAGATTGGATTAATTCTGAACTACATAAAGCCTGTCTTATTGCTACATTACACTGGAATAATTTCTTTAGGTCACATCGTTTCTG
The DNA here is from genome assembly GCA_025175895.1 of Wurfbainia villosa. Lineage (NCBI taxonomy): Eukaryota > Viridiplantae > Streptophyta > Magnoliopsida > Zingiberales > Zingiberaceae > Wurfbainia > Wurfbainia villosa. The sequence continues at coordinate 13,064,561 of CM046001.1, read as the reverse complement.
ACTACTCTCAGCCAATATGCAGGTCCCAAGAACATTAAGTTCCTACAAGAAATGCCCACGCCAATTAAGTTCTGATACGAGAATCCTTTTGCTGACCACCAAACCAACTTGCTTTGCATGCTTCAATGAAGTTTCAGGAAAAGATGTCATTGTTCATGGAGGAAATGATCATTATGGAGATGCTTCACTGATCATTAGGGTTCTTGGCTGTGCTGATAATTATTGCATTTAACCCACGAGAGAAACGAGACGAGCCCTGTAAAGATCACCTGAGGCATGGAGATAAAAGAACTAATTCTTCTGAAAAGGTTTAAAGTGGAATATACTAATGAATTGTGAGTTGGAATGTTTAATTTTTGCAAGACCAAAGAACACGTGGTTTTGGAGAAAGAACTTTGATCTTATGAGTTGTTTGCTCTTATAATGTTAGTTTAATTATGTTTAATTATGCTGCACATGCTGGTTAAAAAGCATGTTAAACATGGACTAATTAATTGCCTTTGATTAAAGGCAATAGGATTTTTTTTTTAGTTTTTTAATTATTTAAAAGTGTCCTTGTACAACGTGATTATGTATTAATACTTGCACATTAATAAATGGCATCGGAGGGCAGATTAACAAATTTTTAGATCCTTATAGAAATAATAAAGAACAGTCTCATAGGAATCGCGTTAGATTTATTATACGCAATTTTATTTTATATTGTAAAAAAAAAAATCTTTCACAGTTCGAATTCACATAATTTTAAAATCATACTATCAACTTTATTATTGAGCCAAAGCTTTCTTTCTGATAATGAAATTAATTAAAAGTTACTTAAAACTTAAGATTATATATTATGCTATAATTACTTTTCAAGAATAAAAGGAATATCTGATCTTTTAACTATATATAATTTGGAGAAGAAACAGTTTGTTACCCTCTAGTTATTTGTTTATAAACTGAACACTTAATCAGGGATCAATTCTCAACTGCTTATGCAACTAATTGTAATTAAGATCAACTAATAGATGATTGATTGGTCACTTATATCGAGAAGAAAGTATTTAAGGTATAAACAATGAAATTATTTTGCATAAATTTCAAACTATGAACGGCATTTTTTTTTTTTTACATTTTGTAAAAAAGAAATTTGTGTTCAATTTTTTATTAAATATTTCTTAATAGTATTACATCTGATGTATCATCTTTTAAATCTTTACGTTGTCTAATTTATTTGCGTTAAGGTTTTCGTCTCTAATGATCTACTTAAATAATTTTCTAGACACTTTATACATTCTTCATCGTTGGTCTCACAACTAAATAAAGAAAAATAAATTACGATTGATCTTTGACTATACCAACGTCTCCTTCTCCTTCTCTTTCCAGCCCCAAGAGCTAGCCTAATTGATAAGTGCAAAGAGGTAACTCTTAAGTGGACAGGGGGACCAGTCAATTTTTGAGGATATCATGACTCTGGACTATCGACTGCTCCCCTCCTTTACACTTGCCATCTAGATTCCTGATTTATCTCCTCCACTGATAGGGGCAGTCGATCGGAGGGGGTCGCTAGACAATCGATCTAGTTGAGTTCTAGTGATGCACATCGAAAAAAATAAATTAAATTAAAATTAAAATAATATAATATACTAATAATATAATTTAAAACCAAATAAATAAAATAAATTTATTTATTTATTAAAAGGAAATTTAATTATTTATTAGTATTTTAGTTGATAATTTTGGAATAAGATTTTATTAGATTTGACTAAGTCTAATTATTATTAATCATAATTTAAAATGAAATAAATAAAATAAATTTATTTATTTATTAAAAAGAAATTTAGTTATTTATTAGTATTTTAGTAGATAATTTTGGGATAAGATTTTATTAGATTGGACTAAGTCTAATTAGTATTAATCATCATGTTGATTAATTCAATTAAATATAAAGTTATATAAATAAAAACCTAAGTTGGAAAGGGATTTAATCCTGTTCTCTCTTTTCCTCTTTCGTTGTCACCACCAACCTGTGGCCACCTCATCTTTGTCACTGTCGGTTGTGTGCATCCCACTTCGCTCTTAGTCTCCACCGACCACCCGTCGGCCAGCCTCCCACTGCGACCTGCCCTAGCATAGCGGTTGTGCCTCCGTCGCATCTTCGCCTCCCGTCCGTCGCTGTTAACTCGTCGCCTTAGCCCCTGTTAATGTCGGCCTCACATCCAGCTACCTCCGTCGTTGCCCCACTGCACATGTGTCCCATGGCGTAGCTGCCAGCGACCAAGGCCACCGCCAACCACCTCTGCCACTGCACCCCTCACGACTGTCGTTGTTGACACAAGTCCGCAACCTCCATCGCGTCACCTCTAGCTCTCTGGAGCCACCCAGATATCCCATCGTCGGCTTCCTAGCCGACCACGAACGAAACCCGACCATCGCCGACGTCGACAGCGCTAGACTCCATCGTCGAATATAGTAGAGTTGGGAGTCGAAGCAATTCTTCGAATTGGAAGATAGGTAGGACGACGCTCTATAGCCTAAGGTGGGTGGTTCCACTTTTGAACTTTTTAGATCTTTTGATCTTAGTGCATGATTATTTTGGCTACATTGTTTAATTACTTAGATTATATTATCTTTCCGCTCTATGTTCTTTCTAGTATTGTTTTGACTTTATATTTGCTTGACCTTTTTATACTCTATTTGACTTCTGGGCTATTTGATTTTCATTAGTATGTGAATGCTTATGCTATTGTTTAATGGATATTATTATTATATGTGCTTATTTGTTTATTTATTGTTTCAGTTGATACCATGATTGAACTGATAGAAATAGTATAATTTAGGCTTAACCATCCCGACATGCTTATTAGTGATTGATGATTATTATCGACCTTGATAGGCATTTCATGTTAGATGTGTTGGAATCCTAGGCTTAACCATCCCGACGTGCTTATTAGTAGATTGATTATCTTTATTGACCTTGATAGACGTTTCATGCTAGATATGTTGGATAACCCTAAGCTTAACAACCTAGGATAATCGATTGCTCACGAGACCCATTCGTGGTAGCATGTTGTTGCGTGCAGTTGATAACTAGGTAGTTATATATTCTGATAGCCCACGAGGCCCATTCGTGATAGCATATTGTTGCGTGTAGTCAATAGCTAGATAGCTATATACTCTGTCTGTCGACGAGCTCCGTTCGTGGTAGCATGTCATTGTCAGCAGACATTGAGTCTTTATATTACCTGTCTACCCATGAGACCCATTCATGGTAGCATGTCATTGCGCGTAGACAATGCTATGTATATTGCCTATCTGCCCATGAGTCCTGTTCGTGGTAGCATGTTGTTGCCCAGAGATAGTTCCCCTTTGTATTACCTCGAGAGACACGAGGCTTTGTCGCAGTATCTTGATGTGTATTTCTTGCAGATTTACAGTTGGTTGTGTATATCACAGGTGCATTTATTATATGACTGACCAGGTTAGTTGCAGATTGATACTGGTACTCTAAGGTTTGGGTTACTCGGGTTTACTTTTCTTTGACCTCCATTTTATTTTTTTATTATCATGCACTATCTTTCTATGCACCTACTGAGTGATTTGTACTTACTCATTCTTTTCTTTGGCCTTCAGGTTAACTGATAAAGGACGTGTTCTATTGACCTACCTTCACATCGCTCAGAGAGTCCCTTGTCATGCTGGTCCCACTGCATCGTTAAGATGTCGATTTGTTTTCTTTATGGTTATCGTATTTTATGTACACACTTTGAATTTCGTCACAATTTAATTTGGTGTCATAAATTTATTTTACTTTTAATTAATTTATATTTTAGTCATGCATGTATGCAGTTAATAAAATATGATTTTATATTTTGATTATTTCAAAGTTTTTATCATATATGGTTTCAGTAATGTATTTTGGAATATTGTTACTAAGAGGCTCCTCCGTCATTTGGATGAAGAATATGCCCTCGGGGTGTGACAGTACCGACGTCTCCTTCTCCTTCTCTTTCCAGCCCCAGGGCTACCTAGTTGGTAAGTGCAAAGGGGTAACTCTTAAGTGGGCAGGGGTCAATTTCCGAGGAGATCATGAATCTGGGCTATCGACTAATCCCCTCCTTTGCACTTGCTACATAGGTTCCTGATTTACCTCTTCCACCGATAGGGACAGTCGAAGGGGGCCGCTAGACGATCGATCTAGTTGAGCTCTAGTGATGCACACCACTGCTATCAAACTTCTCATTCTCGGTATGACACCAGAGGTTGAGAAACCTATTACAATAGGATCTTACAACAATAAGAAATAAGAACAAGCAAATACAATAAGCAAATGAAATAAGAAGTGAAGAACACTTTATAAACTAGGACTTATTGCTTGCTTATTGGTTGCTTTGGGATGCCTTTTGTTGGATCGAGAAGCGTCGCTAGAGGGGGGTGAATAGCGAGCGTAGAATTTCTTTTTCGTTCGTTCGATACACAAAGTAAGAGCAGCGGAAAGTAAAGAAGACAAGTTTATTTTTACTTGGTTCACAACCCAATGATTGCTACTCCAAGGCCCTATCAGTCCTAGACCGCGTACGGAGGGCAAAGCACTATAATGTCTCCTCCTCGTTGGAGGTAGGAGACAACGATCACAAAACCGAATGTACGAGGATGAGGTAACAAGCCTACCTCACCTCGTTACGAATAAAAACAACAAATACAATATGAAAATATATTACTAGATGTTGTTGCCGACGAAGAAGATCTGAACTTGTCGTTGCGTCGGCATTATGACGATGTTGGAGCATTGGCGTTGTAGGAGCACTTGATGAATAAACTTGATGTGATTTGGAGTTGGAATCCTCCCCTCCTTTTATAGATTTTGGCCTCTGAATTTGTCTCCTCTTTTTTCGGAACGGATCATGAAGTTGTCCAAATTTTATCGCGAAGTGGCCGCGTCAAACGTTATCGGTTTTGACCTAGCGCAAAAGCTGAATCATCACCATCAGTCGACTGATGCCTCCCATCGATCGGTGATGGGCATCGATCGGCTTGCTCCATGTCCGGTGATGATTGCCGACCACACTTCCGCAATAAGAGGCTAGCTCAGAAAATGATAAATACGACGGTTTCTAACCGTCCGATCTCGACCTAGACCTTCCACAGGAAGTCTTAGTCGGATCGCCGCCTACGGTTGTCCCCGTAAAGAGGACACAACCTTACAATCTCTCACTCACACGAGCTTTTCTCAATACTTACCTTGTAGCTCTCGCTTCTGGCCTTCCACTCGATTCCTTCGGCTCCCTCCGAAGTCACTCGAGTGTCTCCCGACCACCGCGGCTTCCTCCGGGTGTCGCTAGCCTTCAGATCCAGCTTTAGTACTTTTCTGCACACTCGATTTAGCTCGTGAGATAACGATGTAAACTTAACTTTGTGTCTTTGCCATAATCAAAACACAGGTTCGATTATCTAGTGCCCCTGCACCAACACCTTTGAATACCCTAAAATGCACTAGCACTTTGGCTCAAATCATTCAAGAATTAACACTTCCATTTTTCCTATCGAGCTCCTTTTAAAGCCTCGCATGAACTGGATTTTCGCCTTCCAGTCGATTGCTATCGACTGGACACTATACCATTGTCTCACAATGACTTAATCCACGTTAGAAAATTACCCATCAGTCGACTGTTCTGACCATCAGTTGACTGTTCTAAGCTAGCAGTCGACTACCAAACCTTCTGTGCCTGACCACTTAATTTTAGTCGACTGCTCAACCCTAACAGTCGACTGCTAAACCCTAGCAGTCGACCGTCAAAGTCACAGCTGAACAGTCGATCCTCAGTCGACTACATGATCAGTCGACTGGTCATAATCTCAGTCGACTGTTCGAGTCAAATTAGGCTCTCAAGTGTCGTGCACTTAGTCAATCGACTGGTTTATAACCCCAATCGATTGGTAAATCTCAAATATGAGATTTAATCCAAGTATGATCTCCTCATACTTGATCGATCACCCTTAGTCTAGACTTAAGCCTTATAGCTATCTCCATCAGCGTCACACCCTCAGTATCCATCCGAGTCCTCAATAACTTCTTCACCATTCATGTTAGTCTTCAGGTGCTTCTATTGTCTATGTCATGTTAACCGAGTCATTTGCCAAGATTCATTTGGACTTATGCCACAAAGACTCCATGCTTGGACTTTACACTGCTAAAATCCAACCCTTGGACTTCCTTGCCAATGTCCACTTGGACTTTACGACACCAAGACTGTAAGCTTAGACTTATGCTGCCAATACCTCACCCTTGTACTTTCTTGCCAAAATCCATTTGGACTTACACCGCCAATACTACATGCTCGAAATTTACACTGTCAAAACTACATCCTTGGACTTTCCCATTACTAAGCCTCAATGCATAGACTTTCACCGTCAAAACTACACACTTGAACTTACATGGCCAAGATCATTCTTAGATTTTCCAATTGTCAAGAATTCATACTTGGATTTTCCATTGTCAAGTATCCAAACTTGAACTTCCCTTGCCAAGACCATTCTTGGACTTTCCATGCCAAGTATTTGAACTTGGGCTTTCCATGCCAAGTATCCAAACTTGGACTTCCGAGGTTGATTGCTCTAACAATCACCCTCAAATAATATGTTGGGGTATTGATCGTCGCTAGAGGGGGGAGGGGGTGAATAACATTTCGTCATACTTGATGGATTTCGATCGCGTTCGTCTCTACAATTCGGTTAGTGCAGCGAAAATACAAAATAGAATACGAATATAGAGGCAACTACACAATCACAACACAAAGATATAATGTGGTTCGAAACCTCAAGGTTCCTACTCTACGGGTTGGGCTTGAATGAACCCTAGCGATGCAAACGACACTACTAAACAATAATACTCCTTCTCAATAACAAGTCGGAGGCGGAGAAACTCTTATAATGATTACAATAGTAATACAAAGCAAATATAAACAAATACACTAAAAGCAAGTCAAGAAAACTTTACAATGAGTTTTTGATTGCTTGATCTTTGGTTGCTTGAGAAGAGCCTTGAAGGTCTGAATTGCAGCAACAAATCCCCTCTAAATCGCCTCAAAGAATCTTAGTCAAATCCTCCTCCACGAGCTCCTTTTAAAGCTTCACCTCGGGCTAGATTCCACCTAACAGTCGACTGATCGCGACCATCAGTCAACTGCTCCTGTAGCCATTGTGAGACAATGACTTAATCCACGCGGGATAAGTTCCAATGGATACACTAGCAGTCAACTGCCAGAGCTATAGCTGATTGATCACCGATCTCAGCGTTACGTGCGTAACCTCGACCAACACGATCCATTGCCACTACTCAAGCCATCGATGCGCTAATGGCGATCAGCTAGGCTATTTTTCTGATCGAACGAACACCAGTCGACTCTGAACAGTTCAACTGGCCATAATCCCAATCGATTGTCATGAGTCAACTCGACTGCCAAGTGTCAAAACACTTGACCAATTGACTGGTCCAAAGACCCAGTCAATTGATAACCTCAAACATGAGGTTTAAACACCAAGTATGATGCCCTTATTCATACTTGCAAGACCACCCATAGCTTAGACCTAAGCCTTCTAGCCACCTCCGTCAGCCTCACGCCTATCGGATCCCTCCAAGTCATCCATGACTTGTTCATCCATACGCTAGCCTTCAGATGCTTCTATCAACTATTGTCATGCTAACGTGGTCTATACCGCCAAGACACATTGGGTTTACGCTCCCAAGACTCCCGCTTGAACTTTACGTCGCCAACCATTGGACTTATGCTGTTAAGACTCCACCCTTGGACTTTACGCCACCAATATCACCCCTTGGACTTCCCTTGCTAATCCATGTTAGACTTTCCATTTGCCAAGACTCAAGCTTGGGCTTTCTCTTGCCAAGACTCATACTTGGACTTTCCATTGCCAAGTACCCATGACTTGGACTTTCCCATTGCCAAGTATCTCACTTGGACTTTCTATGTCAAGTACACAAGACTTGGACTTTTCTATTTCCAAGTGTCCCACTTGGACTTCTCCATCATATGGTCAACTTCATGTCAACCATATAGTCAAACAATAGTCAAACCATCGTCAGACATCAAAATACCACTTGAGTCAAACTCGAGTTCGGTCAATCATGACCCGGGTCAATTGCACCAACAATCTCCCCAAAACATTGTCAAACATCAAAACACTACTCGAGTTCAACTCGAGTTTGGTCAATTGTGACCTGGGCCGATTGCACCAACATAATCTCCCTCATATGACTTTGGATATCCTAATCATTCACTAGTCACATGATCAACATATGACCAATCCATTTTATTAAACAATTGTCAATCCATTGTCAAACATCAAAATCCTACTCGAGTCCCACTCGAGTTTGGTCAACATTAACCCGGGATCTATTGCACTAACAAAAACTAATAATAAAATAATACTGATGTTGTAAAAATTAATGCCAAAGTGATACTGATCTTGCAAGATCAACACCACGATGATGCTAATCATACAAGACCAGCACCACACATGGTATGGTGCAAGACCAGCACCACTACGGTGCTAGTGCAAGATTAGCATCTTGGGGTGCTGACATTTCAAGATCAATATCACTTTGATACTGATTTTGCAAGACCAAAATTACATATAGTACTGGTGCAAAATTAACACCACAATATTGTTAATGATTTCGAGCTGCTATTTTTAGGTACATATAAATTTCGGAGCACTTCATAAACCTGTAGTTAGCACTTGGAATGAATCCAATCGGAGCTCTTTAGGTCCATCAATGAATTTTGATTGAACCTCATTGATGAGCCTAGGAGATTTGGATTTGTAAAAAGTTGTCATATAATAGAAGAGGATAGTGCAATGAAGGTGTTTATGGTGTTTATGTCTAGTTTTGGCATCACTACAATAAGTTGTGTATGTGTCAATTATCTTAAAGTCATAAACTTTAAAAACCTTCTTATAACTATTGTTAATGATTTTGAGATGATATTTTTGGGTACATATAAACTCTGGGACACTTCAGAAATCTATAACACTTGTCTTAAAGTTATGAGTAGTGATAAGAAGATTTTCAAAGCTTATGACATTAAATCAATTAACTCATATACATAACTTATCATAAAAATATCAAAACTAAACTTAAACACTATAAATACCTTCATTGTACTATCCTTTTACATTAAATGTCAACTTTTCAAATATTTAAATCTCATGGGTTTATCAATAAATTTCGATCAAAATCCATTGATAGACCTAGAGATTCCAATTGGACTTATTCAAAGTGCTACAGGTTTCCGAAGTGTCCCACAGTTTATATATACTAAAAAATATTAGCTCGAAGTCATTAATAATATTATGGTATTGATTTTGTACTAATACTATATGTGGTAACGGTCTAACAAGATTAACACTAACACTATGGTGGTATTGGTCTTGCAAGACCAACATCATTGTGGTGCTGATCTTGCAAGATTAACACCACTTTAATGTTGATTTTTATAACGTTAGTATTATTTTGTTATTGGTTTTAGGGCGTGTTGATTTTTTTATCATGGTGTTGATTTTGAATATGACGTTGATTTTAAAGGAGGTGTAAAGTTTACATATATATCAAAGGAGAAAGTGAAAAGATTAATTTAATTTAAGAGGAAAGAGAGAAAAAAATTATTGTATTCAAAAGAGAGAAGAAAGAGAAATGTCAAAGGGGTAATGCAAATTTAGTGTGTCCAATCTTTTTGAAATATTGATATGCTTTTTGGATAATACCACTAGAGCCGTTAAGTTGGGTTAGACCCGTCGGGTTAGCCCACCCCACTAAGTAATTTAGACGGGTTGAGTTGAAATTTTATCAATTCGTCATTTTGACGGGCCTAAATGAATCAACCCGCACGGGTTGCAGGTCTAGATGGGTTGGCCCGCAGCGGGTTGGGTTGGCACGTGGATTGAGAAATGATAAAAGAAGATAAAATTTGTGAAAAAAAATTGTTTAAGTTTTTTAACTAATATTCTAATACTAACAAAGCAATTTCCTCATAATCACAATCATCTTCTATATCACATATACACGCCGATAAAATATAAAAAAAGTTAGAGAAAATAATAAAGAATATTTAATTTAAGTACTCTAATAATTTTTTTAATATACTCTAATTAGTTTATAATTATTTTACTATTACTATTTCAATTAATATATGAAATGATGACATATCAAAATCAATCAATTATAAGTGTTAAAAAATCTCAATTAGATATCTATTTAAAGGAGTCAAAATTTAAATTTGCATATTATCAAGATTTGAATATTTTAAAGTATTAAAAGAATAAAAAATATTGATATATAATATTGTTGATAAATAATTAGATCTCAATTATAATATTTTAGTTGCTTCAAATGCATACATTTTTATCATGATATTCTATCCGTTTTACCGATTATCGTCTCAAGCCTTCAACGTCTCAATAATTTTAGATTTTTTTTTCTGGCCCGCGAGTTGACCCGCCTAATCCGTAACCCGCCTTGGGTTGGGTTGGATTGGAGATTTTTCAACCCGCCAGAATGATGGGTCGACCTGTCCATCCCTACTAAATATTGAATTTATGACGGATTGACCCGCCCCACTATAAATCAGCTCATTTGACAACTCTAAATACCACATTTTAAATGCACCCTTTAATAAATTGCCACTATTTTTTCTTTCTTCTTCCTCTCCATTTCTCTTTTTATTCCAGCAACATTCTTCTTCTCCTGCCCAACGTACCAGCACTAGCATCCTCTTCGCTCTCCCTCGCCTTCTTCCTTTTTCCCAGCTAGACCAATTTCTACAGCAGTTTTTTTTTATCTAGCAATAGGAAAACTAACAGCACCCATCTTTGTTCTTTTTCTCATTCTTTCGGTATTGTTGCAATAGCCACTGGAGCTAACCGACGCGCTCGCCGGAGATCGCCGAGGCTACTTGCAAAGAGAGAAAAGCTCTCCCTTTCCCCTTCAATAGACATCCAGCAACTTCCCGATAACAGATTTTAGCCTTTCTTTTCTAAAGGAACGAATCTCTAATTCATCCGTGAGTATATTATCATCTAATTTCTTTTAATCATCTGATTGATCGAGCGAACAATATAATTTAATTTTTGAAATATAATATTTTTATTATTTATCATCTAATTGTTTGTGCACTGTATAATTTAATTTTTAAGTCATAAAAGGTTGAACAATAGATAATAAAAAAAGTCGACAGTTGCTCTGAACTATAAAGAATGATATTTTCATATGTATATATTTCTGACTGAACAAATAACAACAATAGTTTAATTTATTTATTTTCCCGGCCCCTTTTTCTCCTTTTCAATTCTTCCGGTCATCACCGCCAATTTCTTTTTATAAATTTCAGCCTCCAACAGTAGGAATCAAGTATTAATTGCTTTCTTTTTTTTCTTAAAACAACAAAGTATATATATATATATACGCTGTAATATAATTCAGATTACATTATAAGATAGATTATTTTATTTGTTATCGTTTTAAAATTGTAATGTAATATAATATAGATTACAAAAGATATTGAAGTTTTGTAATCTAGATTACGAAGTAAAAATCTATGTAATCCGATTACATTTCAAATCGTAATTTGAAAAATATCGGATGTTCAACAATCGAAATCAATCATTATCGTTCATTGTCATCACCTGTCGATCGGTCATCGTCGTCGTCGTCGTCGTCGTCGCCGCCGCCGCCGCTAGCCGACCGTCGTCGTCGTCGCCGTTGTCATCGGGTCATCGTCGCTGACCGATGACTTCCGCCCCCGCAGACGCCGCCACTAGCCGACCATCGTCGCTAGCCGCCAATCACAACACCACCGCTGCCGCCAACCGATCACCAACCTACTAATGTATATCAAACAAAAGAATGCAATTATCTTTGTAATCCAAGATTACGTATAATTTTTATCCAAACATATAATATAATCAAGATTACATTATTTTACATTATAAACTTGATTATATTACAAGCGTGATTATATTATGTCCTATCAAACGTAGCCTAAGTGTTGGAAGAGAATATATTTGAAAAATAATGACAAGAAGAAAACGAAATTTAATTGAAAAATTGAGTTGCTACAACAGCGATATCTTTTTAAATATCAAAATGAGTCTCTTATGACTTCATATAAAGCCGATTCTAAAATGGTAAAAATTTTAATAGATCTTGAGCGAAATAATAAAAATGAATCATTTTAATGGTGAAAATTTATACTTTTATAAAATTTGAATCTTTTTTTGTAAAAGATCAAATTTTAGACCTAGACGAGGCCCCATCAACCCTCTCCATCTCCAGTCAGCTCGGACTTCATTATATTAACTAAATCACAAAAAAAAATAATTTTCAAAGGTTTTTGAATAGTCATATGACCAATCACCTAAGATGTCAGAATTACTAAATCATTTATGTTTTTGAAAATTATCATTTTTATATTCTCAATAAGTGCATTAATTTCAACCATCCCTCTTAATGAACTTTCTTTGTGATTTCAATTTGTTATTTGAGAAAATAAAATTTTTCTTGGGAAAGGATTGTAGTCAAAACATCAACAAATTGTTTTTGAGTGTTGAAATCCTCCAATTATTTTTTTTTCATTTTGAATTGATGATTGATTGAACTTTTATCGATAACAATGGTTGACTTATTATTATAATAAAGATGATTTATTTATTTATTTTTTTTCCATGTCATAAAGAATTCTTTAAAACCATATAGCTTGAGATGTTGCTTTTGCAATAATAATATACTCAAATTTAGTAGTTGACTGAGCTACAATTTTATTTTCTTTGAAGCCCATGAATATATTCTAGAACCAAGTGAAAAAAATATAACCTGAAGTGTTTTCCATGTCATCAAGACAACCAACTCAATCATTATCAGAATAACCATTTAATCTTAAATTTTCAATCGTCTTGTATGAAATTCCATAGTCAATAGTACTTTGCAAATATCTCAAAACTCTTTTTGCCCTCCATAATGAATTTGACGGGGTGACTATATGAATCTAGATAGTAAATTTGCTACAAACATTATATCAGATTTAATAGATATTAAATATAAAAGACTTCCAATAAGACTTCTCTATGTTGCAGCAACAATATTTGTAACTCCATTTTCTTTTATATATATATATATATATATATAGCCCCAAATCAGTCATCTCGTAAATGCTCATCATGTCCCTTTTGAAATGAAGAATCATATTTTTATCATTGAATGTGAAGATTAAGTCATCAATATATATCGAAACGATAAGAATTACATCTTCCCTTCTTAAGACATAGAGTGTGCTCATTTTAACTTTTGTGAAAACCTTTCATTGTGAAATATTTATCAATCTCAACATACTAGGTTCGAGGAGCTTGCTTCAATCGATAGAAAGCTTTTCTCATCTTGTAGACTTTACTTTATTCCCTTTTCATAAAGAAATCTTATGGTTGCTCCACATATACTTCCTCCTCTAGAACACCATTCAAAAAAAAAAAGATGACAATCAAGTTGATAAATCTTCCATTTCTTTTGTGCAGCAAGAACAGTAGTCTCCAATCTTGCCACATGAGCAAATGTATCATATCAGTCAATTCCTAATTTTTGAGAAAAAAAACTCTAGCAACAAATCTTGTCTTTTATTTTTGGATGCTTCCATCTTGATTAACTTTTGTTTTAAAAATCCATTTGACTCTGATTATTTCTTGATCTTTTGGATAATCAACAAGCAGTCATATTTGTTGGATCGAGAAGCGTCGCTAGAGGGGGGGTGAATAGCGATCGTAAATCTTTTCTTTTTCGTTCGTTCGATACGCAAAGTAAGCACAACGAAAAATAAATGAACACGTTTATTTTACTTGGTTCACAACCCAGCGGTTGCTACTCCAAGGCCCTATCGGTCCTAGACCGCGTACAGAGGGCAAAACACTATAACGTCTCCTCCTCGTTGGAGGTAGGAGACAACGATCACAAAACCGAATATACGAGGATGAGACAACAAGCCTACCTCACCTCGTTATGAAGAAAAACAAAGAATACAATATCAAAAATATTACTTGATTCTGCTCCCGACGAAGAAGATCGAAACTTGACGTCGCGTCGGCGTTATGATGATGTTGGAGCGTTGGCGTTGTAGGAGCACTTGATGAATAAATATGATGTGATTTGGAGATGGAATCCTCCCCTCCTTTTATAGACTTTGGCCTCTGATTTTTTCTCCTCTTATTTCAGAACGGATCATGAAGTTGTCCAAATTTTATCGCAAAGTGGCCGCGTCAAACGTTATCCGTTTTGACCTAGCGCAAAAGCTGAATCGTCGCCATCATCGGATCGATGCCTCCCATCACCGATCGATGGGCATCACTGATCGCTCCATTTTCCGGTGATCATTGCCCGACAACCACTTCCCGCAATAAGAGGTTAGCTCGGAAAATGATAAATCGACGGTTTCTAACCGTCCGATCTCGACCTAGACCTTCCACAGAAGTCTTAGTTGAATCGCCGCCTCACGGTCATCCCCGTAAAGAGGACACGACCTTACAATCTCTCACTCACACGAGCTTACCTCGATAGTAGCTCTCGCTTCGGCCTTCCACTCGATTCCTTGGCTCCCTCGAAGTCACTCAGTGTCGCCCACCACCGCGGCTTCCTCGGGTGTCGCTAGCCTTCACTCGGCTTTAACACTTTTCTGCACACTTGATTTAGCTCGTGAGATAACAATGTAGACTTAACTTTGTGTCTTTGCCATAATCAAAACACAGGTTCGATTATCTAGTGCCCCTGCACCAACAATCTCCCCCTTTTTGATCTATGACAAACCAACATAAAGTTAAGGGAAATTAAAGCATAAACTAAGTATAGTAAATGATGAATGTCATTTTCAAAAACTCCCCCTTAACCAAAACTCCCCCTTAACCCTAGGTGAGTTTTGAAAGAGATACTTTAGTCCAAAATTAAATAAATTTTGTGTTACTCCCCCTTAACTTTCGCTCTTCTCCCCCTTTTGCCATAAATCAAAATAAATGTTGGGGTTTGTTATGTAAAATAGGGGTTTAAAAACAATATGGTATATGCATGCATCAAGATAAATCTATGAGTCCAAGCAGTCTAGCAAGATTAGATAGATTGGTTCGAGGTGTGTCCCTCTGCACCAATAATCTAAAGGTTTGTAATATAACCCTTTATGGTTAGTTTGCTCTCCCCCTTAGTCAAATATATGAAGTATAAGAGATGTAGGGGACGCTAAACTTTGGCCTAAGAGTTGTTAAGTACAATAGTTGAGAAAATAAGTAGTATTTTGAAGAGGTTGTTTTAACTATATTTCAATTATCCTTAACATCTCACCTGTGTCTATATGATCAAGCATGTTATACTTATGTGTTTTTGTGAGATGACTTCCAATTAAGTTGATTAAGTGCATTTAGGTTCAAGTAATTTTATGTTAGATTTGGATTTGACCCTAGGCTTGTCAAGTTTACCTTTTCAAGATCATGGCTTCCAGGTCGTGGCGAGGCACAGGGGCCTTCTTTTATCGGATCATCGACCACTTCCTTAGACAAAGCTATTTTCAAGAAAATGATGACTTGACTCACCTAAGACTATTTCCTAGTCTAACTGGTTATTTTTTTTTTGAAAAGAGGCTCCCCGAGGCTCAATCTTTTCGTAGGATTTTAGTTGGTTATGTACGTGTTCTAAGTGAGCTCACACGTTTTAAAGCACAAACTTTCTAAGTTAAAACATGCAATTTCTAAGTTAAAGCACAAACATGTTTTGTACTGGCTCCCCCTAGACCGTTGAATCGGTTCGGTCTATCCACATAGTGGATTTGGTCCTTGGGAACCCAGTACGGGTTGGATCCTAGAGTTGAAATCAAAAAGTTCTTAGGGACCCATGCTTGGACATGTTTCCTATGTCGACTTATAATCGACATATACGACCTATTAGTCATGTTTGAGTTAAACCCTAGTCCAACCTTGTTGTACACGGTCCTTTGAGATCCAAGTAGGAGGTCAAGTCCTTTGGATCCCGAAGTGAACCTTTCCAACGTGTTCCTAAGATCTTCAACTTGACTTTTCAAGAGAGAGTTCTCAACTTCGAGCTTTTCAGCTCGAGTTGGGTCCTCTTCTCGAACTTGACTAGTCGAAGAGGTTAGGGAGACCTTGTGTTTGAGGAGTTTGACCTCTTCAACCAGGGTCTCGACCTTGGACTCGGACTTAACTAATTTCCTAGACAAAAACCTAACCGTATTATGTAAAGTATTAAATAAAGTTCGACTCACTTTAAGGGTATCTTTTGAACTGGATGCGTATCCGTGACTTGACTTGAAGGTAGCTTTGTAGTCCGAGTCATCCTCAGGTTCTGACTCAAGTTCGGGTTCGGTCTCCGTGTCTGACTCAATTGATGTCGCCATGAAAGCTATGTCTTCTCTGTTGTTCCAAGTTGCATGGAAGGCTTTCCTTGCTCCCTTTTTCTTTTAGTTCTCATTCTTCAATTTTCTCCTTTCTTGTCGAACTATTCTCCGCACAATGTTGACTATTATGGCCTCCTCTTCGGATTCGGATTCGTCTTCGGGTTCGAGTTCATCTACTTGCTTAGTAGGTGGCTTCCTTCTTTGTACTGCAAGTAGAGCAATACCTCTCTCGGCCCAGACCACGTTAGTTTGCTCGTGAAGTTCAAACTCGGAAAATAATTCGTCTAACCTAAGCTTCGAAAGGTCCTTAGAGACCTTATAGACATCAACCATGGATGCCCACAAGGTAGTCCTAGGGAAAACATTTAAAGCATACCTTATAAAGTCTCGGTTCTCTATGGCTTGCCCAATCGAGTGAAGACCGTTGACGATGTCTTGGATCCGCGCATGTAATTGGGTGGCGGTCTCGCGATCCTGCATCTTTAGATTGTACAATTTATTTAAAAGTAAATCTCTTTTACATACCTTAGCATCGGGCGTCCCTTCGTGTAGATCAATCAATTTGTTCCAGAGGTCTTTGGCGCTAATGAATGGTCCGATGCGGTTGAGTTCCTCCTTGGACAAGTCGCATTGCAATATTTGGGTTGCTCTTGCATCGGCTTCGATTTGCCTCTTGGTTGCATTTGTCCACTTATTGAAATCCAAGGCCTCTCCTTGATCATTGGTGGGTAGAGCAAAGCCGGTTTGGATTATTATCCAAGTCTCGACTTGTGTTTTTAGAAAATACTCCATCCGACCTTTCCAATAACGGAAATCATTTCCGTTAAAGAACGGAGGTCGGGTGGTGCTATACCCCTCAATGTGAGCCATTAAATATCTTGCAAAACACGAATAAAAACCAAAGAGAATTCCAAGACTTGGTCTTGGATTAGTAGTATGGGAAATAATAGGAAATAAATAGAAATAAATAAGGAGAATAAAAAAACTAATAAAAACTCGAAACTTACGACCTTCGATGTCCCCGAAAGGGTACTAAACGTTGGATTTTGGGGCTAGAAACAGCTTGTTACGAGGGTAAACCCTTATAAGAAATGTAGATCTTTCTGAGAGCTTCGATTTGGTAGGTAGATCGTTATGTGAGTCCACTTGTGCGAAAAGTTATAGCCATTTTACCGTCGGCTACTCCAAGAAAGAAAACTTGCAAGCACACAACCAAAAGAAATGTACCAAGACTTCGTCTTGGATTAGTAGTGCGGGAGGAAAAAGACCCAAAAAAAATACGAATCAAAAAATACGAACAGAAAATCAAAACGTGCTAGATTGGTGGTTTCACCAAATCTTAGTGCCCCCGCTCTGATACCAATTGTTGGATCGAGAAGCGTCGCTAGAGGGGGGGGGTGAATAGCGATCATAAATCTTTTCTTTTCCGTTCGTTCGATACGCAAAGTAAGCACAGCGGAAAATAAATGAACACGTTTATTTTACTTGGTTCACAACCCAGCGGTTGCTACTCCAATTCATAGTTGATCGTGTAGCAGATTCTTCGACAGTTTCCGTGGCTAGGTCGTGTAACTCGAAGGAATCAGAGTCTGAAGAGATCTCAATGGGATTTTTTGCGGAAGCCATGAAGGTGGGATAGAAGGCAGAAGACGCTCGTGGTGACAATTTATAATCAAGGAAGGAGGAGCTACGTTCGTCCTCGGGAAGGAAGAGAAGATGGAAGGACAAACAGAATAATGGCGTCAGCCTGGGAAATCATCGAGACGTCATTTCCGAAGCGGCCAATTATTTTGAGAAGATCAAGGGGCAAAAGTAAATTGATTAGTGACCGAGCCAAAAATTGGTTCGGGCCGGAGGAAGATCACGCATAGGATGTCCTGAACAGATTCCCGAGCAGAAAATGTCGTCACTCAGTTAATGTTATGGAAGGCGGAGAATAGGCAGTTATTTCGAAGAGAAGAAACCAAGGACAGACTTAAAATTCCCGACCCATATCAACACATACATAAGAAGCAACACAAAATCGTACCAATTCAAGCATTCTTTAATGACAAAGAATCAGTTGATACAATGAAGAAAATATGATAAATCATAATTCGAAAAGTTCAGGGGGACATCTGGCCAAAGCTATCTCAGGGTCCAAATAGCTGGTGTCAGTACCGGGAGGAGGGTATCCCCGTTCGACATTTAAGGAAGAAGACCCGTCAAAGCCTAGCATGAACAAGTCTACCCCCTTCTGAACGTATCGCCCTTTCAAATCCGCCTCCTGCTCCTTTAATTGGGATTGGCAAGCAGCTAGTTGAGCCTGACATGTGGCTAAATGGGTCACCAAAGCATCCCTCTCTTTTGCTGCCGTCACTGCCCGCTGACCCAGAGAAGATAGGGCTTCAATATATTCCTTGCGAAGCTCCTGCTATTGTTGGGTCACCGAGGATAGGATTTCAGGGAAAGTAGCTACCATGGAAGAGAGTTTTCTACACTTCTCCAAGCATGATTTCTGAGTAGCTTCCCATGTTTGGCGCTCCCGCTGAAATTGATGGATAGTGGCTGAAGAGTCAGCGGCCTGAATATACGCTTCCGCAAGCTACCTTTTATACCCGTCTAGCTCATGGGTAAGAAGGTCAACTTGCTGAAGTTGGCTGGATTGCAGAAATATTTGCTGCTAGAGGTCCTCATTTTTTCTTTGAAGTTCCTCCTTTTCACTCTATTCTAGAGCTAGTTGAGTCATTGAATCTTTGCACCGGGCGATCAGATCGGCCTCCTTTTGCTCACCTTCCTTCAGCTGGTGCATGAGCTTCTTTTGGTGGGCCAGGGAGGCAAAATGGCGAGTCTCCACATTGGATTTGTATGTGACCATGTGAGATGTTATCTTATTATAAGTGGTCGATACTTGAGGAAAAAGGGATAGATATTACAAATAGTAAGCATTGGCATGTATATACTAAAGATAAAGAAAGAAAGTAATTACCTCGGCCAAAAGTTTGCCCATATGGTCGTAAGGGCCCTGCACACCTGATTGATTGAAGAATTTTACTTCTCCCAGGTGTCAGATCTTGAGGGAGGCCCCCAGAGTGGCTAGTGAAGGATTTGGGAGGGGAAGATCTCTCCCCTTCGGAGGGGGAGAGGGACCCATAATCCGAGAAGGAGCGGGAGAAAGAGGGAGAGCAGTGGGAATATTCGCAGGGAAAGATTCAGTGGGGGAATGAGTTTGAGGGTTGAGTGGAACAGGGGATGAAACGGGAGAGTGAGAAGGAGAAACTTCCCCTTGGGGGGAAGAGGGTGGGATAGCTAATGTGGTATCCTCCACCGTAGGTTCATATATAACTAAGCGTTGATGCTTTTCCAGTTTCGAGGGGGATGATAAAGGAGAAGAGTGGGAAGGAGAAGATACAGGAAGGGAAGAAGAGCTAGGGGCGCCTTCCCTGGCAGGGCGCAATCTCTTCCGAGGCGAAGAAGGAGATGCTTCAGATTTGCCTTTACCTCGTTTCTTAGAGGTCTTCTTGGCGGCAACAATCTTCTCACCTTTTAAGAAGACCTCCTGCATTTGATTATCTACAAAATTTGTTGTTAGAAGGTAAGCTGACACAGAAGATTGGTTGCACTAAAGTATGAACAATATCCTACCTATGGCATCCTGGTCGGTTAATGGAAAAAGGGACAACCCGTGGTGACTGAAAAGGGGAGGTTTGATCAGATGATCAGAGCTGTAATGAGATTCTTTCAACACTCTGTGAACCTCAGAAAAATTGCATTGAACCCTAACTTTACGGAAAGGGAGTAACTTCGGAAGATCTAGCTTCCAGGTATCTGAATAGGAGAGGGGCGTCGGAAGTTGAGCAAAGAAGTAGAGTGTTTCCCATCCTTTGTGAGAATATGGCATGTTCACTAAAAATTGGAAATCCGAGCGGCTAGAGAGATAGAAAAGACCCTCCTTAGAGGATTTCAATTGGAAGAAGCAATGGAACAGTTGAGGGGACAACGGGAGATCTAAGTGTCGGAATACTATGATAGCGCCCGATAAAATACGGAAGGAATTGGTGGTAAATTGGTTGAGGGGCAGTTTATAGAAGTTCAAGATCTCTAGATAGGAAGAGGGCACGGGCAAGTATAAACCATTGAGTAGTTGTTCTGAAAAGAAGCAGGTTAGGCCCGAGGGAGGACGATGCGATCGGTAAGAAGTGGTATTGAAACGACATGGCATGGAAGGGTCTATAAATTGGTTCCTAAGGTTGAAGAAATAGTGTTTTCTATCTAACTGGGTGACGGTGTGCTCATACCAGGGAAGTGAAGGTGGGGTCTTTGGGGCCATAGGTATGGAACGAGAAAGAACACTTACATGAAGGTTGAAGAAGGAACGCTTGCAAGAGAAGGGGCTAGGGCGCTGGAACACCGTCGAAAAAAACCACTGGAAGGGAAAAGGGGAAAAGACTGGATTGTTAGACACGTTAAGTTATGCATAAAAGGGGAGGACGGAGATTTATATAGGGTTTTGTGACTTTTCGACTACCTAAGAGAAAAAAAAATGGTAAAATGAGCATATGAGGTAAGGCAACGGGAAAAAGTAAATTTGAATTGGTGAGGAAAGGGTGAGTTAGAGGCCTTATACATTTAGAAAGTCAAGCTTATGACTTCGCTTGACTATTTTTAGGGGTTGACTAATGATACTGTTGCTACCTCTTTTCTGTGAATAAGGTAAAAAGACCCGCGCGTAGGACACTATTCGAACCAAGTAGCCGGTTCGGTTGGAGGAGTCTGAGAAGAACAGTTCGGGCACGTCAGTCTGGGAAAATTGGCTCGGGAGGACGGTTTGAGGGGGTTGGCACGGCCGGGTGAATTTGAAGATTGATCCAATACGAGACGGATGAGAATCAGCTCGGTCCAGCGGGCATGGAGATGGTTTGGTACGGGAAGAATAGAAGTTGGTCCGGGCTACCGAGAAAAGCCTAAGAGCTATGTTACACGTGAACGGTAGGTCTAGGCTAGCTTTACTGAAAGTAAGTGGTTGAAAGAGATGGGCTAGAATATTTCCCGAAATATAGATAAGAAGTTGTTACACAACAAAAGAGGGCCCCATATAATATTTGGAGGAGCCTTCGCTTCTCGTGTCTATAACAGAATGATTCTCCAGGTAAGCAAGGTGGCCACGTGTACGATAAAGGAGGTTCGTGGTGCAACAGCTGGCCAGAGGAAGAGGGATAAAAGGGAGAAGAAGGGCAAGAGGAATGAGATCCACATTTCTTCCAGGAAGCAGAGACAAAGAAGGCACATCCGAAGGGGAGAGCAACCACATCGCCGGAGAAGGAGACAAGGAGAGTAGTGAGCTCCATTCTTTCGATACTTTCTGTGTATTGAGCTAATTGTAAGAGATTTTCTCCTCCACCTCCGGAAGTTCTTTCCGTGAAGGAGGAAGTTTATAGTGAAAGTGCTTTGACACCGTAGCTCGTGGAAGAGCTCACCCCCGTGAAGTAGGAACCCTTATTCCGAACTACATTATATCTTGTGTCTTTGCTCGTTACTTGTGTTACGTATATTTCTCTTCTTCGTACCTCATTACTATTGCGGCCGGAGAAAACTCTCAAGCTTCCTGCACGCTCTCCGGTGTTGAAAGGAAGTCAGAAAACCCTTCTACAACCACATCAAATGAGGGTATCATTAATGTTAGCATGAAATGTCATCAAGTCTTTGGTGGCAGTTAGCATCTTGTTGTTGAAACAACTTATATTAAATGATATACACCACTTCCTCTCCTCAATCAGCACACAAGAAACACTGAATAATGGTACAAATGAGTTAAGCTATTGAAGTAATTAGAAACAATAAAACAAAATTGTTCTAAATGTCAACCAATATCATAGATATCACATTCCCAATATATTGATTCAAAAATGGCGAGATTAAGGATTTACCAATTATAAGAAAGATATGAAGCATAACACAAAGCCTAAAGAAACTAAAGAAAAGCAAATGCAGATATGCTATGTGTTCAGGATTCCATGCAACTTTTTCTAACATAAAAATATCGAACCATGCACTATATTCATGTTGATGACTAAGCGATTGTGTTGCTGACTAATTTATACCTTTATACATCCATCTTAGGCTCTTTATTGAGATGCTTGAGTTCATGGATTGCAAATTTCATGGAATGGTAGCAGGGGAAAAAGGCAGCCAGCAGGAAATAGTCAAGGTTTATGAAACATAGGTTCTAAATGAAAACAAGAGCATTTTAATATCTTACAGTATGGACAAGGTTCAGAGCTTTTTGTCCAGACCCTGTTGAATCTCTCTTCATCCACAAATGATGCTTCCTTTTGCTTGCCCTTTTTATTTTACTGCAGACCACACAAAGGTAAAGAAATGTTCATAGCAAGACAAGAAGTCTAATGTTTGTTTGGAACCTTAGTTACCCATTAGCCCGACCCTTTTCAAATATGTACAAATTTATGGTCATCCACCCCTTCTTATTGAACACGGTCATTACTATACTACATCATGGTCACAGGAAAGGACACGGTCACGGTCAGCTTCGATGCGGAGGGCTTCGTCGCGGCCAGCTTCCCTGCGAGAGCACGGTTGATTTCTTGTCATGGCTGACTTCGCTGCCGAGGGCACAGTCATGGTCAGCTTCGCTGCGGAGGTCGCGGTCGACTTCGCTACCGAGAGCACGGTCGAGGCGCGACCTGGTTGTTGGGATGTATACTGAAAAGTCCAACTTTTGTATGAACATCTTTATTTTTGAAATAAGAATCACATGATCATTGTTTGCATATTTATGGTTATGCATATTGTCTAATACATTACATTATAGATAACATGGTGTGTAGTATCACACGGGAGATCATGTTATCAGTTCCTTGTAAAGTATAAGTAAAGGCTCACAACCGAGATGGTTTTGGACAAACCATTGATATGGTTGTAGTGTGATTTGGTATTGATTTGTCTTGACCATAAAATTATACTAGTACACTTTGTGTGTATTGAGCAAGACCGACTTAGAGGTGATTCGATTTATTGCTGACTACATAATTGAATCAGACCTCAGATATTATGGTGTACATGCTCTTAATTCCGATATAATAACGGGCACATATACTTAGTATTTATTTCCTTGATTTATCAATGGGCGAGATTTATAGAGTAAATCGATAGGCTCGGTAAGTTGGGAAATGATATTATTTATATGGTGTGTCATTGATTATAGGAGGGAACCGTGTCCTATATATTAGGATGATGATGTCCCTTTGAGGAGCTCATAAGGTTCATCATGTAAACCCTGCAGGTGGACTTGGTCCGGCATGATGATAAGATTGAGTGGTACTACTCATGGAGTTAGATGTTGATTAATTAATTGTCAGTAAATTAATTAATTGATGGACATTCGAGATCTTAAACACGGGGAGACATTTGTACAAATAATATATGGAGTCCATATTTATTTATGGGGTTGGTGAGGTAGATCAATGATAATCCTCTAGTGGAATGGATTATCATTAATGGATCGGACTTTATGTAGGCTTGATCAATTAGGTGGCCAAGATCCAACTCCTCCTCATGGTCCCTATTGTAGCCTATTAAAACCCTCATGAAGCCTAGATCCGATGATGGAAAATGAAACTCTAGATCCAACGGTGGAGGTTAAATCTCTAGATCCAACGGTTGAGATTAAATCTCTAGATCCGACGGTGGAGATTAAAAGGAGGCTCAAGCCTAACTCTATAAATAAGGGCTTAGGGTTTGGGCGTGGAGATATAAGACAAGGGTTAGGGTTTTAGAGTTGGCTTGAGAGAAGAGGTGGGCGGCGGCAACCCTAGGGTTTCCTCTTCCTATTGGGCGGCAGCAACTCATTCTAGGGTTTGGTGCTCCTCTTGGCCGGCGACATCTCAACCACCCTCTCTCTCTCTAGATTGGCGACAACTCCTCCCCCTCTCTCTCTCTCTAGGTTGGCCGGCGGCAACCTTTCTTTAAAGTTAGTCGGTGCGCTACATCCACTCCTTGGCCGGCGGCAACATCAAGTTTGGAGATTGGTGGCCGGTTCTAGATAGGAGAAAGAGTTTCATTTCATTCTTCCCTTTATTCGGAGTGAGCAAGGAAGGGAAGAACATAATCTAGGAGGCTTCGACTTTTGGAAGATCATCGCCCACACAACGTCCAAAAGGAGGAAGGACATACAATAGAAGATCAAGAGGTATAACAAGAGGTATAAGCTTGTTTACTTTGATTAGTGTTCTTTTGTATTATGTATATAATTGTTTACAATTGTATGTGGCTAATTTACTTGGACCCCTAAGATAAACATAAAAATCGGCGGTCCGTACATCGTCTATTCCGCGGCTAATCGAAGAAAAGATGTAGGTTACTTGAACAACAAGTTTGTTCAAGTGACTGTTAGGAATATTGGAACGGCTAGAGGGGGTGAATAGCGTCAATGGAATTCTTTCGCGTTTGTTTCTACAATTTCGTTAGCGCAGCGGAATATAGATATAATACAATAATGAAATGGACAAGCACACACAAAGACACGAAGATTTAACGTGGTTCGAAACCGCACGGTTCCTACTCCACGGATCGAGCTCTACGAGCTCTAGTGATGCACATGCAACCACTAATAAACACTCCTTCTCGGAACAATCCGGAGGCGGAGAAACCTCGTACAATAATGATTACAACAATAATCAATTAGATACAAGCAAATACAATATGAAATACAAATGCAAGTAAAGGAAAAACACTTTACAAGAGCTTTGGATTGCTTGATCTTTGATTGCCTTGAACTAGCTTTGAAGAACTGGAAAGCACCAACTTCCCCCTTCAATTTCGCCCAAGAAAATCGCTATCTTTTCCTTCATCATGAGCTCCTTATATAGCTTCAACTGGCTTTGGAAAAGGTCGATCGATCACCGATCGGGACCATCGATCGACCGATCACTTATTCTTTGTGAGACAACGGTGTAATCCACGCTGGATAAAATCCAACGGCTAGGACATCAGTCGACTGATCATGACCATCAGTCGACTGATGAGCCATCACTCGATTGCTCGTCTCAGCAGTCGAGTGAGACTCCATTCTGTGGCCGAAAATCCGAGCATCAGTCAACTGATCACATGATCATTCGACTGCTTGTCCATCAGTTGACTGCCTAACAGTGGCAGTCGACTGCTAGGCCACTTCCCGCAGTCAAACCCTAGTTGACTCAGTCCAGTCGACTGCCACATGACACCAGTCGACTGGCACACCTCAAACATGAGGTTTTAACCCAAGTATGGTTCCCCCATACTTGCTAGACCACCCTTAGCCTAGACCTAAGCCTTCTAGCCACCTCCATCAGCCTCACGCCTCTCGGATCCCTCCAAGTCATCCATGACTTGTTCATCCATCGCGCTAGCCTTCAGGTGCTTCCATCGGCTATGTCATGCTAACGGTGTCTACACCTCCAAGACACTTTTGGACTTACGCCGCCAAGACTCCGCTTGGACTTTACGCCGCCAACCGTTGGACTTATGCTGCCAAGACTCCCGCTTGGACTTTACGCCGCCAATATCAAACCCTTGGACTTCTCAAATGCCAAGACTCAAGCTTGGACTTTCCCTTGCCAACCCATGTTGGACTTTTCATGCCAAGACCCATGCTTGGACTTTTCATGTGCCAAGTGTCCCACTTGGACTTTCCATGCCAAGTACTCAAGACTTGGACTTTACCAATTGACAATTACATTGTCATATGTTTTTGTCGAAACATCAAAACATCACTCGAGTCAAACTCGAGTCCTGGTCAATCGTGACCTGGGCCGATTGCACCAACAGTGACCATTCTAATCGAATAGCACGACGATGAAACGGTTGCTTGGGTAATCCCTCTTTGTCAAGGATTAATTTTTTAATCCGGGGACGTAGATGGGATCGCCATGAACAAGCGACCGAGTTGAAGTGGGAAACGAAGTTTCCACCTTCAAGTGGTATCAGAGCCACGGTTTCCAATTTTGTGTGTTTAGGATTCGGTTAATTTTATGCATTTATCATATATTGTATGTGTCGGATGGTAGTAGGATGTGCGTAGGCTAACTTTTGATTGCAGGCATAAGATCCAACTATTATGGTCATATGTGTGTGTATGTGATTGCATGTGTGTAATATTATTTGAATTCTCGGGATTGACGAGACTAGTATTTAATTTTTGTAATTAAGTATGACATTGTTTAGCAGAGCCGTACCTGTGTTTAATAGGGCCCGAAGCGAATAAAAAAATGGGCCTTTTATCACAGTAATTGATTATAAAATTCAATTTACAAATAACGAATACACTAAATAGATAAATAACTCAGAAATAATATATTGCATCAATAAATTAAAAAGTTAACAAATATTTGAAATAATTACATAAACATTACTCGTCTAGCTGTTTTAGAGGCAAAAATATTTATCAAATCTGCATAATCCAATTGTTGAACTATTTCTTTCTCAATCGATAACATTGTTAGCCCATTTAGTCTATCCTGTGACATTGTTGATCGAAGATAATTCTTGATTAACTTCAACTTCGAGAAACTTCTTTCTGCCGATGCAACTGTTATTGGTATGGTTAACAAAATCTTATATGCAATGTAAGTATTTGGAAATAAACCATCCAATTTTGTCAGACATCGTAGCATATCAATTGCTCTTTTTTCATTTGTTAAATAGCATCTCACAACCATCAACTCTGAATATAACTCATCACCATTAATGTCTGAATGCCCATTGTGACTCAAAAATCGCTGAAGCTCCATACAAGACTTCATCAAGCTAGTTAAAGGCTCACTCTTTAACTTCTCCAAATTCCATAAAAATCCAAAAATCCCTTGATATTGTTTAAGTTGTTCAAACCGAACTTGAAGAGAAGATCGAGCTTGATCAATTATAAATAGAAAATATTCAACTCTAAAAGATTCTTCACCTGATTGTGTCACATTGTCATTGTCATTGTCATTTTCATCAAATTGTTTCTTTCTTCGAATGATACGTTTTTCTCGAAATTTAGGTTCAATCCCCATTTCACTTGCCATTTGTATAGCTTCATTCATAGCAATAGCAAATCCCTCTTCTCTAAACTCATTAAGAAATTGATCAAGTCCCTGTAAGAGGTTAATCGCAATATCAATATCCATGTCTTCAAATTGAATAAACTTACTCACGGTATTTATTGCTCGTAACAAGTTATACCAAATTACTATTCCAAGCAAAAACTCAAAACTCTCAAGATCATACAGTGCTAAGGTCTCAGCATCACTCTTTGTTTTAGAATCTTCAGTAACTTCTGCCAAGTCAAGTAAAGCATCTCTTATATGTACAATTTGCTCTTTTATAGCTTTTACACTTTCAATATGACTTTCCCAACGAGTATGTGACAATGGCTTAACAGTCAAACCAGATACCTTATCTTTAAAAATTTTCCATCTTTTTGTAGAGGAAGAAAACAATGTGTAGATGCGTTGCACTACTCCAAAGAAGGATTTGGCTTTAGGACAACATTCCACCATATCAACCAAGGCCAAATTAAGACTATGACAACTACATGGTGTGTAAAAAGCTCTAGGATTTATTTCAAGCAATCTTTTTTGTACACCTTTGTGTCTTCCACTCATGTTAGATCCGTTGTCGTACCCCTGTCCTCTTATGTCATCAATGTTAAGGCCAATTCTAGTTATTGCATTCAGAAGTTCATTTGATAACCCAAGACCTGATGTGTCATCCACCTTCAAAAATTCAATCCAATATTCTTCTACTTTTGGCATATCTATTGAATCATCCAAGCATCGTAGCACTAGAGACATTTGTTCTTGATGACTTGCATCTGGAGTACAGTCAAGTATTACTGAAAAATATTTTGCATGCTTAACTTTTGCAATAATTGTCCTTTTCACTTCGTTTGCCAAAGTCTCTATTAATTCATTTTGAATTTTGGGACTCAAATATGTATACTGAGATTCTCTTGCTTCACAACGTCGAACATGCTCCTCCATCACTGGATCAAACTCAGCAACCATTTCTATCATTTGCAAAAATAGTCCATTGTTCTCAACATAAAGTTTCTCATCATCTCCTCGAAAAGCCAAAGTATTTTTGGCAAGTGTTTTCACAATAGAGATTATTCTTGTTAACACTTGCCTCCAATGTTGTCTTTCTTTGTTAATTTGAAGTTGCATATTTGAATCAATTGTTTGATTTTTTTCAACCTCTTTTCTAATTCAACCCAAACAATTATGCAATCTATATGGTCTCTACTAGCTTCATAATGTTTAAGACTCCTATGCATGTTATATCAGTCTTTGTATCCATCATTACTCAAATTTCCCATTCTACTCATTATTGATTCAGTCTTGAACAACTTGTAACATAAGCAAAATATTCTATCCAATGAAATAGAATATACAAGCTATCTTCTATCTACTGTTTGTCCATTTGTCATAATCCGTGTATAATGCGATGAATCAAAATATTTGTCGTTACTATCCTTAGGAAATAAAAAACCATCAATTCTTTTTGGACCCATTTCTACTAAGTAATCTCTTAATTTTTGACAGATGCTATTCCAATTTCCAGGATCCTCCAAATTCAGAGTCAAATTTAATTTTTCATGTTGGGAGTCTTCTTCTAAGTTCTCATTCGATTCAACCAAATTGACAGCCTCAGCAAATTCTTCATTTTCATAGTGACTTTGTTCTTCAATCATCGAATTATCCTCTAATTCTCCTTTTCTATTCTCGCTACTTTTTCTAAAATATTTGTCAATATCACTTGACTTTGAATTAATGTCTCCTCCCTTTGTTTCATTTTTCTCTTTTGAGCTCGGATAAATGTTTAGGAGGCATTTCAATGTTCTTTGATTATACCTATAAATTATAAAAAGTAATATATAAGTTATAACTCAATAATTTATAATGAAATTAATTCAAAATTTCTCATTTAATCATATATTATTGCTCTAAGATTTATGTAAACAATATCAATAAACTATTCCAAATATTGCATCAGCTGATATTGAATCAAAATTTACATTCAAATCAAAATAAATATGATTTATGAATCAAACATGGAAACACTTGTAAATTAAAATGAAACAAGTATCACAATACCTCAATGATCAATTTTTTTTTTGCAATGGTGATGGTAGCAAGTAGTAATCAGAGCAAAGGTGGTGAGCGATGAGACGATAACGGTCAATGAGATGCTGGCAATGACGACGATAAAAGATTAGGAAAATAGAAAAAACAGAGATGGTAAAAATGAAAAAGGCGATGAAAGTGAAAGAGGAGAAGAAAAGATCGACGGTAGAAGTAAAAGAGGTGGAAGAATAGAGAAAAAATAAAAAAAAATGAAAAAGTTGAGCGGCCAAAGAGAAGAAAAAAAATTTTGAGAAGAGAGCGATGAAATAAAAAAAACGAAAGAGAGATTAGGGCATGCATGCGGAGAGAGAAGAAACGTATCCTTTATTTTTTTACAACATTATAAAAAAGCCCATAATAATTTTAAAATTATGATTAGGCCCTTTAAATAAATTTTTCTAGTAATAAATTTTAAAAAAATTAGGACCCATTTGTGGGTGGGCCCTGAGGCAATTGCCTCACTTGCCTCGTGAAAGGTACGGGCCTGTTGTTTAGCCACTCTTTTTATTTTAGTTTACTTTCGATCTAGATTTTATGTACACTCCTTCGTGGAGTATAGCATCGATGGATGTAAATTAAAATAATTATTCTCGGCTCGGATCTCCAGATGGCTTGTACATGGCGTAGGGAGGAGAAGACGAGATGACGATACAACGGGAGGCATATTGGAGAACAAAAGCCATAATAGTTGGAAAATATTTTTTTTTCATATTTATTGCTTCTTGTTTGATATGCATGTCGTGTGCTAGGAAAATTCCTCAATTTTAAATTACTAAGTGAGAGAGGGATATTTTTATAAATTCCCACGACCTCCATTACGATTTGACATGTGATGCAAACAAACTTGCGCGTCGGCTCTGAGTGTCTTCCTCCCCATCGGATGAGTTTGTTTTGCGGATCACAGGGTCGAATATGGTTATAGGAAATTATTAAGGAGCGTGTGTACTTCCCCATCGGAAGGCATATAACCCGAGATAATTGCCTTGGTACCAAGTAATGGTGAACACTTAGATGCATATAGGAGTATCCTCCCCATTGGAGTCACTGTTTTTATTTATAGGGCTGAAGAGGAACCAACTATTAATTTTATTTGTCAAAAAGTTAGGTTGACAAGATAGTAAAATTAATGGGTAAAACCTCCTCTTACAAATGTAGAATTCGTATACATCCACACGATCATGACATACGATATTCTTGGTGTTTTGAGGTGTTGGTTGATTTTAAAATGTTATTGTTTGAGGAATCAATAATTTTTTGAAATCTAATATTTTGATCTATGTGATTCTTAGGTTTTTCAAAAATGACTTTCAACCCGCTTGCTATGATACTGAAAGAAAATAAACTTATTGGACCCAATTATGTTGATTGGAAGAGGAATCTTGATATTGTCTTGACTGCTAAGGAGTACAAATATGTACTCTTCGAAGAGTGTCCTCCGAAGCTTGTGGATGATTCTGGGGAAAAGGAGAAGGAGAGTTATAAGAAGTGGATAAAGGGTGATGAGATGACACGGTGTTACATTTTGGCTTCTATGTTAAATGTATTGCAACATCAACATCAAGTCATGCCCACTGCTTATGACATGATGATCAATCTCAAAGAGCTTTTCGGACACCAGAATCGGGTTGCGAGGCAGGAAGCCATGAGGAACTTGATGACGACCACCATGATCGAGGGAACACCCGTGAGGGATCATGTTCTCAAGATGATGGCTCATTTGAATGAGCTGGAAGTCCTTGGAGCTGAGATCGATGGGGAAACCTAGGCCGATATCATTCTCCAGTCTCTACCTAGGAGTTTTGAGCAGTTTCGCCTGAATTACAACATGAACAAGAGGTTGTATTCGTTGGTGGAGCTTCTGACAGAACTCCAAGCGATAGAGGGGTTTTTTCGTCAGAGTACTTAGGCTCAGGCCATGGTTGCCCAAAAGATTTCTACTTCTAAGCCGAAAGGCAAGAAGAAGAAGAAACAAGGTGGGACAAAGGTGGCGGGAGGATCTCAGGGAGGAGTGAAGAAGTCGAAAGGCAAGTGCTTCACTTGCAAGAAGACTGGACACTGGAAGAAGGACTACCCCAATCGGAAGCAGAACAAAGGTATATCTTTTGGTCTAGTCGTTGAAATATGTTTAACGGTGTTATCTACTGGCACCTGGTGTGTAGATACGGGAGCCACTGATCATGTCTGCAATACTTTACAGAGGTTCCAGGAAATCAGACGACTAGCTGAAGGGGAGATTACTGTTTACTTGGGCGATGCCATGAAGGTGGCGGCTGATGCAGTGGGAGATGTTTATTTATCTTTTGAGAGGAATAAAATTTTGGTTCTGAAAAATTGCCTTTATGTACCTTTATTTAAAAAGAATTTGATTTCGATTTCTAAATTGTTTATGGATGGGTATTCTATTTATTTTAATGACAGAGTTGTTATAAAAAGGAATAGGGAGATTATCTGTTCTGATACATTGATAGGAAATTTATATACCCTTGAACTAAAAGCTCCCACGATGCAAATAGAAGTAAATAACTCATCTTCTAATTCTAATAAGAGAAAAGAACATTCGAAAATGAACCAAACATATCTTTGGCATCTAAGGTTAGGTCATATTAACCTAAGTAAAATTCAAATGTAGATAGCTGATGGACCTCTGGGTTCATAAAATGACCAAGAGGCCTTTTAAGGCCAAGGGGTATAAAGCCAAAGATGTATTGGAATTGGTTCATTCTGATTTATATGGTCCTATGTCTATCCAGGCAAGAGATAGTTTTGAATATTTCGTCTCTTTTATAGACGATTATTCAAGATATGAATACATTTACTTGATGTACCGGAAGTCTAAATGCTTTGACAAGTTCAAAGAATTCAAGGCTGATGTAGAGAAACGTCAAGGTAAAAGTATCAAGACACTACGATCTGATCGTGGTGGTGAGTACCTCTTGGGAGAGTTTAGGAATTACTTATCAGAGGCTGGGATTCAATCCCAATTGTCTGCACCTGACACACCCCAGTAGAATGGTGTAGCAAAGCGAAGGAATAGGACTCTTATGGAGATGGTTAGATCGATGATGAGTTATTCTGAGTCGCCAGATTCATTCTGGGGATATGCTCTAGATACGACAGTGTATATTCTGAACTTGGTACCATCTAAATCAGTGCCTTCTACTCCCACAGAATTGTGGACTGGGTGAAAGCCTAGTCTGAGACACATTCAGATTTGGGGGAGTCCAACACATGTGTTGAAGGCAGATGCTAGTAAGTTGGAATCTCGTACAGAAGTGCGCATGTTCGTTGGCTATCCTAGAGGAACGAAATGTGGTTTGTTTTATAGTCCTAGATATCAAAGGGTGATCGTTAGCACGAACGTCAGATTTCTAGAGGAAGACTATGTGATGAGCCACAAACCCATGAGTAAGATTGTTCTGAAGGAATTGAGAGGGGAAGTCACTACTTCAGTACCACCGGTACAAGAGGATATACCATAAGTGACTGCACCGCATGTCACAGAGGATACACAGGTGATACCTCGTCGTAGTGGGAGGGTTGTTAGACAGCATGATAGATTCATGTTCTTGGGAGAATCTTCTGATTTGGTCCCTGGCGAACATGAACCTGATCCTTGGACATATGACGAGGCAATCCAAGATAAAGATGCAGTATCTTGGCAAAGTGCGATGAATTCTGAGATAGAATCTATGGATTCAAATCAGGTCTCGGAGCTAGTAGAATCACCCAATGGTGTAAAAACCATTGGATGCAAGTGAGCTACAAAAGAAAGAGAGGAATAGACGGAAAGGTTGAGACCTTCAAAGCGAGGCTTGTTGCGAAGGGGTATACTCAGAAAGAGGGCATCGATTATGAGGAGACCTTTTCGTCGGTAGTCATGCTTAAGTCTATCCGGATTCTCTTATGTATTGCTGCTCATATGGATTATGAGATATGATAGATGGATGTCAAGACAACTTTCCTTAATGGAAGTCTTGAGGAAAACATCTATATGAAGCAACCAGAGGGATTCATTGCAAAGGGCAAAGAGCATTTTGTGTGCAAGCTTAATCGGTTCATTTATGGATTAAAGCAAGCTTCGAGATCTTGGAACATCCGCTTTGATGAGGTAATCCAGTCTTATGAATTTATTCAAAGTCCGGATGAGTCTTGTGTATATAAGAGATGTGACGGATATGTAGTGGTATTTCTTATACTATACGTAGATGCCATTTTGTTAATTGGCAACAATGTCAAAGTGTTATCGGACGTAAGGGTATGGTTGTCCAAACAGTTTGATATGAAGGACTTGGGAGAAGTGAGACACATCCTTGGGATCAAGGTTATAAGGGATCGCAGGAAAAAGATGTTGTGCTTATCTCAAACTTCATACATAAACACCATTTTGGCTCGTTTTAGCATGTAGAACTTCAAGAAAGGTTTTCTACCTTTTAAGCATGGAGTACCTTTATTTAAAGAGATGTGTCCTGGAACATCAAAGGAGATAGAGGAGATGAAGGCGGTTCCTTATGCTTCGGCAGTATGAAGCCTCATATATGTTATGTTATGTACGAGATCGGATATCTATTTTGTCGTTGGCATGGTTAGCAGATATCAGAGTAATCCAGGACAGGGACATTGGACTGCGGTAAAGCATATATTGAAGTACCTGAGAAGGACTAGGGATTATATGCTGGTGTACCAGGCAGATCAATTACTCCCTGTGGGTTACACAGATTCCGACTTTCAATCAGATAGGGATAACAGTAAAGTCTACCTCAGGTTTTATGTTTACTTTGGGAGGTGGAGCAATTGTATGGAGGAGTGTCAAGCAGAAATGCGTGGCAGACTCTACCATGAAACCTGAGTATGTGACAGCCTTTGAGGCGGCCAAGAAAGCTGTATGGCTCAGGAACTTCTTGATGGACTTGGATGTGATTCCTAGTTTGCCCCGAACTATCACAATTTATTGTGATAATAGTGGTGTAGTTGCAAACTCGAAGGAACCACGAGCCCATAAGGCAAGCAAACACATAGAGCGCAAGTACCACCTGATACGAGAAATCGTAAAGCAAGGAGAAGTTATTGTGGTAAAGATTACATCAGAGAATAACCTGGCAGATCCTTTCACTAAGGCCCTTCCAGCGAGAGCTTTTGATAGGCATGTGAGGGGAATGAGAATCAGATGTATGACAGTATGAGGACAACATAGTCTTTTAGTATAAGTGGGAGATTGTTGGGATGTATACTGAAAAGTCTATCTTTTATATGAATATCTTTATTTTTGAAATAAGAATCACATGATTATCGTTTGCATATTTATGGTTATGCATATTGTCTAATACATTACATTGTAGATAACATGGTGTGTAGTGTCACACGGGAGATCATGTTATCAGTTCCTTGTAAAGTATAAGTAAAGGCTCACAACCGAAATGGTTTTGGATAAACCATTGGTATGATTGTAGTGTGATTTGGTATTGGTTTGTCTTGACCATAGAATTACACTAGTACACTTTGTGTGTATTGAGCAGGACCGACTTAGAGGTGATTCGATTTATTGCTGACTACATAATTGAATCGGACCTCAGATATTATGGTGTACATGCTCTTAATCCCGATATAATAACAAGCACATATACTTAGTATTTATTTTCTTGATTTATCAATGGGCGAGATTTATAGAGTAAATCAATAGACTCGGTAAGTTGAGAAATGATATTATTTATATGGTGTGCCGTTGATTATAGGAGGAAACCGTGTCCTATATATTAGGATGATGATGTCCACTTGAGGAGCTCACAAGGTTCATCATGTAAACCCTGCAGGTGGACTTGGTCCGGCATGATGATAAGGTTGAGTGGTACTACTCATGGAGTTAGATGTTGATTAATTAATTGTCAGTAAATTAATTAATTGACGGACATTCGAGATCTTAAACACGGGGAGATATTTGTATAAATAATATATGGAGCCCATATTTATTTATGAGGTTGGTGAGGTAGAGCAATGATAATCTTCTGGTGGAATGGATTATCATTAATGGATCGGACTTTATGTGGGCTTGATCTATTGGGTGGCCAAGATCCAACTCCTCCTCATGATCTCTATTGCAACCTATTAAAACCCTCATGAAGTCTAGATCCGATGATGGAAAATGAAACTCTAGATCCAACGGTGGAGGTTAAATCTCTAGATCCAACGGTTGAGATTAAATCTCTAGATCCGACGGTGGAGATTAAAAGGAGACTCAAGCCTAACTCTATAAATAAGGGCTTAGGGCTTGGGCGTGGAGATATAAGACAAGGGTTAGGGTTTTGGAGTTTGCTTGAGAGGAGAGGTGGGCGACGGCAACCCTAGGGTTTCCTCTTCCTATTGGGCGTCGACAACTCATTTTAGGGTTTGGTGCTCCTCTTGGCCGGCAGCATCTCAACCACCCTCTCTCTCTCTAGATCGACGACAACTCCTCCCTCTCTCTCTCTCTAGGTTGGCCGGCGGCAACCTTTCTTTAAGGTTGGTTGGCGCCCTACATCCACTCCTTGGCCGGCGGCAACATCAAGCTTGGAGCTTGGTGGCCGGTTCTAGATAGGAGAAAGAGTTTCGTTTCATTCTTCCCTTTGTTCGGAGCGAGCAAGGAAGGGAAGAACGTGATCTAGGAGGCTTCGACTTTTGGAAAATCGTCGCTCACACGATGTCCAAAAGGAGGAAAGACATACAATAGAAGATCAAGAGGTATAAACTTGTTTACTTTGATTAGTGTTCTTTTGTATTATGTGCATAATTGTTTACAATTGTATGTGGCTAATTTACTTGGACCTCTAAGACAAACATAAAAATCGGCGGTCCGTACATCGTCTATTTCGCGGCTAATCGAAGAAAAGAGATAGGTCACTTGAACAAGTTTGTTCAAGTGACCACTCTAATCGAATAGCACGACGATGGAACGGTTGCTTGGGTAATCCTTCTTCGTCAAGGATTAATTTTTTAATCTGGGGATGTAGATGAGATCGCCATGCACAAGCGACCGAGTTGAAGTGGGAAGCAAAGTTTCCACCTTCACTGGTCGTGACGCCTAAGTCACGGATTGTATGATAGGGGAGAGAATCTAACCTGAGGAGAGGGGAAAGGAGATCGGCTCGGTGGCAGTGGAACGAGGATAGTTGGCATCGAGGAAGGGGACGGACAGGAGAAGCGAGGAGAAGATTGGGAAAGTGACGGACGAGGGAGAAGATTGAGAAATTTTGAAAAATTTATCGAGCGATCGAAGTTAATTTAGTGGAAGAATAATTCCTTTAAATTAAGAACGGAATATAATTTTAGTGATGAAAAAATAATTTGTCGTTATTTTAACTACGAATTTAATTTCTAACAAATTAGTGATAAAATTTATTTTCCGTCCATGGAAAAAATAATTCAATTTAATTTTCATCTCTAAATCTAAATTAATGATTAGATGAGTGACGGATTTTAATTTTCATCCAATGAAGTTTCAAAATAAGTATAATGTGGAACAAAGAGTCACAAATTATAATAAAAAGTAATTTGCTCGATCTTAGCATCTCGTCAGTCGATTTCTCAATTAATACGAAAGAAATAAATTATGAAGGACTATGTCTCTTAAATCATTAATCAAAATAATAGAAGACTTATGAGTTTGAATGAGAATTTTAAATTTCACATCGAAATTCAATTCTTATTCATTATAATAATTTAATTTATGCACTGCTCTAATCAATTGCTCATCCGGTTAGAAAATCACAAATGATTATACCT
The DNA here is from genome assembly GCA_025175895.1 of Wurfbainia villosa. Taxonomy (NCBI): domain Eukaryota; kingdom Viridiplantae; phylum Streptophyta; class Magnoliopsida; order Zingiberales; family Zingiberaceae; genus Wurfbainia; species Wurfbainia villosa. Next base: position 13,027,237 of record CM046001.1, on the reverse strand, counting down.
ATAGTGGCGAAACAAATTTTTCATCACTAAATTAGTGACGAAATATTTATTCATTGCTAAAATAATGACGGAATTAAATTCCATCGCTAAAATAGAGACGAATATTTATTCTGTTGCTATTTTTGCGATGGAAAATATTTTGTTGGTGCAGTAGGCACCTAAGTCGAACCTGAGTTTTGATTATAGCAAACGATACAAAGTTAAGTTCATGTCGTTATCTCACGAGATGAATCGAGTGTGCAGAAGATTGCTATAGCTGGAGCTGAAGGCTAGCGACACCCGGAGGAAGCCGCGGTGGTCGGGCGACACTCGAGTGACTTCGGAGGGAGCTGAAGGAATCGAGTGGAAGGCCAGAAGCAAAAGCAACACGTAAGTATCGAGGTAAGCTCGTGTGTGCGAGCGTAAGTGAGATCGTATCCTCGTTACGGGGATGATCTTAAGCGTAGATCCGACCAAAGACATCCTATAGATGGTCTAGGTCGAGATCGGACGGTCGACGACCGTCGAAATTATGTTTTTGTTGAGCTAACTTTGACTTGCAGCAAGCATCGGTCATTGCCGACGGAGGACTCGATTGCCGTCAATCGCCGATCACGGAGGTCGAGATTGATGATGGCCATCAGTCGACTGATGGTCAATGATCAGATTCGAGGAGTCAAGGCTTATCACCCCATTTCAAGGAGATTGGTGCTCAATTGTGATTGACTAGGGTTCCTCTCGAAAAGGGGCTCAAAGGCTATAAAAGGAGGGTCAATCCTAGGGTTTATTCATCAATTCTAAGCTTCCAAGAGCCTCCGCAAAGCTACAACTCTCCGACAACGAAGTTCTTCTTCTCTGACGCTAGATTTAATTTTCTTTTAGTTTTTGTACGTCGGTTTTAGATTTATTCGTTGTTCATTTACTTTTTCGAAGCTCTTTTTCTATCATAACGAGGAGAGGGGGAGTGTCCCTCTACCTCAAGTTTTTGTTCTTGTATCGATTAACTCCTACCTCCAACGAGGAGGAGTTCGTTTAGTGTTTTGCCCTACGTACGTGGTCAAGGACCACTAGGGCCTTGGAGTAGTAGCCGAAGGCTACGAACCAAGTAAAAAGAATTGTCTCTTATATTTATTGTTTATATTTCCGCTGCAATTTATCTACTCGACTTTCAAAGAGCGATTTCGCTAAAAGCTTTTGTTTCGCTATTCACCCCCCCCTCTAGCGAACCGCCTCGATCCAACATATTTTTGTCGCTATTTTAGCGATGAATTTTAATTCCGTCGCTATTTTAGCAATTGAAAATTATTTTCGTCGCTAAATTAGAGATGAAAAAAATATTTCGTCGCTATTTTAGTAATCGAAAATTATTTCCATCGCTAAATTAGAGATGGAAAAAATATTCATTTTAGTGATAAAAAAAATAATACATTACTATATTAAATTCCATCGCTAATTAATGATCGATTTAATATTTCGTCACTAATTAATGACTGATTTAATAGTCCGTCACTATAGTAGCGACCGAATTAATAATCCGTCACTAATTCGGTCACTAATTCTTATATTTTTTTTAGTGAATGGTTCTATTTTTTCTTTCAGCGATGCCATTTTATTTTTTTTTATTTTTTTTTTATTTTTTTTTTTTTTTGATTTACAAGTGGTATCCAAGCTTCGCCCGACTAGTCCACTTGGCGAACCGGCTCTGCCCCACGGCCTCCGAAGAGTCTCCACCGGCCCACAAGGGTAAATCAGGAAGACGCGCCACCAAGTCGCCGTGAGGGGTTTAACGTCAATCAGGGTCCGCACCCCACACCAACCCGCTGGTAAACGGGAACCCGCCTCCGCAACCCGCAAGCGAGTGGAAAACGGCGGAATTCCCTCCGCAAGCTGCAGCCGGCAGGGATCGAACCATGGCTTGCTCCAGGGACCCCCCAAGCTCTTACCGACGCGCCATTGCCCTGGGGGCGCGATGCCATTTTATTGCAGACTATATCCTGTCGTCAATTGCTTCCAAATTTCTTCATCTTTGTAAAAAAATTTATAATTTTGAGATGTTTATTCTTCTCCTCTGCCACTTCGTATAGTTTTAATGTAATAGTCACTTTGCTTTTCAACAAAGGTAGAAAAGTTTTTAATTTTTCTTTCAAAAAATAAAACCAAGTCATTCTTGAGAAATCATCAATAAATAGGAGGAAATACCTTTGTCTACCTATGGATGATGTTCATGTTTTGCCACAAATATCAGTGTGAATCAACTCCAAGAGTGCTTTTGCTCACCAAGAACTTTGTTGAGGAAATGAATTTTGATGATGTTTGCCCATGATGTACTCTTCACAAAGATCTGTTATAGATTCGATTTTAGATAGTCCCTTTACCATATTTTTCTGCTTGAGAAGCTTCAGACCATTATGCTTTATTTGGAAAGATGTAAGGGAAGTGTAAGTAATGGAAGAGGAAAGGTAAATAAGAGAGGAAAAATATTAAACGTTATTTGGGAAGGGATGATAACTTTTACCCTTTTTTACTCACAAAAGATTTTCTAAGCTTTCCTTTTCTGCGTTTTACTGAAAATGCGGTTGCACTCGTCGTGCCGGCAGTGAAGACCCCTTTATAAGAAGTGCGTCCAAGAGAAGGGAGGAGGGAGGAGGGAGTAGTGAGTCACGCCGAAAGGCTGGTCGGGAGATAATCGAAGTGAATAGAAACACCAAGGCGCTGTTGGAATTTATCTCGTGGAAGAGGAGGATCTTTCCGACGTGATTGATCCTCAGACGGCGAGCAGAAACTTCGTCCAAAACAGTACCAGGAAGCGAGAAGATTTCTGACGACCGCTGTAAGTCTTTTTTCTTTCTTTCCTAGTTTTTTACATATTCGTTTTTCCATTATTTTGCTTAGATAATCTCTAATTAGATGCTAAAACAACCAACATTGGTATCAGAGCCTTGTTGGAAAGCATCTAATAGAGTTTAGAATTTTTTTTTCTGAAAAAAAAACACTCTGTTCATCGCGAAAACGCGAGGAAGAAGACGATGAATAGTGCAGAAATCACTGTTTCTGTGGTGAGTGGAAAACTACTCTGGACAAACCACCCTGGTCATTCCAGAGTGGTTTGTCGAGTGGAAAACCACTCTGGACAAACCACTCTGGCCATTCCAGAGTGGTTTGTCGAGTGGAGAACCACTCTGGGCTAACTGTCCTGGCTGAAACTACCCTGCAAGGGTGGTTTTAACGCATGACAGGGCTGTTTGATCCCTGCCAAGGCGGTTTGAGCCCCGGCAGGGTAGTTTTAAGCCTTGTCAGGGCAGTTTGAGCCTTGGCAGAGTGGTTTTCAACCTTGCCAGGGCAGTTTGAGCCTTGGCAGAGTGGTTTTCAACCTTATCAGGGCAGTTTGAGCCTTGGCAGAGTGGTTTTCAACCTTGCCAGGGCAGTTTGAGCCTTGGTAGAGTGGTTTTGAGCCTTACCAGGGCAGTTTGAGCCTTGACAGAGTGGTTTTCAACCTTGCCAGGGCAGTTTGAGCCTTGGCAGAGTAGTTTTGAGCCTTGCAGCGATTTGAGCTTAAGCGGGGCGGTTTTGTGCGAGCAGGCGGTTTATCGCTGGCGAGGCGGTTCTGGCCTCGCCGAGCGATTCACTGCATTGCCAGCGATTTCCGCTCAGGTGGTTTTATGCCCGCAGCGGTTTAATTGTCGTGAGCGATTTACGCCAAGCGAGGCGGTTTGAGAGCAGGCGGTTTTAACGCTGAAAAGAGCAGTTTAGCCCTGGAAAGGGCAGTTTAAGCCCTGGAAAGGGTGGTTTTACTGCAAACAGACCGGTTAGCATAGGAAATCAGTTTGGTGACTTGTTTGAACCGGTCATGAATTCACTTAAAGTGGTCGGAACCACAGTAAGTGCCCAAGAAGTTGACTTTGGTCAACTTGACTCATAACTTAATAATCAAGTAATTGTTTGGAACAATTAGGACTTGAAATAAACAACTTAAAGATAGATCAAATGAACTAGAGTTGATGGCTAGGAATAATGTGAAAAAATTAAACAACCATTTATTTCACTCGAGTGCCTGGGGTATTCGGAGAGAAATAAAGGAGTTTTGGTTTTCACATAAATGGTAAAGTCAAAACAGTCTAGACCAATTAAACTTAGATGATAGTCGATTGGTAAGAGTACCATCTGACTGGTCTAAGTCAGTCGACTGCCCTCCATAAAATCAAGGAAATTTATTCTTGATTTATTATGATAGATCCATGCCTATATATAAATTGAATTAAGCCGGTATATGTACTAGTTTGTCGGTTTTGTACTGACTTAATTAATTTCAATTTTTTCAGATGGCACGGATGATTACCACTATGACTAGACGCGATGTGTTGCGTAATCGGCTGAGAGAGACTATCCAGGGGATAGAGTATGACTCAGCTCATGGAGTCGAGTGACACATCGGGAGGCTTGATAGATTATTCTGGAGACTCGAGATGCAGGAGTTTCTGATTCTGGAGAATTACAGAATTTGGGCTCTGGTCCGCCACCGCCACAAAGACTCGAGCCGACACATGAGATCTGGGGGCGATATGAGGGACGTGTCTCTTATACCCAGTTATGCGCTGAGCTGCTTCACTACGAGGCTTGTGAGGTTCATAGTGATGATCCAGAGGATGATTCGGAAGAGGACCCTGATGGAATCTTTCCTTTTGGATCGCTTCAAAGGTGTCCTACAGTAGATTCTGCATCCTGACATCATTTTGAGAGCATCTCGGCGGGGGATGTCCTAGTTCATCCCAAGAAGATTGAGCATGTTTGGATCATTACTGCACTAGTGTTTGTCCTAGTGGGAGTAATGATTATCTATCTAGTTGTTTAATTTTTATTTTTCAGTCATGAGTAGGAAGAATGTTATATGTAACATTCTTAGTAGAGTTATCTTTGTTATTTGTTGACAATATACAGCAAGTTTAATTTAATGATATGTTCATTTTATGCTATTAACTCTACATGATGCATGATATTTTTTTTTACTCTTAGATTTGTTCATAGTGAGTACAATTTAAATGAAAATGTTCATTTAATGATATCATGTTAAGATGGGATGTATGTAATGTAATTGATCAAAGTCGATTTGATTGGTACATACAAATGATGAGTGACAATTGGATTGTTACTTGATTTTGTAAACCAAATCGAATTTACATTGAATCAATTTGTAGATTACATACATAAAATCATACACTGAATAACTAAATAATGTGTTTATTTATGTTAGATTATGGCAACTAAAAACATCATAGCTGAACTCAATAAGGGTGAAAAACTCAATGGGGATAACTACAAGATCTGGCACCTCAAGATACAGTATGTACTTGAGGAACAAGAAGTTCTAGAGGTTGTAAATCAGGTCATGGTAGAACCTGTAGATGGTCCCACTGCACAAAACAGACGAGATATTGATGCCTACAAGGCATGGAAGAAAAAAGACTCCACTGCTAAGGGCATCTTGATTAGTTCAATGATAGATGACCTAGTTTTTGAATATGAGTCATATCCTTCAGCTCATGCTGTCTGGGTTGCCCTTAAGGACAAGTACAACGGAGTCAGTCTGAGCAAGCTTCGACAGCTAACGATCAAGTTCGATAGCTACAAGAAGCGCCCGAATGTCACTATGGTTCAACATCTCAGGGAGATGTCGAATATGATTCGGGAGCTTAAAACTGTCGGTCATGAGCTGACAGATGAACAACAGGTTTAGGCAGTCATTCGATCCCTTCCAGATTCTTGGGAGACCATGAAGTAGACCCTAACTCACATCGAGAGTATTAAGACTTTTGTTAATGTCTCGCACCATATTGAACTAGAGGCGGAGAGAGTAGAATCCGCAAGGATTTCAGGCCAAGCCTATTTGGCTGCCGGTTCTGCTGGATCATCTGGATCCAAGAAAAAGAGATGGTTCAAGAAAGGGAAGGGAAAGAAGAAGAAAGCTGCTGCTGCAGGTGGGATAGGCCCAATCAAGAAGAAGAAGAACAAGAAGACGGGGAAGAAACCTAAAAGCAAGGTAACTTGCTTTAATTGTGACAAGAAGGGTCACTATGCTCGGGAGTGTACCGAGCCAAGAAAGGTAACTTTCAGTCTGTCTTCTGAGCATTTTGTTGCTAGTTATGTGTTGTTGGCTGATTCTTATCCTTTGTGGATTATAGATTCGGGAGCAACCAACCATGTAGCTCGGGAGTGAGTTACATATGTGGAGTACCATCGGGTACCAACTGACAACAAATGGATATATGTAGGAAATAATGCAAGAGTCGAAGTCAAAGGAGTCGGCACTTGCAAACTTAATCTTCGGGGTGGAAGAACTTTGTTTCTACATGATGTCTTGTATGCTCCTGAGATTCGGAGGAATCTTGTTTCTGTTACTTGTCTTCTTGATATAGGGTATTGTATAAATTTTTACAGTCGGTGTGTTGAACTCAAGATTAACTCGGTGTCAATCGGTTATGGTTTTTTAACGAATGGTTTTATGGTTCTTGATGTGGAACCAAATGACAATTGTGCGATTGATAATTGCTTTTCAAATATTGCTCTTACTAGTGATGCATAAATAACTGATGATATTTGGCATGCTAGGTTAGGACATATAGGACAAGATCGCATGAATCGATTAGCTAAAGAGGGCTTATTGGGCTCTCGAGTTAAGATTAGCTTGTTTGTATGTGAGCATTGTCTTGATGGAAAAGCAATTAGGAAACCATTCGGTAAGGCTATTAGGGCAGAGTCGTCATTGCAATTGATTCATTCGGATATTTGTGGTCCAATGAATGTGAGGGTTAGACATGGAGCTTCTTATTTCATTACATTTATTAATGATTTCTCTCGTTTCGATCATATGTATTTGATTTCTCACAAATCTGAAGCATTAGATTGCTTCATTCGTTATATGAACGAAGTTAAGAATCAAACGGAATGTAAGGTTAAGACTTTACGCACTGACCGTGGTAGAGAATATTTGTCTGATATGTTCAAGACAATATGTAGTGATAAAGGGATTATTAGAAACTTGATCCTGAACTCCACAAAGAAAATGGGGTTGCTGAGAGAAGAAATAGGACTCTTCTCGAAATGGTTAGGTCTATGATGGCGCAGGCTAATTTGTCAATCTCCTATTGGGGAGATGCATTGTTAGCTGCAGCTTATATACTTAACAAAGTACCTTCAAAGTCAGTTCCATCTACCTCATATGAACGTTGGACAGGCAGAAAACCAGATTTGGAAAATCTGAGACCCTGGGGGTCGGCTGCCTACGTTCATGACAGTTCACACAAGTATGGGAAACTAGGACCTCGAGGTAAGAAGTGTATCTTTATAAGATATTCAGATACTTCAAAAGGTTATGTTTTCATAGGTGAGCAATCGGATGAAACAATCTCTGAATTGGATTCGAGAGATGTCACTTTTCTCGAAACTGAGTTCCCAGCTAGAGGTGAAGTTGATAAGACAGTTCCTCTATTTGAAAAGGAAGAGTCGTTATCAACTGGACAGGTGTCTAGTGGGATACCTGGAACTAGTCAACCCAGTGGGAGTACTTTGCCTAGTCACGGGGTGACTTCTCAACAGTCCAACTTACGGAAAAGTGTTCGTAAGATCAAACCTAAGAAGAGGTTTGATATTGAGAATGAGACAATGATTACATTCCCTGTTGACGATGAGGAACCTCAATCAGTAAAGGAAGCTCTGGGCTCTAGAGCTGGAGAAAGGTGGAAAGTTGCAATGGTTGAAGAAATGGAGTCAATGATTAAGAATCATGTTTGGGAGTTAGTCGATCTTCCTCCTGACCGAAGGGCTATTGGGAATAAATGGATTCTCAAAATAAAGAGGAAAGCTAATGGATCGATTAACCGATACAAAGCTTGTCTAGTTGCAAAAGGATTTAGTGGCTTTCTCCCGTAGTAAAGTTTGTGTCAATCCGAGTCATTTTGGCTTTAGTGGCTCACTATGACTTGGAGTTACATCAAATGGATGTAAAAACTGTTTTCCTTAACGGTGAGCTTGATGAAGAAATCTATATGGTTCAACCAGAAGGTTTCGTTGTTGAAGGCCAAGAAGATAAAGTATGTAGATTGAAGAAATATATATATGGGCTAAAGCAAGCATCAAGACAGTGGAACATAAGATTTAACGAAGTGGTTTTATCTTATGGTTTCGAAATGATCAATGAGGATCATTGCATTTTCCTGAAGAAGGATAAAGGAAAGTATGTCATTTTATCATTATATGTTGATGATATGTTGATTGCAGGAAATGACATAGGTTTTGTGATAGAAATCAAAAAGTGGCTTTCATCACAGTTTGACACAATAGATATGGGAGAAGCTGAATACATCTTAAGAGTAAAGATTATCAGAGATAGATCTAAGAGACTTTTGGGTTTGTCTCAAGAGTCTTATATAAATAAGATGTTACAACATTTCAGCATGTCCAATTGCAACAGTGAACAGATACCTATTGTGAAAGGTACTATTCTGAGCAAGAGTATGAGTCCCAAAACTCCAAATGAAATAGTCGAGATGAATAAAAAACTATATGCCAGTGCTGTTGGTAGTTTAATGTACACTATGTTGTGTACTCGTCCCGATATCAGCTATGTTGTTGGCTTAGTCAGTCGTTTCCAGTCAAACCCAGGACCGAGACACTGGAAGGAAGTGAAAAGGATATTTAGATATCTGAAAGCGACGACAGATTACAGTCTCTGTTATCAAGAATCATATATGAGCCTGAAGGGATATTCAGATGTAGATTGGGCTGGGGACCTAGATGATAGAAAATCTACATCAGGCTATGCGTTCTTGTTGAATGGTGGCGTCATCTCTTGGAACAGCAAGAAATAAGCATGTGTGGCCTTATCAACCATGGAAGCTGAATATGTGGCATGTTCGGTAGCTGTACAAGAAGCGGTCTGGTTAAGAAGGTTCTTAAAGCATCTGAAGATTGCTGAAGACAGTGGGAGTCCAAAGGATCTCTCATCGTGATCAAGTCGCGATAGTTTTTTCCAAGGATCCCAAATATCACAGCAAGGGCAAGCATATTGCTATAAAATACAACTTTATCAGGGATATTGTTGCTAAGAAGAAGGTTATTATTAAGTATATCCCTACTCGAGCTATGCTTACAGATCCTTTTACTAAGCCAATGACTAGAGAGTCATTTAATGAGCATGTAAAGTCTATGGGACTTTATAGAATGTAACAATTTTGTAATGACAATCGGATATTATAATTTGATTGTTCTTTAATGCAAGCCATAATTTATTCAGTGTATGTGATGTTACATTCTGATAAGATCTCGGTGAGCATGTTGATAGGTAGTGATTGGTCCTCTCACATGGACAATCATCTCTGTTTGTTATGTACGAATAAAGGTAAGACTATTACTTATAGGATAACTTTGGAAGTTATATGTATGAGATACATACCTATAAGTTGGAGTCGTCTTGATATATGTATCAAGATAAGATCATTTAAGAAAAGTGATCGAAGTAAATGTTCCCAACATTTATTATACCTGTTTGTGAGCCAGATTAGAATTCATATATTGAATTCAGGATTAGACATTTGGAATGTCTGGATCAAAATCTGTACGATATTGAGGTAAACATGCGCTCTTTATTGATATAGAGAATAACATCGTAGCATGTGATTCATACCACATGTGCTAAGGCGACAATAAGGGTAGTAGGAGAATGGATCCCTGCTTCTCTACTATGTGAGCCCTTTTGAGATTATATGTTGATCTCAGCATTTTCCCTTTGTGACTATTTAGGTGTCTGCTTGAAGTTTTAATCAGGGTTTGCTACTTTAGCATGTAAACCTATTGACTATGGATGATTCGGTCTATGGAACATGACTAGGAAAGCGACTGATTAAAATGAATGGATTCACACTAAAAAGGAAGATTACATATGTTTACATCCTTTGATAATTATTCACTGGTCGACCCATTTATGTTATGTATGGAAATGTTTGTGAATATTAAGAATATAGAACATGCTCTTAACTTGATGGTCATAATTGTTGGTGCAATCGGCCCAGGTCACGATTGACCAGGACTCGAGTTTGGCTCGAGTGATGTTTTGATGTGTTTTGATGTTTCGACAAAAACATATGACAATGTAATTGTCATGGTAAAGTCCAAGCATGGGTCTTGGCATGGAAAGTCCAAGCATGGGTCTTGGCAATGTAAAGTCCAACATGGGTTGGCAAGGGAAAGTCCAAGCATGGTCTTGGCATTTGGAAAGTCCAAGCATGGTCTTGGCATTTGAGAAGTCCAAGCATGGTCTTGGCATGGAAAGTTCAACATGGGTTGGCATTTGAAGTCCAAGGGATTTGATATTGGCGGCGTAAAGTCCAAGCGGTAGTCTTGGCAGCATAAGTCCAATGGTTGGCGGCGTAAAGTCCAAGCGGAGTCTTGGCGGCGTAAGTCCAATGTGCCTTGGCGGTGTAGACACCGTTAGCATGACATAGCCGACGGAAGCACCTGAAGGCTAGCGCGATGGATGAACAAGTCATGGATGACTTGGAGGGATCCGAGAGGCGTGAGGTCATGGAGGTGACTAGAAGGCTTAGTCTAGGCTAAGGTGGTCTAGCAAGTACGGGGAACCATACTTGAGTTAAAACCTCATGTTTTCGGTGCCATGTGGCGCCGACCGGACCGAGTCAACTAGGGTTTGATCCGCGGGTTATGGTCTAGCGATCGCCATAGGTTGGCCGATCGATGAGCTCGAGCAATGATGATCGTCGATCACCGATCGGTGCTCGAGAATTCGACCACGTATCGGAGTCGAGACTGACCGTCGAGTGAGGACTCCATCAGTCGACTGATGGTCACAATCAGTCGACTGATGGTAGTTCCGTTGGACTTATCCAACGTGGAACTAGCCGTTGTCTCACGACAACAGTGGCATCAGTCGACTGATGGTCACGATCAGTCGACTGATCGACTTTTTCCAGCACAGGTTGAAGCTATATATGGAGTTCGTGGTGGAAGAAAAAGGCATGGTTCTTTGAGGCGATTTGGGGCGAGTTGCTGCTGCAATTCAGGGTCTCCAAGTGCTACTCGATCAACCAAGTGATCAAGCATTCAAAGAGCATTTGTAAAGTGTTTCCTTTACTTGTATTGCTTTGTATTTCACTATATTGCTTGTATTCATTTGATTATTGTTGTAATCATATTGTACGAGGTTTCTCCACCTCCGGACTGTTCCGAGAAGGAGTTATTTGATAGTGGTGATTGGCATCGCTAGGGCTCATTTGAGCCCGATCCGTGGAGTAGGAACCGTGCGGTTCCGAACCACGTTATATACTCGTGTTAGCGTGTTGTGTTTTCATTATTGTTATTGTATTATCTATATTCCGCTGCGCTAACGAATTTGTAGACACAACCGCGATTGAATTTCATTGACGCTAATCACCCCCCCCCTCTAGCGTTACAAAGGTCCTAACACGAGTATTGTGTTGTGTTTACATTATTGTTATTGTATGATCCATCCGAGAGTGAATCTCGGTTGTACCAACCTATGTTGGTTAGGTACATAGATAGGAATTTTTTCGATAGGCATTGTAGTGACGTCATGGAACTCATTGCATACTACAATTTGATGAAGATTGTCTTGTGCACGCATCCAATCAATGATGACCTTATTAAGGAATTCTATCAAAACCTTAAAAAGGTAGATGACGACCCTACATACACTACTCGCGTTGCAAAACGCGATTTAGAGTTCACTCCTGCAATACTGCAGGAGTTTCTCGAGTGTAGGCCGTCAAATGATACCTTTATCTTCTACCCTACCATGGACTTTCCCCTACCTGAGCCTTTTGCCCATATCACTATGGAGTCCATGCATGAGCGCATTTTTGGTTATCCACGTCCACCGGCCCAAAACCTATTTTCTATCATCGAAGAAATTATGACCGACAATGTCCTTTATAAGGTCATTGTTGGGTGTTTTCTGCCCATTATCACTCGGGGTCTGGCTAAGATTCGGCCTCCCCATCTCTTTCTTCTATATGCCATGCGTCTTCAGTTGGACATAAACTTTGCATTGAACATCTTCCATCACTTCACTTCCCTGCATAAGGGAAAGTGCATATGCCATTTGGACATATCATCACAAAGCATGGCTCGACCAGTAGGCATTAACATCCATAGGGCACTCTGCAGCCTATCTAAGTGTATGATCAGATATCACCAGAATCTTCTCCTTAGCGAAGCTACGGATGGGCGCTGGACAGATGGAGTTGGCGCCACGACCACCCAGGGCGCACAGACAGCCTCCTCCGCCGCCCAGAGATGCAGTAGAGGACGACGAGGATGCGGACACCTCTGATGAGGATGACCAGATGCCGGCAGACACATCGCCGTCCATCGATGTCGTGGCTACCGAGTCCAGATTGAGGAGTATCGCAATGGCCGGTGACTCGACAGAGTTATTGCGCGTGCCAGGCCCTTTTGGCACACGTCTCGATAGGATGGAGGAGACCCAGGGCCGCATAGAGCAGCATCAGCGCGATATGCTAGAGATGATGCGGGCCTGGACTCTGAGTCAGCAGCAACCTCCATCGCCACCTCCTGCGGACGATTAGAGGATATTGTTTTTGTGGTTGTCAATGTTTGTAGTAAGATTGAGCTTAGCCAATCTTCTTTTTGATTGTAAAAGACAAATTTAAGTTTAAATGAAATCCTTATTTCTGAAAAATCTTGTGTGTCTTTTAGATGGCATGTGTCTTTTAGATCTCATCTTATGCCATGACATCATGATCATTGGCCACGTTTTTAATAATACTATTATTTATGCCATGATCATACATTCATGCATTAACTTGATTAAAATTGATTTAAGAACTATGGCATGACTTGGAGTCCCAGTTATAAGGGAATCAAGTAGAGTTGCTTTAGAAAATGCATAAAACTCTAGATTAGGGAGAACAAAACCCACATCTCACATCTAATTGACATGTATGTGTATGTATACACCCTAAATACATGTGAGATGCTAGGATAATAGGTTAGGTTCAAGGTGCATCGGTAGTGCATCTAGATGAACTCAAACTTATTTTAATTATCACCAAAAATCATAAGGAAAGCTAATATACAAGCTATGTATATTTAGCCAATAAATTATGGTCCAAGATAAGGTTTGAAAACATTTTAAAATCATTTTGAAAAACCTTGGTGAAGTCTATCTTTCGATAGCAATCACCATTGATGAAGTTGATACAAAGTAGGGCCAAAACATTGTAAATTTCAATGTTCTTGAACTTTGTACCAATGTCACTATTTAATGGGTAAAATAATTTTCAAACATTTTTCACCCATTGTATTGGTCATAAAGTATTATCGTATCAAATTTCGTGATTTTTCGATAAACGATAATTATTTATGATTTTTGAAATTCATTTCGATAGCGAAAATCGGATTTTGATTATCGATCGCTCTGCTGGGTGGCCGATCGTGATGAAATATGTGATCATTGTTATCCGACGAGTCATTGCCAAGTGATTTTAGGTTGACAAGGTTTGTTTAACCAATTCAATTCTAAGTAAGGTCCCTAACCACTCCTAACCCTAGGATATGCTTTGGGAAGCATTATGAACGATGAAAATTCATTGGATCTGGATTTGGAGAGGTGTTCTGTAAAAGTATCAAATTGAGGTGGTGGAAAGTTCAATGTTAAAATTCAAACATTAATTTTGGTGATTTAGAGTTCCTATTGGCTTAGGGACTCCCTAAGGACATTGTTGGTGCAATGGTCAAGGGGGAGCAAACCTGTAGGGGGAGGTATCCATCTTGGGATGATGGATGTGTTTTTCTCCTTGAAGAGGAGAAGTTATGGGAATGTATCATCAATTGGCAAATTGATGAGTTTTTGATACCCAATTTGGAAATTGGGAGAGTGAATAGGATTGCCTCTCTTGAGTGATATGGGACTTATCACTAGGAAGATTGTAGGCATCCTAGGTATTTTTGGATCAAGGGGGAGATTGTAAGATCTCATTGGGACATGAGACATTGACCTCCTTGGAGAGATAACCTTTTTGCTATTTGTCAGGGAGAATGTTTGGAGAATGTTTGGGGAGAACATTACGGGAGAAAACATTTTGAAAATATTTTAAGATTACCAATTTGGGATAATTGGTAAAGGGAATTGAGTTAGTGTTCTAACTCAATGTTTTGTGTGGTTTTGTCAAACATCAAAGGGGAGATTGTTGGTGCAATCGGCCCAGTCACGACACTGTGACTCGAGTTTGGCTCGAGTGATGTTTTGATGTGTTTTGATGTTTCGACAAAAACATATGACAATGTAATTGTCATGGTAAAGTCCAAGCATGGGTCTTGGCATGGAAAGTCCAAGCATGGGTCTTGGCAATGTAAAGTCCAACATGGGTTGGCAAGGGAAAGTCCAAGCATGGTCTTGGCATTTGGAAAGTCCAAGCATGGTCTTGGCATTTGAGAAGTCCAAGCATGGTCTTGGCATGGAAAGTCCAACATGGGTTGGCATTTGAAGTCCAAGGGATTTGATATTGGCGGCGTAAAGTCCAAGCGGTAGTCTTGGCAGCATAAGTCCAATGGTTGGCGGCGTAAAGTCCAAGCGGAGTCTTGGCGGCGTAAGTCCAATGTGCCTTGGCGGTGTAGACACCGTTAGCATGACATAGCCGACGGAAGCACCTGAAGGCTAGCGCGATGGATGAACAAGTCATGGATGACTTGGAGGGATCCGAGAGGCGTGAGGCTGATGGAGGTGACTAGAAGGCTTAGGTCTAGGCTCAGGGTGGTCTAGCAAGTATGGGGGAACCATACTTGAGTTAAAACCTCATGTTCGGTGCCATGTGGCGATCGGACCGGACCGTCAACTAGGGTTTATTTGCGGGTTATGGTCTGATCGCGCCGCCATAGGTTGGCAGTCGACTGATGGCTCGAGCAGTCGACTGATCGTCTGATCAGTCGACTGGTGCTCGAGAATTCGGCCACAGAATGGAGTCGAGACTCGACTGGTCGAGTGAGGACTCCATCAGTCGACTGATGGTCACAATCAGTCGACTGATGGTAGTTCCGTTGGACTTATCCAACGTGGAACTAGCCGTTGTCTCACGACAACAGTGGCATCAGTCGACTGATGGTCTCGATCAGTCGACTGATCGACTTTTTCCAGCACAGGTTGAAGCTATATATGGAGCTCGTGGTGGAAGAAAAAGGCATGGTTCTTTGAGGCGATTTGGGGCGAGTTGCTGCTGCAATTCAGGGTCTCCAAGTGCTACTCGATCAACCAAGTGATCAAGCATTCAAAGAGCATTTGTAAAGTGTTTCCTTTACTTGTATTGCTTTGTATTTCACTATATTGCTTGTATTCATTTGATTATTGTTGTAATCATATTGTACGAGGTTTCTCCACCTCCGGACTGTTCCGAGAAGGAGTTATTTGATAGTGGTGATTGGCATCGCTAGGGCTCATTTGAGCCCGATCCGTGGAGTAGGAACCGTGCGGTTCCGAACCACGTTATATACTCGTGTTAGCGTGTTGTGTTTTCATTATTGTTATTGTATTATCTATATTCCGCTGCGCTAACGAATTTGTAGACACAACCGCGATTGAATTTCATTGACGCTAATCACCCCCCCCCCTCTAGCGTTACAAAGGTCCTAACAATAATGAGGGATTAGAGATGTTCATATTGATGTAAGTGGAGATTATTTAATCTGGGCAAATAGCAAGACATTATATCCAGGAAAATGGTTAAGTACCACCAGGAGAAAGGTTCAGTACCACCTGATAAATGGCTGGGAGTCACCTGGAGGATGACAATGGGTCATCAGGTGAGTGACTATGTGTCATTCAGAGAATGGTTATACACCATTTATAGAGCGGCTAAGTTAGGCGTAACAACTTTTCTTAGCATTGATCGCTCTTTGAGCAGCTATGTAAGGTGTAACAACTTTCATAGCATTGGATTGCTCAGTGTGTTTGCTGTCGCACGAGCCATTTTCCTAAGTATGAATTGGTTGTTCTAATGGTCTTAGTGACTATTGATCTCTATTCTATTAGTCTTTTGGGACTATGGTCTCCAACACGATTCTGGTCTATGTGACTGGATACTTCTATTAGTCATTTGGGACTAATGACTCCGACTCTATTTGGTCTATGTGACTAAATATCTCTTATTGGTCTATGTGACCACTTTGTCTATGTGACATACTTTGGACGAGTGGGAGATGTAACTGCCTGCTTGCGTGCACACGTTTGCAACGTGTGCAGCGCAGCAGGTGAAGACCCCCCTTTTATAAGGGGGTGCGTCCAAAGAGAGAAGGGAGGAGGGAGTAGTGAGTCACGCCGAAAAGCTGGTCGGGAGATAATCGGAGTGAATAGAAACACCAAGGCGCTGTTGGAATTTATCTCGTGGAAGAGGAGGATCTTTCCGACATGATTGATCCTCAGACGGCGAGCAGAAACTTCGTCCAAAACAGTACCAGGAAGCGAGAAGATTTCTGACGACCGCTGTAAGTCTTTTTTCTTTCTTTCCCAGTTTTTTACATATTCATTTTTCCATTATTTTGCTTAGATAATCTCTAATTAGATGCTAAAACAACCAACACTTCCCCTTCCATTACTTACACTTCCCTCATCTCCTTCCAAACAAATCGTTAAAGTTCAAATAATAGAATCTTTTATGTTATAGTCAAGTGTCTTGTTTAACTTCACCTTGCATTGTCATAATAACTTCTAAAAATAAAAGAGAAATTTCTATTGCTCTTCATTTTCACATAAGAAATCACTTGATTTTTTTTCTTTTTTATCAAATATAGTGCATCTGACATCTTCGAAATGGAGATGATAGCCATTTTCAATCTGTTACCCCACACTCAATAAATTTTGATTGAGTTCGAACACAAACAGTACATCATTGACATATTTTGTACCTCTTTTTGTTTCAATAGAAATTTTCCCTTTCCCTTTTGACTCAACGATAATATCATTTCCTAGTTTCACCTTAAGAATAATCGTAGGATCAAGATTAAAAAAATATTTTCATTACTTGACACGTGATTGTTGCAACCACTGTTAGAAGCAATGTGCTATCTTTTTCTTCAAGAGTTGATTGACAAGCATAGAATAAATGACCCTCTTTATCATTATTTTCTTTTTTTTAATCTTAAATGACCTTTTTAAATATGCAATCTTTTTTTAATATGGTCGAACTTCTTTCAATAATGACATTGATGTTTCCCATAATGCCAACAACTTGAAGAAGTATGAACTTGTCTTTTGCAGATCCTTTTTGCTCTGGTTGACTTACCTTCTATATGGACTCTCCATTCTGGACTTTTCCTTTTTCATTTTTTTTATCATTTTTTAAATTGCCTTTCAAGAAACTTTAATGTTCATGTTTAACTTTGTCGTAAGAGCACTCTCAAAAGGTTGCTCATTGTAAACCTAATTATAATAAAATATTTTATAACTATGGAATAAATAAAAGTCTATTCAAAAAAATAACTATTTCTTTAAATTGATTGAATGTAGCTTTCTCATGCATACATATCATTATCATGCTTATTTTGTCATGTAATACATATTGGTTTTAAATTAACTCTCATAGAATTGGTTAGATAGGAAATAATTAATTAATCTTAACAACATAGTAATAGGACGCGGTGAGATGATAGTACGTTAAGGAAACAAAGTCAAATGTATCTGAGTTGGATAAAGAGTATCTAGCTTGGTGCATTTAACTAAGTGGAACTAACTGAAGCTACCTCACCACACTCTAAACTAGTTAGACCAGGACGTAACCCTGAGTGAATTAAGTGTATAATTCCCTAAGTTGGTTTTGTCTAAGGAAGTGGTCGTTGTTTTAATCAAAGAAGACCCTTGTGCCTCGCCACAACCTGGAAGCCCTCTTTTGAAATGTTCACTTAACTAACTAAAGATTAAATCAGAATCTAATCCAAGGTTAATTACTTTCTAAGGCATTAAATTAAATTCATCTCACAATACCTACAAGGATAACTTGGTTGATCATGTAGAATGGGTGTGATGGTAAGGACAACAAATTGAAAATAATTTTGAAAACGATTTCAAAATTTATATACACATAAATAGATTATTAAAACTATTTTTATTGACTGTCATGATTGTTGTGTGTAGTTATACGTAGTTTTCAAAATAACTATGCTTCTCAAAATGATGGTTAGTTGACCAATACTGAACGTCTAAATCCTTAGGTCAACTTTAGACACCTAGACCCTCTGTTGATGTTCGATATCCCATCAATTCAAAACAACTATGTTGATGTTCGATATCCCATCAACTCTTCGATCGAAAGGGCAGTGAGAGCTTTAGATTCTTCGATGACAATAATAATATGTTCAAACTTTTCTATCAAGCTAATAAGATTTTTTTGGATTACCTTCTGATCAGCCCTGTCTTCTCCGAAAATTCTCATATAATTGACTACTTCAATTACTTTAGAGAAATATTCTTTAATAGACTCAGATTCTTTCATCTTTAGATTTTTCAAACTTTCTATGAAAAATTTAAAGTTTGACAACTTTAGGTAGCATTTAATTGGTGGAAAATTTTCTATTTTTTATTTTTATTTTTTAAGAAAATGAGAAAATGATGTTGGTTGGTGTTTTCCAACTTCGTTTTTCAAAAAATAAAGAAGATATTTTCTAGAAAATTAGAAAACAAGACAAAGTCATTTTTCCTTTTCCAAAAAAAGAAAAATGCCCTGCTTATCAAACAACCCTTTAACTGTATCGATGTCTTGAAATTCTCATTTTAGGATATCCTAAGTATTTTTTTGTTAAATTAGCTCTCATAATTCTCGAAAAGATAGTTGTAGTGATTCCATTTTGAATTTTTGAAAGAGTTTTAGCATTTATCATGCGGTCCGCTTCAAGCTTCTCAATATTTGCTATTGAAAGTTGAATCCTTACTTTAGGTTCTACAAAAACAATGCTCCATAAGCTTTCAGATAAAAATAAAATCTTCACAATTTTCTCTTTCGAATACTAGAATGTTTGAATATAAAATTATAGAATTTTGCATTAAAATGGATGCCATCTTCGAACTTGTAGAAGACTCCCGAATGGATCTTTAATCCGTTGGAAGAGAATATATTTGAAGAATAATGACAAGAAGAAAATGAAAGACTTAATTGGAGAATTGAGTTGACTTCATTATATTAATTAAATCATAAAAGGAATTGATTTTTAAATGCGGTAAATAGTCATATTTGACTCATCCACATCTAATATCCTCGAGGATTACGAAACCATTTATGGTCTTGAGAATTGCCATTTTTATATTCTTAATCAGTGCATTAATTTCAACACTAAGACGAGACATCAGTTCTTTTACTCAAATCAAGGAGGATACTAAGTTCGCTTCGTTTTCTAAATCTCCTCGTATCCTCTGTGTGACAAAAGGTGATAACCCTTATTCCGGAATAAGCTAAGGGAATGAACCCCAGGAAAATCGAATTTTTCTCTCTTAATGATAAATTTATCATCCTCATACAAAGGTTGAAATCGTCAATCTAACGATCCCCTTACTCTAGTCCTATAAATATGAGAGAGAGTAAATCATGAATGATCATTAACTTTGGTACGTTGAAAAGTACAATGAAGAATGTGATTTGACGTGGATATTAAATAGTCCATTAATACAAAGAATCGAATCTTACTCTTTGTATAAATTTTATATTATATTTATCAATATATCATCTCCGTGCGAATATAAATTTACCATCCTCGTTCTACGAGGTGATTGTTTGTAGACAACCAATTAAAGGTAGCAATTGGTAAATAAGTATTTATTAATTTGGACTAAATATGATTTGTTATATAGGTTCAATTGGCTCCAATGTCATGTATGAATGAAATACTTTCGTGATTTTCTCAATCAAAGGGCGTATTATCAAGCGATATTGAATATCGGATTAATGCATATTGAATATCGCCGATGGTGGTGCTGATTTATAAAGTATGTCATAATAGTGTTGTATCTCAAATTCTAATACCAAGAGTTAAAATAGTGAAATAAATTATGATGTTGATATTAAAAATTCACGACTACTTTGATGCTGAATTTGAATTGACAGTACCATGAAGATTTTAAGTAAAATAAACGATGGTGCTGATATTTAAAATTCATGACTAATATGGTATTGTACTTGAAATTCTAAGAACATCAAGTAGTGAGTTTCGATAACCGATTGTGTTAATTTATAAAGTCCAGTACCACCATAGTGATGTACCTCAAATACCAGTATCATGAGTTAACATGTTGAAATAAACTATGGTGTTGATATTGAAAGTCCAAGATCACTTTCCAACAACATGAAGGTTTTAGGTGAGATTAACGGTAGTGTTGATATTCAAAGTTCAAGTTCAATGTAATGTTGCACATTGAAATACCATCACCATCAAATATTTATCTTAATTGGTGCTGATGTTAATGAAATAGTAGCACCATGAGCTCTAAAAATCAACACCAATCAGGGCAGATACCTATAAGATTGGTTTAGCCAGCTCTGAAGGACACATAACAATAATATGTTTCTATACGCACAAAATAATTTCCATGAAAGATCGTGTGTTTGTACAATAGACTCATTCGCAAAACTATAAACATTGTCATACCTTGTACAATCAGATATTTTTCAAATAAACATAATCAAGAAAGTATACAAAGTCAAGATCTACAATTTGAACTAGGTAGGTACAAGAACAATAAGATACACAACTTTATTCATTATTATAATCTATGCAGAGTCAAAATTTCAAATTTAAATTTGAGTTCCACATTATTTTATTCCCCACCTCGAATCTATACCTCTTTATGTCTTGTTGTTTGAATTTTATGAGGTAGTCAAAAACGAGACTGACAAATGCACAGTCAAATCTTTATAAAAAAAGAAAATATAGTTTAGCATCACCTTAAACTTATCAACTATGTGGAAAAGAATTTGTAATGTCTTACGAAGAGCATTGCTTCAAACCCTACACTCGACGCATAGAGAAAACAATATTTAGTATTTTATCAGCAATTCCAATATGTCAATTCTCGTAATACGAATGATATATTTTTTTAAAGAATGCAACCTACAACTATCATCAAAAATACTTAGGTGGCGTTTGGTTGGTGGGTTTGGAATGAAGGAATGAGAATGAGAATGATAAAGAGTGTTTGGTTAATGGTTTTAGGAATGAGGGTTTGGGAATCAATTCTAAATAATTGGGAATCAACAAATCGCTCACTTTAACGCCCGTCGTCGATCGCCTCGCCAGTCACCGCCGGTCGTCGACCTTGTATCGCCGATCGCCGACCATGCGATTCGCCGGCCGATCGTCCGGCGTCAGCCGATCGTCGGCCGTCGGTCGTCGGTCGTCGGTCGGCCGCCGCCGGTGGTCGGTCGTCGACCGTCGGCCACCGTCAATCACTCTCATTCCCAATTTATAAACCAAACATTATTGGAATGACAAAACGCATTCTCATTCCAGTCTACTATCAAACTCATTCTCATTCCTATTCCCACCTTCCAACCAAACGTCACCTTAATTCACAAAATACAACTTCTCTAATAATGTAAGATAAAAATTAAAATGCTTACTGTTTCATTAAATTGGTCATTGTAAGTTTTTTTTTAATCGAGATAGAATTATAGTGAATAAACTCAGATTTTTGAAAGTCCACCACCACTAGGTGCTAGTGGTCATCAAGGATTATTGGACAAAATATATATCTTATCGGATCATTGACTGGTGTTTTAATTGTTTGTTAGAATGTTTGGGCGTACATACAATTGAACATATTATGTGTATAAATACCAAATCAAAATAAAGTTGATTTAATATGTTGAGATAGATAAATAGATAAAAAAAACTTATAGTACTGAATCTACTCTCATAGAATATCGATAGATAGTACATCTTATCAGTCTCCTTGCATTCATCAGCTAAGACACCAAAATACACATTAAGACAATCTCCATGGGTCAATGAATTCCAATCAAATATTGTAAGGAATGAGTCCATGTATAATTGAAAATATTCCGTCGATTAAATTGGCTACAGTGTAGGTCTGCACAATCAAAATCTTTGTTTAACTCCTAAAAATGATTGTCAAATAATACAAGGGCAAAAATTATTGGTGCAATCGGTCCAGGTCACGATTGACCGGACTCGAGTTTGACTCGAGCGATGTTTTGATGTTCGACAAAAACATATGACAATGTGATTGTCATGGTAAAATCCAAGTCATGGGTACTTGGCATGGAAATTCTAAGTGGGACTCTTGGCATTGAGAAAGTCCAAGTCTTGAGTACTTGACATGGAAAGTCCAAGCATGGGTCTTGGCAAGGGAAAATCCAACATGTGTTGGCAAAGGAAAGTCCAAGTCATGGGTACTTGGCATTTGGAAAGTCTAAGGGGTTTGATATTGGTGGCACAAAGTCCAAGCGGGAGTCTTGGCAGCATAAGTCCAATGATTGGCGCCGTAAAGTCCAAGCGGGAGTCTTGGCAATGTAAGTCCAATGTGCCTTGGCGGTATAGACACCGTTAGCATGACAATAGCCGATGGAAGCACCTGAAGGCTAGCGTATGGATGAACAAATCATGGATGACTTGGAGGGATCCGATAGGCGTGAGGCTGATGGAGGTGGCTAGAAGACTTAGGTCTAGGCTAAGGGAGGTCTAGCAAGTATGGGGGTATCATACTTGGGTTAAAATCTCATGTTTGAGGTGTATCAGTCAACTGAGACTATGGTCAGTCGACTGATGAGAGTCAACTAGGTTTTGACTGTGGAAAGTGCCTTGGCAGTCGACTGATGCTCCGGATCTCGGACACAGAAGGCTCTCTAGTCGAGTGATCGACCCGGACACTCGACTGATTAAGCCATCAATCGACTGATGTGTATGATCAGTCGATTGATGGTGTATTCGTTGGACTTATCCGACGTGTTTCATGTCGTTGTGAGACAACGACTACAGGGGCAGTCGACTGATGGTCTCGATCAGTCGACTGCTAGGCGAAATCCAGCCCAAGGAGCAGCTTTAAAGGGAGCTCGTGGAGGGAGGATTCACCATCGATCCTTGGATGTCTTTGGGGTGATTTGTTGCTGCAAATCAGGGTCTCCAAGTGCAATTCAAGCAACCAAATATCAAGCAATCAAAAGAGCAATTGTAAAATATTTTTTCTTTACTTATAGTGCATTTCATCATTGTAATTGCTTGTATTTATTTCTTACTATTGTAAGACTATTTGTACGAAGTTTCTCCACCTCCGGATTGTTCCGAGAAGGAGTTTATTGGATTAGTGGTGTTGTACGCATCGCTAGTGCTCGTTTGAGCTCTACCCGTGAAGTAGGAACCATTCGATTTCGAATCACGTTACATAGTTGTGTTGTGGATTGTGCTTGTGTATTTGTATTGTATATTTTGTATTTCCGCTGTGTATTAACATCTTGTAGCAAGCACGATCGAGATCCCTTCATCAACAAACGACGAATGACGCTATTCACCCCCTCTAGCAGTCACGAGATCCTCTACAATTGGTATCAGAGCGAGACCGCTCTTCATTTGGACTAACCGTCAAAAGAGCACCGCTAGAGGGTGAAGAAGATGGAGTTTGAAGAACAACTAGGATGGGACATCAACACACCGATCTTGTATGAGCTATATGGACAAGAAGGCTTCAATTCATGGAAGAAAAGAATAAAAAAACTTCATCATGATAAGAGATTTTGAAGAATGATCCATTTTGATGGAAGGATTTAACTATCCAAGAGGACCAAAGGGAGGCTTCCTCAAGAAGAAGAGATGGACTAAGGAGCAACTCTAACAGTTTGATAAAAATAAGAAGGTAGTCAAATTTATTTTTGATTTCATTCCTAATGACATCTTGTGTAGCCTAGGGGATTACATGGATGTCAAGGAGCTTTGGAGGGAATTGGCAAGATTCCATGAAGACCCATCACCGGCTCAAGAAGAGGAGGCCGAAGATGAATCCTCATCCTCACAAGCAGTTGAGGATTCGGAAGTTGATAGGGAGTCAACCTCCGAATCGGTGGAAGAAGAGGAAGAATTGGAGGAGACCTCCACCTCTATAATTGAGGGGGAGGAGAGGATTTCCACTCCGGAGCATCAAGAAGAAGAGTCATCCACCTCTGGGAGAAAGGAAGAACTCACTCCGGCCACCACCATTGACCTAGGTAACTCAAACATGTCAATTAATAATAAAAATCACATAATATGCTTTGAGTGTAGGGGATCCAGACACTACAAGAGTAAGTGTCCTAAATGGGTCAAGAAGTTTCAACCAGTGTCAAAGGTCAAGGATGTCGGTCCCCCAACTATCAAAAGTAAGGAGCAAGTGATTTGCTTCAAATGCCGACAACCGGATCATTACCAGAGTCAATGCCCAAAGGGGGAGAAAAAGACTCAAAAGGGAGCTACACATGTAGGGGGAGCCTCTGAGGTAAACCCTAAGATAAAACTCAATAATGCTTCTACTTCAATTAATAGTCAAAAGCATGTTAGGAGTAATCTTGCTATTTATCATGAAAAGCATGCTAGGAATAACAAATACTTTTGTCTAGGTGCTAAGAGTTTTAATTTTTCAACTAAGGAGAAATTTGGGACTAATGTCCCTAGAAAAACCTTACCTAGGGAATCTATTAAGAAAATAGAAGATCATCTAGGCCTTAATCCAAAGAATTCTAGACATATGCCTAGGAAGGGCAAAAATGATCAAATAAACAATGGGCCCACCAAATTAAAGAAATTAGAGCTAGAAAACCAAGCTTTGAGGTCAAGACTTGAGAAATTAGAAAAGACCCTTGCAAAAATATAAAATCAAATTAAATGGTCAAATGATAAAAAATCTAGGTCAAATGGTCAAACCCTAGGTCCTATGAGACAAGGTTCATCCAAAGGCAAGAAAGGTTTGGATCACAAATCTAAGCCCAAGGAGACCTATCACAATGTTTCATTCGATTATGGAACTCAAGTTAGGTCTAGGAAAGTCAAGGTCAATAGGGAAGTCATCCCTAAGGTTGACCAAGGTAGGTGTCTAGTGGCTAGGATTTCAAGGAAACATAGGGAAGCCATTAAGAAGGTTAAAGGGGGAGTTACCTCTAGAGTTGACCTTAGTAAGACCCAAATGACCAAGGCTTCAAAGCCTAGGAGGGTCATTAGGAGGGTATCTAGGGAGGTTATCCCTAAGGAATACCTAATTAACCCAAGGAGTTCAAATAGGTTTTGGGTTTCTAAGAGTGTGATCGACTGACGCTAGATGGGTTTAGGTATGCCAACTTTAAATGTATAGGTAGTTAACCTAACCATGGTAAAGGTGACACTTTAGGTTATTTTCAAGATTATGGATACCTTGGAAATATATTTGAATTTTAATTCTAAAAGATTTTAGGATGTGCCAATATTATTTAAGAAGTTTGATAAATCAATCAAATTGACACAATTTAGATTTAGAGGTCTTAGTGTGTCATTTTAGGTTTTGGCACACTTTAGGAGATAAGTAATAATATGGTAAAATGGATAAAAAATATCAAATGACAATTAACACTAAAATTTAGGTATTATATATCTTTATATTTTATTTTCCATGCTTTGTCTGTCATATAACATGTCATGACATAATATCTACTTTTAATCATTTAATATGTCATGATAATGCTTAGGATTAAGATTAAAATGTCATGTATGCTCAAATTCTATCATATGTCATGACATCATGATCATTTGTCATATCTATTTATGCTATCATTTATGTCATGATCATACTTCATACATTTAAGTTAATGAAAATTGATTTAAGGACTATGACATGACTTGAATTCCCATATATAAGGGAATCAAGTAGGGTTGTCTTAGAAAATGCATGAAATCCTAGATTAGGAGAACACGACTCACATCTCACAATCACATTGACTTGTGTGTGTTTTATACACCCTAGATACATATTTGAGATGCTAGGATATGAGTTGAGTTCAAGGTGCATAGTTTTTGCATCTAGATGAACTATAACTCATCTTATGTTATTAATGGATCATGGGGAAAGCTAATGTACAAGTCATGTGCATTGAGCCCATTGATCATGATCCAATATAGGTTTTCAAAAATATTTTAAAATCATATTAGAAAACCTTGGTAAAGTTTATCTTTTGATAGCAATCACCATTGATGAAGTTGATACAAAGTGAGCTTAAACATTAAAGTTTTTCTTCACTTTTGAACTTTGTATCAATTTCGCTATTTTATGGATAAAATATTTTTCAAACATTTTTCACCCATTGTATTGGCCATAAGTATTATACGTATGAAGTTTCATGATTTTTCAAATTACGTATAATTATTTATGCATTTCTGAAATTCATTTCTGATAATTGAAAATCGGATTTTTTTTTTTTCAGTTATCAGTCGACTGCCCTTGTTGGCAGTCGACTGTTGATTGATAGAGTTGACTGTCAGGCTGATTTCGGGAAAACAAGGTATGTTTAGCCCATTTTCAACTATGCTAGAGTTTCCTAACTACTCTTAACCCTAGGATATGTTTTGGGAAGAATTATAAAGGGTGAAAATCCATTGGATATGGATTAGGAGAGTTATTAGGATGATGTATCAAATTTAAGGTATGGGAAAGTTCAATGTTGAACTTTAGAACTTATTTTTGATGGTTTAGAGTTCCTATTGGCTTAGGAACTTTCCAATGATATTGTTAGTGCAATGGTCAAGAGAGAGCAAACTTTTAGGGGGAGGTATCCATCATGGGATGATGAATGTTATTTTTCCTCATGAAGGAAAAAATGAGATTTTGAGATGTTCAATTTGAAAATTAGAAGAGTTTGTAGGATTGCCTCTCTTGAGTGATATGGGACTTATATCACTAGGAATATTGTAGGCATCCTAGATGTGTTTAGACCAAGGGGGAGATTGTAAGATCCCATTGAGATATGAGACATTGATCTCCTTAGGAGAACCTTTTTGATGTTAGTCAAAAAGGGGGAGAAAGGTAAAATTACCAATTTGGGATAATTGATAAGGAAATTTGAGTTAAGGGCCTAACTCAAGGGTGTTTTTATCAAATATAAAAAAGGAGGAGATTGTTGGTGCAATCGGCCCAGGTCATGATTGACCGGACTCGAGTTTGACTCGAGCAATGTTTTGATGTTCGACAAAAATATATGACAATGTGATTGTCATGGTAAAATTCAAGTCATGGGTACTTGGCATGGAAAGTCCAAGTGGGACACTTGGCATTGGAAAAGTCCAAGTCTTGAGTACTTGGCATTGAAAATCCAAGCATGAGTCTTGACAAGGGAAAGTCCAACATGTGTTGGCAAAGAAAAGTCCAAGTCATGGGTACTTGGCATTTAGAAAGTCTAAGGGGTTTGATATTGGCGGCGTAAAGTCCAAGCGGGAGTCTTGGCAGCATAAGTCCAATGGTTGGCGGCGTAAAGTTCAAGCGGGAGTCTTGGCAGCGTAAGTTAAATGTGCCTTGGCGGTGTAGACACCGTTAGCATGACAATAGCCGATGGAAGTACCTGAAGGCTAGCGTATGGATGAACAAATCATGGATGACTTGGAGGGATCCGATAGGCGTGAGGTTGATGGAGGTGGCTAGAAGGCTTAGGTCTAGGCTAAGAGTAGTCTAGCAAGTATGGGGGCACCATACTTGGGTTAAACCTCATGTTTGAGGTAGTGTATCGATTGGCTTTGGGACTATAATTGATCGGCCGATGAGGGAAAGTCAACTAAAAGGGTTGGCTAGCGGAAGTGTCTTAGCGATCCAAGCCCCTACGAGTGGGCACGATCGGTCTTGCGGCCCGCTGGCGATCGATGATACGGTGATCGATTGGCCCGATGCTCCGGATCTCGGGCACAGAAGGCTCTCTAATCGAGTGATCGCCCCGAACACTCGACTGATTGAGCCATTAGTCGACTGATGTGTATGATCAGTCGACTGATGGTGTATCCGTTGAACTTATCCGACGTGTTTCGTGTCGTTATGAGACAATGGCTACAGGGGCAGTCGACTGACGGTCCCGATCAGTCGACTGCTAAGCGAAACTCAGCCCAAGGAGCAGCTTTAAAGGGAGCTCGTGAAGGGAGGATTCACCATCGGTTCTTGGACGTCTTTGGGGCGATTTGTTGTTGCAAATCAAAGTCTCCAAGTGCAATTCAAGCAACCAAAGATCAAGAAATCAAAAGAGCAATTGTAAAGTGTTTTTCCTTTATTTATAGTGCATTTCATCATTGTAATTGCTTGTATTTGTTTTTTACTGTTGTAAAACTATTTGTACGAGGTTTCTCCACCTCCAGATTGTTCCAAGAAAGAGTTTATTGGATTAGTGGTGTTGTACGCAATACTAGAGCTCGTTTGAACTCAACTCATGGAGTATGAACCATTCGGTTTCGAACCACGTTACATAGTTGTGTTGTGGATTGTGCTTGTATATTTGTATTGTATATTTCGTATTTCCGCTGCATATTAATATCTTGTAGCAAGCACGATCAAGATTCCTTCATCAACAAATGACGAACAACGTTATTCACTCCTCCCCCCTCCCCTTTAGCGGTCCTCTACAAAAATTATATTTGCTATAATAAGATTACGTTCAACGAAATTTCCTCAACTATAGCATCCATTTTTAGTAATTTATGTTTTACCTACTAAATGTCTGCGTTCATTTAGTAATTTATGTTTTACCTACTAAATAAGTACTCTTTTGATATTATAATTAGTTTTAATTTTTATATAAAATTACTTAGAGATTTTAATTTGTTAATTTATTCTCAATTGGCTTATATAGTTTATAATTCTCTTTTATTATAATATCATCGAGTGTAATATCTATGATTAGTGGACAGTGAGAATTACACCTCCAAACCATGACAAAGTCACTTGGCGTTAACTCAACTCAAGTATGATTCACGGAAAGATTTTACTCTTGGAGATATGGTACATTAGTAGACCATCTATATAATTTTTTAAATATCCATGGTTCAATTTTTAATTACGAGATTTTTCTCCAAACAGATAATATATCTTAAAACGTTGGGTTGTTACTTCGATTTATCTTGACGGTAGATAATAAATTTTTATAAGATATCATTCTCAGTATTAATCGGATCAAAAATTTGAATACCTCGTGACAACTAAATTAAAAAGTATATAAAAACAAAAAAAAAAGAAAAGACTTCTCCATTCAAGATTGAAACAATAACATTAAAATCCCTCTAACTTTGATTATCTTCGGTCTTCGCCACTTGTAATGTGAAATAACACGGTATAAATTGTGTAATCATATTCTCTTTTTTTTTTTTAAACAAGTTTAATTTATTTCACAATAAAACATTCGCAGAGCAACTCAAGTACGCGGAGAATTCGACGACTGCTATCTACATTGGCTTTGCGCAAACTTCTTCGACCTGACGATCGCATCCATCAGCTGCGCCACCCGCTCCGCCCCCTTTCCTGGCTGGAGCGCCGCCGCGTCGCCGACCTCGGAGCACGGGGGGTCCCCCGCACACCACCCGCCGGGGACGACCAAGTTCCCGTTTCCTCGCCCGAGGAGTTCCTCGTCGATTCGGTCGAGCACGGGGCCGTCGCGCGGGAACTTGCGCGCGAACGGCGCGTTGCTCCGCACCATGCTCGGCATGTCCTCCACCGTCAGCAGGTGCGGGTGCTGCTTCGGCGGCACGTCCCACCGGATGTAGTGCAGGTCGTGGTTCGCCACCGTGCCCGCGAACTCCGGCGCGTTGCAGATCGCCGTCTGGAAGTAGCCCTCCGGCGACGAGACGAAGTTGGTGTAGTACATGAGCAGGATTCGGGGGAGGTTGTCCCACCCCCACACGCAGAACTCCACGAACTCTCGCGACAACGCAACCCACGCAGAGCCTGAGATCGTCGACAAACCAATCAAAAACGTCGCAAACAATCGAGGAACCGGCGATCGAAATCAGCGAGAGACGCGGATCCAGTACCTGTGAACAATTTGAACGCGGTGGGCAAATCTCTCTTCTGCCACGTCCAAAACACGTCGGTCTTCTTGTTCAGATACAATCCGGGGTCGACGATCACCGGCTTCGCTCTCTGTTCTCTGCAAACTCCACGACTCAATTAGCAGCTCATCGAATTGAGAGAAACACAAACCTTCACTAACTCTTTCCACGCCAATTGGCTCGTGTGCTCCACGAAGCTTATGCTCCTCGGCAGGGTTGAAAAAGCGTGCAGTAAATCTGCCGGCAGAGTCGAAGATCGGAGATCAGAAATTGCAGTTTCATGAGAATCGAATCCGAAAGGGGAGGTTTTGGGTACCATCTTGCGTGACGAGAGGGTAATCGGAGGCGCTGAGATTGATGAACCAGTCCCAGTCGTTGCTCTGTTTCAGAAGCAGAGCGCAGGCGTGGAGGGTGTTGGCCACCATCGTCGGGCCTCGGTAGGTGACCATGTTGGCCTTCTCGATGACCATCACGTTTCCGACGGCCGCGAAGAGGCTGTCGTTGGCTACGCGCGCCGCCAGCGCTTGCCGCTCGCTCGCCGGCGCCTCCCGGTCCAAGTGGACGACGTAGAGGTTGCGCGGGTGGTACAGCGCCCGAAGCGCGCGCCAAAGCCTGTCCAGATCGCCGTTCGACCCCGATATAAGGTACGCCAGCCGGGGGACCGGCATCCCCGCCGTCTCCGTCGCCTGCGTCGGCGATGGAAGGTCGAAGACGGTGCGGAAATAGGGGAGGAGGCCGAGGGTGGAAGCGGACACGGAGAGAAGGACGAGGGAGATGGAGACTAGGAGCAGTGGCCACAGGAGGCGGCGCTCCATGGCGGGTCTCACGAACGCCGCCTTGAGCTTCGCGGTGTCCATGCGAACCGGCCGGTGCACCTGCAATCTCAGGCCATCACACACTGCACACCTGAAGAGCAAAACGACAACAGAAGAACCAAAACAAAAAACAAAAAAAAAAAAAAGAAAAAAATTCTCAAAAACGAACGCCATGACAAACTGCAATTTATAGAATCATAAATCTCAAGAACAACACGTACCGAGAAAATAAACTACGAGTCATCGTAGAAACGTGAAAATTCCGAGGATGAGCACGAAATAGTTTCTGAAAAGAGACAATTTCATTATAGCCCTCACGCTTTTCATTTTACTCTTCATAGTTCAGAATATTATATTTTGTCCCTTGTTGAATTTATAATTTTAGTAAAGGATAATTATTGAAATACCTTTTAGTATTTCCTTCTTCTTTTTTTTTAGGGGCAAACTAAACTAAGCATTTTTAAACCATCACTAAATACATATTCTTTAAAATATTAAGAAGGAGACATCCTTAAAATTAGGATGTTCTTTTTCATTTTGCAACTAAAGGAGGTAAAATACAATATTTTGAAAAGTGTGGGGTCAAAGATGAAACATTCTCCTCTGAATCTAGGAAAAAACGAGGATGTCGGGGAGTGCCGAACCCAACCAAGGATTTAATCTCCGCATTAATAAAGTAATTAGTAATTAATAATCTTAGTGGAGGTGAGAATATATTGAAGAACGTTTGCTTGCAGTAGATAGGCAAACGTTTGGCATAATTAATTCTAATACCAAATATTAATTAAGTAAATTCCCATTTAATTGGATTAGATCCCGGCCCGTTGAAAGTGACGGCGAGTCGGTTTTATTAAATTACGTTGCGAGTTAATATTTGTTTATATATGTTTTAATAAATAGCAAGAAATCTTCTTGGATGGAGTTAGATTCGGAATCTTTTTTTCCCCCCGGAATCTTAGATGCCGTGGGAATTCATGAGATCGCAAGCTACGGCTCTTGGCGAGTTTCTTTGGATCGGAGGTTTTCATCATCACATG
Organism: Wurfbainia villosa; assembly: GCA_025175895.1. Classification (NCBI taxonomy): domain Eukaryota; kingdom Viridiplantae; phylum Streptophyta; class Magnoliopsida; order Zingiberales; family Zingiberaceae; genus Wurfbainia; species Wurfbainia villosa. The sequence continues at coordinate 12,995,358 of CM046001.1, read as the reverse complement.
GGAAATAAAATAAACCCTAAAATCATGTAAATTAAAACCACAAAAAAAAAATTGTTTGATGATGAATGTGGTAATAATCTAGTCCTATATATAGTTTTAATATGTACACGTGGAAAATGTTTCTTGGATTTATTTTTTTTTTGTTGTGTGTGAATATGTTTTCTAGTCTAATGTATACATCTGTAAAAGATTGAAATCAATAATCTAACGATCTGTTCCACGGTCATTGTAAGAGAAGTAAATCACAGAGAATTCTATGGGTCTTGACGTGGTGCCAAAAATACGTGAAGGACATCTGAATCTAGAAAAAAAATTTAGACCTTCTTCAGAATCGATCAATGTTATTTCTATAAACATCGTCGTGTCTTAATCACCACGTCATCCCCCATGGGAACACTAGTCTAATGTATACATGAAATTAAAGTAGGAGTTTTAGCAAGTCATGTTATTAGATTTAGTTGGCACGAACGTAGTTTTGACATGATTTGGATTTGCTCATGTTGGGCCATGCTAAGATTGATAAAATAAAAATTAAGATCTTGATCTAGTAACAGTGACATAGTCAGAATTTTCAAATAGGGATAGTAATTTTCAAACAGAGACGGTGATTGTATCCTCGTGTCTACATAGCTCTAAGTTGAAATGATTAATAGCAGAAATATATATATATATAGAGAGAGATGATCACATCCTCCCGTCCTCAACTAGCTAAGTCAATCCTATGTAAGAGGCCAAAGTTAGATGAGCTTAGTCAAATAGCATGAGTTTTTGGTTGAATAGCGTGAGTTTTCTTGCGTTGGACTAAATAATTAGTTGCACTTGATTAACAAGAAAAAAGTAAGATTTTAGTTTAATTTTAACTATGTTTTAACAAGACAAAATTAATTTAACCTATTTTTTATTTAAAATATGAAAAGATTAAATGTTTTTATGGATTATAAATAATTTTAATATCAAAAGACTATAATGCCCTCGTCATTTAATGATCTTGTTGAGCTGGCTAAGCCTTAATGGGCTGGCTGAACAGGCCTTCAATGGGCCGGCCTTTTTAGTCATATTTGAGCCACTATACTAAAGGACTGTACATTTAAAATCTCTAATATTTGTTGATCATAATTCTATTTTGTTTTTTCATATGAGCTAAAATAAAATTCAGAAATATGCGTATAAATTAGAAGACCATTTTATTATATAACAACAAATCAACAAAGGATAACAGAAAAAGAAAAAAAAATCAAACACGAAACACAATTCCCATAATGATCATCACTGTTCTGAGAACCGACTTCGCGGAGGTAATACCGGCGGCGCCGGTCGCTGCTTGGTCGGAAGGAACCGGCACCGGAGACGTCACGGGTACTGATGGAAGTTCGTGACAGTTCCACGAACTGCACAGAGGCAGTTCGTGGAACCGCCTCGAGCACACACGGCTTGAACCCGTGCGTGCATCTCCTTCCCTTATCAAGGGAAGGAGTGCGTCCAAGGAGGGGTTCGGCTGCAAGGCAAAAGAGGCTCCTCGACGGTGGATTTCGAGCAGAGAAGCGAGAGAAACATCCGGATCTTGGTTTGTGGAAACAGAGGAGCCTTCCGGATTTCCGTGATCTTTCCTCCGACACAAGTCGAAACTCCAACCGGGTAATCAAGAAGAACAGGTATTTAACAACATTGGTATCAAAGCAATTAAATTCTGAATTTATTTCATACCTGTATGATACCCTCGTCGGAGAAGACAACCGGAATAGAATTCTCTGTTCTGATTAAATCGATGCGCGACGCGGTCGCCGGCATACGGTCGCTCGGAAGCGACGCGGAGCCGACGCCCTTCCGACGACCTCGGAAGCGGCGTGACCGTAGACGCCTCGGCGATGCATGGATCCGGCCACAGGCATGGAGGCGACGGCGATGGCGCTGTCGTCGAAGCGCAGGCGCGCGCTGTCGCTCGTGATTGGCGACGTCCTCTGAGGCGGTCGAACGCGGGCGATGGAGGCGACGGCGCCGGAGGCGGCGGGCCACTAGCGCGGAGGCGACGGCCGACACGCCGACACGCCATGCCGATCAAGGCACAGGCAGAACACGCACCGACACGCCCATGCCGATCAAGGCACAGCGCAATCGCCGACACACCCATACCGAAGTATGCGCGGTCGACACGCCCATGCCGCACAGGGCGTGTCGCGGCCGACACGCCCATGCCGCACAGGGCGTGTCGCGGCCGACACGCCCAGGCCGGCACAGGCGTGTCGCGGCCAACACGGGGCGTGTCGGTTGCTGAACAGGGCGTGTTGAGTGCTGGAACTCCTGACACGGACGTGTCAATGACGACACGCCTGTGTTGTTTTGATACGCCGCCCTGTTAACACGAAAAACTCATAAATAAATAAAAAAAAATTGTTTTGTACAGATTATAAAATTTATTTTTGAATAACTCAAAGATAGGACTAGATTATGACTGTCTATGGGTCAAAATTGATTGATCAATGGGTCAATTAATTGTGGCCTAAAATTCAAAAAGTTTAGTTCTTCTTGATAAATGGGTATTTGTTTTGTGCCTTGATTAATTGAAATATATCGGTATTTGTACTGGTTTTGTCGGTTATGTACTGACATGATTTATTTCAATTTTACAGATGGTGCGGATGTATATCACTATGACCCGGCGTGATGTGTTGCGCAACCGGTATAGGGAGGCTATCGAAGATTTGGACTATGACCCTTACCATAGAGTCGTTGGACACATTGGGAAGCTGGACAGACTATTTTGGAAGCTCGAGATGCAGGAGTTTTCAGTGTTAGACAACTACAAGATTTGGGCGTTGATTCGTTCATTGCCCGATAATCTTGCTGACGCGACACGACAATTTTGAGGGTTACATGAAGGACGTGTTTCATATACCCAGTTGTACACAGAGCTGATTAACTATGCTGACTGTGAAGAGGATCCTGAAGAAGACCCTGTGGAGGATTTTGGTTCTCGAATAGTGAAGTCTTTAAAGGATTCTCATGAAAGCATGTATTTGCTTGTGAGTGTCCCAAAGAGATCGTAGTTGAGTCCAGACGGAGGGGACATGTCATGATTACTGCTGCGCTAGGGCTTGTCCTAGTGGGAGCAGTAATTGTTTATCTAGTCTATTAGGAGTTATTTTTAGTTTATGAGTAGGAAGAATGTAATCTGTTACATTCTTAGTAGACTTTGTTATTTGTTAACATTGTACAGCATGTTAATTTTAATGATGTGTTCATTTAAAATGATTAGTTGATTTAATGCTGTTGACTCTACATGATGCATGATTTCGGAATATGCCTTTGATTAGTTCAAATGAGTATATAATGATATGTTCATTTAATATATAATATCATGCTGTAATAATGATTAATATCATTAAGTGGGATGTATGTAATAAAATATATCAATATAAGTCTGATTGGCACATACAAATGATGAGTGATAACGCAGTTGTCACTTGATTTTGTAAACCAGATCAGATTTATCTTGAGTTTATTTTTGAGATTACATACATAAAAGCATACACTGAGTAACTAAATAATGTGTTTATTTATGTTAGGTTATGGCAACTAAGAACATCATAGCTGAACTGAACAAAGGTGAAAAACTGAATGGGGATAACTATAAAATATGACACCTCAAGATTCAGTATGTTCTTGAGGAACAAGAAGTTCTAGAGGCTGTTAATCAGGTTATGTTGGAACCTGTTGAGAGTAATGCAGCACAGTACAGACGTGACCTTGATGCCTATAAGGTATGGAAAAGGAAGGATTCCATTGCTAAGGGCATATTGATAAGTTCAATGGTGGATGACCTAGTGTTAGAGTATGAGCCATATCCTTCAGCTCATGCAGTCTGGGTAGCCCTTAGAGAGAGATACAGTGGAATAAGTCTCAGTAAGCTTTGGCAGCTGACTATCAGTTTCTACTGCTACAAGAAGCGCCCGAATGCAATGATGGTTCAACATCTCGTGAGATGTCTAATGATTCGGGAGTCAAAACTCGGCCATGAGTTAACCGAATGAACAACAGGTTCAAAGCGGTTATTCGTCTCTTCCGATTCTTGGGAGACCATGGCGGACCTTAACTCACATGAGAGTATTAAGACTTTCACGATGTCTCACGCATGTTGAGCCGAGGTCGAGAGAGTAGAATCAGCGGATTTCTCGCCAAGCCTACTTGGTCGCAGGCTCACGATCATCTGGATCCAAGAAGAAATAGTACAAGAAGAGAAAGGGAAAGAATAAAAACGTTGCTACTGCTGCTGGGAAGGATCAAATCAAGAAGAAGAAGACAGGGAAGAAGCCTAAAAGCAAGTTATCTTGCTTTAATTGTGGCAAGAAGGGTCACTTTGCTCGGGAGTGTACTGAGCCAAAGAAGGTAACTTCTAATCTGTCTTCTGAGCATTTTGTTGTTAGTACTGTGTTGATGGTTGATTCTTATCCTTTGTGGATTATAGATTCGGGAGCAACCAACCATGTAGCTCGAGAGCGGGTTACATATGTGTACCTGCTGGCAACAAATGGATCTATGTAGGAAACAATGCAAGAGTCGAAGTCAAGGGAGTCGGCACTTGCAAACTTAACCTTCGTGGTGGAAGTACTTTGTTTCTACATGACGTCTTGTATGCTCCAGAGATTCGAAGGAATCTTGTATCTGTTACTTGTCTTTTTGATTTGGGGTACTCTGTAAGTTTTTTTAGTCGTTGTGTAGAACTTAAGATTGACTCTGTGTCAATCGGATATGGTTATTTATCTAATGGTTTTATGGTACTAGATGTGGTGCCTGATGTGAATTGTGTGATTCATAGTTGTTTTTCAAACATTGCTCTTACTAGTAATGCGGATATATCTGATGAGGTTTGGCATGCTAGATTGGGACATATAGGACAAGATCGCATGAATCGATTAGCTAGAGAGGGTTTATTGGGCTCTCGTGCTAAGATTAGCTTGTCTATATGTGAGCATTGTCTTGCTGGAAAAGCAACTAGGAAACCATTTAGAAAGGCTATTAGAGCATACTTGCCATTGCAATTGATTCATTCGGATATTTGTGGTCCGATGAGTGTGAAGGCTAGGCATGGAGCTTCCTACTTTATTACATTTATTGATGATTTCACTAGGTATAGTCATGTGTATTTGATTTCTCAAAAATCTGAAGCGTTGGATTATTACATTCGTTATTTGAACGAAGTTGAGAATCAAACGGAACGTAAGGTTAAGGCCTTACGACCGACCGCGGGGTGAATATCCGTCTGATTTGTTCAAGACGACATGTAATGATAAGGGATTATTAGACAATTAACGATCCGGGAACTCCACAAAGAAATGGGGTTCTTTGAAAGAAGAAATAGGACTCTTCTTGAAATGGTTAGGTCTATGATGGCGCAGGCTAATTTGCCGATCTCCTATTGGGGAGATGCATTGCTAGCTGCGGCATATATACTTAACAAAGTGTCTTCAAAGTCAGTTTCATCGACCCCATATGAACGTTGGACGGGCAGAAAACCAGATTTGAGCAATCTTAGACCCTGGGGGTCAGCTGCCTACGTTCATAATAGTTCTCACAGATATGGAAAACTCGGACCTAGAGGTAAGAAGTGTATCTTTATAAGATATTCTGAGACCTCAAAAGGTTATGTTTTTATAGGTGAGCAACAAGATGGGACAATCTCTGAGATTGAGTCGAGAGATGCCATTTTTCTTGAAACTGAGTTCCCAATTAAGGGTGAAGTTGATAAGACAGTTCCTCTTTATGAGGAGGATGAGTCGTTATCAACAAGACAGATGTCCAGTGGGATACCTGAACCTAGTCAACCGAGTGGGAGTAATATGCCTGATCACGGGGTGACTTCTCAACAGCCCAACTTACGGAAAAGTGTTCGTAAGATCATACCTAAAAGGAGGTTTGATATTGAGAACGAGGCAATGATGATACTCCCAGTTGACGAATATGAACCTCAATCGGTTAGAGATAAGTGGAAAAGTGCAATGGAAGAAGAGATGGAGTCAATGATTCGGAATCAAGTTTGGGAGTTAGTCGATCTTCCTCCTGGACGCAGGGCTATTGGGAATAAGTGGATTCTCAAAATAAAGAGGAAGTCTGATGGATCGATTAACCGATACAAGGCTCGTTTGGTTGCAAAAGGATTTACCCAAAGAGAGGGTATTGACTTTGAAGAGACATTTTCTCCCGTAGTGAAGTTTGTGTCAATCCGAGTTATTTTGGCCTTTGTGGCGCATTATGACTTGGAATTACATCAGATGGATGTCAAAACCGCTTTCCTTAACGGTGAGCTTGACGAGGAAATCTATATGGTTCAGCCAGAAGGTTTCGTTGTTTTAGGCCAAGAGGATAAAGTATGTAGATTGAAGAAATCTATATATGGGCTGAAGCAAGCGTCAAGACAATGGAACATAAGATTTAACAAAGTGGTTTTATCTTATGGTTTCGAAATGATCAATGAGGATCATTCATGTTTTCTAAAGAAGGAAAAGGAAAGTATGTCATTTTATCATTATATGTTGATGATATCGATAAATGACATAGGTTTTATCAAGAAGTCAAAAAGTGGTTGTCTTCTCAATTTGACATAATAGATATGGGAGAAGCTGAATACATCTTAGGGGTTAAGATCATCCGGGATCGATCAAAGAGACTTTTGGGTTTGTCACAAGAGTCTTATATTACTAAGATGTTACAACATTTCAACATGTCTGATCTGAGCAGAATCACCTATTCTATTGCAAGAGGTACTGCTTGAGAGCAAAGTATGAGTCCCAAGACTCCAAATTTAAATAATGACATGAATAAAAATCATATGCCAAAGGTTGTCATAGGTAGTTTAATGTATACGTGTTGTGTACTCGTCCGATATTAGCTATGCAGGCTTAGTGTTTGCCCAGCCAAACCTGGATCGAGACACTGGAAGGCAGTGAAAAGGATTTTCAGATATCTGAAGGCGACGACAGATTATTGTCTATGTTATCAAGGATCAGATATGAGCCTCAAGGGCTATTCAGATGCAGATTAGGTTGGGGACCTGGATGATAGAAAATCAACATCAGGCTATGTGTTCTTGTTGAATGGTGGCGTCATCTCCTGGAACAGCAAGAAACAGGCCTGTGTGGCCTTATCTACAATGGAAGCTGAATATGTGGCATGTTCAGCAGCTGTACAAGAAGCAGTCTGGTTGAGAAGGTTCCTAAAGCATTTGAAGATCACGAGAAACGAGAGTCCGATCGCCTATCATTGTGATGATCAAGCGATAAGCTTTTTTCAAGGATCCCAAATATCACAGCAAGGGCAAGCATATAGCTATAAAGTACAACTTTATAAGGGATATTGTTGCTAAAAAGAAGGTGATTCTTGAGTATATCCCTACACGAGTTATGCTTGCAGATCCTTTTACTAAGTCAATGACTAGAGAGTCATTTAATGAGCATGTAAAGTCCATGGGACTTCGTAGAATGTAATAGTCTTGTAATGACAATTGAATATAATGATTTGATTGTTTGAAATGTCAGCCATAATCTATTCAGTGTATGTTATGTTACATTCTAGTGATAAGATCTCGATAAGCATGTTGGCAGGTAGTGATTGGTCCTCTCACATGGACAATCATCTCTATTTGTTGCGTATGAATAGAGGTAAGACCGATGCTTATAGGTCAACCTATGTGGTTGTTAGCTTTGGAAGCTGTAAAATTTGTTACATTCCTATAAGTTAGGATCGTCTTGATATTTGTATCAAGATAAAATCATTTTGTGGTAAATGATCGAAGTAAATGAACCCACCATTTACTATGCCTGTTTGTGAGCCAGATAAGGATTCATGTGTTGAATTTTGGATTAGACATTGGGAATGTCTAGATCGAAATCTGTACGATGTTAATTTGAGGGAAACATGCGCTCTTTATTGGTAAAGAGGAAGACATCGTAGCATGTGAATCATATCACATGTGCTAAGACGACATATAAGGGTAGTAGGAGAATGGATCTCTGCTTCTCTACTATGTGAGTCCTTTGAGATTATATGTGGATCTCAATATTTGCCCTTTGTGACTATTTAGGTGTCTACTTGAAGTTTTGATCAGGGTCTGCTACTTTAGCATGTAAACCTATTGACTATGGATGATTCGGTCTATAGAACATGTCTAGGAAAGCGATTGATTAAAATGAATAGATTCACACTAAAAAGGAAGATTAAATAAGTTTACATCTAATGGGTATTATTCACTGGTCGACCCATTTCTGTTGTGTATGGAAATGATTGTGAATATTTGGAATATGAGACATGCTCTTGACATGATGGTCAATTTAAGGGATTAGAGATGTTCATATTGATGTAAATGAGATTATTTAATCTGGGTAAAAAGCAAGACGTAAATGTTTCAGGTAAATGGTTATGTACCACCAGAAATATGATTTTGTATCATCTGGAAAATGACTGTGTGTCACCTGGGAAATGGTTGTATGTCATAAGATAAATGATTTTGTACCACCTGGAGATGACTTTGTGTCATCGGGAGAATGATTATGTATCATATGTAGAGTGGCTGAGTTAGGCGTAACAACTTCTCTTAGCATGTATCACTTTATGAGCAACTATGTAAGGTGTAACAACTTTCTTAGCATTTGAATGCTCGATGTCTTTCTAATTTGATGTTCATTTAGTCTTTGTGACTATTAATCTCTGTTCTATTAGTCTTTTGGGACAATAGATGTTGCTTCGATTTAGTCTATGTGACTAATCACCTCTTCTAAAATGGTCTGTGTGATCATTTAGTTTATGTGACTAAACACCCCTTCTAAAATGGTCCGTGTGATCATTTTTATATGTGTGACATACCTTGGACGAGTGGGAGATGATGGAAGTTCGTGATAGTTCCACGAACTGCACAGAGGCAGTTCGTGGAACCGCCTCGAGCACGCACGGCTTGAAGCCGTGCGTGCATCTCCTTCCCTTATCAAGGGAAGGAGTGCGTCCAAGGAGGGGTTCGGCTGCAAGGCAAAAGAGGCTCCTCGGCGGTGGATTTCGATCAGAGAAGCGAGAGAAACATCCGGATCTTGGTTTGTGGAAGCAGAGGAGTCTTCCGGATTTCCGTGATCTTTCCTCCAACACAAGTCGAAACTCCAACCGGATAATCAAGAAGAACAGGTATTTAACAAGGGGTCCCTCCAGTTGGACTTGGCAGGGTCGGCGGAGGCGTCGGAGATAAAACAGGGACGCCGGAATTTTCAGGCGGCAAATTCCCCGACGGAGGAAGCAGAGGCGGATATTGAGGTGCCCATCGAGGTGGCGACGAAGAAGGGGAAGAAACAGGGGCCTCATTCGGCGGTAACTGAGGCGGAGCAGCATGACCCGGCGGCGGCACCGGAGACAGGGCCGGCTGGGCCGAGACGGGCGGCCAGCGCGATCGCCGCACGGCCATCACCACCACCGCTAGTTTTTGCCCAAGCTCGCACCTCCCCGGCGCGCCGCTGACGAAGAAGAACGGCCCCGACCTCTCGAACACAAACCGGGAGTCGCCGCCGTCGAGCTGCCGGATCGGGTTGCTCACGTCGCACGAATCGAAGTCTTGCTCCGTCACCACCAAAACAGAGTCCTCCCCCTTCGTGTACTTGAAAACTGCGAAAAACACAGAAAGAATCAAACTCCAGAGCTAAAAATTCTACTACAAAAACTAAAGAAAAGATGGCAATTCACAAACCAATGGAGTCGTTGACTTGAAACCGATTTCTCTCGGCCCAATGCCTGTAGCTCTCCGACGGATTCAGCACCCATCCATCTCTTCCTCCGGCGTAGAACACACAACCCCGAGCTGAATCCACCAAAGCCCCTGCAAGCAGCAGCAGAAACGGCAAACCATTCGAAGACGACGAAGACAAAGCCATTGTCGAGCAGCAGAGTGGAGCAATGCGCGCTTGCCGGAGGCTTAAATAGAAGCAGAGGAGACAAAGGCTACCGTTGACGCCATCGCCGGCGGCTTCCGTAACGCAAAGAGGGTGCGTTTCGCATCCCGCAGCTGCGGGGCAGGCAACGGAGGACACGTGGAGGTTGAGAAGCGTGCGGACGGCGACTAACGCTTTTGTAATTTGTTTTAATTTACATTAAAGGCTACTATATTTATTTTGCAATTTTGTATGGTCGGCCAATCAATAATTTGTTATTTATTGATAATCACAATTAGTTATTTATTTTTGCATTTCTTCATGTGATAGTTAAGGAGTTAAAGAGTTTTATCATGGAATTAATAGTGCTTTGCTAAAATATAAAGGCCTTGCGCACGTGATTAAACATCTCATTCATAAATCTTCGTGATCCACTGTCAAAAATAGTTAACGTTTTAATATAAATTCATTATAATTGAAAAATAATATTGTCGTCCACGGATAAGCCCAATTAGTTAGCACATACAGATTTTATATCAATGAACAATAGTCAATTTCTCATAAATATGAAAAAATCGTCCCTTCGTACATTGATCACTGAGCTTTGAGCTTAAAAAATTCTTCATGATTTATTTTTCTTCCGATATCCAAGGATAAAAGATGAATAAAAAACGTTAAATTGACGAATTCCAATCTTTATACATCAATGATGCATAACATTAATTGCCACCATCCACCATTCTCACTTCACTTCGCTCATCCTCCCAATCTCCTCTCTAACTCATCGCTCTTCGACCTTCAAGTTGGGCAACATGAAGAAGACGATGTGTTTGCTAGTCATTTACTTGGCCTCCCAAGCTCTCACTCAGTCCACGTGCAGACGCCTTCAAGAATCAAGGTGGTAGTGTTCCTTCAACCACGAGTACTCTTCTTCATATTTGTAGTTGAGTAATATTTTCACTACTTTTTTTGCTTAGCTTTTCTAAGAGATACCAAAAATTTACTTGGTTGTGTACATGCTGAAGTCATAAGATTTTAACCATGTGCAATGGAGGAATCTAATACACGAGGATCAATGGAGTTCCCTTGTGCAATTGTTCCAAAACAGCCTCCAACATAAGGAGAATCTAGTTCTAGGAATTTGAAAGTTTGCCATGCCCAGCCTTCTCTAGACTAGTGATTTTGTCCGTCGTCGTCGTCACCGCCTTGTGCCAAAGATCCTGTTTGCTGGAATTCTTTGACCTTGTGGAATTCGTTGTAGTGAGCTTTTCGGTGCTCACTGAAACTTAATCTTGTAGCATCCGCTCCAGAACCTGATACATAGTTTACACATATTAGTAGTCCTGTTGGATAGTTATGGTTGTAGTTGCCGGTGATGTTTGTAAATACAAATGGACCGACGCCTTTGAAGTCGATCGAACAATGTCAACAAAATCGAATATGAGTATGACAGATGCAAATATGCAGAATAAAACTAGGAGATCTTCAGAAGAATGGGAGATAGCCAGGTCAAAGTACAGTTTCACCAATGCTCATCAGAAATGTTTGACTTGTAACTCTGGTCTTTATAATAAGTTGAAGAAAACTAGCTTGATGTATGAATAGAGTGCCAAAATTTGGCATCCATTTAAAGAAATTCAATCGTCATCTTTTATCAATAAGCAAAGCGAGTCGTGAAAAATAACTGGCAAATCAGCTGACCAAAGAAAATAAAAAAAAACTAAATTTGATGGCTAATATGTTCTTGATAGTTCACCATTTAATACGTATTTCTACTTGAACTGAACAACAAATATGCATCTAATCAAATTACTTTTAATGCTTCTATTAAATCACCAAAACGGTAAAAGAATCTATAAATTCTTTCATATGATTTACATGTATAATCTCTTCCAATCCATTAGGAAGATTCTAGGAAGCAAATCTCAAGATTTCAATGTTAGGCATATTAATGCTCCACTCCAAACTTCAACTTCTTCATGTGTCCGTGATGCACAAGTGGCGGCTAATTAGACATACGACAACATTGTATCTTCTAAAATATCATTAAACCCCTTCAAAACGTGGAAGAAGAAATTTAAATAGTAGCATAAATAGGTTCCATGACATAGCGTCTTCCCATTGTATCCACTCTATAAATGATACTATTACTTTGTTGGTGCAATCGATGTACAGTTTAGGGTTTTGATAATTGACAATATGTACAAGTATATGACATGGTCAAGGTTGACCAAGAGTGAGGAAGTTAATAAAAGTCTAAGTTAAAGTTGACTGGATGTTTGATAGTTGATGGAAGTCCTAATATGTTAAGGGTGACTAGATGTTAGGCAAGGTGAGAAGTCTAGACAGATCAAGGATAATCATACGTCAGGCAAGAGGAAAATCTAAGCAGATCAAAGGGATCGAATGCTTGACAAAAGAAAAACCCTAGATGAGTAAACTCTAGGTGAGTAAAAAGTCCATGAGATGGTCCAAGGGAGACCAAACACTTGACAAGGAAAATCCTAAAAAAGTAAACTCTAGTTAGAGGGAAGTCTTTGAGATGTGAACTCCGAGCAAGTGAAAACCCCTTGGGGAGTGAACTCTAGATAAAGGAAAAATCTTAAAGGAGTAAACTCTAAGCAAGCAAGAGGTCCTGTCAAGTACACTAAGTTCCAAACAAGCCCAATAGACCAGATAAACCAAATACTAAGCATAACATAATTTGTATATTTGTATACTGCTTGTGGACTAACTTTGTGTTCCAGGAAGGTAACCCAAGTCAATCAGTCAAACCCAAAGGGTCCAAGCGACTTATATCCTAGTTATCCATTGTGATCAAAATAAGATCTGAAGTGGCATGGGTCCAAGCGACCAAAAAGACCATCACCCAGCCATTGCGAGGAATTAACCATTGAGGATTGCCACATAGGCTTCAGGGCGATTGAAAGAGCTTCCAAACAACCAGAACAAGGTTAAGAACTGTACAACGGACAGACGATAAAGGCTGAGTTGGGGTGTTCAAAAGGCTTCCAGGCGACCCAAAGATGTCTATAAAAGTGACTTCGAGCAGCATGTTAAACACATCTCATACAACTCATTTCGTATTCAAAGTTCTTGAAATTCTCACTGCCATTGTAATCCAAGAGGTTCTAAGATGAGTGTTGCACTCATTCAGGATATCCACAATGATCAACATGTAGTAAAATTGTGTTTATTTAAATTCAATCATTATTGTTATTCGGTTTCTTATTTGCTTGATTAACTTGTAAGAGGTTTTTTCACTTTCAGAAGATTTCCAAAAAAGAGAAGATTAGTGGCTTCTTATCGAGGTATAGCCTGTGGACTAGGAACCGGAGGTTGTCGAGCCACGTAAATCAAGTATCTTATTCTTGTTGTTTCATTTATTTTATTATTCCACTGCATACTAACCTATAGATAAGCAAGAACAATCAAAAGAAAGTGGAATGCTATTCACTCCTTTTAGCACATCATCACAGTCCTACATACTTATCCTTGTATTTTCTATGCCCTCCTGTCCTTGAGAAACAAGTGCAAATTTTGATTCTAACCTCAGCCTAAGTATAAGCATTAGCCTCATGTTTCCAAAAGAAAATTACTAGGTACATGCACCTACTAATAAAGAATCAACGTTGACAAGTACACAATTTCATTTTTCACTCATAATTTGTCTTTTTAGATATGCCCCTATAACTTTGGAATCATTATTTTACCTCCTATAGTTTCGACATTTGTTATCTCCAGGGGGAATTTTTGACATTTTTGGAATCACAAACTCATGCTATGACTCATTTCTAAACAAACACACAAAAGGCTCTCAGTGTCTCAAAATTTGGCCAAAAGTTAATTTGCAAATCAGCTTGCTGCCACTCTGTGCAAGCACAGTGCCTAATTCCACAAAGTTGATCTCCAAATCAACTTGAACCATTTTTAGTGTCGTATTAAGATTAATGTTAAAGTCAGGAACCAAAAAAACATCACAGTTTTTCAATGTGATAACATAGTAGTAAGTTCCAAGGGGCAAGGTGCTTGCTATCATTTTTGGAGTCACATACTGTGTTACATCTTGCACTGAAGTCAGACACCCAGAAAAGCTCACGGACTCTCAAACATGCAGCTTGGAACTTGAATTTATATTGGAACAAGTGGTAAGCGGATTTGCTTGCAATCAGACACAATGATCTTTTCTAGATTCTTAACTTCAACGCAAGTTGTTGGAAATATAAATGGAAAATAGGTGGATGAAATTTTGTTCCCATGTGTTAAGAGGCTCTCTCTCATGCATGCAACCCTTGCTTGGTTGTGATCATGGTCTACGATTGTTTCCTGGGAAACAAGCATCTATCATAATCTTGAAGCACCGGCGGCATAGAGGACAAATTTGTTTTAAGAAAACTGTGTTAAACACAGGCCTTAACAATTTTCCATTCGGACTTAATCACTCAGACTCAACAATCAGTACTCAAGTGCTCAATCACTCCCAATCAAACTAGGCATTATTTCCCGAGTACTCAACCTCAACTCTCGAGCACTCAACCTTGCTTTCGACTAATCGACCTCCACTTGGTAGCAATCGGGATCCCAACAATCAGTTTCAAGCTCTCGATAATCGGGCGACCCATTCAAGCTCGGGCAACACTCGACACTCGGGCAACTTGGCCTCGCACATCCCACTCAAGCTCGGGAAGGGCACCTCACTCGCTCAACACTCAACCAACCTCCGATCTTCTTAGTTGCATGATGCAACAAGGCCATCGTTATAAATAAGTTTGATCTTGATTTTGTAATTTCAAATTCAAACTATTCCCTTATAACTTTGGCAACAATCTTAAACTCTAAGATTGTCTAACCGTCTTAAAAAAGATTATTCAATTGTTGAGATGGTCACGAAAAGTGTTGAAAAGCAGAATGCTCAGCACGTGATGATCCTCTCTGCTCCGATTGAAAGTGTTTCAATCAACTATAGCGAAAAGCGAGAGAAGTTAAATATGTGAACTTTAAGTGGTGGCAGTAGAAAATACTCTTTTACCTAACCATGCTGAACCTAGCCCAGTTCTTGATAGAGGAATCTCCCAAGCCAACTGGGGGTGCAAGTGAGATCCAAACCATAACTATAGTGGAAGCATAGAACCATTCAGAGTTCCTATATGGGAGCTACATCCTCAATTGTCTAGCCGACTCACTATACATTGTGTATAACACAAAGAGAATGACTAAGGAACTGTGAGAGTCTTTGCACCAAAAATACAAGACAAAGAATGTAGGGTCAAGAAGTTCATTGTAGGTCGATTTCTAGATTACAAAATGGTCGACTCCAAGACAAATCAACCAAGTCTAGAAGCTTCAAATGATCTTACATGAGATTTATTCAGAAGGCATGGAGCTGAATGAAACTTTCTAAGTGGAAGCTATCATTGAAAAGTTGTCTCCCAGTTAGAAGGACTTTAAGAACAACTTGAAGTACAAACGGAAGGAAATGAATATCAAGGAACTCATTGTTAGTCTTCGCATCAAGAAAGACAACCAGAGCTTCGATAGAAGGATGTTCACTCTAGCGACTATTCAAGCCAATATGATCGCACACGGTCAAATCTCGAAATGGAAGAATCTCAAAAAATTTCAATGTGAGACCCAAAGGAAGCATAAACAAGAAGAAATTTTTTAGAAGTGCTTTAACTGTGATCAAGTCAATCACAAGTCCTCAAAATGCAAAAAATAGAGGAAGAAGCAAGAGGCTAACCTACCTAACCAAGGGACAAGACATGGACCTTTATGTCGTGGTCTCCGAAGTTAACCTGGTAGATTCAAAATTGTGGTAATGGTAGATCGATACATGTGCAATCAGAAGTGTGATGCAACAAAAAGTTTTTCCACAACTTTGAGGAAGTCAAAGATGGGGAAAAGTTATTCATGGAGAACTCATTAACCTCGGGCATTAAGGGCTACGGGAAAGTGATACTAAAGATGACCTCGGAAACGGAGATAACTCTGAACAATGTATTGTATATTCTAGATATCTGAAAGACTTTGATGTCCGGATCGCTTCTTAGTAAGCATGGATTTCATATGGTTTTTGAGTCAGACAGAATTATTCTGTCCAAAAATAGAAGGTTTGTAGGGAAGGATTATATAATTGATGGACTATTTAAGCTCAATGTAATAGCCATTATGTCCAAGATTAATAAAAATAAAAGTTCTACTTGAATCTTCCTATCTATGGCATGCTAGACTATGACATGTTAATTACGATGTGTTGCATAGATTAATTAACACATGGAGTGTATTGACATTTCAAATTGGCTCGAACCACAAGTGTGAAACTTGTATTTAAGCCAAATTGACAAGGTCATCCTTTCAATAAGTTGAAAGAAGTCGTAAATCACTCAGCCTAGTTCACACAAATATGTGCAACCTAAAAGGGGTATCAACACACAGAGAAAATAAGTACTTCATAACTTTTATAGTTAATAATATAAAATATTGTTATATCTTTTTAAAAGTAAGGATGAAGTTAAAGAGAAATTTACTCTTTATAAGAATGATGCGGTCGCTTTTTAGGGTATCTTTCGTCGAACTTTCGGGAAAGGTGGGGTTCTCACAGCCACAATAGTATCCCTATCGATATTAACACACGTCAAAAGACCGCCGCCAGGGTTCTCGACTTCGGCCATCCGATGCTTAAGTTAGACAGAGGAGATGAAGATGAAAAAGAAGATAGACTGAAAGGTCCAAAGAGTCCAGAGAGAGAACCTTTTCTTTAACCTTCCCTTATATAGTACCTTTGAGGTATTCTTCGCATGTTGGGGTTATCCTCTGGCCACCGCGCTTATTGAGCGGTTAGGGGACAACCTCTATTAGAAATCTCCACGTGACGGACCACAAGTGAATAAGAATTATCATGCGGACAACCCGTTGGGGGATCGTTCACACTCTGTACAAGAAGGGAATATTTTGAATGGTCCGCCTTCCGAGTGTTTCTACACCCGATTCAGCCTATCTATGTTGTTGGATCCTTCTAAAGTCGTCTTCGCTCCTGACTCGGCCTACTCCGGTCTTAGACCCTTCCCGAGTCGTCTTCGCTCCTGACTCGGCCTACCCCAGTCCTAGACCCTTCCCGAGTCGTCTTCGCCCCCGACTCGGCCTACTCCGGTCTTAGATCCTTCCCGAGTTGTCTTCACTCCCGACTCGACTTACTTCGGTCTTACACCCTTCCCGAGTCGTCTTCGCCCCCGACTCGGCCTACTCCAATCTTAGACTCTTCCCGAGTCGTCTTCGCCCTCGACTCGGCCTACTCCGATCCCGAGTCGTCTTTGCCCCCGACTCGGCCTACCTCGACCTCCCTCGAGTTGCGCTATCCTCTAACTCGATACAAGATCCCCTACCAGGGCCTTATTCCATCCCTTTAATGATTATTTGGGTCCCATAAGTTAGGTCATATCCACATCAAAGAATAAGATTAAAAACCATTTTAACAAAAAGATTAAGGTGGTATGAAGTGATCGAGATAGTGAATATGCATCATCGTTCACTGAGTTTTATGTTGAATACGAGAGGAATGCTCTTCTATTGAGCTCTAGATTGCCAGAGAACATGTGGGAGGAAGATGTATTAATAGCCAATTACCTTTTAAATAAAGTGCCCTGGAAAAAAAATAGAGAAGAGCCCTTATGAGTTATGAAATAGAAGAAAGTTATTTTATAAATATTTATGAATATGGGGGTGGCTTGCGAAGGTTTTGATTTCTAATCCAAAAAGAATTAAGATAGAATTAAAGACTATTAATTACATATTTATATGATATGCACATAACAATCATGCCTACCGGTTTCTTATGTATAAGTCTCAAATATCGGAGATACACAAGAACTCAATAATTGAATTAAGAAATGTCTCATCTTTCAAACATGTATTTCTACGTAAGATCCGAGAGAAAGCAAGTTCTTCAAAACGAGCATATGAAACACAAAAAGAATGAAAAGAAGATGAACCAATGAGGCTGAGTTCAGACAAAGTAAAAGGGCTCGAATGAAAAAAATCCTCCGAAAAGGATTTTCTCACTTTCATATTGGAAACTAAATCACAAAGCTACTCAGAAGCTATAACTTCTTCTGAGGAACCTCAATAGAAAGAGACAATTGCATCTGAAATTGATTTAATTTTGTAAAAAAATATTTGAAAACTTATGGATCTTTCTCAAGGAAGTAAATCATCAGGTTGCAAGTGGATTTTTAAGAGAAAAATGAAATCAAATGGCACGATTGATACGTATAAGATTAGATTGATAATTAAAATTACGGATAACGTGAAGGCCTTGATTACTTTGATATGTACTCTCCGATGTTGAGAATAACTTCCATCATAGTGTTGTTAGCTATTGTCATTTTATAGAATTTGGAAGTATATCAAATCAATCTAAAAAATGATCTTTCTAAACAGAAATTTAGAAGAGGAAATATATAGAGAGCAACTTGAATGATTTTCTGCCCCAAGACGGGAAGATAAGATTTGTAGATTAGTAAAGTTATTGTACAACTTGAAATAACCTAAAGTAGATTTAAAATTAACAAATGTGATAAATACATGCTAAAAACACAAAAGATGACTAAGGCATCTTATGCCTTTATGTAGATGATATACTATTATCGGAAGCAATGATAGAATAATTAAATCTACTAACGATATGTTAAACTCAAGATTCAACATGAAAGATAAAGTTGTCAAAAGCAATCGCTTCGCTCGCTTAAGCGCGAAGCGACACGAAGCGCAAAGACTGCGCTTTAGAGAAACTTCGGGCGCTAGCGATTGAGCTTCGCGCCTCGCGATGAAATCGAGGCGCACTTTCTTTAGCGAATTTTTTTCCTTTTTTAAGTTTGCCTCTATATAAATCTCATTTGTCTCTCGCCTGTTTGGCCCGTCGCCTCTAAATGCCTCTCGTCATTATGCAGTCTCTCTTAGTAAGAATTGAAATCTTACTTTGTTTTTTACGCTCAGATTTTTTTCCAAATTCAAGAACCACCCACGGCCTCGAGCGGCCTCTCGGGGTTACGACGCCGTCGCTAGCGCTGCGGGGCGCGAACACCATCGCTACGGCCTCACCGCGAAGCTCAAAGGCGCCGCCTCCGCAGGTGCGAGCTCGCCGCTCGGCCGTCGCGACCGCTCCGCGGAGCGCAAGGCCGTCGCGCGACCGTCACGCTGCCTCCGCAGGGGCGCGTGGTCATCGCGCTGCCTCCACAGGGGTGCAAGGCCGTCGCGCAGCCTCCGCGAGGGCGCGAGGCCATCGTGCGACCTCCACGGGGTGCGAGTCCGTCACGCGACGTCGAGCGACTACAAGACGACACGCGGTGATTCGGTGAAAACTTTAGGCTTAATAATCAATTCCCCAAACTATAGTTTATATAAAATTAATTAAACTTTAATAATATTATCATATAAATTTAAAAATATTTTATAAATTATTTTAATTTTTTAATTATATTTAATCAAATTAATTAAATTAATTTTTTTACCATTTAGTATTTTTTTACTGTTTATTTTTTTTTACTGTTTAGTATTTTTTTATTGATTCATTTTTATGGATTTCTTTCAGTTATTTTAACCATGTCAAATACAACAATTCCATCAACTCGAAAGAATATTGCTTGGAATTATGCAACATGTTCAGATCCTAAAGATTCAAATATTGTCGGTTGTATTTTTTGCTGTAAAATAACAAATGGGAGGATTTATTAACACAAGTTACATTTAATTGGAGGCAATAGAAATGTGAAAGCTTGTCCCAAATGTCCCGAGCATGTTAAAGAAGAAATTAGAGAGTTCATGCAAAAAAAGAGTAATTTGGAAAATCAAATGGATGATATTCCTCGTTCTGATGATATTGTTGATTTGGAAGATTTAGAAGAATGTGAAGATGATATTCAAACTAAAGTGAAAGGGAAACGACCAATATCCGGTCCAAGCATCCATCTTACGGTCCAAGGTAAAAAGTGTAAACAAACTGGACCTATTAATCTTTATTTTATGAAAGATGTTGAAGAAATTGTCAAACAAAGGCGTGCAAAAAAGAAAGGACAATATGATGAAAATAAAAAAAAAAATTAAGAGATATTGCGGTTGAGAAATTTGTTACATGGATGTATGATGTTGGAATTCCTTTCAATGTCGTTAAATATGATTCTTTTGAGCCTTGTATTGAAGCTATTGGGCAATTTGGATCAGGGATGAAACCTCCATCATATCATGAAGTGAGGGTTAAGTATTTGAAGGAGTTGGCAAATACAAATTTACTTCTCAAATCCCACAAATAATATCATGCTAAGTTTGGGTGCACAATCATGGCAGATGGGTGGACAGATAAAAAGGGTAGGACTCTTATAAATTTTTTGGTAAATGGTCCTAAAGGAAGTGTATTTGTTGAATCAGTTGATGCTTCAGGCTATTATTCTCACACAGCTGACAAGATATTTGAGTTACTTTCTAAATTTGTGTAGCGCATTGGAGAAAAGAATATGGTTCAAGTTGTAACAGATAATGCAAGCTACAATGTCAGTGCAGGTAATGTTTTAAATTTATGTTACTTTCAATTAAGAATTGGATCGAATTTTTAATTTTTTGACTAAATTTTCTTTGTTTTTTCAGGTCGTCTTTTGGAAAATCGATTTCCACACTTGTACTGGACTCCCTGTGTAGCTCATTGTTTAGATTTGTTGCTTGAGGATATATTCAAAATTCCTCATCTCAAAAAATTGCATCAACAAACCTTAATGGTGAATGGTTATATTTACAATAGACCACAAGTATTGACCATGATGAGAGAGTTTATTGGACAGAGAGACATGGTAAGAACAACAAAAACATGTTTTGCAACTACTTTTTTGACTTTAAAGTGGTTTCACGTACAACAAGCAAATCTGAGAAAGATGTTTACATCTGAAAAGTGGGCAAATAGTCGATTTTCTAAAGAGATAGCCGGAAAACGTGTAGCATAAGTGATATTGATGCCTTCTTTTTGGAAAAATATGGTTTTTGCATTAAAAGTTGGCGGCCCATTGGTGAAAGTATTGCGGCTGGTTGACGGTGAAAAATGGTCTCCTATGGGTTATATTTATGAGCCAATGGACAGAGCCAAAGAAGCTATTGATGCGTCATTTAACAATAATGAAGAGAAATATCGTAGTGTTTTTGAATTGATAGACAAAAGATGGAACATTCAACTCTATCGACCTTTACACGCAGCCAGATATTTCTTGAATCCAGAGTTTTTTACTCAAACCTTGACATAGAAAATGATGTAGAAGTGATGGAGGGTTTGTACAAGTGCATATCTAGATTGATGAGAGGTGAGGATTTACAAGATAAGATCACGAATCAATTGGAAAAATACAAAAAAGCAAGACTTTTTGGTTTTCCAATGGCTATCAGACAAAGAGCTTTAAATTCACCAGGTAAATTCATAAATAATATATTGTGCAATGCATGGTTTTAAAAATCGAGTCGTTTCATCCGAAACGGACGAAACGTATCTGCCCGCAGTGGACCGAAACACAATGAGCGAAATCTCGCCGATCGAAAGCGCGCGCGATCTTTTAATCGCTCACGCGATCGATTAAAATTCGCTCACGCGATCGATTAAAGATCGCGAGTTTATAAAACCCGTTCGCAAGCCGAGAGCGAGCGGCGGCACTGGCGACGACTCAATCGCGAGCGGCGTGGCGTGGCGGCGGCGGCGCGGCGCGAACAATGGCGGCGGCAGCGGCGACGACTCTGTGTACGATTATCTTTGCCGATAAGCGCGATCCAGCGCTGATCGCGATCGCCGAGCGAGCTCGGAATCGCGATCGCAATCGCGCTCGGGATCGCGATCGCGATCGGAATCGCGATCCCAAAAACGCGATCGCGATCGCGATCGGAATCGTGATCCCAGAAATGCGATCGCGATCGGAATCGCGATCCCAGAAACGCGATCGCGATCGGTGATCGCGGCGCGCGCAGCGGATCGATCTCAAGGATCAGTGATCGCGGCGGAGCAGCCGAGCGCGATCGCGATCGGTGATCCCGACACAGCGGATCGATCGCCGCGATCAATATATATTATATTAATATATAAATAATTAATATAAAAATTATAATATAATTATAATTAAATAAATTATTAATTAAAATTTTATATATATTCTAAAATAATTAAACGGTAAAATTTAATTAAATTAATTATTAATTAATTTTTATTTTTATTTAAAATTATAAAAATTAAACAAATAAAAAATATTTTAATTAAATTATAAATTCAATTTATAATTTATTTAAAATTACATCTTTAATTATTTTTAAAAATTAAAAAAATTTAAAAAAAATGAAATAATTTTAGAATTTTATAAAAAAATTAAAATATTTATATTTTGGAAATTTTAAAATTTTTACTGGTATATATAATTTTAAAATATAATATAAATTATATATTAATAATATATATAAATTACAGTATTTAATATAATTATTATATTTTATAAATTTTAATATATAAATATATCAGTATAATTTTAAAAAATTAATAGCTAATTTATATAATTATTTTATATAAATTAATGTTTTTATTATTTTATATTAAAAACAAAATAAATATAAATTATAATAAAAATAAAAAATATTTAATTATTAAAAATATCTAACCATATATATTTTTATTTAGATGATATTTTTTTGAATAATTTAATTGAAGATGTAATAATTGATTGAGAATGAGACCGAGACTAAAACGATAAATTATATAATTTTTATTTTAAATTTTTTAATATTGTAATTATGAATATTCATTGTGAATTATTTTTTTAGTATTTTTTTTAAATTTTTATAATGCATAGGTAAATGCAAATGGCACAAAAACAACATTCTTATGATCCAGCTTGGAGACATGCACGTCGATTAGAAAATCGATTTCATTGGCAATGTTTATATTGCGATATGATTGGACGTGGCGGTGGAGCTACACGCATAAAACAACATCTTGCTGGTGGATATCCGGATGTTTCTAGATGTTCACAAGTTCCCGATGGAATTCGTCGTGCAATGAAACAGGAACTTGATGAGAAAAAAGAATTGAAGTATAAGCGACAACAACAACAGGAAAATTTTGATAGGCGAGCTTCTGAAACACCAGTTTATGATGAATTTGAAGGTCGTGGTGAAGATGTAAATGAAGAAGAATTTTCAACAGCCTTTCTCTTTAGAACCAATACGATGCATATGATGAACATATGCGATATGGTGGCAAAATAATTGGCGCTAGTGGTAGTGGCTCATTTGGTGCTAGTGGAAGTGGCTCAACTGGTGCAGCAACACTAGAGAGAACTACAAGTGCTCGCATTGCTTCAACAAAACCGGTATTGTTTCTTTCCTTCTACATCACAAAGTGCGATTGATATTCACGATGTTGATCCATTTGCATTCTCAGACCAAGCTAGTAAACAAACTACGATTGATGATGCTTATACAAAGGAGAAGAAGAAATCAATCGGCTAAAGTATTGATAAATTTTTTCATTTTAATCGAATTCCTTCAAGCGTGGCAAATACATACTATGGCGTAGTATCTAACATCCAAAAATGTGGTCTGGTATTGACCTCCATTGCGAAATTGTGGTCCGTATTTAGATGAACAAGTGGAGAAATTAAGACTTGGATTCTATCATGCAAGAATGGAACTTATATGGGGTTACATTGATGTGTGATGGTACGGGATGAGACCTACCTTTCTACTATATTGCAATAGAAGGTGATATTTCATAAATCCATTGATGCAATCACGGAATATCATGATGCATCTTATATATATCATTTGATGGATAGTGTAGTCGCGAGATAGGTAGTGATTACAGTATAATGGTGCTAACTTTAAAAGAGCCGAGAATTATCGAACAAGAGTATCAAACATTATTTCGACACCAGCGCAGACATCGTATTGATTCGATGACGGGCGTATATCAGAACTCGATACATGAAGAAGGTAGTAAAAAGGTCAATTGTTAACTAAATTCATATATAATCATCATCGTTCATGGATTAACGAGAGATTTATCATGGAGAGATTCTTCGACCAGAGCAACTAGGTTCGCAACTCACTTTCTTATTAAAGTCGTTGTTTCAAAAAAAACGGATCAAGACCACGCTCACTTCGAGGATCGGGAAACCTCTCGATACTCAAAGACGATCAAGGTAAGGAGGCGCAAAAATTATCATATCTACTAGATTTTGGGATCACATCAGATTCTTACAATGATAGAGCCTTTGTATGTTGTTTTACGTAAAGTCGACATGGATAAAAAGCCACAGACGGGCAATATTTACCACCGATTCACGGCAAAAGAGGAAATTAAAAGACGCCTACAATCATCAACTAAATATCAACATTATATTGATATAATCACTTCAAGGTGGACAATCAAATGGGAAAGTATATTCATTCGGCAGCGTATTTTTTAATAATAATTTTTAATATTGCTATTAATAATTATATATCTTTAATCATTTCAAAGTTATTATCTCAATCCAAAGATATCAATATCGTTATAATCTTGCCACAAATGATAATTTGTTAGCCTCGTAAATGTAATATTAAGACTACAAGCAACAGAGAATTAACGAGGCTATTAATGAAAGTCGATTATTTCGAGAGGATATGGTTCTTTTCACGATCCTTTTGCAATATCATGCGCAGATATAAAATGGATGCAGTAAATGTAGTATAAATTATGACTTATTATTATTTACAAATGAAAATATTATGTTAAGTTTGATTTTAGAGTGGTTACAGATGGAGGATCACCCAAATTTGAAAAAAGATCAGATTGCGATTTAATTCTCTCACAAACAACGTCTTCAAGTGGTTGTGAAAGAAATTGGTCAACTTTCTCCCTCATTCATACCAAAGTACGAAATCATCTTTCTTATCGTCGCTTGGAAAAAATGGTCTATGTTTATTATAATATGCGTCTTCAACTAAGAGCAATAATGAAAGAGCGGGAAGAACAAGAATCGATAACGTAGACCCATTTGATATCGATTTGCCAAAGTGATAACGATCCAATGATGGATTGGTGGAGTGCTATTGAGGCCGAAAATCCTTTACTTGATGAAGCAGGAGATCCATTACAACCATCTCAGTTTCTTACTCAGCAAATTGAAATAATACAAGCTAAAAGAGGTATCATTGAGGAAAATGATGACGATGAAGCTTTTGATCAAGAATTTCGATTTTCTGGATCTCGACCTAGACGTTCTCAAGCATCTCAATCCAAAATCCAACAAACATCTGTAGATAAAGGCAAAGACAAAGGCAAAGGCAAAGCTCTGACAACTTTTATTAAAGAGAAAAGAAAGGACATAATTCCTACTTTTAAAGGAAGGAGTCAACTGAGAATTAATGAAAATCTACTCGAATCACGAGCAAGCAATACGATGATAGTAATGAAACATCATCACCTTCGACATCAGAATCCGACGAGAAGTTCAAAATGATGATAGTGATGTTAATAGCAGTGCAAGTACTCATGGAAGTAATGATAGTGATGGTGCACCCGGTGGTGGTGAAACTTATATTCCATCAACTTCAACATCGTGAGCTCGGGACACGTGAGCAAAATTTCACACATGCAACTCAAGATGAAGATCATAGTGCTAGAACTATTAAAAGTCGATGATCAACGCCGATATATAAGGGTGATAGACAAAAGAAGCTCATGATTATCGAGATATGCGAGAGAGTTTAGTTGAGATTGATTCTGATCGGAGTTCATCATACTCTCGGCCTTATTATAGCTCTGATGCATTATATGGTGATCAATCATATCCGACATCGGGGACGTATGTTTATCCTTATCTCTGCATTCCGATTCCAGATGGCGCAGCCTTCATCCAACTTCCGGTGATGAATCGAAACACATTGATGGATATGTGGAGAAATCAATATCAATATTCCATGTCATGGGATAATTATTTGATTTGGGCATTAGAGAATTATGGGATTGATCTAAGCAAAATGTCGCAAGAACCAATGTTTTCATCTGATTCACGACACTCTTTTTGGTATTAGTAAAATAACATGTTATGATGTATCAATTTTAATTTAAGTTATTGATGTATCAATTTTCTTTAAAGAAAAATATATTTATTTACTTTTATCCCTTTGATATCAATTATTTCAAGAAAAAAAATCGAAATATACTTAACAATAAATATTTGAAATTAAATGAATAATGACCTTTAAAATAATTAAATATTAATATTTAAAAATATATAAAAAAGTATCGAACAAAGATCAAAGACGCGACGATATACGATATCGAACCGTGATCGCTCTTGGCCATCAATCAAACCTGTGACGGGCTCGACATTTAAAACCTTGGTGCAATGTCAATATTGGATGGTAATGAAGTTAATCTTATATGTTTTTGTATTTCGAGTTGATTGGTGGTGTTCTTATAGTGCATCAACCCCTAAATTAAAAACATTTGCAATGAAGATTTTGAACCTCACATGCTCTTCTTCAGGTCGTGAACGTAATTGGAGTGTTTTTGAACATATAAGTTGGAGTTTTTTCATACATATTAAAATTTATATTATGGATTTAACTTCTTTTAAATTTTTGGCAGATACATTCTAAGAAAAGAAATAGATTGTCTCAACAACGATTGAATGATTTGGTATATATCAAGTACAATAGAGCTTTAAAGCGAAGATATGACATGCAAGATAAGATCGATCCAATTACTTTGTCAGAGATAGATGATAGTAATGAATGGTTGATGGGAAAATTGGATGACAGTGATGAAGATGATGATAATGATTTTGTCTATGAAGGTGAAGATTTGCGTTAGAGTGATGTAGCACAAGCGTCTGGGGTTGGTGAAAGTGCATATGACTTTCGATCTCAAAATACGTCTACTTCAAAAGGAGCATCATCATTTGCTTCAGCAAAAAGAAAGCAATCTTCAGCTCAAACTAGTCTTGCAGATGAAGAAGAGATCAACCTTGATGATGAAACTGATGAAGAAGATACCGATGGATACAAATCAAGCGACAGAGCTGATGACGTAGATTTGGAAAATGAAGATGAAGATGATGATTATTTTGATATTTGATAATTTGATACTTGATATTTTGATATTTGGATACTTAGTTTCTTGATATTTTAATATTTGGATACTTAGTTTGTTCATTTTCTTTATATCTTTGTTGGATGTTGATATCTACTTTGATATTTTGATAAAATACTTTGTTTATTGCATTTTTTCCCATAAAGCGTGCGCTTCGCTTTGCGCTTTGCACTTTAAACCCCAAGACCCTTGAGCGCTTTTTTACGCCTTACGCTTTGACAACTATGATGAAGGATATGGGTCTTACTGATAGGATTCTATGAATTAAATTTTTTAGAATATCAAAAGACTTGTTCTGAGTCAGTCTCATTATATGAATAAGATTCTTAAGAAATTTAATAAAGGAGATACTGCATTGGCATGAACTCCGATAGATACGAGTCAGCATCTATTGAAAAATCAAGAAGAGAATATCTCTCAGATAGAGTACTTCAGAGTGATCGGAAGTTTAATGTACTTAATGAGTTATACACAACCAGACTTAGCCTATACAGTGAATAAACTAAGTAGATTCACGAATAATCCCGGTGTTAAGCATTGGAAAGATATAACAAGGGTACTAAGGTACTTGAGGTATACTCGTGATTATGGACTACACTATACGAGATATCCTACTGTGATCGAGGAATACAGTGATGCAAATTAGATGTCTAATATAAAAGACTCAAAATCTACAAGTGAATATGTATTCACTTTGGTAGGTGCAACCATTTCGCGAAAATCTTCTAAGCAAATTGTAATAATTAGATCCACAATGGAATCTGAGTTTGTAGTCATTGACAAATATAGTAAAGAGGCTAAATGACTACAACAATCCTTAAAGGATATTCTTAGATGGTTGAAACATGTGCCGACAATTTACATACACTGTGATACCCAATCAACAATGGGACGAACTCAAAGTCATTTGTATAATGGTAAGTCTAGACATATATATAGTAGATATAATACCATTAGACAACTACACTCAACTGGTATTATCAATATTGACTATGTAAAGTCAGTGGCAAATTCGCTAACCAAAGGAATGAGATTGATGCCTATAGAACAAGTTGGTGCAAAAAAAACTCAACCTATGCTGATTGAAAATTTTAATAACTAGGTTTAATGAGACAATCTAACTACATCGATTAAGTAGATCATTATAGGGGAATTACCCAACATACCCAGTGATACTTATAAAGTGGAAGTTAAGCATACGATTTTTAATGATTCTTATGTTAACGAGCAGAGTACTGTGAGTTACTCTTAAGAGATCACCTATACGAAAGAGAAGTGAGACTGCTTCGGAGAAAATTAAAAAACACAATTCTTAGACCCTCTTATAGAATCAAGCATGTTCCTGGCTAATGACAAATATATCCAGAAAACTGAATTGTATAGGGGAGAGTCTTAGTTAAAATATATAAACGCTTACATGAACTACAAAACAGTTCAAAGGCATTCTACTGGTTAACTAGTGAACAAATATATCTTCACAAAAGAAGGTTCAAAGGGTAAAATTTATTTATCCTATACAAGACTCAACTGTTGAATGTTATAGTATACCTTTTTCCATACGTGTGAGAGATTAATAGAAATGTGAATGGAAAATGGGTGGATGAAATTGGGTTCTCATAAGGAAGTTTAATCTAACATTGGGAGTTTTATGACATTTGGATTGGTTTATATTGAATCACAACTTTGAATATTGTGAACATGTATGTGGAAGGGCTTTCTCTCTCTTGTTGTAAAAAGATGATAACGCTCGCCCCAAGTGCCCCTCAATGTCGACCACATAGCAATATGAAAGGATATAAATCACGATTGACCTTCGATTGTACTGATGCCTGGTCACAGTGGAGGGTAGGCACCCAGTTGATATTTCCACCCGACAGCGGGGATTAACCCTTGCTCACTTGTTGTAAATATACACTACGCTAGCCATCCGACTTTGCCCGTGGGGCGTGGAAGGGCTCTCTCTCTCACTCGAGCACCCAGAGGATGATACAAATTCAGGGCTTAGATTACACTGAACCCAAGTGACTCATGTGCGAGCGCTACTTGCACGCATTGAATGTCAGATCAACCAGGGCAAAAATTACCCAAGCAGATCAACTCATGTTTTGCCATCCGAATTAATTTTTTTCTCGCTTGCTCTCAAACGTAACGGATGCATTAACTGCCAAGCCTGAAACGGTCAAAAGTTAATGTTGGCTCCATAACTCCTGGGCAAAAACGGTAGACCATTGATGATCGACGGCCAGTGTTTCAAGTTAAATGGGTAAAGATAGTAAATGGACAGCCATTTAATGCTACCAAGGGTCGGAGCTTCTATATAAAGATGTTACGATCTCAGGCAGAAAAAAACAGACACAAAAGCATGTAGTTCATCTACCTTTATTAGGGTCATGTTCCTTCTCTTTGTTGCGTACTCCGCCATTGTATCCTAGAAAATACACGTCAGTTGTAATCTTAAAGCACCGCCTGAAGGGACGAATCTATTTTAAGAAAACTGTGTCAAACACAGGCCTTGGTAATTTCCCATTCGAACTTAGTCACTCGAACTTGGCAGTCGACACTCAAGTGTTCGATCACTCCCACACGAACTAAGCGTTATTTCCCGAGTACTCGACCTAGGCTTCGGTGTACTTGGCCTTACTTCTTGACCAATCGACCTTCACTTGGCAACAATCAACGTTTGAGAAACCAATTTTGAGCTCTCGACAGTCGGCTACTCAATTGACTTAGTTCTCAGGACTAGGTGACCACTCGAGCTCAAATAGCACTCGACATTAGGGCAACTCAGCCTTGCACATCCCACTCAAGCTCGGGAAATGCACCTCACTCACTCGATACTCAACCAACCTCTGAACTTCTCAGTTGCGAAACGCAACAAGGCTAGTGTTACAGTTAATTTTGATTTCAATTCTGTAATTTCAAATTCAAACTATTCCCTTATAACTCCAACGACAATCTTAAACTTTAAAATTGTTTAATAGTTGTAACATGGATTTTGTGACTCTAGAAATATCAAATATCATAAATTTATAAAATGCAAGCTAATTTTACGACCAACCTATGCCCTAAATTTGGCATTGTGCTGACACAATGGCCACAAGCTGCTAATTTTCAAATTAGTTTGCAACCAAAATTTAAGGGCCATTGAGCTTCTTTAGGTTCCTATAGCTTTAATAAGAGTTTCAATAGGGTTGTGACTCTAAAAATGTTAGCATCCTTAAATTTATGAGGGACTAGATATTTGTAAATGGAACTTGAAACTTGGCATTGTGCTGACATAAAATGGCTACCAGTTAATTTGGGGAAATAAGTTTGCAGCTAAAATTTGACAAGGCATGAGCTTTTTGGTTCCTGACTTTAACACAAGCTGTAGCATGAGTCTAAAAATTTAAAAATCATGCACTCTAGAGATAATGAACATTAACCTTAGGGGTATTTTAATAATAGACTGAGACTAAAAGGAGTAAAATGTGATTCCAAAACCTTGGAAGGAATTTCAAGAAAGGCAACAAAATATGGGAGGCAAAATGAAATTTTCTCTAACAATTATGTAAGATTTTGTACTGTTATTTCTAAATTTGTGAAAAGGGAACTGACCTATCCTCGGTTTGCAGAAATACGTCCAATTTATGAACAAAAGCATCAAATAATGAAATAAATGACTGGATAAATATGTAGAATCCAACTAGATAAAACATATCAACAACCATCATCTTGCTCCATTGCCTCAATTTCGTCTTCAGAAGAGGCCCAATCACCATTTGAGTTTCTACGTGATGAAACTATATGATTCAACGCAGAGATGAGAGCTTCAGCATGAGCTGCACTATCCGTGAAATCAGCAAAAGTTCGTTTAGGTGATAGAGAACCTACACATCAAAACACTTAAGTTACTTGATCAAATACACATAAGAACATAATAGATTGTAAAGATTAACTAGAAGCCAGAAGCCTACCATCATCATCAACAATATGATGGAAAGGTGTCTTTGGTTCCATTATTTTCTGTCTCACTGGTTTTTGTGCTTCAATTTCATCCAAATTTTCTTGATTCCATCGGACTCTACCCTTTCTAGAATATAAAAAATAAAAAATTGTTTTGGTCATTTGATGAATCATATGCCATACATCAGTATCAGGGACGTAATCTAGTAACTGAATTCATATGCATATCTATTGATAGTTCAAAGGAAGATGAAGTATAAACATAGGTAATCATGATTTGTCAAAACAAGTTTCTTAAAATTAAACTTCACTTTGCTAGCCTGTATGGTGTTTCTGTTGCATATGCATATGGCAAGGAACAAACAATGGAAGAAATAACATAAAAGAGAACAGAATAAATCAAAGCACATGGATGCCCAGTTCTTTGGAAGTAAGACACGAGCAAAAAGGAATCTAAAGTTCAAGAAATTCAAAATTTGGAATAGATACAGTGATAGAGAGGCAAAAGGCTCAACAAATATTGTGCAATAATTGCGACTATATGAGAAATTTAATCAGCTCAAACAAGTGATATTATCTACAAAGAGACATAATCACCAATAACTTTCAGACACCACAGTTAATCTCAATTTTCAAGTTTTATTAGGTTCAACAGTTTATAATCAAGATATTTAGGAAACACTATACTATTTATATTCAAAGACAGGTTTAGGGTTTACCACATAAACCCTAACTTTCTGTCAAGGATGAATATTCTAGAGGTCAGCCTCTAAGTATGTATAAGTTATATTTTGGATTTACCTAATACGTGAACCAGCAAAACACCATCTACCTATAGGATTAGTAGAGCAAAGCCAAAAAAAGGCATGTTTCCATCATGGTAGCTTAGGTTGGATTTGATGATAATTTTTACAACTCACTTTTGTTAGCATTTGGTATGTAATTGAAAATCTACATGCCTCGTGCAATTAATACATATACATGCAGAAAAAATGAATTTAATTAAAATTTTAATCAATGTAACCAAACATGATTTAGTTAATCTGAATAACACTGGTAATATAGTCTTGCATAGCGCTCAATGCAGGATAGGATTCATGTAGCCAACTCCAAACCGTTGGACAATATGGCTTGATGGCAATGACAATGGTGATAGATAGAAAAAACTAAACGAATAAATTTCATAATTAAAGCATTAAAATTAACAAAGCTTATAAAAAAATGGTCACTAACCTCATTCTTTGTGGATTGATATGTCCATGCACCAGAAATGTCGATTTATACTTGAACAATCTAGAAACATGGAACTGTCAGAAGTTAACTTTTGATGAATTTTAGAATGATTCAGGTGTATAAATAATCATAATCAGATAAGATATACATAACTAGTGAACTAAAGAAAGCTACAATCAATCACTTTGAATAGATATTTGAAGACATCCTCTACAAAGGCTTGGAAAACTTAACATTTTGTCCATTTCTCTATCAAAATTATGCATCAGTTATCCACATTAGTCATATGGAATTTCTTCTTCCAACCCACTTGAAGAAGATGGCAACATCACACAGAATGATTGTTTTTACATCAACAATGACAAATTAAACCTTCAAACACCTGACTGACAAAATTACTTTAGATACCAAGAAACTCTGTTATAGCACAATTTTTTAAATAAAAATAGAAAAATCAAGTCAAACAGTAAAGAAGATATCCTGCAAGCCTTATAGCAAAGAGAACAAAACCCCCCAAAAAATATTAAAATCCATCTAATCTTGATTAGAAAAACAAAAGGCAATCAAATGGATTATAAGCATTATAAGACATCCTATTCATAAGAAAATTAATTATAGAAAAGAAGAAAGTCGATACATTAGCTCGAAAAACCTAATATTTGGGTTACGATCAAACAAAACAAGTGAATATGCGCAAAAGCTAGATCTTTCCTTCGCTCATCAATCACAAGGCCAATGGAGGTAGCTCCATGAGATGATCGGTATCCTTAATAGGTAATCGATCATTCACTACCCGCCTATGGGAGGCGCCGCAGCGATCAGGCGAGATGCGGCAGAGGCAAGTAGGAAGGGGTAATGGGTAAAAAGATAGGATAAGATTGAAAGAGAGAAAGGGAGAATGAAGGGAGGCGGAGGAGAAGAGGCGTACCGGAGAGACGCGGTGGTGGTGCGGAGGCAAGGAGAAGAGAGAGGCTTGCGGAGGTGGGGCGGTGGTGGTGGTGACGATGCGCAGCGCGAACGATACGGCCATGTTTTTTTAAAGATGAAACTAGGAATGCCACTTTGGAGGAAATACTTTCTTTTTAAAGAAAATTAGCAACATATTCGCTCCATTTTTTAAATATATCAAAATTACCATATATTTTTCATTAAAAAAACCTTTATTGGGTATTATTATAACAACTTTATCCAAAATAATTACATTGTGTATAATAATTTTATTTAAAATTATTATAATATACATAAAAGAATTTAACTAAAATTAAGAAATCTACATTATAATAGACATACTTAACGGATCGATTAAATCCGGAATCGAGTCAGAATCAATCTGTTAAATTCGAAATTCAAATCAATTCGGATGGACCGGTTCTAAAATCAAACTGGAACTGTTCTTATTCCGGTTCAATTCAGTTCTAATTGATTTCAGAACCATTTCGAAATCGGTTCGGGTTCCGATGTCAATCTGGTTTCGATTGCTGATTTAAAGATGAAAATTTTTAACATGCTAATATGTCTACAAGATTATTTTGCGATAGAAAAAAAAAGAATAGGATCACGGGGCTGTAAACGAGTCAAGTCAAGCCAAGCTTTGTAGTGTTCAGACTTGTTTGATAAGATAATCAAGCCGAGCCGAGCCGAGCCTAAAATTAACCAAACTACTGAAAAACCTGTTCAAGCTTTGCTTGGTTTTTTTTTTTTAGCTTGAGCTTGGCTTGAGCTTGAATTGAGTTTGGCTTGTTTAATGGGTATCAAGTTTCTAATCAAGCTTGATTCAAGCTTGAATCAAGCTCTTTTCAAGCTTGTTTAAATTTGATTTATTTAAATGTTATCAAGCTCTTAAGTCAAACTTGTTTATTTATTTAAAATTTTACTAATTTAATCCTGGTTGAAAAATGAGTATAAATAAATTCAAAAATAATTTTTAAAAGATTATAATCATAAATCGGCTTGTTAATGTTCACGAACACTATTCACGAACACTGTTTACGAACACTGTTCACGAACATTAACAAGCCGAATACATACGTGTTCAAGCTTGTTTATTTAATTTATCAAGTTGTTCAAGCTTGTTTATTAATTGACTTTGATGCATATTGAACGAACGTAAACGAGCTCTTACCGAGTCGAACACCAAGCTCGTTCATGAACGCTTGGTTCATTTACAGCCCTATCACCAACACGTTAAATGAATTTGGAAGCTCAAGTTCGAGGAAGGTGGTTCGAAACCATTTTGGAATTGATCCAGAACCGTTTCGGAATCGATTCGGAACCGGTCCAGATTGAATTGGTTTCAAAGTTAAAATTTTTGGAACTAGAACCAGTTCGGAATCAATTTTAAATCGG
This sequence comes from Wurfbainia villosa, assembly GCA_025175895.1. Classification (NCBI taxonomy): domain Eukaryota; kingdom Viridiplantae; phylum Streptophyta; class Magnoliopsida; order Zingiberales; family Zingiberaceae; genus Wurfbainia; species Wurfbainia villosa. The sequence continues at coordinate 12,960,792 of CM046001.1, read as the reverse complement.
TTTGGACCGATTCCAATATCGACGAATCCGGAATCGATTAGAATTTAATCGGAATCGAAACTAAAGAACCGATAAGCATGTCTACATTATAATAATTTTAAATAAAGCTACGACTATAATATTAAAGGAAATTCAGTTAAGTTGAAATAATTTTGATCAAAATAAAATAATTTTAACTAAGTTTTAAAGGATATTTTTAATATAATAATATTATATATGTAGTAATTTTAATCAAATAAGAATAAATTTTATTTTATGTTATAATAATTTAGTCAAATTTGCTATAACAATTGAAATAAAGATTTTTATAATATGGTTTAATATTACTAAAAAAAATTGAAGCACAATTTCACTGATAATAAAAATAAAATATTTTTTATATTTTTCTCAATATTTTAATAGTTTTTTATCTCCCTCGAATTTTTTTTTTTTGAAACATTCTTTAATATTTTTATTTGGATATTAAAATGATCCTTTTCTAAAATTAAAATACTTATTTTATTATTTAATAATAATTAAAATGTTTGAACAGTGACATTTTAATCCTAAAATTGGAAACTATTAGAAAGTGTTTATACCATTGATGGAATATTGAAGTATTTTAAAATTTTATTAAATAATGAGCTATTTTAAAAAATTAAGACAAAAAATAAAATGATTTTTTTAATAAAATTATTATGGAATGTCCTTCAATATCAAGTGCCTAATACATCCCTTGAACCATTCTAATATTTTCATTTCCTTATAGTTAAAAGATATTATATGAATGATTTCACTTATCGACATTAAGTACTCCATGTGTCTCTCTTCCTCTTTCATTACAACATGCAAAATTGTCTTTATTACTCTCACATATGGCCCTCCGAGCTATGATGCAATGATCGAATATTCACACAGATGAAACTTGAAGACTTGAATTATCGATTGATAAAAAATAGAAAAAAACCTCTTATTTTCATCTAAAAAGATATTTTATATTAAAAATATATATTTTTCATTTCAAAGACATTCTTATTATAGTAATGTTGCAAAAGTTTTGATCAATTATTGTTATAATATATTTATAATCCGAAATTTAAAACCTTAAAACTGCTCTCAAGTTAACTAAACTTGCTCCAACTTCCATGTGAGTTTTAGTCAATATTATTATAATATATTTATAATTATAAATTCTACAGTTGGTTCTTATGTTAGTAAAAATTGATTTAAATCTGCTTTAACATTTGTTAAAACTAAGCAATTTTGATAAACATTAAAACAGTTTTTAAGATTTAGAGGTGTGGGTATATTATACGTATGTTTGGTCAAAAATTTTACACTCAAAGTAATATTTAGGAATTAAAAATAACCCTTTTTATTTATTTTTTGAGTATATGATATTCTTTTATAATAATAAAAAAAAAGGGGATTGTCATTTTAGTTTTTGCTCAAAATTTATTGGTAAATACATGCATATTTTATGTTAGCCAAAAATGAATTCGTGGATAATCAATTGCGTTGGTGGTTTGTTGGTCAGTGGGCTTGCCTCGTCAAAACCTGCTAAGTCTAAGGGTGTTCGCTTGATTTGAGAGGAGGTGAAGGGAGTATAAATAATGGAAGGGGAAGGGAGCAAACGAGTTGATCCATGGTGGGACGAGCTAATCCGTTATTAATTCAACTTTTAGCGGAAAGGGGCGGGCCGATCCATCATTTTGACGGATTAAGAAATCTCCAATCCAATCCAAGATGGGTTACGGATTATGCGGGTCAATCTACGCGCCACCAAACTTAAAAAACCATATCTAAAATTACTATGGTATTGAGAGTTCATGGCGATGATCGATAAGATACAAATGAAGTATCATGATTAAAAAAATAAATATTTGAAGTAATTAAAATCTTATAATTAAGATTTAATTATCGATCGACAAAGTTGAGTACCGATATATTTTATTTTTCTAATGATCCAAAATATTCAAATCTTGATAATATATAAATTTAAATTTTTACTCCTCTAAATAGATATCTAATTGAGATTTTTTAGTTCTTATAATTATTTGACTTTGATATGTCATCATTTTCTATATCTATTGGAATAGTAATGATAAGATAATATAAAACAATTAAAGTATAAAAAAAAAATACATATTAGAGTACATCAAATATTATTTTGTTCTTTCCTCTTAATTTCTCTTATACTTTATTAAGGTGTATATGTGATAGAAAAAGATTGTGATGGTGAAAAACTTCTCTTATTAATTAATATTAGAATATTAGTAAAAAAACTTATACAATTTTATTTTCACAAGTTCCATCTTTTGACATTTCTCAACCCGCAGATCAATCCGTGCCTACGGCGGGCCGACTCGTTTAGACCCACAATCTGCGCGGGTCGATCCATTTAGGCCTGTCAAAATGACGAGTTAATAAAATTTCAATCTAATCCGTCTAAATTATTTGATGGGGCGAACTAACCCGATGAAACTAACCTAACTCAACAGGGGAGGAGAGTAAAAGGGAAGCTTTTGGAGTGTAAAAAAAAATTATTTTTTTAATAAGAGGAATATAAGTTATATTCCCTTTTCCTTTCCTTATTTTTTTTGGAAATAAAATTTATTTATTTTTTCTTTCTTATTTATATTTTATTTTTCATTATTTACATTTTATTCACTCCCTTCCAAACATAATCTAAGAGTAGTACGAATTAAGATAGTCGAAGGAGATCATTAATATGATAATTTTATATATATTTTTTTTAAGTAGCACGAACTAAAATCAGGCTAGCTTAGCCAAAATTTTGAGCAGGATGATCTTTGTTTTACACTAGTTCTTCGAGTAGACAACTTTATTTATTACGCTAGAATCACTAATCAACTGTCGCTCGGATGTGTAACGATAAAAAATGAAATAATTTTTCATACAATCAAGATTTAAAGTTTAGAGATTTTCGCATATATAAATTAGATGTTTATAATGCTCAAATTATTAGTAATATTTGGCTACTATCAGTATTTAATTGTGCCTTTTGAATTCACTTTGATGGTCGATTGAAGTTTTTTGTCAGATCGGTACCGTTGAAAATGTGAACGGAAAAGGAGGTGGATGGACGAAGAAGATATCACTGTGTATGAGATTTCAATTTCATATTGAAAATTTTAAGATTTAATAATTGATTTATATTATTTCTATAAATATGTATATTATGAATAAAAATATGGAAAGAGATTCTCTCGTTAGTTCGAGGACTTGGTCATTCGATTGATCGAGATACTCAATAGTTTGACCATAAAAATTTGACAGCTCAATTTGACCTTTCGGATTCAACAACTCAACTCGACCACTCTTTCAAAGTCAACCAACTAGATCTTCCATCTATAAAATTTAGTTAAATCATAAAATTTGAATATCTAAATTATTAAAAAATGAAGAGAATAATAAATCAACTAATGTTTTTTATTTTAAAAAATTCTGCTTTCGCCTATTGAATATAATAGATATTTGTTTGAAACATCATATTGATGGAAATTTCAAATTCATAAATTCTAAATTACGACAATAATTTTATTCAAAATTTTCTAATTATATCTGTTAAAAACATATGCGTACATCTTATTATATGTCAGGTGTAATTCGAACTCAAAATATATTATTTTATACTAATAAAATTACCCAAAACACCAAGGCGTCGATCCCTTTGATTCCTTCCGTCCGGAGTTACTCCTCATTCAACGCGGCCAATATGCCCCTAGTGGAATCAAAATCGTACCTAAATTTTGAAAGATCTAATTGAATTTTAAAAAATATATTGATGAATTAATTTTTGAATCTTTTATATTATTTTTTGAACGAAGAATTTAAACAATTTTAAAAATGAATTCGAGATTATCACCTCTCTTATTTCACATCAAATATGATGCCGAGTGGAATGCATATATTTATAAGGATGGACAACATGGAACAAATAAAAATGTATTATTTCTTTTGGCCTCGAGGAACGAATAAAAGTTGTATGAAAGTTTTACCTTATGCCAAAAAACTAATTTGTATTATGACTATCGGCGCAAGGATGAAAATGCACAAAAGACATGAAGATGAAGTATACAAGACTTGTCCAGCGATACAGTCCGTCCTAATTTTAAAATTGAACCATAAGATCCCGAGTGAAGTTTAAAAATTGAATTTATTTTCACCATAAAATTTAAAAATTAAATCTTATTTAATATTAATTATTTTTAAACTCTGGACGAGAGCCCAATATAGCCCTTAAGCAGCAGATGAAATTATTAATCACACATTCTTTGAATATTCCACTAGTAAAAGTTGTTGAGATAGTAAAAAATAAAATTTGATGCCATCCAAAAGAATGATATGAGTTTTTCATTGTTCCTGCAAGGACGACGTGATGGTAAAACAGAGTGTTGTTTGTAAAATTGATTGAATTCGATGTCGGATGAGGGGGTCTAAAATCCTCTCTGATTTCATATGGATCTTTTCTTACCTTGTCACAGTATTAAGGAATTTTATTCTCTCTGCGATTTAGCTTCCTCTTGTCAGTGTTCTGGGATGGATGACAGAGAACTACTAATTGAATAGATTCCTTAACTTTTGCAACTGTGAGTTTTTCATCGACATATTCAAGATAGTAATAGATTGACCAATACATTATTTGATAATATCTTATATAAATTTTTTTATCCGTCAAGTGTAAAATAGGAAAGGGGGCATTCTATCCAAATAGAGAATGTTTGTTAAGATTGATGCATGTATTTTATTTTTTGAGCGTTTAAATTATATATAATTTTTCTCTTGATAGTAATAGAATTTATTTTTCTAAAAAAAAAATAATTCGCCCCCATCACCACTAAATATTATTATTCTCAACTCTATTATGATCGCGTTGTTATTATTAGGATTAAATTTAATCAAAAAGATATTTCAAATGTTTAGTTTTTCAAATTATTTTCCAAAAATTTACTTTTTAATATCTAAATTTTTAGATTCGGTTAATTTTGAATGCCTTGACAAATAAAAATATACATAATATTATTTTGTTTACTTAATAGTCATAAAGGAAGAAAATGAAAAAAAAAAATTGTTTTTTTAATCTGTATCATTAAAATAATATTTCTTTGTCAAATTTTATGAAAAGGATATAGTCTAAAATAAGATAATTTGACTCTATTGATGCAGCACACAGTGATAAAATATTTAAGAAAATTCGAATTCTAAACGAGATGAATACGTTAATTTTTTAAGTGCGTATAGAATATACTCTAAATTTATTTGAATGAATTAAAATTAATCAAATAAAATTTGGACATAATATATAAAAACAGGAGCTCTTTTAAAGATTTATTCTTCCGGTGTAAATTTTTAATTGGATAAAATATTCTTCGTTATTTATTTTTGTTTCATTAGATATGAGATCATGGACACTTAACATTTATGAAGAACGCATCATTTTTTATCTCAAAAAACTTTTTTAAAATATCATAATCGAGAAATATTATCTTGAGCGTCAATCAATGTGCGAATTATGTGCAATGTCATCTCAATTGTCTATTTGACAGAGAGATATATTAAATAGAAAATATAATATTTTTCTTCTACGATTTTAATTAAATTTTTGAATCCATGGTCGTAAGCATCTTTTTTTAATTAAATTGTAATTGAATTTTGATCAAAATTTAAGCTGCGACGAAACATAACATTCTCGATTATAATAAAGATTTTTTTTTCTGCCTAATAAAAATCTCCCAACATGGCTCGCGTACTCCGCCGCGAAATGACATATTGTCTGTTTCCCCGGCCAATGCCTCCTCTGATACTTAACGGATTAGTTTAATTCGAAATCCAAGCGGAATCAATATGTTAAATTTGAAAATGAAATCGATTCGAAAAAAGATTTCGGAATCGAATCAGAACCGTTTCGATTCTGATTCAATTCGATTCCAACCGATTTAGAATCTATTTGGAATCATTTTTAAATCAATTCGGAATCGATTTTGATTCTGATTTGGATTTAGTTTCGATTACTAATTTAAAAATAAAAATTCTTAATATGTTAATATCTCTATGAAATTAATTTATGATAGAAAAACAAATAGAATCATCAGTACGTTAAATGAATTTGAAAACTCAAATTCAAAAAAGATAATCTGAAATTATTTTAGAATCGATCCGGAATTATTTCGGAACCGATTCGAAGTCGAAATTGATTCGAAATCGATTTTGAATCGATTCGACTCGATTCTAACGGAACAGACCAGAACCGAACTGCAGAACCGATAAATAAATGCCTAATCTCCTCTGCTGTCGCCTCCTCTCCGGCCACTTCACCTTTCCCCGAATCCGAGTTCCCTATCCGAGATCAAAGGTTTTCGGAACGCCTCTTCCCCCTCCTAGGGGTGCCTGTTCCGGGAGCTGGCGGCACTCCCGAGCTCCCTCCCCGATCTCGTCCGGGTATGGGCATCTCCGCCCACCTGGAAATCTGCGATTGCAGCAACCTCTTCATATTCATCGTTGGGTCCCCCATTCTATTGTCCGGGCTTACGATTTCCGGCATGGGATCGGCCTTCCTCCTGGAGATTTTATCATGGAGAATTCCTCATTGTAGCGGCCTACTTTGTCATCGGAAGTCTGAAATTATTTATTTATTTTTCGTTTATGGATATTTGGAATCACTAGCTTTATTCTCGAACGGGGGCGATCTCTAGGGTAGCTTTTCTGTGTCGTTACTCAGGGCATTTTTTCCTGGAGACGGTTCCCTGTTTGATAGCCTTGAAGTTTGATTGCCAAGATTACTAATCAAGTTCCACTGTAATTGTTGTCCATCATCAGCCATCAGTAAAGGCATTCGCTCATAGTAGCTCTTTGACTGAGTGATATGCTTCGTGCTTTCTCTAGAACCTGTCCTTTATGGTTCGACTTTAGGCATGTGGGTAGTCAAATAAGTGGTTCGGCGCAGCAGTCTAAAAGTTTGCGTCCATATATACTAGAAGGCGAGCATATTGTAATTCTATAGTCAGTGAAGCAGGATTCAAAGAAGAATTTTTAAATAAACTTGTTGGTACATTCTTTTAGTCGTAGCTTATAACACTTTATATATTTATATATGTTCTGTTAACGTAGGAGCTTAGTATCCTGCTTTGTTGCTTACCTTTTTTTCTGCCTTCACGGGCAAAGTTCTTCCACTTAATGGGTTCAAACCACCAATTGTCCTGCTCCTCCGGGCCATGCCATTTTGGTGGACCGCTCGCAATGTGAGAGTCCCAATGAGGTAGGAGGATCTTGGGTAAGGTCACAAAATGCTGCAAATGGATGGCTAATCGGTTCTGTTTGCTCCCTTCAAGGCTTACCTGCACCAAGTCACAAAGTTAGTTTTACCTGCACTGACTCCTGTTTACCTGTTCTTAGCTAATAGAGAGCTTGGGGGTCATCAAGCTGAACTAAAGAGAAGGGCAAACAGGTTCCTTTCGCCGGTATCTAGTAATACTAAGTGGTGAAGGAGACCAAACTCTTTGTACTCGACACTCCAAGAAATACTGTAGTTCTATACAGGCGGCTTATCTGTATAAAATACAACCTCCATGTCCTAAAAATCTTGAGCAAACACACAGAACGCATTTTGACCCTTTTCAGCATACGAAAACTAAATTAACATGGTTACAGTCTTACAGATTCTTTTTTTTTTTTAGTTTATTTTATATGGTTACCGAAGTAATGAATTGCTGAAGTTCTTGTATCAGGAAAAGCTAATTCTATTATCGATAAGTGGCTTAAGTTTGATTCGTTGCATACACTCTTTTGCAGGTATCATCGAATCCTCCAGTCAATGAGAGTGAGGATAAGTTCTACATGGTGGAGTAGGAATTCTTACAATTTAGAAATGTGCAGCAGCATCAACCTGTGCAACGCATGAGAGCGAGCTTTATTAGCTGATATTGCATACTATCGCCGCATCAAGAAGAACTTATTTCAATAAAAAAAAAAAACTTTAAGAATGGATATTTGCAGGAAAGCTGATTCCCCCCTTCTCATGAAGCTCATATTTTCATGCCATCAAATTGGAACTACTAATATGCTGCTCATCTACCATAAATCAGTGGTTCCTTGATATTCCATGGAATGGAGAGTACTGCAACTTAAACTTCCAATTCCTATTGTTCAAGTTATTCAGGTAAGTTCGACACCACAAACTAAAAAGACGACCGAGAAAGCAAACAAGAAAAAGGGGTGAATCAACACATACATTCTAAATGCAGGTCGACGGCAGAGCCAGATTTTGAGTTCCAGGTAGTCGGGCCGGAAGAGAAACAATGGGGAGAAATGTCATATTGATAACATCTAGTGCTGAAGAAATGGTGTTCACCCAGTCTATATGATTTCGAGCAAGATCATCACCACCCTTCCTTCTGAAGACGACAGTAGCATCCTGCATATAAGAGGAAGCGTCACTCGGTCAGTATGGAAACACTTATAACATTAGATTTAATGTCGAACAAAAAAACAACACATTTTATTATATCCCATAACATAGACTGAGTTAAAACTCGATTCAAATGAAATGGTGACTAAAGTGATCAGAAAGAATTCAATCATAAGTAGGTTTCCTAAAGAAGATTGTCAATTTCTCATGTCAAATTTTGTTTTATTTTGTTTGCCCGAGCAACTACTCTCTAGTTCCTTTGACTCTTGTAATCGTCAAACTAGCTCTTTCCTATTGTTTCCATTTCTTGTCAACAATTATGTGGTAGGGACTAGAGGTAAACTAGTTACTAATAATTAGATTACTTTATATGCATCTCTAATAAATTATCGAAATTCAAAACTACTCTAAACTATTATATCGTGTTATTATGTCAATGAATATCATGTCATACTAATATATATATGACCCCTTTGACATGCTATGTTTGTTATTTTTTGAGCTTTTGTTATGCAATATAATGTTCAACCTCAAGATTCTACCCTCACTAAGGATTCGATTTCCATTGTTTGCACTCTTGCATGTCAATTAAATCATCTTTCAAGTACAGAACAAACCTAAACACCTCATTATGAGAAAAAAAAAGGTGATCACCTTATGCCTTGTAATTTTTTAAGTCCTTGTGATGCGGTACAGATTTTTCTTTCCCGATTTTAAGCTATTGAGGACAAGTTCTCTCCGACCGTAGCAGTAAATCTTCTCATTCTCTCCAATTAAAGTTAACACAGGTCAAACGACTATCGGAATATCGACTACGACCCTCAAATGCTTAAGTTAGAGCTTGTTGCATGAAAGAAGAAGAAGTGAATAGTAATAGTGAAATGCAGTAGTATAGAGAAAACAAATGTAAGAATCCCCAACCCCTTTCTCCATCTTCCTTTTCTCCTTTTTTAGCCTCTTCTTCCCCACGACCCTTTGGCGATGCCCTAGGGTCGGTCGTTGCGTAACAACCTACAGAAATGATCCTCCACGTGGAAAGTCATGCGGGTCGAAGTGATGATGTTGTTAGGCCATTAGAAAATGACTCATGTAAGGAATCTTTCGTGGGGCCTATAAGGCGTCCTCAAACAGTTATGGAAAAAGAGTGATGTGTATGAATGAGTTCTAACAAATTGTTGAAGGAATATTTTATGAGATTCTCACATTAACTGACCCGTTACTCCTTTCCTCGGAACTGATCTCATGCTAATTGACTTATTATGATTTACTCCGCCAAGGTTTAACCCCTTACTCGTCCTTGAGTCATTCCTCTCTTGCCTCGGCATTCGGTCTGCCTCCCGAGTTAGTTATTTTCCAACTCAGTATTCTGTCCGCTTCTCGAATCGACTCTTTTGATTTAACACCCCGTTTGCTCTCCGAGTCGCCACTCTCCTGACTCGGCTCTCTGTCTACCTCCTGAGTCACCTCTTCCTTGGCCCGACACTCTACTTACTTCTCGACTTGTCTTTTTCCTGACTTGACACTCTGCTTACTTCCCGAGTCGCCTTATTCCTGACTCAACACTCTGCTTACTTTCTGAGTCGTCTTCTCCCTGACTCGGCACTCTGGTTGCTTCCCGAGGTATCTCCTCCTTGACTCGGCTCTCTTCCTATTTCCCGAGTCATCTCCTCCTAGACTCGGCACTCTGCTTTCTTCTCGAGTCGCCTCTGCCTTGACTCGACACTCCGTTTTCTTCCCAATCGAGTCGCCTCCTTTCTAACTCGACACTCTGCTTACTTCCTGAGTCGTTTCCTCTTGGACTTGGCTCTCTTCCTGCTTCCTGAGTCGTCTCCTTCTTAACTCGAAACTCGGCTTGCTTCCCAAGTCATTTCTTCCTTTACTCAGTACTCTCAACATTTAGCCATACTATTATAGTATCACCTTGCATAAATTTGAGATCCTCTTGTCATCCAGGATATGATTATCACTGCTCAAAGATGCAGCTCTCTTGTCTCTAGATAAGTAACGTGCATTTCATTATTTCTAACTAGAGATGGATTTACAGATCATGCAATCTAATAATCTGACAGCGATATGAATCATGTAACACTGCCTACAAGGGGACAAAAGGAACTGATCTTGTCTTAATTTGTAGTTCAAGGAAGCATCATGTAACACTACCGAGATGAATGCTGTTGCTTCAAGTACACCTGCAACTGTGACCGATGTGATTTTATGAGTGCCCAAGTTCTCAATGAAGCTGAACAACAAGGGATAACCCAATGGTCAGAAAAGAAGTGAAAAATAACAATCGCAGATGAAGTTCAACTCAGATAGTATATAGCTTTCACAATGACGGGAATCCAAAGTCTGCAGATTATAGATTCAGAACTCGATCCATTGTCTGAAAGAAAGAAACATGAAAAGAAAAGGAAAAAAAAAAAAAAACTCATTCAGACGCAAAGCGGTGGGGCATCCCAATTGCAAAGAACAGCACGCTTGGCATCGGACTTTTGTACTTGCTGAATCAATTTTGCAGGACCCAATAAAACTGTACATAGAGTTAAAGCTTCCGAGAGGAACTGCAGTGCTCAGACATCTGAAATGAACGAACAGAAAACCTAATGACCTGATCAGAAAAAAAGGATATTAACAGAAAAGAACCATTTGTCATTCACAGACAATGGGCTAAATCCGACATGATATGAATGGCTGCTTGGCAGAAAGAAAAAAATAATGACAAAAAGTTCCATCTTCTTCATTCCTGACAAGAATATGAACTGAAAGCATCATCCATTGGCATTTTAATCTAACTCATAAGGGTGCAGTGAATATAACAGAAGTTGCTATGCTAACCCAAAACGAATTGATATATTTTCAAATTCAAAGTGACTAACAGTTACATAATCAAATAGTTTAAGTAATCCTATTTCGCTTCTGGAAGAGTACGTACTAATGAATCGAATGGAATGATCACTCGAAGAACTTTCTAATTCTGGTCATCGGTATATATGATCGACTTGAAGATTATTAAGAAGAAATCCGAAGAGAAAAGAAATCAGGCGATTGCTGAAATTTCTCAGATCGAGTGGCAAAAGAAATTTTTGCGCTAAACACAGAAGAACTTGAATATGTTTTTTAATGGAGAAATGAAGCACTTAACCTGCTCCAGCTGATGTCCAAGGGAACATCTGGAACGACGATCTCGAGCTGTCGTCGTTGGTCGAAATGCGGCGATTTATCCAAAAAAAAATAAAAATAAAAATAATATATATATATATATATATATATATATATATATATATATATAATACTTTTATATTTATCAAATAACATACTTAATTTCTATTTTATTCTTTCATCCAAACAGACTTGTACTACTGTGATATTGGAATTACAAATTCCAGCACTACTGTGATGCTGAGATTTGAATTCTCAGTATCATAGTGGTGGTGCAATCCGAGCACCACCACAGTGATGATGTAAATCTCAGCACTACTGTGGTGCAATTCCAGCACCACTACTATGGTGTTGAAAGTTATAGCACTACCACCGTGGTATTGAAAATTACAATTTCAACACCACAGTGGTATTGAAAGTTACAATTCCAACACCACAATGGTGCTGGGATTGCAATATAACTGTGGTACTGAAATTTGAATTCTTAGTACCATGTTCGAGGATTTTACTGTGCTGCAAATTTATTTGACGGAAGGGATAAAATAAGAATTAAATACGTTATTTAATAAATATAAAAATATGAGATATTTTTTATACAATTCTAAATTTTAGCTGCGCTGTTTGATAAATTACCGATAGAAATATCCTTCTGAGCATAAATCTGTCCATAAATCAGAATGCATTTTATTGGCAAGAATCTTGATTTTTGATCGAATTTTGAATACAAATATAAATTTTATATTTTATTTATTAATTATTTTTTATTTGATATTTTGTAATTATCACCATGATAATTATCATTGAATTTTTTATAATTGAATATTATTTTATTATCCTCTTCTCTTCTAACCTTTTATTTATTATAAAAGTAGGGTTTCTGTATCTCAAAGTTGACATTTGTATAACTTTTAGATTTAATAATTGTCTAATATACACTGTGTACTTCTTTATTTTTCATTTTGTATATTTTAAATTTTAAATTTTTACTGTAATATATGAATTTATTAGGTCTAATTTGAAATATGTTTTATAATATTTCTATATATTTTTTTTCATTTTATTTATTAACATATCAAAGTCTTCTAGGCTGCGTTTGGTAGGACGTAATGTAATCCAAGTTGTAATGTAATCTAAGTTGTAATGGAATGCAATGTAATCTTGATTACATTACTATGTTTGGATACAAATTGTATGTCATTTTGGATTACAAAGGTCATTACATTCTTTTATTTGGTGTCCATTACAAAGACGATAGGAATGGATCGACGACGATGACGTAGTCAACGACGACGATGACGACAGCCAACTAGCGATCGACGGGTCGGTCGACGACCGACCGACGACTGGTTGCCGGTCACCATCGATCGTCCGACGCCGACCGCTAGCCGTCGTCGGCCGATCACCGTCGGTTTGCCGCCCGACGATCGGTCCGCCACCGCGCTGATCGCTGATGGTCGGCCATCGTTGTCGCCGTCCGATAACTCACGCCGGCTACTCCCGGATCGGTCGTCGATCGGCCCATCTCGGCCGCCGATCGCCGATCGCCGGCCGGTCAGCCGGTCGGCTGTCGGCCGACCGCCGGCCGCCGTCATTGGGTCGTCTGCCGCCGCCGCTGCCGCTGCCGTTTGTCGGCCGATCGTCGCCGTCACCATTGTCGATTGCCGAGTACCGACCAAATAGCGTCGTCGATCGCCAAACACAATCTAAATCTCATTTGCATGCAATAAATCACATTTGCATGCATGCAAATGTAATTTATTGCATGCAAATTGGAAGCTTGTAATGTAATCTGGATTACATAAGTTTTGGTTTGTAATCCAGATTACAAAACTTTAGTGACTTTTGTAATCCAGATTACATTACATTACAGCTATAAGACAATAACAAATAAAGAAATGCATGTTGTAATGTGAGTTTAGGAAGTGGTGTTTGTATTAAATCTGTACGTTTTCTAGGAAGTCGAGGAGGACGAGGCGGGACCGCGGGAGCCTGGCGCCCCTTTGCAGTAGAGCAGCCGCGCGTCGCAGGTGACGTCGAACCTGCGGCCGAGTGCCTACGCCGCGTTCTTCAGCACCGCCAGAGGATCCGACCCACCCGACGCTTCTTCCGCCACAACCCAATCCATGCGCCGGAGCCCGCCCAGAAGCAGCAGGACCCAAACCCGTCGCACGAGGGAGCGATCAATCTCATCTCAACTCATCTATTCCTCCTCCTCGGTGCACCTCCTTGCCCAGCTCACAAAGGATCAAGCTTTCTCCGTCCGGAGGCAAAGAGAGGCGTGTTATATGGCTCGGAGTGGAGCCATGACAGTCGTCGCCGGAGAATTTTTCGGACCCCGGCGAGATATAAAAAAAAACATGGAAGACTCCTTCTAGAAGACAAAATTTCATTTTGCCCCTAGAATCTTTTCAAAAGTCTCCCCTTCGTTTAAATAATTACAAACCACACCTTCAGAGTTCACAAAAGATCATTAATCATCTATCTAAAATTAGATTATTATTTTTTAAAAAAAATGCGTTGAAAAATAATTTCAAAAATAAGCTTTTTGTCATCTCTTATTTATATTATTTGGTTTAGTTGACAACTAAATACAATTTTATTCCCCCTCACGAATAGCTCTTGAAAATAAATTTATCATCTTACGATTCAATTAGATCAAAGAAAGAGTTCATGCTCTCCCATTAAGTGTTCCATTACTCTTTTTTTTTCGTCTTTTCTTTTGAGCAATGAGCATCATCGATAACGAAGAGGTTAATGATAAAAATATAGATGCTAATTAATAGTTTTTTGGGCATTGCCAATTTTGATAAAATTAATCAAATGCAACTCTTTTAGCTCTTTCGATGGATGAGTCATTTGGGAGTCCCTCCCATGTTCTATCATAGGATGAGAAGCAAAGTAACTGTCATGTAAGCTCCAAGCAGCAATTTATGGTTTATTAAACTTTACTAATTAACTGAAAAATATTAAAACTCAAGGAGCAAAATGAAATTTTTCAGGGGTTGACCGGGTGATTGCTGGGTTTGTCAATGACGAAGTGATAATAAGTCTAAGCTAGCTCCCAAATGTAGGGACAACTATGGGGACCGGGTGATTTCTGTACTAGTTATTTGACCTTTTAATTTATCTCTCTCATATATAGGGACAACGATGAAATCCGTTAATATGACGGTTCTATATTTTTTTTTTCTTTTGATAATAAGCTGAAGCAGAGAATGAAAACAGTCGGTTTTGCTCAGCACATCCCAGAGAATCTACTGACATTCAAATCGACGAATTCGAAGAGCAAGAGACGAAGAGGGAAAAAAACAGAGGGCTTGACTTGACTCAGGTAGCGCGCATTACCTTCCAGAAAATCCGCTGAAAATAAAAAAATAATAAAAAAGAAAGTCAACGACATCAAAAATTTGCGAAAGGAAGGAAAGGGAGTGCGAATGTCTTCCAGTAGTTCGATTCGTCATGGAATCAGTTTCAAGGCGAGGAAAACTAAACGAAATCTAATGCCTGTCAGCAGAATTACAAAGATCAAAATAAAAAGGTCAAAGTAATTTAAAAAAATAGTTTAATTGGAAGGGGATTCAGTCTTATCTACGGTGTTAGAAGTCATCAATGTATTCAAATCATCGTAAATAAAATAAATTATAATAAATTTTTAACCTTTAAAATTAATAATTAGTATATAAAAGGATGACATCTTTATATTTATATTTACGAGGGATTGATCCGTTATCTGATTCAATCACGATCTAGTAAAAGTTATTTGTTGATGGATTCGTCAAAGATTTGATAGGATGGGAGTTGTAATTTTTCAGAATAAGATGGCTCTTGAGAAGTTTTTCGGAATTGGATGGAAAAAGAACCTTTGTAGTGTTTGATTTAGGGGTCTGAGAATGAGAGAATGAAATAATAGAAATATAAAATATTTTATTAATGGATTTGAGAATAATAATTTTGAAATCATTTTTGATTATTCAGGAAGGGACAAAATCCAAAGAAATGGATGGATTTAAAATTTATTTTCATTGGTGTTGAAATCTCTCAATCCTTTGATTGTTCGCCGCCGCCATCATCGCCGCCGTTGGCACCATGCATTAGTTGTCGCCACTCATCGCCTGCCTACGCCGCCGCCATCGCTTTGCCGCTCCCATTGCCACCGCTTGCTATCGCCCTCGTCGCTCGTCGTCATCGCCCAAATAATAGCATTGACAATCATATCTAATCCTAATTTATAAACTAAACAATAATATTGAAATAGTTAAACTCATTTTCATTTCAATATATTATCAAATTCTTTCATATTTCTATCTGTATACTCAAACCAAACGTCATCCTAGTAAGCGCATAACAATTTCAAGGGAGATGAAAACTATATGTTTCTTGTTTGTTGTAAGTTGTAAAGATTTTGTCTATTTAATTTGTTTTTTAAGAAAAGTTTATATATATATATAACGCTCCATACTCCACGCCGCTTTATCCGCGCTGTCGTCGCGTCGTCCAACCACTTCCGACCGTCGGACCGGGTGCAATCGACGCGCAACTCACCGGCGGTCCGACGAGGCTCGACATTCGATCGGTTAGTGTCCGGAATTCGACGCAAAACGGTCGGAAATGACCAAATCACGCGGCCGGCAGTGGCTTGCCTAGTGTCGGCCGTAATCGGGCCGGATTCTGACCGAATTACGGTCGGAATCCGACACCTGACGGGTCGGCGTCACCTGTCGGTCCGTCCGCTGCTGGATTCCGGCTGCGATTCAGTCGGAATCTAGCGGTGTGGTGGTCGAAATCGGGCACCCGATTCTAGTGGCCGATTTCGGCCGCCATTTGGCTGGCCAGCAGTCGAATCGTGGCCGGTCGAGTATAGCAGACAGACTGGCATCGGTTGTCGGTCCATTCGATGCCGGTCCATCCGCTGTCGAATTTCGATCGCGATTCGGCCGGAATCCGGTCCGATCGCGGTCGACAGTGGGTGCGTCACTGTCGGCCACATGATTTGGTCATTTTTCGACCGTTTTGTGCCGGATTCCAAGCGCTAATCGGCTAGAATCCGAGCCCCATTGGACCGCTAACGAGTTGCGCATCGATCGCTCCCAGTCCGGCGGCCGGAGGTGACCGGACGACGCGACAGCGACGCTGGCAGTGCGCGTGGGTCGACGTGGAGCACACGATTTCGGGCGCGCAGGAGATCAGTTATATATATATATATATACGAAAATGATCTACTGCGCGATGAATTTCTCCGCGCCCGTCCGCTCCACGCTGACCAACGCGCGTTGTCGCCACCGCACCGTCCAGCCACCGTCGATCGTCGGACCGGGTGCGATCGATGCGCAACTCGTCGGCGGTCTGGCGGAGCTCGAATTCTGGTTGGTTAGTGCCCGGAATCCGATGCAAATCGGCTGGAAATGACTGAAACACACGACCGACAGTGGCACAACCATTGTCGATCGCGATCGAGTTGGATTTCGACCGAATTGCGATCGAAATCCGACGCCGGACGGGCCGGCATCGGCTGTCGGTCCGTTCGCCACCGAATTCCGATCGGAATCCGGCTCGATCATGGCCGAAATCGGGTGCCCGATTCTGGCGACCGATTTCGGCCGCGATTCGACCGACCGAGTATACCGGACGGATCGACATCGACTGCCGATCCGTCCGACGTCGAATTTTGGTCGCGATTCGGTCGGAATCCGACCCGATCGCGGCCAACCGTGGCCGCATCACTGTCGGACACGTGTTTCGATCATTTTCGGTCGGTTTGCGTCGGATTCCGAGTGCTAACCGACCAGAATTTTTGCCCCATCGGCCCGTCGGTGAGTTGCGCGTTGATCGCACCTGATCCGACAGCGGGCGGTGGCCGAACGACGCGGCAACGACGACGGTAATGCGCGTGGCTCACGCGTGGTGCGCACGGGCGTGCACGAGATCGTTGTGCAAGAGATCGTTTCTCTCTCTATATATATAGCTCTACGTGAATTTTGATATAATTTTTTTTTTATCATAAATAAATTTTTTGATAATATTAAAAATTTATAGGCTCGGAGCGGCCGCTCCAATAAGCTTGGTCCAAGGCCGACTCTGATTGGAGAGGAGCAAGATCGACTTTAGACCGGGGCTACTTTTGATCCGTCCGACGTCGAATTTTGGTCGCGATTCGGTCGGAATCCGACCCGATCGCGGCCAACCATGGCCGCATCACTGTCGGACGCGTGTTTCGATCATTTTCGGTCGGTTTGCATCGGATTCCGAGTGCTAACCGACCAGAATTTGAACCCCGTCGGACCTTCGGTGAGTTGCGCGTTGATCGCACTTGATCCGACAGCGGGCGATGGCCGAACGACGCGGCAACGACGGCGGTAATGCGCGTGGCTCACGCGTGGTGCGCACGGGCATGCACGAGATCGTTGTGCAAGAGATCGTTTCTCTCTCTATATATAGCTCTACGTGAATTTTGATATAATTTTTTTTTTATCATAAATAAATTTTTTGATAATATTAAAAATTTATAGGCTCGGAGCGGCCGCTCCAATAAGCTTGGTCCAAGGCCGACTCTGACTGGAGAGGAGCAGGATCGACTTTGGACCGGGGCTACTATAACTCTCGCTCCGGGTTCAAAAATTTTAAAGACTATTATAACTTTTGATAGGGTTTAAAAATTTGTAGAGTCCAATATAATTCTTTTATTTAGGGATCCAAAATTTTAGAAGGATTTGCACACAAGGATGAAGGGTGGCGAAGGGAATATAATTGTCATCGGTTTCAAAGACTCCAGTGAAGGAGGCAACTTAAATGGATTAAATGAAATCTAATGGTCTAGTCACTCGATGCACTTTGTATTTTAGGTCATTGGTATAGGTTAAGAGATCAATTGCCTCAACCGGGCCCAGAGATTCAAGTAGGTCTAACGAGTTTGGAGGTACGATCGAATCCAAGAACTTGTAGATCTAGACATTAATATTCCAGATGGCTTGTGGGCAAGATTTTTTTTTTTTTTTTTTTTTTTTTTTTTTTTTATGGTTTGGATGGTTTAGATTGTCTCGAGCTAGTCAAGTAGTTTAAATTAAAAAAAAAATGGAATCGTCATATTAATAGCTTCTTTCGCTTGTTCCTATTGATGGAGAAGATAAATCAAAATCTCATATGACAAATACAAAGAAGAGAGTTGGTCGATAGTCTAAGACGGTGAAATCTTTGAGAATTAATCTCCGCCTATTTAAATGTACCCTTTGTATTTATCAACAGGGACAACTCTGGAAATTGAGTAGGCGATGATTGCAAAGTAGTTCAAACTAAGTTGGACGATTTATATAGGTCGAGAGAGAATGGGTGCATAGGGCAATTTGATCATGTTAGGACAATTTAAGTGTGTTAGGAAGTTCAAATGGATTAGAGAGTTAATGTGAATTAGATAGTTTGAGTGAGACAGAGATATTGATGGATCTTGTATGAGTCGAGCAATCTTAGGCATTTTAAGGACGGCGACAATATGGACTAATGTTAGCAAGTTGATAGTGCTGGTCAATCAAAACAAGCTAAATGGGTTATAAAAACTTTGACAAATTAAGAAAGGCCAAATGGATAGGTCATCCATCTATCCATTTATGCATCTATTCATTACACACGAGGACTACAAATAAAATAATAAATTAACGACATTACAACTGTTAATATTTGACTATTTTTATTTATCATGATAATCTATAGAGCATATCTCGTCTAAGAATTATTTAGCGCCTTATTAGAAATCCATAAGATAGAATCGATCATTTCTATAATTAATCAAAAATTTAAATATCTAATGCTAGTAAAAAAAAAAGAAGAAGAAGAAGACTAGGAAGCAATTTGTAGAATGAATGAAAATGACTTTAGTTTGTGTTTAGAAGAAAATCATTTTCCTCTAAAATGTCTATGCTCCATTAATCAATATGAAATAATTTTAGATGGATATATGAATGACTACAGGGGGAAAATACAAAATTCATTACAAAAAAAAAAAAAAAAGGTGAAAACAAAATACATTCCTCATTAAAGGCCATTGCAACTATTAGATATAGACACTAACGAATTACAACTCTGGATAGGATAAATAGATAAGAGCACAAGTATAACGTAAGACTGCATCATATTTCATAAACACTCATGAAATTTAGTAACAAATCGTCGTGTTTAAACACAAACAAGATTTCATTTGTTGAAAAAACTATAACACAACCCACATACAATAGAATTAAGGGAAAGATCACATCTTCTAGTTCTGAATTTTTCTAAAAGAGGAGCAAAGAGGCTGAAGACAAGAAACTAAAACCTTACCTTTCCAATCCTCTATCTACCTAATTAAGAATTTCAACAATCTCTTGGAACACTGGATGAATGAAGATTTCCCTTTTTTTTCCCTTCAAAAATAGTAGCATAGGCAGTGGGGCATGTGGTTCACTTCAAGCGACTGTTCTGGTTTTCGAACTCCCGAGAGTGAGCTCCAACTCATCTGAGGCACATACCTCATGGATCCTCTCCCCTTCCCATGCTTTCACCAATCCGGCAGCTGTAGGAGTGCTATTACTGCTGCTACCGAATGCAAAATCATCTGAAGTGCCATCAGATGTCCTAACATCACCATGGCTGTCCACACCAGGGACTGGAGAGCATGTCCCACTCTGTCCTGGAGCCCACATTTTGGAGTCACTAGCTTCATTGCGAAAACCTAAAGGGTTAGGTGATACAAGGGTGAATGTTGGTGAAGAAGGGCCACCAGAAGGCAGGCGCAAGCCGGCAAGCCATGATGAATCAAGGGTAACCTGTCGACTGGGGCTTGGTGGCATGGAGGATGGCAAGTAAGTATGGTTGAAACCGGACCAAGGTGGTTGGCTGTTTAACTCATTCCAATCCTTTTTGATGCGTGGGGATTGCACAGACGGAGAGCTCAGCGGAGGGGTTACCGGTGCACTTATGGACCCTCCATGTATGTACAAATGCGGAAGGTTTGGTATCTTGGAAGAAGTGGAGGCAGAAGATGAGGCAGACGATAGGTTTTTCAGCCATGGAATGAGGGAGTTGCCTTCGGCACCACTAGTAATCTTGCCATTTGTGATCAAAGTTGATGATGCAGGACTAGCCATGGTCGATGAGGATGGACTCAGATTATAGGATACACTAGGACTTGGCTGGTAAGATGAACAAGGGCTTGGCGAAGCTGATAGTCCAACAATTTCCACACATTTGAGTGGCTTGCTTCCCTGCACATTCACATAAGTTTCAGTTGCTTGAGTTGCAATCTTGATTTACTGTTTGATCAACATATGAAAAAAATGGTCTCAACTGAGATGTTCTACAGCCCAACATACAAAAGAAACTATTCAAACTCAGTTAAAGATTACAAGATGAGAGAGTAATCTTATACCCAATTGGGTAATTGGCAATTGTTGCAATTCCTATCTATATCATACATGTGCTGTGAATGACATTACATCAAAGAATGTGAAGCATTCTAATATCTAATAACAAGATGAGCTGTCAGATTCAGGTCACTAATAAAGAAAAGATCAAAAGCTTGAACTCTAATATGGTATATAAATAAATAAATGGGATTAGTTATTGAAACTTCAATCATCATCTAACCAACAAAAAAGCAGAGTTGAACTCTTCTACGATAATAATTTTGAAAAGTTGAGCAAGCCTTCAATCTTTGACTAAATCAAGTTCTAGAACGTCTGTGACTATCCGAGCCGGCAATGAATCATCTCGAGGAGACCAACACATCGCCCTTATTTTCAAAGTTTATGACTAACTGCCTAGATCGATGCCAATTGGCCCCAAACAACACATCTTCACATCCAGCAAGCAAACACACTTGTCAAACATTCACATAAACTTTCTTCATGAAGAGACTTTAAGGAACCTCACAAAGAATGCATGGAACTAACAAAGTTGGACATCTCATCATGTATCAGCCTGCCCTCCTCAGGCCCACCATTGACAACCTAAAACTTGATGAAATTTACTCATCAACTATTTGTTCGTGGAATTAGATAGCCCGCCCATATTTTCTAGCAAGCAATTCTCCAAGTTGCAGTAAAGTGGGCCAAACCTCTGAGCTCGGTTACAGTGTTGCCCCTTTTTTTTCCAATTGGAAACGCCTCAAGATACCACCTTTAAAGCTCCAATTCACGCTATGATGGCGTCCCAAACTAATCCACGACGCGTCTTGCTCTCTTTACTCCCCAGCCATTCTTTTTACGCAGCATGAGACAAGCAAAAAAAATAACAGTCTTAAAGCTCCCTACGGCAGGGAGGGTGCGTGCACTCCTACTATTCCAGTTTAGCTCCAACTTGCCATGGCAATGGCGCGTTGACTATGGACAAGAGGAAGAGGGACGGGGCGGCGAATGTGTCCCACAGGCTATGGCTGCCTCGGAACGGAACGGGACGACCGTGAGAGGCAGGCGCGGGTTGCGTGAGGCGTGATGCAGCACCCAGAAAAGGCGGACGGATGAAGACGAAAACGACCTTGTGCTGAAAGGGTTGCAATGCTTTGTCCACGACGGGGTATAACGGAGAAGGACGAGGTTAATTATGTCAAAACAAAATTGCAGGCCAACGATGCCGGCGCCCGAAACATGTGGGAGACAAATCAAACGATCCAGACTCGGTCAAACTGACGGATCGAGACTCCGTCACGTGGACCACCCCCGTGGCCGTTCCGCGACCAAGATGCTAACATGCGTCGCTGCCGCACGGCCCACACCGACGCCGGCGAGCTGAGACAACTCCGCCCGCGCCACGGCGATCTCGAACCGCGGCATACGATTTTTTTTTCCCCACTTTTTTTTTTAGTCGAGAGTTTTGGTGTCGAACGGCGGAGGAAAAGAGAGAGAGGGAGGCGACGGTGGAGGTGATTGTTTACCTTGCGGTAGGTGGTCCCGTCCTCCTCCACGGTCCATCCGGCCTCCTCGCAGAGGGCCTTTAGTACGGCATTGTTATCGCAGTGCTTGGGCAGCTTGTAGTTGCCGTACGCCCGTAAGCCCGTGTAGATCTTGGCTGCGATCGCCCGCCGCCGCCTCTCCCGCCGCTTGTTGTTTTCCCGTTCCCTCCACGTCGGCATCCTCGTCCCCGACGTCATCTCCTCCGGCTCCAGAACCAATTCCTCCCCTTCCGCAGCCAGCGCGAGCAAAATCTACAGAACCAGCGAAGGAAATCGGTCGGAGAAGAACGAGACGAGAGCGATCACGAGAAATTTGGGGACGAGCTCGAATAAAACGGGGACAACTCCAGTAGGGTAGACAAACGCTTAAGTGAACACCCACAGAGAACCCATCTATTTACGCAAATGCCACCGTGTGAACAGAGGCGGTGCACATGATCCCCTCGTTCTCGTATCGCTCGCGTCTCGTGTGAACGGCTCATGCGCTGTCGATGCCGCATCCCGCAGCGATAAAAGTCACGAATTCCCCGTGAGCTCGAAACGTGGCCCCTTGCCCCTTTTTTTGTTTTTTGTTTCTGTTCCGTGACGTTTCCGGTTCGGGTTAATTTAATTTTAAACCGCCGTTACCGCCGCTTGATTTTATTATTGATGACGAAGTTTCATTTCGCCCCCTACTCTTTTCTTCTTTTCTGCTTCACCTCATACTTCAAAATATTGTTATAATTCATAAAATATGAACAAAATAGCAGAATTCTAATTTTAATTTACTATTAAGAGAAAATGGTGTTATATGATAGGGGTTTTGTTAATTTGTGTAAAACATAATATTTAGACATATTGAAGTTTCAAAAGTGAGGTGGTAAATTGAAATTTTCCTTTTGTATTATTTGGGCAATGTGCTTGCGACGTTCAAATCAAGCAAATGCAAGAATAATGCAACCAAAAAAATGTACGTGAATTAATTGTTTCATTGTTAATTAGATTTGTTAATTCTTCCATAGCCGACCATGGAGAGGGTTGTTAGGGGCTCTCACTCACTGAGGGTCTAAAAATATTTTTATCATTAAGAATAATTCAATTTTCAAATTTTACAATGAAAATAAGATTTAATTTTTAATTTTTACCCAGGGCTTTAAGTTTAAATTCTAAATTCAAGATCGACTTTGAGTTCTTCAATCGTATGATATTGTCCATTTTAATTTAATTTTTTATGATTTTATTTTTTTGAATTATATTCAAAAGGTCTAATATCAATGATCATATTTTTTCATCTATATGTTCAGTATTTTTTTTCATATTTTTTTAATATGAAATTTTGATTCTCCTTCGAACAATTTTAACAATCTCTCTCTCGAATAAAGAATCATATTAATTGGATCTTTTCCTCACGTCTATCCGTCAAGGACTTCCTTTCAAACTTGACTTCTTGATCAGGATATATATAGACACTCCCATTTCCTTCGTTTGTGACTTATGATTGATCATTGATTCTTATACTAATTATTGGTGCAAATAAAATTTATATATCTCTATAATAATATGATATTATCAATTAAATTATATCCAAAAAATTTTATATTGATGGAAATAATTGTATATGTTTACGGTCTTTTCTATTTTTTTTTTTTAATATTTGATTGTTCTTCCAACCCTAAGAGTTACCTTCTCTTCCATAGGTTGAGTCTATTCGGTGAGTGTGCGTGCAACGCTGAAATCGTCGTTAGCTTCTTCCTTCCTTATTATATTCTTTTCAAGGCGATAAATATTGCAATAAAAAAAGGTGATAAAAATATCAAAGATTTTCGTGATATTTTTTATGTGTGACGAGTACCTTTATAATTTGTCAAAGTGACATTATAATTATAAAAGAGGTTCAATTTTAACAGTTTTCGAATGAATATCTTTGAATTCTAAAATTTATAAACGAAACTAAATCAAGTCAAATTTATTAATGTTCAATCAGATAATCAAATCAAATTTAAAATTAATCAAATTATTCAAATAACTTTTTAAGTTTGACTTCATTTTTTAAATCAAATTTGAAATGAACTCGATTTATTTAATTGATATCGAACTTTTAATCAAACTCGGTTCAAATTTAAATCAAGTTTGACTTATTTAAATGTTATCAAACTCTTAATCAAGTTTATTTGTTTGAAATTTTATTATTTTAATATTTATTTGATTGATCAGTATAAATAATTTAAATAAGTATAAATAATTAAATTCATAAATGAGTTTAATCATGAATATGGTTCACGAGTTTTGTTCGTGAATATGATTTATAAGTTATATTCATGAATATTATTTATGAACATTATTCATGAATATTAATAAGTCGAACATATATGTTTTTAAGTTTATTCTTTTAATTTATTAAATTATTCAAACTTATTAATATAATTGACTTTGATATATATTTAACGAACATAAATGAGTTCTTACAAGTCAAATACCAAGCTTATTCATAAACACTTGATTTGTTTACCGCCCTAATTTTTGTGATTTTGAATATATTTTAATTTTGTTTGAGCATATTAATTGATATCATTAAGTAGGTTAATTTTGTTATAATTTCATGCTGAATGTTATTTGTTGGGCTATTTGATTGATAAATTGAAACATTATGAATTTTAAGTTTTATGTCATTTCAATGTAATAAACGAAAAAAAATCTTTTAAATAAGAAATCCATAATTATATTTATATTAACAGCAAGCACTTTATCAACTTAATCAAGTAAATAATATTTTGTATATAATGCATTCCATAATATAAACATTTGATTTAAAATAATTATTTTATTATTATGCAAATTAAATTAGAAAGAGAAAGATTAAAAAAATTTGAATAATAATAATAAAATAAAATTTATTTAAATATATATAATATGAGAGAAATATTAACCTGTGAAAACGAGGGATCGTTGTTTATTGGGAGTTGTCGCCGTAAGGAAAGGGGTCTACTTTTTCTTCCACATCCTCTTCAGCTTGGGGGTCGGTTTGGCTGGGGGTAGCAAGCAAAGGGGAGCAGAGAGGTTCTCCAGCAACCATCGAGGGTGGAACCCTTCAGCCTAGAGGGAGCTATTGAAAAGGTTTCTCGACTTCAGCCAAGGAGAGTCTCTTATAATTGGTTCTTGGGGCGATCATGGCACACGATCTCCTCGCTTATGTTGCCCACCACCGCCTCAAGTCTCTTGCTTCCTCTTCATATGACTCCACTCTCTCCTCCTCCTCTGATGGTCGAACGATGTTGGATGGAGAGCTACTCGGCAATTGACATTTGAAATCTTTTTTTCTACCAGCTTGATTCTAAGAGAGGTTTGATCAAGGAAGATAGAGAAAGTGGGAATGGGATTTTCGACGGACAATCTGAAATGGTTCATTTCGGCGCTACATTTTTCCTCCCCTTCTTTCACCTCATGTTCATTTATTACCGGGTCTAGCCTGGGCTTTAGAGATCTGTCTCCAGCAGTGCTGTCATGAGCTTTGGCACCTTCATCATGGGTGGACAGATGATCCCGGTGGCGACCTGCTACATCCTGCGCTGGAATCTCTTAGGGTTTGACATCAATAAGAAGAGCACTCCGCAGAGAGTCGTCAAAGTACTTGAACCTTTGGGCATTGTTATTAGATTTGTCTACTTGATTGTTGCCATATTGTTTCAACATTTCAACTGCACACAGCAGACTCGAATTGGCTTGTTGAGTATAATGCAGCATCGATTTCTATCTACTTCATGATTCTTCTTGGATTAGTGGATGATGTTCTTGACGTCCCATGGAGAGTGGCAAAAAATTGGTGCTACCCTCATTTGCAACTCTTCCTTTGTTAATGACATGTGTTGGGCATACTACCATCATCATACCAAAGGCACTTATTAGATATGCTGGAGTGGTTGTTCTTGATTTGGGTGGGATCTATATGGGCATGATTAGCAATCTTTGTACAAATTCCATTAACATACATGCTGATTTAGATGGCCTGGAAGCTAAGCAGACTGTGGTAACTTCAGTTGCAGCCTTAGTCCATAATGTGATGTAAATTGTAGTCTTTACTGATGACACCTACACCTGCTTTGTTTGTTGTTTTATCTAAGCATTCTTTCGCATTTTTCTAGCTGTATATGAGATAAGCCCTCTTCCTCTTCTTTTACATTACTTTCACTGTATTTAATATATTTTCTTTCATTAATATCCAATCTAACTTAAGCATCGGAGTGCCATCGTCGGATAGGTCGGCAACGGTTTAATCTGTGTTAACTTTTTTAGGATAAATTTACTGATGCAGTTGGAGGGAACCAGCTTTCTACAGTCCAATCTCAAAGGGAAAAAATCCATGCCGCATCACCAAGTATACAAACTTGGACTTTCATTGTTAAGGCTACATACTTGGACTTACATGACCTATACTACACCCTTGGACTTTCGATTTGTCAAATATCTAAACTTGGACTTCTTTTGCCAAGAATCCAATCTTGGACTTTCCATTGCCAAATATACATACTTGGACTTTCCCTCGAGTTTCACTTGAGTTTAGTCAACCATGACCTGAAGTCGATTGCTCCAATAATCTCCTCATCACAACCTCCCCCATATGACCTTAAATATCTCAATCATCCACTAGTCATATGGTCAATATATGGTCAAACTATATTAATAACGACAATTTACCAAAAGACGCACCTCAAGTTTGGAATTGCCCAAATACAATCCCATAGTTTCATATTTATCAAAGGGCGTACCTCATTCCTTTTTTATCTCTCTCGCTAAACGTGGATATTGTCGGGTCATTTAAAAATAATACGACGAGTTGGAAAATTTAAATCTCAAACCATAATCGTGCTTCGGAAATATAATTTTCAGATTTTTTTCTACATTGATATTGTACATGTGCTAGGAATTTAAATTCCAGCACCATTGTATTTTTGAAAATATAATTTCGCACACCATCTTTTTCCTAGGGCAGTTTGATATTGTATGTGGTGCTGGAAATTTAAATCCTAGGACCATTGTGTTTCTGAGAATTTAAATCCCAAGACCATTGTATTCCTGAGAATATAATTCTCAACACCATCTTTTTTTAGACGAGCTTGATATTGTACGTGGTGTTGGGAATTCAAATCCCAAGACCACTGTGTTCCTGAGAATATAATTCTCAACACCATATTTTTTCCGGTCAGCTTGATATCCACGTTTAGCGGGAGGGGTAAAAAAAGAATGAGGTGCGTTCCTTGATAAATATAAAACTATGGGACTGTGTTTGGACAATTCCAAACTTAAGGTGCGCTCTTTGATAAATTACCGTATTAATAAATATATTAACAATTCCATTGTTAAACATCAAAATACTACTTGAGTTCCACGCGAATCTGGTCAATTATGACCTTGGTCGATTGCACCAACATCCTTGTCCATGACTTTGCACAAAACAAAAATAGAACTGTCACATTAGCGACCCTCTCAACTACTTCTAACCGAAGAGGGAGGTAAATTGAGTGAGTGTGAGTGTGAATTGCTTCAGCAGACTTGAACATTCTAAGGGACTGATCTACATTTGGGGAAAAAAATCGTAAATGCATCGTAGCTAAGAATCAATCCAGGATTTTCTGATTATCTATGTAGATGTCCTGCCACTGCACTATAACCCGAGGCTATTCATAACTTTGCCCGATATCATATTGATTGTTCCCTTATAAGGAAGGGATATTGCCTTGACCACTTGTAGGCGGCCCATCCTTTTCTGGCTCAATCAAACCCTTTGACTTCTATGTCCCTAGTTCCATCTTCAGGCTCCTTGGGATATGGTAGCTTGCCAAGTTGACTTTACGACCACTACGAAGGTCGGACCTGAGGTTGACGCTAGAGAGCTCAATGAGTTTCTTCTATCAAGTGGTGACACCTCAAGGTAGAGTGGTCGTATGCTTGATGTAGGACATAGAAAGGTTGAAAAGATGCTTTATTGATTATTTGTGACTATTCTTCTTTCTAGTCGGCTTTGTTCTGATGTTTAGATGACCCTTTCCCTAGTTGCCTGGATCAGGGCATAGCTAGGAAAGGGCTTATGCAACCCTTGGAAGAGCAGGTGTGCAAGCACCTTCTTATCCTTAGAGGGTGTGTAGCCGTAGTGACGTTAATTCTTCTTGCTTGTTGTGCTTCTTCCACGTGGATATACTTCTCGACTCATCCAAAAATATTATCATAATCAACGGGAGGCTTCTAAGTAAGGAACTGAAGAATTCTCCCTCCAATAACTCCTAAGAAAAGGCACTGATGAGTATTTTTGAGGTGACTATAAGTGTTGGGAGATTGTTGGTGCAATCGTCCCAGGTTGACTCGAGTTTGACTCGAGCAGTATCCTGATAGTATTTTGATGATAGACAAAACTCATGACATGGGATTGTCATGGAAAAGTCCAACATGGAGTTGACATGGAAAATTCAAGCATGGAACTTGGTGTGGGAAAGTCCAACATGGGGTTGGCATGGAAAGTCCAAATCATTGCGAAGCCGTGCGCTTGGTGCTTGGCATGGGAAATCCAAAGCATTGCGAAGTCGTGCGCTTGATGCTTGGTGAGAGATGCATTACGAAGCCGTACGCTTGGTGCATATGGGAAGTCTTGAGGACTTGGTAAGTTCACTAGGCTCGGGGTCCTTGAGTCGGTGAAGGATGGCATTGCGAAGCCGTGCGCTTGGTGCATCCGAGGGACCGCCGGACGGGGAGCAAATAGAGTGAGCCCAAAGGGAAGCATACTTCTAGGGCATGAAACGCGAAGGATGGCGTTGCGAAGCCGTGCGCTTGACGCATCCGAGGGACGTAGGCCGAGGGAAGAGAGCTTCGGTGGGGAACTCCATGAGGGATAAGGTGGATTTGGCCAAGTGGCTAAGACTGAGTGTCGGAGACTCAAACTTGGCGTTTGAGGGTTTACCCGACGGTCGGAGGCTCAAACAACTTGGTGTTTGAGGTTTTGCCCGACATCAGTCGACTGACATAGGTGTCAGTCGACTGCTCTAGGTCGAATGGGTTTGACGGTGTTGTGAACCAAGATTGGATCGGATCGACCGCCATGGGAGGGCGATCATGGGAGCATCAGTCGATTGCCAATGGGTGGCAGTCGACTGATGACACTGTGCACGGGCACAGAATGGAGTCGAGCTCGCCAACACTCGACTGATGTGGTATCAGTCGACTGATGGGTGTCATTAGTCGACTGATGTGTGATCCGTTGGAACTTAACCAACGTGGATCCGGCCGTTGTGAGACAACGACTACGATACCAGTCGACTGATGGTCACGATCAGTCGACTGATGGGCTCGAAAACAGCTTGATGCATGTTATAAATGGAGCACGAGTTGGAGGATTTCGCCAAGGCTTTTGAGGTGACTTTGGAGGGGAATTGCTGTTGCATTCCAGACCTTCAAGAGCAAGCAAAAGCAAGCAACAAGAAAGCGATCAAAGCAATTGTGTAAAAGTTTTCTTTTGTACTGTCTTTGTATTTCTTGTTGTATTTCATATTACTTGTTGTAATAACTTGTGAGAGGTTTCTCCACCTCCGACGTGTAGTCGAGAAGGAGTGTTGTTAGTGCCGTGCGCATAACACGAGCTCGAGGAGCTCACCCGTGGAGTAGAAACCATTCGGTTCCGAACCACGTATATCTTGTGTATGCTTGTATGTGTTGTTAGTATTTTCAATATTATTGTTATTCTGCTGCGCTAACGACAATCGTAGACAAGCGACGCAAGAAGAATGAGCGAATTCCGACATCCAACGAACGAGGGCTATTCACCCCCCTCTAGCCGACCAATCGATCCGTCCCAACAAGTGGTATCAGAGCAAGGTCGCTCTTTAAGGACTAACCGCCGCGAGAGCACTACAATGGCCGGCTTCATCCATCCACCTAAATTTGATGGAGATTTTGCTTGGTGGAGGAAACGGATGGAGGTATATCTTGAAACCGATTTTGATTCTATGTTAATTGTAGAAAATGGTTTTAAGATGCCTAGGGACAAAGAAAATAAGCTCATTAAAAAGTCAAGGTGGACCCAAGACCAAATCAAGGACTTCGAGACAAATCGCAAGGTAATCGAATTACTTAGTGATTTGATTCCTAACAACATTTGGTCTAGGTTGGGTAATTTTAGGGATGCAAAGGAATTATGGGAGAAGATAATGAAATTTCAAGAAAACTCCCAACCGGCACAAGTAGAAGAAAATGCCGTGGAAGAATTGACACCCGCATTCGAAGATGTGGATGATTTGGTGGAGACCTCCACCTCTACTATTGAGGGGGAGGAAAGGGTTTCTACTCTGGAGAAAGATCAAGATGAAGCTTCTACCTCCGGAAGAAGTGAAGAGGCCTCTACCACCTCCCTAAGTAACTCAAGTGTCATTATTTTAAATAAAAATCACATAATATGCTTTGAGTGTAGGAAGAAAGGGCACTACAAGAGCAAATGCCCTAAATTGGCTAAGGAAAAGGCATCAAGACCAAAAGTCAACTCAAAGTCAAAGGATGCCGGTGTTCCCAAAATCAAGAGCAAAGAGCACATTGTGTGCTTCAAATGCAATCAAAAGGGACACTACCGAAGCCAATGCCCTAGGGGGAGGAAGAAAGGGCAAGAAGGTGTGACTCATGTAGGGGGAGCTTCCCAAGCTAACCCTAAGGTACATTTAAATAATGCACCTTCAATTTCTAAAGTCAAAAAGCATGCCAAAAATTATTTTAGTTCTCTTGCAATTATAAATGAAAAGCATGCTAAGAGAAATAATAAGGTTTATTGCTTAGGTGCCAAGCATGTTCATATAACTAAGGATAAACCTAGGACTCATAATTCTAGACCTATTTTACCTAAAGAGTCTATTAGGAGAGTTGAAAACCATCTAAGCTTTAACCCTAAGAAGGGTAGACACATGCCTAAGAAGAAGAACATTTCCCCTAAACTTAATGAAAATTCAAAATCGAGGAAATTAGAGGTGGAGAACCAAGCCTTGAGGTCAAGGCTAGAAAAATTGGAAAAGACCCTAGTAATAATATCAAATTTGGTTCAAGGGTCTAATGCCCAAAAGTCAAAACCTAGGAGACAAGAACGGTCTAAGGGCAAGGAAGGTTTGGGTAACAAACCTAAGCCCAAGAAGACTTATCATAATATTCCTTTTGATTATGAAACAATTTCTAGGTCTAGGAAAATCAAGACTAATAGGGAAACCATCCCCAAGTCTAGCCATGGTGTATGTTTAGTGGCTAAAGATTTAAGGAAAACCAAGAAAGCCAC
Source organism: Wurfbainia villosa (assembly GCA_025175895.1). Classification (NCBI taxonomy): domain Eukaryota; kingdom Viridiplantae; phylum Streptophyta; class Magnoliopsida; order Zingiberales; family Zingiberaceae; genus Wurfbainia; species Wurfbainia villosa. The sequence goes on along the minus strand of CM046001.1, from coordinate 12,929,040 downwards.
TAAGAAGGTCAATGGAGGAGTCACCTCTAGAGTTGACTCAAGAAAGACCCAAAAGACTATGACTTTAAAGCCTAAAAGGGTCATTAGGAAGGTATCTAGGGAAGTTATCCATAGGGAATACCTTGTTAACCCAAGGAGCTTCAATAGGTATTGGGTTCCTAAAAGTGTGATTGGTTCACGCTAGATGGGTTAGGGTGTGTTAACCCTAAATGGATGGGTAGTTAACCTAACCATAGTAGAGTTGACACATTAGGGTGTGCCAAGATGCTTGAGAAGTTTAAAATAATTTAAATTGGCACAATTAGATCATAGAGATATTGGTGTGCCATTTTGGGTTTTTGGCATGCTAGGAAAATGAATGGTTTAAGGAAAAATTGAATTAATCCCTAAGAATGACAAATTGATTTTAACACTTAGATATTCTATACCTTAGTATATTTTAGTTGCCATGATTTGTTTGCCTTGCCATGTCATGACATCATTCTCATTTTTATTTATAAAAATGTCATGATAATGTTTAGACTTATGTTTGTATGTCATGTATGCTTAATTTTCATTCACATGTCATGACATCAAGATATTGGCATATGCTTTTATCTAAATCATATTTATGCCATAATCATCATCATGCATAAATTAAAATGAAATTAAGGACTATGACACGATTTGATGGGAATCAAATAATATTGCCTTAGAAATATGCATGAAAATTTAAAAGAACAAAAACTCACATCTCACTAGATTAATTGCCTTGAATGTGTTTTACACATCTAGATATTTGTGAGATGTTTAGGAAAATGAAAATAAAGATTTTGAAAATATTTTGAAGACATTTTGAAAAACCTTGGTGAAGCCTATTTTGTGATAGCTATCACCATTGAATGGGATGATACAAAGAAGGCTTATTATTGAAGCTTTTCTAAAATTTTGAACTTTGTATCAATCTCCTAATTTAATTGGTAAAATAATTTTCCAACATTTTTCATCCATAGTGTTTAGGATAAGTAATATGCATATGAAATTTCACGATTTTTAAACTTATGTATATTTACTTATGGATTTCGAAAATCCATATTTCAAATCAAAAAAGATAAAGTAGTTATCGCTGATCGCTTGCAATGTCACGATCGATGAGAGTCCCGATCAGTTGGTAGTCGATCGCACAGTGATTCGGGTAAACTTGATAGTTAGGCCCATGTTTAGCCATGTTTTGGTCCCCTAACCACTCCTAACCCTAGGATATGCTTGGGAGAGCATTAGAGAGGGTGAAAATCCATTGGATATGGATTAGGAGAAGAGTTTAGGGAGAGTATCAATTTTTAAGGTGGAAGAAAGTTCATTGTTGAACTTTACCTTAATTTTGATTGGTTGAATGTTCCTATTGGCTTAGAGACTCTCCAAGGACATTGTTGGTGCAATGATCAAGGGGGAGCAAGCCTCTAGGGGGAGATATCCATCATGGAAAGATGGATGTGTATTTCCTCATGGGAGGAAATTGAGTTGCCTGTCTTTAAGTGATATGGGATCACTAGAAAGATGGTAGGCATGTGTTCCTCCAAGGGAGAGATATAAGACCTCATTGGGATATGAGACATTCATACCCTTGGGGAGGACCTTTTTGATGTAATGTCAAAAAGGGAGAGATGTTACCAAGTTACCAATTAGGTTTGGAATTCTCATTGGGATATGAGAATTGCTAATATGGGAGAATTGGTAGACTTGAGATGGTAGTTTTGTCAATCATCAAAAAGGGGGAGATTGTTGGGAGATTGTTGGTGCAATCGTCCCAGGTTGACTCGAGTTTGACTCAAGCAGTACCCTGATAGTATTTTGATGATAGACAAAACTCATGACATGGGATTGTCATGGGAAAGTCCAACATGGAGTTGACATGGAAAATCCAAGCATGGAGCTTGGTGTGGGAAAGTCCAACATGGGATTGGCATGGGAAGTCCAAAGCATTGCAAAGCCGTGCGCTTGGTGCTTGGCATGGGAAATCCAAAGCATTGCGAAGCCGTGCGCTTGGTGCTTGGTGAGAGATGTATTACGAAGCCGTGCGCTTGGTGCATATGAGAAGTCTTGAGGACTTGGTAAGTTCACTAGACTCGGGGTCCTTGAGTCGGTGAAGGATGGCATTGCGAAGCCGTGCGCTTGGTGCATCCGAGGGACCGCCGGACGGGGAGCGAATGGAGTGAGCCCAAAGGGAAGCATACTTCTAGGGCATGAAACGCGAAGGATGGCGTTGCGAAGCCGTGCGCTTGGCGCATCCGAGGGACGTAGGCCGAGGGAAGAGAGCTTCGGTGGGGAACTCCATGAGGGATAAGGTGGACTTGGCCAAGTGGCTAAGACTGAGTGTCGGAGACTCAAACTTGGCGTTTGAGGGTTTACCTGACGGTCGGAGGCTCAAACAACTTGGTGTTTGAGATTTTGCCCGACATCAGTCGACTGACATAGGTGTCAGTCGACTGCTCTAGGTAGAATGGATTCGACCAGTGTTCGACTGAACCAAGACTGGCTGGATTAGTCGACTGCCATGGGAGGGCAATGATCGTTAGAACATCGATCGCCGGTGGCTGATCGATGACACTTGTCTGGGCACAAAATGGAGTCGAGCTCGCCAGCACTCGACTGATGTGGTATCAGTCGACTGATGGGTGTCATCAGTCGACTGATGTGTGATCCGTTGGAACTTAACCAACGTGGATCCGGCCGTTGTGAGACAACGACTACGATACCAGTCGACTGATGGTCACGATCGATCGGTGATGAAACCTAAAAGCGATGCAGGTTATAAATGGAGCACGAGTTAGAGGATTTCGCCAAGGCTTTTGAGGTGACTTTGGAGGGGAATTGCTGTTGCATTCCAGACCTTCAAGAGCAAACAAAAGCAAGCAACAAGAAAGCGATCAAAGCAATTGTGTAAAAGTTTTCTTTTGTATTGTCTTTGTATTTCTTGTTGTATTTCATATTACTTGTTGTAATAACTTGTGAGAGGTTTCTCCACCTCCGACGTGTAGTCGAGAAGAAGTGTTGTTAGTGCCGTGCGCATAACACGAGCTCGAGGAGCTCACCCGTTGAGTAGGAACCATTCGATTTCGAACCACGTATATCTTGTGTATGCTTGTATGTGTTGTTAGTATTTTCATTATTATTGTTATTCTGCTGCGCTAACGACAATCGTAGACAAGCGACGCAAGAAGAACGAGCGAATTTCGACATCCAACGAACGAGGGCTATTCACCCCCCTCTAGTCGGCCAATCGATCCGTCCCAACAATAAGGACATCCAAAGTCATCCTATTGAAGCGTTATATGTATTCTCGCAAGGTCTCTTTATCTTATTATTTTACTGAGAAAATGCTAAGAGATGTCTTATGATACAACTTGCTACTGGCAAAATGATGTAAAAATGTTGCATTGAACTCCTTGAAAGAGCGAATAGAGCAGGGCTTCAACCGATTGAACTACTATTGTGTTGGTCCTACAAAGACTGTGAGAAAAATTTAGCATTTTACTCCTTCTGATATTAGTGTAGTAAAGTCACATTCTCAAATCAGCATAAGTGATCTTCCTAATAAAAAATCCCATTGTATTAGCTAATTTGCAAAGGTCAAAAGTGGCATGACAATTCTTCCTTCAAGATGTCTTCGGAGAAAGGGGTTCCTTGGCTAGTTGTTGCTTCCTTCTTTTCCTCACATAATCTTAGGCCACTCCATTGGTTTTTTGAGTGACTCTCGGACAATGGATTCTCACAATTACTCTTAATGAATTGAGGTTTCACCTTGCTCTCTAAAGACTGGGTGAATTCTTGGGAATCTTGCTAGAGGATCTCTTCCAACGTTGTTATCACTAGTCAGCATAATTCTTCCACTAAGAAGGGTGGGATTGTCGATGGACTGTCTGTTCATACATTTCATTTGAGTTTTTACTCCCTAAAATATGTCTTGGCTCTCTGAAGTTTTCACAAGTATCACCCATCTCGATGTCTCAACTCAAGTTTCTCACAAATAATTCCAAAATAATCCTTTTGAGATGGGGTGATGGGTTGAGTGCTTGTATAGTTTGGTGAGATTGAAATTGAACGACGAGGGGTCAACAACTAGGAAAAGATTGATTGCTGCACGGGAATTAAAGTGAGACAAGCACAACACTCAAAGGAAAAAGATTAGAAGGGAGTCGAGGACTTTGACAAAATCCCTTTGATGTTCAAGTTACACTTAGTAGAGAAATGGACAAACAAACGAATAAAATAGTAAAAAATAGTGTATTTTCCTTGGGTCGGTATCATTATCTTATATAGAAAAGCCATGAAAGAAGGTATTTCCCAAAGAACACACCTTATCAATGGGCACACTCCTATGTAATCGACGCTATAACAATAATCGTCACACCATAATACTTGTTTCTTTTAATGAAATTAGGTTCACAATTCTAAGTCCAAGTACTCTTGTATACTTGAGCTTGGATCCTTAAAATATTCGACTTTAAAATACTCAATCAGTTAGTATTCGATCACTCGGGCGTCAACCATCAGGCATTCCACATCGGTACTTTATGGTGCACGAGATAAGACCCGCGAGGTGTGTATTGTTGGCTAGGCCAAATAAGATACGGTACTCACGTCTTAAATTTTTTGATATGTATAAGACATGCTCATATAACGTTATTATATTTTAGTATGACAGTCTTCCCAATATAAAATTCTAGATTCGTCTTTTTGTTCTCTCGGAATGGTTTGTTGGCTATAGCAGTGTAGACGCTGTTAAAATGGACAAGGATTGATTCTCGACGTAGAGTATAAAATTCTCATCTGAACTCAAAATTCCTTCGTTGTTTTTGATCAACGGACCAAAGGACATAACTACTTCTTCCTCTTCATCATCAGTGAGAGATCGATGGTGAAAAATATTAGTGTAAATATAATCGTCATTTATTGTTAGAGAGTGTAAGGTATGCTCATATCACGCCTTGACTTTGTTTTTTCTTAATTTTTTAAAAATATGGTTCGACACAACACAAAAATCACATGGGTCCTACAAGCTAGCTCGCTCTCGTATCTTTCGTAGCCTGATGCACTCCACATCGTCCCTTTCAACTAATTCCACAATTTCGAAGGTCGGATCCATGATTCTTGGAGAGTAACGTTGACTAATTTAATCAGCATTTAAATTGCCTGATCAGTTTAATTAATGATTTATGCTTTTAGGTCTTAATGATTTTGTGCAGCTTCTAGACAAGTTCATTCTCGTGGAGCATCCAACGTGTCATGTATGCACCATGATCATCTCGCAAATGAGATCCAATTGTAAATCGATTTAAATTTTATGACAAACGGATCGAACGAACAAAGATGACCCTTCCGTAGCTATATCATGTACATTTTATATAGAGATTCAAAATTTGTAAATGGATAGGAATCAATTTTCAAGAAAATCATGATTCTGAATTATCGATCGATCTCCTCTTTGTACTTGTCATTTGAATTTTTAATTTATCTTCTCTATCAAAATAGACAATCAAAAGAGATCACTAATATGACGGTTCCACATATTATATAGAACCAAATCATGAGGATCCAAAAATTAATTTATTAATATTTTTTAAATTAGGGCCCTCTAATTTTCTCATAAATCAAAATTGAAAATTAAATATATTTTTCAGCCCTACTTTAAATGAATCCTTTTCGCATGGCTCAAGTCTATTAATATTAATTTATCATGGATTGCCAATTAATTTAAGCCCTCAGGATCGTTCATTTACTAAGACCAAATCCATACAAAAAAAGTATTAACAACAAAATAAAAAATATATATAACAAAAGGGTTATTATATAATATTTTAAGCAATTATATATGTATATACACACACAAACATAATATTAATATATTTTCTTAGGCAAAAACGTGAAATCCACACAACTAAATTTATATTTATATTTCTATTTTTTATACAACCACTCAATTATTGATAAATGGTTCAATGTATTCACCGCCTGCCAGATTTTTTTTTAAATAATAATAATTAAAAAAAAAAAAGTAGGCGGGGTCCCATTGATACTCTTCTAAGTTATCATGGAAACAAAAATAAATAAATAAACAAATTTTTTATAATTGTGAAAATGCAAATTTAAAAGTGTAAAATACATAAAATATTTTTTGAAAAAAAATGAAATTTAGAAAATCTCAAGAATCAAATAAGATAATGTGCCTGAACCCCTCGTATCTTACACTTTGAATGAGCTGAATGGTAAATTTTATAAAATTTAAAATTTATGATTAATCCTGCTTCCCTTGCGGTATTGAGATTTTCTATTATTTATCATTAAGCGGCTTTAATAAACTGGATTTACAATAGATTTTGAAGAGATTGTAAAAGGGAAAATATATTCCTTATAATTTTCCAAATAATAATAATAATAGGGTTTGAGATAGGTTGTGCTTGATTCGGTGGATCATAAATTAACACGGTGGTTGGAAGTAATTGATGAATAAAATGTGCACAACAAGAAATTATATTTATATTTATATTTTTTAAAGTATAAAATTATTGAGTAAAAATTAAAATGATGTTTATTTATTATTATTATTATTATTATTATTAAAAGGATATCTTATTTCTAAAATAAATACTCTATTTTATTTTGAAGAAATTGCACTTATTTTTTAAACAACAACAATATTTTTAAAAATAAAGAATAAATAAAAATTTATTTAAAAAAAAATAGAATAAAAATAAATGGCGTTCCTGCTTGCTTCATTTTTCCGATAAATCTAACTCTGAGTGGATTTATTCCTCCGTTATATTTCCCGAGTCATGATGGACTTTTTAGAGCTTTCTTGCCTGCTTCGTCTTCTAGAAAATTCCGACGACTTTAGTCGAATACCAACAAATCTCCGGAGTCCAGAACGACTTGGAAGAATTCCATCTCTCGCTTCTGGAAACAAGAACAAGGAGGAGGAGGAGGAGGAGGAGGAGAAGAAGAGGAAGAAGCTAATTCCGAGGGAAAACTCATCTCGCTCTTGTTTCTGCTTTCGTTCTTCGTTTTTTAGGTTCGTAAAATTAGTTCTTTTTTGTTACTTTTCCTCACTTTTTCGCTTTTATTTGATCTCGCTCAACGTAAAGGTCGTCTCTTTCAGCAGATTTCTTGCCGGCGCCGCCTGCCTGGAGATCAACTCTCCCCCAAAAGAATTGTTGCTTGAGTGCCGTGATCCGCGAACAAAGTAGTCTCCGTCGGAAGAGGAGCCGGATCCATCGAGCTCGTCCTTGGAGAGGCGATTTGGCGGTCGGACTCAAGCTTGCCCTAATCTTCATGCGAGCTCTGGAGCCGTCGTCACGATTGGCCGATAGAGATGGAAGGCAGCGGCTCGCGTGGCAGTTCGAATTCGCCGCCGCCGTTCCTCGTCAAGACGTACGATATGGTGGACGACCCGTCGACGGACTCCGTCGTCTCGTGGAGCACTAGCAACGCGAGCTTCGTCGTCTGGAATGCGCCGGAGTTCGCTAGGGATTTGCTACCGAGTTACTTCAAGCACAATAACTTCTCCAGCTTCGTCCGGCAGCTCAACACTTATGTGAGTGGAAAAATTTCCTAGAAAAAAATACCTACTTTTTTGACTTCAATTCGCGATCCCTTCGGCCATGATGCCCCCCCCCCCCCCCCCTTCATTGGATAATCTCGCCTGCTTTTTTTGACCTACTTTGTGTTTGTTGAATTGTCTCATTGACAACTAGTTATCCTTTCGATTCCCTGAACCATGATCTTCCAATAGAAACCAAGAACATAGGTTTCCTCTGTTTGGATCTTGCGTTCTTTGGTTGGTCAGAAATGAAACAGTTATGTGCTAGCCATCTGATTATTTGCATGTATAGACAGATTTTGTGTTCTTGGGGCGAGTCGAAGATAATCGAAGTGTTCGTGTTCTGTTGTAGGGTTTCAGAAAAGTAGATCCCGATCAATGGGAGTTTGCAAATGAGGATTTTGTACGAGGACAGAGACACCTCCTGAAGAACATACACCGGCGCAAGCCAATCCATAGCCATTCACTCGTCCAAGCGAATTCCTCATTCGATAAACAAGATCTCGAGGAAGAGATCGAGAGGCTTAAGCAAGAGAAGCGCAGGCTTTGGAACGAGATCCAGAGGCATACACAGAAGCAGTTTGGATTAGAATGCCAAATGCAGTCTCTGGAGGAAAGGTTGCAGAAAGTCGGAAATCGACAGAAGAGTTTGATGTCATTCATGGCCCGAATCATACAAAACCCTGATTTCCTTTCTGACTTTGTGCAACACTCTGATTTTCTCACCAAGAAGAGGAAATTGCCGAGGATCGACTACTTGAATGAGGATATTTGCGCCGCCGAAGAACACCAGGTCGAAACTTTCCAGGCCACCGCGAGGGAGCATACATTTGACATGGAGCCATTCGAGAAGATGGAGTCATCTCTGAATTCGTTGGAGAATTTCTTCAGAGGTGTTAGTCAAGCATCCGGGGACGCCATGCCCTACGACACACTCGTCCCTTGCCCGCCGTCGAACGTGATCATCTCCGAGATGAATGCCGCCTCATCGGGAGAGACCGATGCGGATCCACAATTGAGACTTCAGCATTCTTCTTCGCCTCACTTAGAAAACATACAATCATCGCCAGAGATGCAAGAATCTACGAGTTTAGCAGGAACTCCTGCAAACGAAAAAGAAGTGGACTCAGACAGCAAGTTTTCGGAAATCGATGTGAATTTGGAGCCAGATTCTACTGAGATTGATTCATCGAGAGATCTCGGGAGCGCAATCTTGGCAGTGCCGGCGGGGAAGAACGATGTATTCTGGGAACAATTTCTCACAGAGATTCCAGGTTCCCACGATCCGAAAGATGCTGAGCCGGCAGGAAGGGATTTCAGATGACAAATAAAACCAATGAAATCTGGTATCGCCTGAAAAAAGTTGAACACTTCTCACATGATATCGATATGAATCTCACTGCAGTAGCGAAAACCTAACTCCAGTTCGAAGGTAATACACTGTTAGGTTGTTTTCCTCCACTGAACATGGATGTAAATAGCTGTGCTATCAGTTCGGCTCCCATACTCAGCATAGAAAAAATGGTGTTTGTTGGTGTTTTGTAATGTTAGCTTTCCATAGTTTTGTCATCTTAACTGCTGGTGTAGAACTAAATATTACTCAGTTGACTCTTTCTTCGTGATTTGTGGGCAGAACGATAGTCAAATAGTGGATTGCAGGCGAAGAAAGTTCTTCTTCACGAGATGCTTTTGACTCTTTTGTTCACTAGATACATTTGAACCCTTGTTGGTGTTCTACGGACTGGTCAAACTTTGATCGTATTGCAGTGAGTTCGTTGGCGTCGTCGATCACAGTCGGCGACGAGTCGGTCTCGGTTCAACGCGAACCAAACCTGGCGAAACACCTGGACGATGATGACGTCGTGATGCTCGTTGGAGTTGAGACGGAGGTAGCAGGCGAGCAAGGTCTCGAATTCCTCCGGCCGCCCAATTCCCTTCTGCCATATCATCTCCACCATCGATTTCTTGAAGTCTCGCTGCGATTCTGCATCTCTCCTTCGCCTCTCCCCGACAGCCGCCCTCGCCGCCGCCGGCGGCGGACGCGGCGAGCGCATCTTCACCTTGGGACGCTGCCGAACCTTCTTGCAGATCGATCGCCGCGGTAGCACATCCCTTGAGCCCGACGAATCACGCGCGGGAATCCACCGCCTTCTGTGCAGACGGAGCGGTTCAACGAGATCGCAGCCGGAAGCCTCGCTCCCGGAGCCCGATTTCGCCTACCTCGCTGCAGCACGACGGGAGAAGGGGACGATGCGACCGAGGGTGAGCTCGAGATCGCCAACCGAACGGTGGCGAACCGAGCGACCCTCGCCCGGTACTCTGCCTCCTCCCTGAGATAGAGACGCCGGGGGGCCTCCTAGATGACAGGGAACTGGAGGAAGCGATCGGGGTCGGATCCGTCAGTGAGCGAGTCGAAGGAGGAGGGGCCATCAGGCCATGGCGGCGACCACCTCACCCGGATCGCTCTGGCGCTTGGGTTTGGAGGCAGAGGAGGAGGAGGTGAGCTTACCGAACCAGGAGAAAGGGAGCACGCACCCGAGGAAAGGTGAAGGAAGACGACGAAGAATCGGAGATACGCTGCTTCGCTCGTTTTCTCGCTTCGTGCTCCTTCGCCATCGCATCTTCTTTAGGCTGTTACAATCGACCCGATACGATACGATAAGAAGTCGGAGCGGAGTCGGTTAAATGGATAGATAGAATCGGAGCTGTTACACATTCCAGCCCAAAATTGAACCGACCCGATCCGAGCCGAGTTCGGTCTGGTTCATTGAGCCAGACCGATCCAATGGGCGAGAACCGAAGAGAGAAATAAAAGTGGAGGTATGTTATGCCTTTTAATAATTCTGTCATTTTTTTGAATTCTTCGGCTTTTCTTTTCTTTTTGGTTTTATAATATTTTCCGTCTGCACGCGCGCCTGCGCGTGAGGTGGTTGATCGGACTTGTCGGGGCGGGAACCGGGAAGGGGATTTTTCTAAATTCTTGTAAAAATAATTTTGATGGAACCAATGGGTTGAAGACGAATGCAAACTTAAGAATAAAAAATATTAAAATAAGTATTTTCTTGACACAATGTGTTCGTAAAGTTTGATCAACTTGGCACTGAACTAACTGAGATGAAGCGACGCGATCGAGTCGACCCGAATTGGGAGATTCGGGATATTTGGCCATATGGAGAGCATTCTGTGACCAAGCTGAAGATTAACTGTGAGTTATTATATATATATATATTTCTGTGACCAAGCTGAAGATTAAGTTATTATATATATATATTCTACTAATTAATATTTATGATTAAATTTATTTATAAATTTATTCATATTCATTTATAAATAAAAATTTAAATTTTAAATTTTTAAATAAATAAATAAGCTTGATTTAAGAGTTTGATAATGTTTAAACAAGTCAAACTTAAATAAGTTTAAATCAAATTACTTGATTATGTTGATGCAGGGGCACTAGATAATCGAACTTGTGTTTTAATTATGACAAAGACACAAAGTTAAGTTTACATCGTTATCTCACGAGCTAAATCAAGTGTGCAGAAAAGTGCTAAAGCTGGAGCTGAAGGTTAGCGACACCCGGAGGAAGCCGCGGTGGTTGGGCGACACTCGAGTGACTTCGGAGGGAGCCGAAAGAATCGAGTGGAAGGCCGGAAGCGAGAGCTACTATCGAGGTAAGCTCGTGTGAGTGAGAGATTGTAAGGTCGTGTCATCTTTACGGGGACGACCGTAGGTGACGATCCGATTAAGACTTCTCGTGGAAGGTCTAGGTCGAGATCGGACGGTCAGAAACCGTCGCATTTATCATTTTCCGAGCTAACCTCTTCATCTGGAAGTGACCGGCAATGATCATTCTTTGGACATCAAGCGATCGATCGATGCTCATCGATCGTGATGGGAGGCATCGATTGGTGATGGCGGCGAATCGACCTTTCGCTAGGTCAAATGGATAACGTTTGGCGCTTCCACTTCGCGATAAAATTTGGACAACTTTGTGATCTGTTCGAAAAGAGGAGACATATTGAGGCGAAATCTATAAAAGGAGGAGGATTTCAACTCGAGCATCATCATCAAGTTTATTTATCAAGTGCTCCTACTGGCGCCAACGCTCAGCCCGTCATAATGCCGACGACGACAAGTTCAAATCTCCTTCGCGTAGCAGTAGCAAGTAATTATTTTTATTGTATTCTTTATTTTAATCGTAACGAGGTGAGGTAGGCTTGTTGCCTCATCCTCGTACATTCGGTTTTTGTGATCGTTGTCTCCTACCTCCAACGAGGAGGAGATAGTGCTTTGCCCTCCGTACGCGGTCTAGGACCGATAGGGCCTTGGAGTAGCAACCGCTGGGTTGTGAACCAAGTAAAAATAAACGTGTTCCTTTATTTTTCGTTGCTCTTACTCGTTTAATTGTCTACTCGAACGAAACGTCGAAAAGATTTACGATCGCTATTCACCCCCTCTCTAGTGACGCTTCTCGATCCAACAATTGGTATCAGAGTGGGGGCGCTAAAATTTGGTGAAACCACCAATCTAGCACGTTTTGGTTTTCTTTTCGTATTTTTTGATTTGTATCTTTCTTAGGTTTTTATTCCTCCCGCACTACTAATCCAAGACGAAGTCTTGGTACGTTTCTTTTGGTTGTGTGCTTGCAAGTATTCTCCCTTGGAGTAGCTGACGGTAAAACGGTCATAACTTTTCGCACAAGTGGACTCACGTAACGAACTACCTACCAAATCGAAGCCCTCTGAGAGATCTACATTTATTACGAGGGTTTACCCTCGTAACAAGCTGTTTCCAGCCCCAAAATCCAACGTTCAGTAGCCTTTCGGGGACACCGAAGGTCGTAAATTTCTAGTTTTTGTTAGTTTCTTATTCTTCTTATTTATTTCTGTTTATTTCCTATTATTTCCCGCACTACTAATCCAAGACCAAGTCTTGGAATTCTCTTTGGTTTTTATTCGTGTTTTTGCAAGAGACTTAATGGCTCAAATTGAGGGGTATAGCACCACCCGACCTCCGTTCTTTAACGGAAATGATTTCCGTTATTGGAAAGGTCGGATGGAGTGTTTCTTGAAAACACAAGTCGAGACTTGGATAATAATCCAAACCGGCTTTGCTCTACCCACCAATGATCAAGGAGAGCCCTTGGATTTCAATAAGTGGACAAATACAACTAAGAGGCAAATCGAAGCTGATGCAAGAGCAACTCAAATATTACAATGTGGCTTGTCAAAGGAGGAGCTCAACCGCATCGGTCCATTCATTAGCGCCAAAGACCTCTGGAACAAATTGATTGATCTACACGAAGGGACGCCCGATGCTAAGGTATATAAAAGAGATTTACTTTTAAATAAACTGTACAATCTAAAGATGCAGGATCGCGAGACCGCCACCCAATTACATGCGCGGATCCAAGACATCGTCAATGGTCTTCACTCGATCGGGCAAGCCGTAGAGAACCGGGACCTTATAAGGTACGCTTTAAATGCTTTTCCTAGGACTATCTTGTGGGCATCCATTGTCGATGTCTACAAGGTCTCTAAGGACCTTTCAAAGCTTAGGTTAGACGAATTATTTTCCGAGTTTGAACTTCACGAGCAAACTAACGTGATCCGGGCCGAGAGAGGTATTCCTCTACTTGCAGGACAAAGAAGCAAGCCACCTACTAGGCAAGTAGATGAACTCGAACCTGAAGATGAATCAGAGTCCGAATCAGAAGAGGTGGAAGCAATAGTGAACGTTGTGCGAAGAATAGTTCGAAAAGAAGAAGAGATTGAAATCACGAGAACCAAAGAAAAAGGGAGCAAGGAAAGCCTTCCATGCAACTTGGGACAACAAAGAAGACATAGCTTACATGGCAAGACCGAGGAGTCCGAGAATCCGAGTCCAACTATAACACCGACTCCGAACTCAAGGACTACTTCGAGAAGCAACTCAAAGCCGGACCAAAAGAGAAAATTAAGGTTAACTGCTCACTAATTCATACGCTTTACAATACAATTAAAATGCTCAATAGGAAATTAACTAAGTCCGAGTCTAGGGTTGAGTCGTTACTTGAGGAGGTTGAAACCCTCAAGCAAGAGGCTACTCTAACCTCTTCAACTAGGCAAGTTCAAGAGGGAAACTCAACCCAAATTGAAAAACTTGAGGAGGAGAATTCTCTCTTGAAAGACCGAGTTCAAGAGGTTGAGGCTAGGTTGGAAAGGTTCACATTTGGATCTAAGAACCTTAATCGACTACTTGGAACCCAAAGAGCCGTGTACAATAAAGCCGGACTCGAATTTAAGTCAAAGACTACGAATAGGTCTTATATGTCTATCGTAAATCGTAGTCATCAAAGAGTCCAAGCATGGGTCCCAAAGGTTTTATTGAACTCACATATAAGGACTAATAAGGTTTGGATTCCCCAGGATCAAGTTCATTATTTGAATAGACCATATTGGTTCAATGGTCCAGGGGGAGCTAACACTAAAATAGTATACCCGCTTACTTAGCAAAACCATTGCATATTTTACTTTAATTTTTAGAATGACTAGATAGGGTAAATGGTTAGTCAACTCTGTAGGGGGATCGATCGGCCAACTAGAGGGGGGTGAATAGCCCTCGTTCGTTGGATGTCGTAATTCGTTCGTTCTTCTTGCGTTGCTTGTCTACGATTATCGTTAGCGCAGCGGAATAACAATAATAATGAAGCTAACAATACACAATCACACAACACAAGATATACATGGTTCAGAACCGAATGGTTCCTACTCCACGGGCGAGCTCACCGAGCTCTAGTTATGCGCACGATACTAACTATAACACTCCTTCTCGATAACATGTCGGAGGTGGAGAAACCTCTCACAAGCAATTACAATGTAATATAGAAATACAAGCAAATACACAAATACAATACACAAGAAAACTTTCATCGATTGCTTTGATCGCTTTGCTTGTTGCTTGCTTTGATTGGCTCTTGAAGGACTGGAATGCAACAACAATTCCCCTCCAATAGCTCCACAAAAACCATTGCAAAAACCTCCATCTCGAGCTCCTTTATAACTCGTGATCGAGCATGTTTCGCTAGCGACCGCTAAAAGGCCCCAATGACGCCTCGTAGTCGTTGTCTCACAACGGCGGATCCACGTCGGACAAGTTCCAACGGATCACCTACGATCGATGATGCCCATCGATCCGTTGGTGACCCAAAGAGTCGATTGCCCGGTCGACTACGGAGCGCTGCTCGCGACACTCCCATCGATCGATTGCCATCCCTCGGCAGCTGATCATGCCGACTTCGGGCCGATCACACCATGGCAATGGCGCTACATAAAACCTAGCCTTACACCGGTCCGAACTCTAGTCGACTTGGATCATCGAGCAAGCAACTATGTCCGATCCGATGTCGGCAAAACCTCAAACACCAAGTTATTTGAGCATCCGACCGTCGGGTAAACCTCAAACATCAAGTTTGAGCCTCCGACACTGGTCTTAGCCACTTGGCCAAGTCCACCTTATCCTCATGGAGTTCCCACCAAAGCTCTCTTCCCTCGGCCTACGCCCCTGATGCCAAGCGTGACGGCCAAACGCCATCCTTCGCGTCTCATGCCCTAGAAGTATGCTTCCCTTTGGGCTCACTCCATTCGCTCCCCGTCCGACGGTCCCTCGGATGCACCAAGCGCACGACTTCGCAATGCCATCCTTCACCGACTCAAGGACCCCGAGCCTAGTGAACTTACCAAGTCCTTAAGACTTCCCATATGCATCAAATGCACGGTTTCGCAATGCATTTCTCACCAAGCACCAAGCGCACGGCTTCGCAATGCTTTGGATTTTCCATGCCAAGCACCAAGCGCACGGCTTCGCAATGCTTTGGACTTTACCATGCCAAGGCTTCCCCCTTGGACTTCCACACCAAGCTCCATGCTTGGATTTTCCATGCCAACCCCATGTTGGACTTTCCCACACCAAGCTCCATGCTTGGATTTTCCATGCCAACACCATGTTGGACTTTTCCATGACAATCCCATGTCATGAGTTTTGTCTATCATCAAAATACCATCAAGGTACTGCTGGGCCGATTGCACCAACAATCTCCCCCTTTTTGATGATTGACAAAACTACCATCTCAAGTCTACCAATTCTCCCATATTGGCAATTCTCATATCCCAATGAGAATTCCAACGAACCCTAATTGGTAACTTGGTAACTTCTTCCCCTTTTTGACATTACATCAAAAAGGTCCTCCCCAAGGGTATGAATGTCTCATATCCCAATGAGATCTTACAATCTCTCCCTTGGAGGAACACATGCCTACAATCTTTCTAGTGATCCCATATCACTTAAAGAGAGGCAACCCAATTTTCCTCCCATGAGGAAATACACATCCATCTTCCCATGATGGATACCTCCCCCTAGAGGCTTGCTCCCCCTTGACCATTGCACCAACAATGTCCTTGGAGAGTCCCGAAGCCAATAAGAACATTAAACCAAACAAAATTAAGGCAAAGTTCAACAATTAACTCACATCCACCTTAAAATTGATACTCACCCTCAACCCAACTCCTAATCCATATCCAATGGATTTCCACCCTCTCTAATGCTCTCCCAAGCATATCCTAGGGTTAGGAGTGGTTAGGGGACCTTAACCTATGAACATGGGCCTAACCAACACGATTTACGAAATCGCTGGGCGATCAAATCAAATCGATTGTCACCTCATCGATCATTGCCAATCCATGGCGATCATTGATCGATAACTTGATTTTGACAGATTTCAGAAATGGATTTCCGAAATCCATAAGTAAATATACGTAATTTTAAAAATCTTGAAAATGCATACGTATAATACTTATCCTAAACACTATGGGTGAAAAATATTGGAAAATTATTTTACCCACTAAATTAGGAGATTGATACAAAGTTCAAAAGTTTAGAAAAGCTTCAATAAAGAGCCCTCTTTGTATCATCCCATTCAATGGTGATAGCTATCAAAAGATAGGCTTCACCAAGGTTTTTCAAAATGTTTTCAAAACCTTTAATTTCTTTTCCTTAAACATCTCACTTATATCTAGATGTGTAAAAACACATTCAAGGCAATTAATCTAGTGAGATGTGAGTTTTTGTTCTTTAAAATGGTCTCATGCATATTTCTAGGCAATATTATTTGATTCCCATCAAATCATGTCATAGTCCTTAACTCCATTTTAATTCATGCATGATATGATTATGGCATAGATATGATATAGATAAAAATATATGCCAATATCATGATGTCATGACATGTGAATGAAACTTAAGCATACATGACATCTAAACATAAATCTAAACATGATCATGACATTTTATAGATAAAAATGAAAATGATGTCATGACATGGCAAGGCAAATAAAGCATGACAAGTAAAATATACTAAGGTATAGAATACCTAAGTGTTAAAATTAAATTGCCATTTCTAGGAATTAAATTCATTTTGCCTTAATGCCATTCATTTCCCTAGTGTGCCAAAAACCCAAAATGGCACACCAATACCTCTAAGACCTAAATGTGTCAATTTAAATCATTTTTAACTTCTCAAGCACATTGACACACCCTAATGTGTCAACTCTACTATGGTTAGGTTAACTACCCATCCACTTAGGGTTGACACACCCTAACCCATTTAGCGTGAATCGATCACGCTTTTAGGAACCCAATATCTATTGGAGCTCCTTGGGTTAACAAGGTATTCTCTAGGGATAACTTCCCTAGATACCTTCCTAATGACCCTTTTAGACTTTGAAGTCATAGTCTTTTGGGTCTTTCCTAGGTCAACTCTAGAGGTGACTCCTCCATTGACCTTCTTGGTGGCTTTCTTGATTTTTCTTAAGTCCTTAGCCACTAAACACACCATGGCTAGACTTAGGGATGACTTCCCTATTAGCCTTGGTTTTTCTAGACCTAAATGTTGTTCCATAATTAAATGGAACATTATGGTAGGACATAGGTTTGTGACCCAAACCCTTCTTGCCCTTAGATATTTCTTGCTTTCTAGGTCTTGACTTTTGTGCATTAGACCCCTTAACCGAGTTTGATATTATTGCTAGGGTCTTCTCCAATTTTTCTAGCCTTGACCTCAAGGCTTGGTTCTCCACCTCTAATTTCCTCAATTTTGAATTTTCATTAGGTTTAGGGGAAATGTTCTTCTTCTTAGGCATATGCCTAGATTTCTTGGGATTAACACCCAAGTTTTCTTCAATTTTTCTAATTGACTCCCTAGGTAAAATAGATCTAGTGTTTTGAGTCCTAGGTTTGTCCTTAGTTATATGAACATGCTTGGCACATAGACAATACACCTTATTATTTCTCTTAGCATGCTTTTCATTGATAATAGCAAGATAACTAAAATAATTTTTAGCATGCTTTTTGACTTTAGGAATTAAAGGTGCATTAACTAAATGTACCTTAGGGTTAGCTTTAGGAGCTCCCCCTACATGAGTTGCACCTTCTTGTCCTTTCTTCCTCCCCTAGGGCATTGACTTCGGTAGTGTCCCTTTTGATTGCATTTGAAACACACAATGTGTTCTTTGCTCTTGATTTTGGGAATACCGGCATCGTTTGACTTTGGGTTGACTTTTGGTGTCGATGCCTTCTTCTTAGCCAATTTAGGGCATTTGCTCTTATAATGCCCTTTCTCCCTACACTCAAAGCATATTATGTGATTTTTATTTAAAATAATAACACTTGAGTTACCTAGGGAGGTGGTGGAGGCCTCTTCATGATCTTCACTTCTCCATGATGTGGATGCTTCTTGTTCTTGCTCCGGGATAGAAGATTGCCTTTCCTCCCCCTCAATGCTAGAGGTGGAGGTCTCCACCAAATCATCAACATCTTCAAATGTTGTGGATGCTTCTTCTTCGGCATTCTCCTCTACTTGTGCCGATTGGGAATTTTCTTGGAATTTCATTACCTTATTCAATAATTCCCTTGCATCCCTATAATCACCCAATCTAGACCAAATAGTGTTAGGCAACAAATCACTAATCAACTTGATTACCTTGAGATTTGTCTTGAAGTCTTTGATTTGGTCTTGGGTCCATTTTGACTTCTCAATTGGCTTGTTGTACTTGTCCCTAGGCATTTCAAAATTGTTTTATATAATAATCATAAAATCAAAATCGGTTTCTAGATATACCTCCATCCGTTTCCTCCACCAAGCAAAATCTCCATCGAAATTCGGTGGATGGATGAGGCCGGCCATTTTGTAGTGCTCTTGCGGCGGTTAGTCCTTGAAGAGCGACCTCGCTCTGATACCACTTGTAGGGGGATCGATCGACCGGCTAGAGGGGGGTGAATAGCCCTCGTTCGTTGGATGTCATAATTCGTTCGTTCTTCTTGCGTTGCTTGTCTACGATTGTCGTTAGCGCAGCGGAATAACAATAATAATGAAGCTAACAATACACAATCACACAACACAAGATATACATGGTTCGGAACCGAATGATTCCTACTCCACGGGCGAGCTCACCGAGCTCTAGTTATGCGCACGACACTAACTATAACACTCCTTCTCGACAACACGTCGGAGGTGGAGAAACCTCTCACAAGCAATTACAATGTAATATAGAAATACAAGCAAATACACAAATACAATACACAAGAAAACTTTCACCGATTGCTTTGATCGCTTTGCTTGTTGCTTGCTTTGATTGACTCTTGAAGGACTGGAATGCAGCAGCAATTCCCCTCCAATAGCTCCACAAAAACCATTGCAAAAACCTTCATCTCGAGCTCCTTTTATAACTCGTGATCGAGTTTCTAGCTGACCGCCAAAAGGCCCTTGCGGCCGATCGCTCGTGCTTGTCTCACAACGCGGCGGATCCACGTCGGACAAGTTCCAACGGATCACCTACCCGATGATGATGCCCATCACCGATCGGTGACCCAAGAGTCGATTGCCCGTCGGCTACGGAGCGCTCGCTCGCGACACTCCCATCACCGATTGCCATCCCTCGGCCGATCACGCCGACTTTCCGATCACACCATGGCAATGATCGCTAAGCACAAAACCCTAGCCTTACACCAGTCGAACTCTAGTCGACTTGGATCAGTCGAACCGGCAACTATGCCAGTCGGCTGATGTCGGGCAAAACCTCAAACACCAAGTTGTTTGAGCATCCGACCGTCGGGTAAACCCTCAAACATCAAGTTTGAGCCTCCGACACTCAGTCTTAGCCACTTGGCCAAGTCCACCTTATCTCTCATGGAGTTCCCTACCAGAGCTCTCTTCCCTCGGCCTACGTCCCTCGGATGCGCCAAGCGCACGGCTTCGCAACGCCATCCTTCGCGTCTCATGCCCTAGAAGTATGCTTCCCTTTGGGCTCACTCCATTCGCTCCCCGTCCGGCGGTCCCTCGGATGCACCAAGCGCACGGCTTCGCAATGTCATCCTTCACCGACTCAAGGACCCCGAGCCTAGTGAACTTACCAAGTCCTTAAGACTTCCCATATGCACCAAGTGCACGGCTTCGCAATGCATTTCTCACCAAGCACCAAGCGCACGGCTTCGCAATGCTTTGGATTTCCCATGCCAAGCACCAAGCGCACGGCTTCGCAATACTTTGGACTTTACCATGCCAAGGATTCCCCCTTGGACTTCCACACCAAGCTCCATGCTTGGATTTTCCATGCCAACCCCATGTTGGACTTTCCCACACCAAGCTCCATGCTTGGATTTTCCATGCCAACACCATGTTGGACTTTCCCATGACAATCCCATGTCATGAGTTTTGTCTATCATCAAAATACCATCAAGGTACTGCTGGGCCGATTGCACCAACAAACTCTTGACAACATAGTATCAGGACGCGGCGAGATGATAGTACGTTAGAGAAACAAAGTCTCGTGTATTCGAGCTAGATAAGACGTATCTAGCTTGGTGCACTTGACCGAGTGGAACTAGCTGAAGCTACCTCGCCGTATCCTAAACTAGTTAGACCAGGAAGTAACCCTAAGTGACTTAAGGGATATTTTCTTGAATTTGGCTTTGTCTAAGGAAGTGGTCGTTGTTCCGATCAAAAAAGGCCCCTGTGCCTCGCCACGACCTGGAAGTCAGTTTCTCGAAAAGTTACTTAACGATCTAAAGGTTAAATCCGAATCTAACCTAAGGTTGACTATCTTTAATCAATTTAAAATCATCTCACAAAATATATAAGGTGAACAAATTTTGAGACACATAGAATGAGTGAGATGTTAAGGATAATTGAAATATACTTAAAACAATTTCTTCAAAATACTACTTATTTTCTCAACTATTGTACTTAACAACTCTTAGGCCAAAGTTTAGCACCCCCTACATCTCTTATATTTCATATATTTGACTAAGGGGGAGAGCAAACTAACCTTAAGGGTTATATTATAAACCTTTAGATTATTGGTGCAGAGGGACACACCTCGAACCAATCTATCTAACTACTACTAGACGCATACTTGGACTCATATTTGATTTATCTAGATGCATGCATATACGATATTGTTTTCAAAACCCTATTTTATACAAAAACCCCAAATTTTTTTGATTTATGACAAAAGGGGGAGAAGAGCAAAAGTTAAGGGGGAGTAACATAAAATTTAATTTTGAAAATTAAATTATCTCTTTCAAAACTCACCTAGGGTTAAGGGGGAGTTTTGGTTGAGGGGGAGTTTTTGGAAATGATATTCATCTTCACATTCATCTTTCTACTATACCTGTTTTATGCTTTAATTTCCCTTAACTTTGTGTTGGTTTGCCATAGATAAAAAAGGGGGAGATTGTTGGTGCAGGGGCACTAGATAATCGAACTTGTGTTTTGATTATGGCAAAGACACAAAGTTAAGTTTACATCGTTATCTCACGAGCTAAATCAAGTGTGCAGAAAAGTGCTAAAGCTGGAGTTGAAGGCTAGCGACACCCGGAGGAAGCTGCGGTGGTCGGGCGACACTCGAGTGACTTCGAAGGGAGCCGAAGGAATCGAGTGGAAGGCCGGAAGCGAGAGCTATTATCGAGGTAAGCTCGTGTGAGTGAGAGATTGTAAGGTCGTGTCCTCTTTACGGAGACGACCGTAGGTGGCGATCCGATTAAGACTTCTCGTGGAAGGTCTAGGTCGAGATCGGACGGTCAGAAACCGTCGCATTTATCATTTTCCGAGCTAACCTCTTACTGCAGGGAAGTGGCCAGGCTGACAGTCGACTTCTGGACATCAAGAAGTCGACTGATGCTCATCAGTCGATTGATGGGAGGCATCAGTCCACTGATGGCGACGAATCAACCTTTGCGCTAGGTCAAAACAGATAACGTTTGACGCGACCACTTCGCGATAAAATTTGGACAACTTTGTGATCTGTTCCAAAAAAAGAGGAAACATATTTAGAGGCCAAAATCTATAAAAGGAGGGGAGGATTCCAACTCCAAGCATCATCAAGTGCTCCTACAACGCCAACGCTCCAACGCCGTCATAACGCCGACGCGACGACAAGTTCAAATCTCCTTCGTCGGCAGTAGTAGCAAGTAATTATTTTTATTGTATTCTTTATTTTAATCGTAACGAGGTGAGGTAAGCTTGTTGCCTCATCCTCGTACATTCGGTTTTTGTGATCGTTGTCTCCTACCTCCAACGAGGAGGAGACGTTATAGTGCTTTGCCATCCGTACGCAGTCTAGGACCGATAGGGCCTTGGAGTAGCAACCGTTGGGTTGTGAACCAAGTAAAAATAAACATGTTCCTTTATTTTCCGCTGCTCTTACTCGTTTAATTGTCTACTCGAACGAAACGTCGAAAAGATTTACGATCGCTATTCACCCCCTCCTCTAGCGACGCTTCTCGATCCAACAGATTAGAAGTTCAATATCTAGTAAACAAATCAAGCTCAATTCAAACTCAAGTCAAATTAATTTTTTTTTTAAAATCAAGTTAAACTTAACAAATTTTCCAATAGTTTGATTAATTTTAAATTCGATTTAACTCGATTTGATTATCTTATCAAATAAATATGAACGTTATAAAATTTTACATTCAATCTCAGAAAAGGCCGAATCACTAATCTAAAGACTTCATATTCTGGCCCTCTTGTCCTGATCCCACAAATATGAGAGAGAGTACATTACGAATGATCTTGGTGCGATAACAAATACAGTAAAGAATGTGGTCCAGTACATATATTAAATAGTTCATTGATATGAAGGATCGAACCTTACTTATTTATATAAACTTTATACTATACTTATCAATGTACCATCTTCGTAGAAACTGATACATTCAATCTTATACTAGAGTGAGAGGAGTGTCTAGATGGAGTAACAATTTCATAAGAGTTGAATGTTTTAGAATATAATTATTTTACTACGTTAACAAAAATACATTATTATTCATGATTCATGGTGAATTTAACATGTGTCCAAATATTATTACAAGGAAGATATAAACTTTATATATATATATATATATAATCTTAGTATTCCGATTTCACATGATTAATTTTGAATATAAATAGTCTATTCTTGATTCGTTCACAGTATAAATTCGAAAGAAAAATGAATTTGTAGAGAAACAATGATGAATAAACAAATAAATTATGAAAAATACATATTGTCCAATGATTTGCAGATAAGGGAAGAACATCTATTTAGTATTAAATTTTGAGAATTATTAATCTTGTCGCTTAATTATTATTATTCGATTTCTGTTGACTATTCAAAATGAGTATAATTAAAAATTTGAATATTTGATGTGTGACGGACCTCTCTCTCTCTATATAACTTACAGCTAGCACCCAATAAGTGAATGTCCATTTCAATCTGCATCAACACGTGCAAGTCATGCTTGCGATTTTCACCTTCCCTTTCCCTTGAGTGTATATGCACCACGTAAAAAAAAATAAAATTCTCCGTCATTTATTTTTTTTATAATAATTTTGAAATGGATTGATGACAATTAGATTAACAAAGATCGCTATATTAATAATTCTAATTTTTATAGATAAATGCAAAAAAATATTCTATCGAGATAATCCATTGATTATAACGGCATAAATATTATTATAAATAGATAGAAATCTAACTTTCATATAAAATTTAAAATTTTCATCTGAATTCAAAAATTCTTCATTATTTTTTATTAATGTATCAAGAAGTATAATTCTTCGTGATTTTTTTTATCATTATCGAAAGATCAATGACGACAGACACTGATGAATGTAATTAATTTTTTACTGCAAGTATTTGCAAAAAAAAAATCTCTTATCTTGATATATTCAAAATATTATTAAATTCTAATTTAATATAAAACAGTCATATTAGCTATTTTTTTTTCAAAATTAGACAATTCTTCTATTAGTATTGGAGCCAAAAATATTTTCTTCAAATAGAGGACTATCATCTTTGACCTAATTTCATCTATTTTTTATTTACTTATTTTATTTAACATTGTATCGATAAAAAAAATGATATAAGGTAGAATAATTTTGATTAAATTTATTTTTGTTACACTTTAGTTAAAATTATTTTAAATCGTAATAATTTCTATCATATTTTTTTTAATAGTGTAGATAATCGAGTTTTATCTGATTAATTCTAGAAATAGACGATCTAAATTCGAAGTAAAGGAGGATTTCTAAAATATTTTAATGGAATTTTCTTTTAGTATTTTTTTTGGGGCATTAAAATTCATATATATTTTAAAAAAAATTACATAATGGAATATTAGACAGATATAAAATATTTATATAATTATATATTTTAAAACTTTCACAAGGTCGTTGTAGTATAGTGGTAAGTATTCCCGCCTGTCACGCGGGTGACCCGGGTTCGATCCCCGGCAACGGCGTTTTTTTTTTTAACCGTTAACTTTCTCGCCGATCAACACATGACTTTTGTAGGGGCAATCAACGTACCCCACTGCCGGAACTCGAAGGTGATGACCGGCGGGGGCTGACTATACACGGCGAACTTAATTTCCCACGCGAAGCCGCGGGGGAATGGGACCGTGAAAGGTGTCGTACGTGCGACGACTCGAACGTCTGGGCACCGGGGTCGTAGTAAAGAGGCGGCGACGAGCTGAGCAACGCGCTGTAGCTCCCGGCAGCCAGTAGTTCGTCTCCTGTGACCTGTCATCGCCGTCCGGCGGTCGTTGACAGAGAAGCAGAAGTTGATGGCCGTTCGACGGTAAATTTTTATTATTTTATATTTTTTTCCTTCAGGAATTTATCGAAAGCAGTCAAACACGGGTAGCCTTGTCGGCAACGACAGATGGCGATCGACGGGTTCAACTTCAATTGTATCAACACCAGCGCATTAACTGATCGATCGAACAATATTTCTCCCAACTACCCAAATAAATCAATCCATTAATGCTTCAACTGCACAAGATCAACTCCGTTGCTTCGCGGCGCCATCGATCATGGAGAAGAAGAAGGAGCAGACGATCACGAAGCCCGTCGCCGCCTCGTTATCCCCCTCCGTCGTCGAGGGGGCGGCGACGGTCGGCCCTGGCTGTCCGACAACGCGGCGCCGCTGCCACCGCCTCCTTCTCCGCTGCTTCCTCTGCTTCGCGTCTGCCGTGGCAGTCGGCGGCCTCGTCGTCCTCATCCTCTCCCTCACGCTCCTCAGCGTGAAGAACCCCGCGCTGAGCATGACCTCCCTCTCGATCGCTCGTATCGACGTCGACCTCCTGCCGCTGTCGGTCAACGCCACTCTCGACGCCGGGATCGCCATCCGGAATCCCAACTTGGCCTCCTTCCGTTTCGGGAACAGCACTACGTACTTCTACTACGGCGGGGAGCGGGTGGGGGTGGCGTACGCGGCGGCGGGGAGGGTGCGGGCGCGGCGCTCTGCCACGGTGGCGGTGCGCGTGGACGTTCTGGTGGACCGGGTCGCCACCCGGCTGGACCTGACGGCGGTCCTCCTGTCCGGGGAGGAGCTGAGGCTGACGAGCCGCACGGGGATTCCGGGGAGGATGAACGTGATGGGTCTGCACAAGCGCGATCTACAGATGGAGCTCAATTGCAGCATACTCATGTTCATCTCTCTGGCGCGGCAGGAGATACGGAGCACGGATTGCACGGCGTCGGCGAGGTGATCGTCGGTGGCGACTCGATCGCGGGGCGGTCCTAGATCGAGAGCGCCCGACTAAGCTCATCGATCTTATTCCGCAATCTTTGAAGTCCAAATTATCTCTACCGATCGCTAAGGATAAATCACTTTACGATTCAGTCTGGACTCCGTAGTCGTGTCTCTCTGAACGATAATCTAACATCGAAATCGTACTCCGTCCATCGAACAAATTCTTGAACTCCAAAATCGTCCGAATGAATTTTTTCTAAATTTACTATCGAACGATATTACAGTAGAAAATCGAATTATATTTTTCTGTAAAATATTTCTTTATTTTTATCGTTGCACTGTGTATTTATATTTTGAGGGTTAATTTGTTTTTTAAAGGGTTTTAGTTAATTTTTTTGTATTTATTATTTAGGCAGTCACTCTTTATCAGACTTTTTCTTTCTATTTCCTTATGATTCTACTTTGCGTTTGTTGGTGTGTGCGAATGGTATATTCTTATTTAAGGCATGGCAGGTGTGTTTAAAAACGAGGGCGAACTCGAGATATGAGAAAGATTTTAACTAAATAATGTGATCAATCAATATGATCACATTAGACAATGATTTTAACTAAATAACGTTCTGTTTCATTAGACAAATTAAAGAACAAGCAAATGACTCATATCAAAGTATCAAATATATAAAAATAAATAAGTTTATATGATAGTCAACTTACCTCATCAACGTTTATAAAAGTATATTATTCTGGTAACAGATTGATACCTTTCAACCACTTCCGATTGTGGTCAGTGGTAAAGATCTCTATCAAAAGTTAACACAAAATCAGAGGATGTCACTCTCTTTCACCTCCTCTAACTATTTCTTTTCCCACACACTTTGCCTTCTAATCACTGTCAATACCTTCGATGGGATAACTCACTTCAGTTTTGGTCATTTCTAATTCCTACATATGCTATCAAAGAACTTTCTCTGTTTGATATTCGATTCTCAATGCATCAGATCTCCCTATCAATTATTTGATCATTCTGATTCAGCTGAATTTCGTATCAGTTATCCGATTCTTCTGATCTAAATGAACTTCCTACAAATTATTCGGTCCTCCTGATCCAACTGAACTTCCTGTCTAGTGTCTGATTATCTTGATTTGGACATGGAAACTCCACTTCCTTCGTTCGAGATGCATGTCTTGACATGAATCATAACTTTGATATCAATTGCTAATACGAATAACATTTATATATCTTCATAATAATATGATTCATGCATTATTAAAGGAATTAACCTCGTCTAGGTTAGCGCCATCACAACCCTTTTGCCAATGTAGTGATTCGTGCATCATTGAAGGGATTAACTAAATTACTCACAAGCCAATTGATTGTCCCCATCGACCTCCTCCAAATGTTGTATGCTTTTTTGCCGGCTAATTTGAGGAAGAGCTTTGCTTACTCATCTTCTTTGTTTATATTGAAATCCTTACCTTCTTCAAACTCCCTTTGAATCAATTGGTTCCAAAGGCCTTTTCCATCCTAGCTTGACCTTCTCCTCTCACCTTTCTTTTTCATTGTCTCTATCAAATAAAAATAATTGAACCAAAGTGTTTTACTTTACAACCGTTCCCACTCCCCTTTGCTTTCACAAACTCCTACAAACTGAAATCTCTTGCCTTCCCAATGTGAAGAACACTTAGGCCTTTTGTCCTTGTATACCCCCCCAAATCTCATAGGTAGTTTTACTGTCTAGATGTTGCTTACTTCATGACTTAGTCATACTAAGCGGATGTATTTGACCATGCGTTGCTGATGGAGAACACAATGCAAATGACACTAGTAAAGATACTTTCTAAATTGAAAAAGGAGATAATCCAGTGAAACCAACTTCACAAAACCTTCGCTCTCTTGGCATTGTTCCCTCTTCAAATTAGTATAAATAAAATTCACACTACAACAAATTTGACTTCCTATAGTACGTTATCAACAGTCCACAATTTTAGCACGCTGTTAATAATAATTTTTACAGCATACCTAATTTTGTACGCTGCGGATAATATTATATTTTTGCAAACAACAACATGCAAAAATAATACGCTGTCAATACTCATTTTAACAGCATGCAGTGCACGCTATTAATATTAAATAATAACAACGTACATTCTGCACGCCGTTAAAAATTTTATTATAAAAAATTAAATTTTTCTCAGCGCACCATGCGCTGTGGATAATATTAGATTTATTAATATGAGACTTTTAACAGCGTGCAATTTGCACACTGTTCAAAGTCTCACTATAAAAAATTAAATTTTTTGCAACGTGTCAATCAAATGCGCTGCGGATACAATGTTTGTTAATATGAAATAATAACGACGTACAATTTGCATGCCGTTAAAAGTATCATTATAAAAACTTAAATTTTAATAAGGAAGGTGGACAAAATCACTAATAAAGTTTTTATAATAAAGTATCATTATAAATAATAACAGCGTGCATTTTGCGTGCTGTTAAAAATTTTATTATAAAAAATTAAATTTTCACAAAGACGCTAATCATGTGTGTTGCATATAATATTGATAACAGACATTTTGCAGACGCTGTTAAAAGTCCCCTAATAGAAAATTAAATTTTTCACAATAAGGCCAATTAAGTGCAATCATGGATATTACAACGCTTCGTTAATATGAAATTATAACGCGCATAATTTGCAAGTTAAAGTATCATTATAAAAATAAAATTTTTCATAGCGTACAATCCAGCAGGTGCGAATAATACTAAACTTGTTAATATGAAATAATAATAGTGCAATTTTGACGCCATTAAAAGTTTCATTATATAAAAATAAATTATTCACAACGCATCAATCAAGTGCAATTTGTAGATAATAATTAAATTTGTTAATATTATCTTAATAGCCAGATATTTTGTATGCCGTTAAAAACATCATTATAAAATTAAATTATTTTTTAATCTGAAAATATTTTTTTAAAAAAAAGATTAACAACACATTTATATTATAACTAAAAAAAAGCTTTAAAAATTATTCACGAATAAACTTATCTATTCATTGCCATTTTTATTAAGTATATTATTAATTAATTATACTTTTGTTTTAGGTTAAAAGTTTCCCAAACCCGCCGCAGCTTTCTCACGCGCCAATTGCTCACGCTCGCCGCCGTAGCCTTTTCATGCGGCGATTTCTCACGATCGCCGCCGTAGTTTTCTCCGGCGACTTTCTTCACATTCGTTAGTGCTTTCTGCACGCTCTTCTCACGCTCGCCGCCGTAGGTTTCTCACGCGGCAATTTCTCATGCTTGCCGCTGTAGCTTTCTCCGACGATTTTCTTCACCTTCCTCACTGCACGCTCTTCTCATGCTCGCCGCCTTCCGTCTCCATCATTCAGGTTCGCCAGTGTCTTTACAGTCTATTGGTTTTATTGTGTATGCTATAAAAATATGACGAAACTAGATCCTATAACATATATCTTGCTGTATTTTATCCAGTTTCATGAATATTTATGTTAGATTCGTATTCCTTCATTTTGATAATGAACTAAACCACACTTCTCCACACCAAAGTTAAAGAATGGCTGTGAACCGAAAATATTGAATTTTAAGTAAAACTGAGTTACTTAATATTCAACAGAGCAACAACTAGGAAAAACAAATCACAAAAGTCAAGATCATATGATGCATCATATATATAAGAAGATCATATGATCGTCTTATATCATATGATGCGTCATATATATAAGATCGTATAATCATAATGCAGTATAGGATGCCTGAGGCATATGACCAAGAAGGAGGTGTAAATCAAGAGAAAAGATTTGCTGCAGCTATCCAGAGATACAGGTATGATAGTGTGTGCACACACATCCTTTTTCATTTGGACCTTCTTGGTCGAACTCATCTTTAACCTTCTAACCATTGTTATTGCATTGCTGTAATATTCTATTTGTACGTGCATTTTTTATTTTCTTGTTGACTAGAGTCCTGGTGCTGGAGATAAGATGGACCCTTTTGCTGAACAGGAAGCATGGAGATATTTTTTTTTGTTTCAACCAACTTGTTTTGTTTATCCTTTAGTTGTAGTACTAATGTCAAGTTGCCAATGTTGGTTATGCAGGGAAGGCAGCTTTAAAATTTGGTTCGAGGAACAAACAAGCTTCTGCTGACTATGAGCAAGTCATTTGTTTATTTTTTGCGTTTGTTTCTGCAACTATGAAAATCTAATTTGCTTTCCTGCTAATGCTTAGTATGTCAATGCTAATTGCCATGTAACTGTAGCCAGATACTATTATCATCTTTCATTTTATGATTGTTGGACACACTAGTTACTACTTTCTGTTCAGGTTTGTCTTTGAAAATGGTATTGACTTCATCAAGGAGTTCATTATGGATGGAGTCAATGTATGTGACAGAACAAACATTCTTCATATATAATTATTGTGAGATATCTCTTTGTTTCGTTCTAGATATTCCTTTATTTATTAATTTAATATAAATTTTGACAGTTTGAAGATGAAATGTCTTCTGAGAAACCTGATGATTCAACTGCAAAGAATGCATTGCAAAAACTTCAAGTATGTCATCTTTTGAGGATATATTTTGGCATTTATACACTTCATTTTAAGTTCTGAGACAAAATGCTTTTCTATTTGTTGAATGTAGATCTTGCATTTTTTCCTAAATCGTTGACTAACTGCTTGTTTCTTCTTGCTTTTTTTTGCCAGGAAGAGAGAAAGACTCTGCCTATTTACCCTTATAGGGATGAATTACTCCAAGCTATTCATGATCATCAGGTTTGTAAGCCTATTTAAATATATTAATTCTGTTTTTAGCTGGATTTTTTGTTTTTTAGAAGATGTTAATTGAGGCTTCAAACATGAAGTAACATTATACTTTTATAATATAAAAAAACTGTTAAGACAAGTGTATAATGATTTTTGTTAAACAATTCTGCTTCTCTTTTGTGTTTTAGTTTGGAAACTTCTGGACCACGTGGGTCCTTTGCATGTCCAATTTGGAAGTTACGGTGAAAGGAGTTTATTTATTTATTTATCTGCTTTATTTTTCTACTGGACATAGAAAAACTAGAACATGCCATGGGAAACTATTTATCCGGTGAGGCGCTAATGTATGCTCTCAAATCTCTATCTGATTTTCATGTCTTGCAATGATGTTAGTTGATTTGCTATAATCTTAGTTGATTTGCTATAATCGAGCCTACAGAATTGTTAATTATTTAATTGCATGTGTTAGTTCTTCAGTCAGAAGAAATTTATTTTAAATATTCATCCATCTTGTATTTTACTCTTGCTACATGTTTTATCTTTCTCTTTTTGTCCAATGAATACAATTTTTTTGGGTGAGATACATTTGTTATTTGTTTACAACTAATTTCGTGAATTGTGGAGATGTTAGCGTTAATACTAAGTATAAGCTGCTTCATTGGTCTGATGATGGAGTTGTTGCAGAAGGTCGAATTGCATCCATAGATCCAAAAGCAAAAGTGCATCACGTTCCTCTTGGTGGATCTTGTTGGAAAGTTTGGATTGATAGAGTTTTGATGGAGAAGGTGGATCTAATTCGACCCAATGATGAAATGTATTTTCTTGAGGATGCAATAGGAAGCATAGTCGTTTGGTTCTTTAAGTGTATAGTTTTGTGTGACTGATATAGATTGTGTTGTTGGTTGAATTGTTAATGCGATTAAGTGAGTATTTATTTTGTAGGAAAGAAATTATGTAAGTGAATTTATGTTATTAGTTTAAATTTTTTTCTGTGACTAAATGAATAATTAGTACACTAGCTATTTAAGTGTGGTGGTAATGATTATTTATGGTATCATAATTGTTTTAGTTTTGATTTTATAATCGTGTGTATGTGATGTTAAAAATGGGTATAATATTTGTATGTGATATTATAATTGTGTGGTCTTTGTGGATTGGATTATAATTATTTGAGTTTTTATATTACAATACTTAACCGTTAGCAGCGATCGCTACGCGAATGCACTTAACCGTAGCGTGCGATCGCGCGCTGCGAATGCACTTAATCGCACAGCGATCGCTACCGCGAATCGCACTTAACCGCAGGCGCGATCGCGCTACCGCGAATGATTTAATCGCAGCCACGCGATTGCGCACGCGAATGCACTTAATCGTAAGGCGGCGATCGCGTACCGCGAATGCACTTAATCGCAACGCGCGATCGCGCATCGCGAATGCACTTAACCGCGCGCAAGCGCGATCAAGGCACGCGAATGCACTTAATCGCAGCTGCGCGATTGTGTGTCGCGAATGATTAATCGCAAATACGCGAATCTACCAATGTCTTATGACTTTCAACAGCTTAGCATTGTGCAAAGATGCTAGCGCATGGATAATATATTTTGTACACTGAAAGTCAAATTTATTGTAGTGTCATATATCTCTATAATAATATGACATTGGCCACTTCTAAACTCTCATTATCTTATTTTTGGATTATATCTGAAAAACTTCATACCAATGAAGATATCTTTTCATCTTATAAGTATATGATCTTTTTCATATCTTATCAATGTAGAAATTTGATTGTATTCTCAACACTTCGAACAATTCTCCCTTAAACAAAAGATTACATTGTATCCCATCTTAAGCCTATCTATTATCAAAGAACTTCTTCTACTTGATGTTAGATCCTCAATCCAGCAGGTCTTCCTATCAACTATCTAGTTCTTCTGATCCAACTGGACTTCCTTTCAATTATTCGATCCTTCTGATTCAACTGGACTTCTTACCAGTTGTTCAGTTCTCTTGACCCAACTGAACTTCTTGTTTAGTGTCTGGTTTTCTTGATCCGAATATGGGAACCTCACTTCTTTTCGTTTAAAGTGCATGATTTGATATGAACTATGACTCTGATATCAATTGTTAAAACAAATAACATTCATATATCTCTACAATGATATCATATTATCTACGGTAATTTATCAAACAATACACGTGAAATTTAGAATTGTCCAAACAGTGCCTTATACTTTCATATTTATCAAATAACACACTTAATTCTCTTTTTACCCCTCCCGCCAAATAGACCTGTGTTGCTACAATCGACCCGGGTCACGATTAACCGAACTCGAGTTTGACTCGAGCGATGTTTTGATGTTTGACATGGAGGTTTGACATTGATGTCTGATAATGTTTTGGGGAGATTGTTGGTGCAATCGATCCGGGTCATGATTGACCAGACTCGAGTTTGACTCGAGGGGGATGTTGATGGTTTGACTGGAGTTGACCATGTCATGGAAAGTCTAAGTCTTGAGTATTTGACATGTAAAGTCTAAGCATGAGTCTTGGTAATGAAAAGTCCAAGCATGAGTCTTGACATGGAAAGTTCAACATGGGTTGACAAGGAAAAGTCCAAGCTTGAGTCTTGGCATTTGAGAAGTCCAAGGGGTTTGATATTGGCAGCATAAAATCCAAGGGTGAAGTCTTGGCAGCATAAATCTAATGGTTGGCAGCGTAAAGTCCAAGCGGAGTCTTGACAGCGTAAGTCTAATGTAACTTATCGGTGCAGACACCGTTAGCATGACATAACCAATGAAAGCACCTGAAGGCTAGCGTATAGATGAACAAGTCATGGATGACTTGGAGGGATCCGATAGGCACGAGGCTGTCAAAGGTGGCTAGAAGGTTTAGGTCTAGGCTACGGGTGGTCTAGCAAGTATGAGGGAACCATACTTGGGTTAAACCTCATGTTTGAGGTTAAAACCTCATATTTGAGGTGTATCAGTTAACTGGTACCATGTGACAGTCGACTGGTGTGAGTCAACTAGGGTTTGATTGCGGGGAGTGTCTTAGTAGTCAACTGCCAGAGGTGGACAATCGACTGATCTTATGATCAGTCGACTGGTGCTCGGTATTTCGGGCACAAAATGATCTCCAGTCAAGTGATCGACCCAACCACTCGACTAATTGAATCACCAGTCGACTGATGATGGATCCGTTGGATTTTTTAGCGTGGATCATGCCGTTGTGAGACAACGGCTACAGGGACAGTCGACTGATGGTCCCGATCAGTCGACTGCCAGGTGAAAATTAGCCCAAGGAGCAACTTTAAAGGGAGCTCGTGAAGGGGGATTTGGCAATCGGTTCTTGAGGAGTTTTGGGGCGATTTGCTGCTGCAAATCAGGGTCTCCAAGTGCATTTCAAGCAACCACAAAGCAAGCAATCCAAGAGCAATTGTAAAGTGTTGTTTTCTTTACTTGTTGTGTATTTCATTTGTATATTGCTTGTTTTTATCTCTTACTGTTGTAAGAACTATTGTACGAGGTTTCTCCGCCTCCGACATGTTCTCGAGAAGGAGTTTATTGTTTAGTGGTGTTTGTGGCATCGCTAGAGCTCTTTAGAGCTCGATCCGTAGAGTAGGAACTGTTTGGTTTCGAACCACGTTATATCTTGTGTAGTGTTTGTGATTGTGTCTTATGTATTATTTTTATTATTATTCCGCTGTGCACTAACACGATTTGTAGATGCAATCGTGAACGAATTTCATCGACGCATCCAAAATGCTATTCACCCCCCTCTAGCGGTCACCGAATCCTCAACAATTGGTATCAGAGCCCGGGGCTCTTCTACAGACTAATCGCCGGGAGCAAGACACTAGAGGGTGAAGATGGAGTTTGAAGAACAACTAGGTTGGGACATCAACACACCGGTGCCTTACACCTTCTATGGACAAGGAGGGTTTAGGCAATGGAAGGCAAGAATTGAAGACTTACTAATGACGAGGGACTTCGAAGAATGGTCTATTTTAATGGAGGGATTTAGCTATCCAAGAGGACTAAAGGGAGGGTTCCTCAAGAAGAAGAGATGGACCGAAGAGCAAGTCTAAGCCTTCGAGAAAAATGATAAGGTAATAAAATTTTTGATTGATTTAATACCTAACAATATCTTGTGTATGTTAGGTAATTATATAGATGCCAAGGAGTTATGGAGCCAAGTGGCAAATCTCCATGAAGATTCATTACCGATTCAAGAAGAAGGACCATCACCGGCTTCAAGTGAGGATTCGAAAGTTGAGGAGGAGTCAATTTCCAGATCGATGGGAGAGGAATTGGAAGAGGTGGAAGAAGCCTCCACCTCTATGATTGAGGGGGAGGAGAGAATTTCCACATCGGAGTAACCTCAAGAGGAGTCATATACCTCCGAGAGAGATGAAGAATCCACTCCGACCACCACAAATACCCTAGGTGACTCAAGCAATTTATTTCAAAATAAAATTCATATAATTTGCTTTGAGTGTAGGGAAATCGGGCACTATAAGAGCAAGTGTCCAAAGAAGGTCAAGAAGCCTCCATCGGCACCAAAGATCAAGGATGTCGATCCCCAACAATCAAAAGTAAGGAGCAAGTGATTTGCTTCAAATATCGACTACTGGATCATTACCGGAGTCAATGCCCAAAGGGGGAGAAAAAGACTAAAAAGGGAGCATTACATGTAGGCTAACCCTAAGGTACATTTTAGTAATGCTCTTTCTATTTTAAATGTCAAAAAGCATGCTAGGAATTTTAATTCTCTTGCAATTTATCATGAAAAACATGCTAGGAATAACAAATACTTTTGTTTAGGAGCTAAAAATGTTCACATTTCAAATAAAGAGAAATTTGGGACTAATGCCCCTAGAAAAATCTTACATAGGGAATCTATCAAGAAAATAGAAGACTACCTAGGTTTTAACCCTAAATGGACTAGACATATGCCTAGAAAGAACAATGTCCAAAGATTAAATCAAAATTCTAAAATTGGACAATTAGAGTGGAAAATCAAGCCTTGAGGTCAAGGCTTAAGAAGCTTGAAAAGACCCTTGCAAAAATGACAAATCAAATGCAAAGGTCAAATGGTCAAACCCTAGGGTCTAGAAGTCAAAGTCAACACCTAGGGCCTAAGAGACAAGAGTCAACTAAGGGCAAGAAAGATTTGGGTCACAAACCTAAGCCTAAGGTGACTTATTATAGTATTCCATTTGATTATGGAATACAAACTAGGTCTAGAAAAACCAAGGTTACTAGGGAAGTCATCCCTAAGGGTAACCAAGGAATGTGCCTAGTGGTTAGGGTTTCGAAGAAACCTAGAGAGGCCACTAAGAAGGTTACAAGGGGAGTTACCCTTAGAGTTAACCATGACAAGACCCAAATGACCAAGGCTAACAAGTCTAGAAGGGTCATTAGGAAGGTATCTAGGGAGGTCATTCCTAAGGAATACCTAGTAAACCCTAGGAGCTCAAATAGGTTTTGGGTTCCTAAGAGCGTGATCGATTCATGCTAGATGTGTTTAGGTGTGACAACTTTAAATGGATGGGTAGTTAACCTAACCATGGTAAAAGTGACACTTTAGGTAATTTTCAAGATTATGGATACTTTGGAAATAAATTTGAATTATGATCCTAAAAGATTTTAGGATGTGCTAATACATTTTCGGGATTATGAAAAATTAATTAAATTGACACAATTTAGATTTAGAAGTCATAGTGTGTCATTTTAGGTTTTTGGCACACTTGGGAGAAAAGTGATAATATGGTAAAATATACTTAATTATATCAAATGACAATTAATATTAAATTTTAGGTATTGTTATACCTATCCATCTTATGTGATATGCTTTGTTTGTCATATAACATGCCATGACATCATATTTACTTTTAATCTTTTAATATGTCATGATCATGTTTAGGATTAAAGTTTAATGTCATGTGTTTTAATTTATATCATATACTATGACATCATGATCATTGGCCATGCTTAATCATGTTATCATTTATTTCATGATCATTCATGCATTTAAGTTGATTAAAATTGATTTAAGGATAATAGTATGATTTGGAGTCCCATTTATAAGGGAATCAAGTAGTGTTGTCTTAGAAAATGCATGTGGCCTTAGATTAAGAAAATAAAACCCACATCTCACATCTAAATTAATATGTACGTGTATTTATACATCCTAGATACATGTGAGATGATAGGATATAAGTTAAGTTCAAGGTGCATAGTTTTTGCATCTAGATGAATTAAAACTCATCTTATCTTAATGGTGGATCATTAGGAAAATTTGTGTACAAGTCATGTACATTAAGCCTAAGGAATATGATCCAATATAGATTTTCAAAAATATTTTTAAATCATTTTAGAAAACCTTGGTGAAGTCTATCTTTTGATAGCAATCACCATTAATGAAGTTGATACAAAGTGAGCTAAAACTTTGAAGTTTTTCTTCATTTTTGAACTCTGTGTCAATTTCAATATTTTATGGATAAAATATTTTTAAAATATTTTTCACCCATTGTATTGGTCATAAGTATTATACGTATGAATTTTCATGATTTTTCAATATACATATAATTATTTATGCTTTGTTGAAATTCGATTCTGATAATTGAAATTCAGAAATTTTGATTATCGATCGCCTTGGTGGCGGATCGTGATAGCTCTGACGATCGTGATCTCGATAGAGTCATTGCCAGTGATTTGGAGAAAAATAAGGTTGTTTAATCCGTTTTCAACTACGGTAAAATTCCCTAACCACTCCTAACCCTAGGATATGCTTTGAGAAGCATTATAAAGGGAGAAAATCCATTGAATATGGATTAGGAGAGTTGTTAGGATGGTGTTTCAAATTTAAGGTATGGAAAAGTTCAATATTGAACTTTAGACCTTATTTTCGATGGTTTAGAGTTCCTATTGGCTTAGAGACTTCCCAAGGATATTGTTGGTGTAATGGTCAAGGAGAAGCAAACATTTAGGGGGAGGTATTCATCATGGGATGATGGATGATATTTTTTCTCATGAGAGGGAAAATGAAATTTTGAGATACCCAATTTGGAAATTGAGAGAGTTTGTAGGATTGCTTCTCTTGAGTGATATGAGACTTATCACTAGGAAGATGGTAGACATCCTAGGTATTTTTGAACCAAGGGGGAGATTGTAAGATCTCATTGGGACATGAGACATTGACCTTCTTGGAGAAAACCTTTTTGATGTTAGTCAAAAAGGGAAAGAATGTTTGGGAAAATATTATGGGATTACCAATTTGGGATAATTGGTAAAGTGTAAAATACCGAAAAAAAAATATATTCTTCGGTAATTGATAAAATATCTTGTGGAATTTTTCAGAAATTTTTTAAAAAATTTTCTGGATTTAAACGGAGGTCTTATGGATATTTTATGGGGATAAATCGAATAAGCTTTTGTAAAAACTGTTTAGACTATCTTCTAATGGAGTATTAAATGGGTTAATTAATCGATTCCTTCCGTTTTCCCCGTCGGTTTCTTTCTTTTTGTGACTTCTCTTCTTCGCTCCTCCTTCGCTCGATGGCGCTGCTCCTCCACCACAAAATTTCTTCTCTCCGCCGTTGCTGCTGAGCGAGGGTTTCACAACCGCCTTCTTCTCTTTCTCTCCCGAGGCGCAAGACCTTCCTTTCCGTCAGCCACCTCCACGAGGTCCTCTTCTATTGCCGGTGACCCAAGCCAGCCACCGTGCCTACCTTGCTGTCGCCTCTGCCCCGATCGGCGATTTCTATCTTGCCGAGGGTGTTGTCGTCGTCTTCTTCCCTGCGTTGTCGCGATCCGCCGCCAAGTGCTAGACCCTCTACTGGCCTCTCCACCGGACCCACTTCACACGCCACCGAGAAGCCGCCTGTCCCGCACGACTCGGCCGTGATCCTAAGCGCGACACCCGGTACCATGGCCAACCACGAAGCACCATCGGGGCCTTTACCCCCTTCTCGTGAGCTCGAATTGTCACTGCTCGACCGTTGATCGCGACCCTTCTTGATCGATCCGGTTGTCAGTTCGGGTTTTCTTCATCCGATCGTGAAAAACAGTGGTTACCTTCTTCTTACTTGCATTGGCAGGAATTCCCATTTGGTTCTAGTGATTTAAAGAATCCAGATGTGGGTAGGCTGTGAGAGGTAAATGCCAATTGGGATGTTTGTGAAGGGGAGGAATAATTTGAACGAGTCTGTGGAAGCTTGAGAAATAGGTAAGTGTTTGATCTATTTCTAGATCCGAGAAGTTGATTGGGAGTTTTGTTGTTAGTTGTGTAATTTAGACAAACTAGTTGACAGGTTGTTGCTATAGGGAAGGAGGCTCTATAGAAGCTGGAGATTTGTCTGGCTTCAATGAAATTGAAGATCATATCTCTTCATCGCCGTGAGCAACAAAATTTTGGCAGTTTGCATTTAATAAGTCTCCTAGCTCAGGTAATCTCTTAAGTCTTGTTGTGTTTCATGAACTGTGGATGCAAGGGGAGATTTCAGTGTGGGTTTGTGATGGATCTTGTTGATGAAGATACAATGAATAAGGATTCAACTTATCTATCTAATTATTATAGATTGCTACTTCAAAGGTGGATCAAGACATGGTGGTTGATTGCAACAATTGTAAGGTAAGCTTTGATTTTGGTATTGTTATGAAGTAGGATGTGATACCTTTATAGTTGATGCTAGAATTGACTCATTAAGGTTGGAGAATGTTGAATTAGTTGGATATAATGATCGATGTAGGATTTGATGATTCGATGTATGATAGAACTTAAGTATGTTCTATGTTGTGTACAGGATATTGATACGAGACGGAATCTCGGATGTAAAGACGGACAATGTAGTCTACATAACAGGTGGGTAATTTCCTACCTGGTCCGGGTAGATGTATTGCATTCAGATTTAGTCATAGATATGAGCATGTTAGATGTTCATACTACCTTGACCCTGCTCTTATTATCGTATGCTTGAACTTATCGTTTGATGTATTTATGCTCCATTGTTGATATCACACATATACTCTATCATGATTTAGGAGTTATAGATGTGATGTAAATTGACCTAGATGTTTAGTAGGGTGTAAATGTTAGTACGAGGGATGACCCAATTTATAAATTGGAAAAAGGTCATCTATGGGTAGGTAATGCCCTAAATGTAGGATTTATTTCCAATACCCGTATGTTGCATACTGTTACCAACCATGAGTCGTGTAATGGTTAAGTGAAGGGTGATTAGAGTGTCGCTGCGGACCGGTGGTCCCAGCTTGATATGATTAGTCGAGTACGAGTCTTTATCGGATAGAGAGTGCGTCGATCAGTTGAGTACGACTCTCTATTGAAGAGAGAGTTATGATCAGTCGAGTACGACTCTCTACAGGATAGAGAGTGCGTCGATCAGTTGAGTACGACTCTCTATTGGATAGAGAGTTATGATCAGTTGAGTACGACTCTCTACAGGATAGAGAGTCCGTCGATCTGTTGAGTACAACTCTCTACAGGATAGAGAGTATTGATTAGATGAGTATGACTCTTTCTTTGAGCAGAGTCTGTGGTAGATGGTATGCGGTGACGTACTCATGTCATATACATGCATTCGGGCATAGTCTCCCTTGGGGTTGAGAGAGTCGTCGATCGATCTTGCTCCTCGAGCACTCCCCGAGGAGTAACTGGTGTGAGGGCAGAGCATCTGTTGTGCCGCACTCTACCACTATAGACGGTGGTAGTTGGAGTTACATGCAGTTGTCCTGGGTGCATGGTACTCGACCACTCATTGGTAGTGTTAGTCGGAGTGGCCAACAACAGGGACCCCCGTTGTGTAGCGAGCTCTTTACGCTCATATGCTACTTGATCATACTGCCCACTCGGTCACTCTATAGCAGTGGTTGGTGTGAGTTGAAACAGTTGTCATGTCGTGCCACCTAGGCCACACTGGGGTCGTGGTAGCGAGTAGGGGTGAGCAGACATGACCATGCATGTTGCATTGCCGTATATGATGACGCTTTGCATATTACTATATATATACATATATGCATGTATATATTTATATGGATGGTTGAGATTAATATATATATAGATACGGTCTATATATATATGATTATTGTGATGTTGCATTTGATTGTACTATGCTTGCTGCATTTGAGTGTACATCATATTCATGCATGTTTCTTGCATTTGTTATACGATTGTGTCGGATACTGGTATGGGTTGGACAGACCATTAGATACCTTGACCTGTAGCTAGAGTATATTGTGAGTTGATCTACTCTTCCTGTTATATATATATATATATGTTGGATATATGTTCAGGTTGGATCGGAGTAGCGTAGCAGACTTCAGGTATGTCTGCATTTTTATGTTGTTTATTTAGTTAGACGGTATATGCTTGTATTTATATACTATCTTTGATATACATTGTACCTCTAGAGTATGTTGTTGAAAATACATGTGATATGACATATATACATGTTTTCTATTACTCTTGAGTTTTACTCACCACCCCCACGGACCACAGGTTTTTCTGTCGCCCAGTAATGTAAAAGACTTCGTGACTGACTTGGGTGACATTGGTGACATCTCATCTCACCTCACCACCGAGGCTCCCGTATTGGTTTTGGGCTTTGCGTCCGCCGTGTATTGTATTTGGAGTTTTCGTAGTGTATTGTGTTGTGGACTTGTAGATTGGGATTTTGTCGATGTACTGTATGTGGTTGTGGTGTGTTAGTCATACCGGTATGCATGATGTGGATATATTGTATATGTGGGGTTATGGGTATGTCGTTGTATTAGTTTAATTGTGTTTCTATGTTGTTGTGTTTTTATTTGTTATGTTATTGTTATTGTGGGCCTCTGAGCCTTGTATTAACCCAAAATGTTGCCACGTCTGAGGGAGTGTCGTCAGTTTGATTTTATTTCGGCATGTACTCTCGGGGCATGACAACTTTAGTGGTATCGAGCCCGAGTTCTGCGATGCCATACAATGTTGTTTTAGTCGAGTCTTGGATTCTCGAGTCGATTTATTGATTTTGGTTTTACGAGATGAGATGGGTGACTGAGCTCAAGCGACCACGAGGTAGAATTCACGATAACTTATGGTTTAGTAGATATTTATCTAAACTTGATCGGTAGGTGTATCTGATATAGTTATGACACTGTGCGGACTTTGTAGTAGAATTAGTCCACAGAAGGCGACCAATAGGAGTGACCTTTTAGGGTTTATACTTCGGTTATGTTGGCTATGCATTTAGATGCTTATACGAGGAATAACTGTAGTGTGTTGGTTATTATTACGTAAGTGGTATGAGTTGACCACAGGAGCGACTGTTAGTCTATGAGTCTTGAACTCGAGGAGGTGATTTACCTCGAGTCTTGCCCATCTGTCGGAAGTCGAGCGAGTCAAGTTGTCACATTTCTCTTAGAGATTTTGACTAATTAAGCTAGTCAGATCATTACCTGTTGGGTAATGGACAAGACAAATTGTCTATTGTTGATGCAGATAGCGGAAGGCTAGGATACGGTGTTTCATAGGGATTTTATCCCTGAGTTGTTCGTACTGAGATGTATAACTTGGAGAGTACTTTTGAGTACCTAACTCATGTTATACGGGAAAGAAGAGTTGTTTGCATACCATTATCGGGATCAAGTCGATATTTGGCGATAAATGCAGAAAATAATCTTCAGGAAATAATATATCACTTGATCATGGATTAGTGATGTTGGAAGAGTGTATTTCCCCATGTCACTTTTAGTGACACATTGTAAGGAATTCTTGAGCTTCAAGAAAGGGTGATCGGTTAGTAATAGTGTACTGTACAGAATCGTGAGACTTGCAGAGGTTATGACCACCTAATAGCTCAAGAAGATGAATGGATGATTTAAGCCACCCAGAGATATTGGCTTATAGTTGGATTAAGATGCCGGGATCTTCTACCAGATCCTGCCGAAAGACGTTGGATTGAGACAGGAGTTTAGAAATGACTCCGTACAAGGGTTTAAGAGTTGGACTCCGGTAAGCAAATATTGCAGGTCAACTTAATAGAGTCAGAAGTCTCCGACTGTTGGATAAAGGAGCAAGATCGGAGTCATAGACTTTGAGCTATTTTTCGATTATAGAAGACCAACCGCAGATCATCAGGATGTTCTTGTGGATATCAGCAAAATCAGAACAAAGAGTTTGAAGGGATTGTGTGAGTGCAGTGCAGATCACGAAGACAAGTGAAGTCAGATATCCGTTGGATCAGTTCATTTGTTGCTATTGTGAGCAACCAGTATATTTGGGGAGCTATCCTTTGAAGACTCATTTGAAGACTACCAATGGTGTTCTGGAAGGATGACGCTCCGTCTCGACAGCAGAGATCAACACAGAAGATTGGGTTATCTCATCAGCAGCGACCTGCTACCTTAGGCATGGGTGGAGCTCCGTGATACTTTCTTTCAGGGGAAGTGATTTACTCAGCAGTATCAGCAGAAGACATCGTAGAAGACACATGCAGACAACAACAGTTACCTCCAGATGTGATTTGAATTGTACAGAGGAGAGAGTATACGACAGTGGTCATATCTATTTTGTATTCTACAGTTGTAGCTCGTAGATTTAAGTGATAGGATCAGATGATCTAGGAAAAAATCCTTGGATCATTCATCGCAGAAATGCGACCGTTTTATCGCGGACTGTTGGATCTGATCTTATTCTCTTCGGAGAAAGGCCGAGACCTGCGTGGAGCCTTTGGGATCGGATCGACAGATATTTCATCATTCAGGGTATTACTCTAGTTTTACCCTCTGGGTTAATATGTTGAGAGATGCTTGTAGTTACAGGTATCTGTATCTAGAACATTCTCAGTTGGATTAGAAGAGTCCTTTACATCGACTTGTGGGTCGATGGTATCTCTACCGTCAGGTGAGATGAGGATCAACAATTAAGAAGTCAAGGGATGCCCTTAGACTCGGATAGACATATCTTTACTGTAGACATATCCTTACGGATGGTCAAGTTGTTGAGATTATAGTATGATTATGTCTCTCAGATGTGCGTATAATCCGAGAGCATTCGGATGTAGTTTCAGATGAACTCCTAGCCTTGTCGTTGCTTAGGCAAGTGGAGTAGGTGATCGAAATGATTGCGAAAATAGTCCGGTATCGAAGATCACATATCGAGTGATATTTTTGTTGGTATCAGTGTTGTTAAACACTATGGAAATTGGAAGAACGTAAGTTGTGATTATAGGAGATGTTGGAAGGAGATATTTATCTATCCCAGTATTTCTCCTTGAGAAGGATCCAGAACTCTTTGATAAAAGAGGGATGAATCTTTGAAAGTATGCATCGATTATCGATGATGGAATGCGATAATTGTTGAAAGTAAATATCCTACGTTGAGGATAAATGATCTGTTTAGATCAACTAAAGACACCTGTGTATACTCTAGGGTTGGTTTACGACTGGAGCATTGATATGGTAGTGACATGGTGTCATATAAGTATCATTGTCGTTGTGATGATTGATATATCATCAATGTAGAGTAAAGGGAATGCAAGTGTGTAGAGACGACAATTTCATACTTGGTATGAATTGTATGAGTTTTAATTAAGTTGTTAGACTAATTAATGATTTAGTCGCCACTGGATTTGAGAATCGTGTATCCTGGGCACGATTGGATCAGTTGTGGTTGTTGGAGTTGCGCGCTCGACCACCGTAGATGGTGGTTTGCCTTGTATGGTTTGGTTAGTACTATAGATGTGGATAGAATGTCTTAGCATTACTATACCACAGATTGTTTGACAAAGGTGATGTTGGAAATCATTTAGTCGGAAGCTGGTGAAACCAGTTT
This sequence comes from Wurfbainia villosa, assembly GCA_025175895.1. NCBI lineage: Eukaryota > Viridiplantae > Streptophyta > Magnoliopsida > Zingiberales > Zingiberaceae > Wurfbainia > Wurfbainia villosa. The sequence goes on along the minus strand of CM046001.1, from coordinate 12,884,797 downwards.
ACAGGATCTAGACAGCGGTTAACTTTTACAGGAGTATTAGTTAATCCTTCTGGAGTGGATAAAAGGATGATGTACGCAAATGCGTCGTTTCAGGGATCAGAATGATTCCGAAGCAGTTAAATGAGGCATATCTTATGCCTACGTCAGTTAAGAAACTACGAAATAGTCTGTCATATGCATGACGTGACTTTAGTAGTTATTATCTAGATTTGTAGTTGCATGGAGCAGAAGTGCTCATTGAATTTAACTTGCTACTCGGTAGCTACTATAGAGTTGCTGAAATGCGAACAGTTGCAACTTGAGAAATTGGTCGCTATAGTCTCCCATGCACTTACAGAGTGTGTGGTGAAGTGTATCTTGGATGGTTGATGGATTCTCTTTTGAGAAAATAATTCTCTGTCTCTGATAAGGATAGTGGGTTCCGGAGTTACAGTGTTTAAGGAAAAGTTGCTACAGGAAGCACATCATTTGAGATTTGCTATTCTTTCTGGTGGTACTCAGATGTACCGAGAGGTGAAACGTTTATACTGGTGGAATGGTATAAAGAGAGTTATAGCAGATTTTGCTGCTCGATATTTAATATGCCAGTAGGTGAAGGCTGAACATCAAGAACTCGCTGGATTGCTCTAGATAATTCCGATTTTGGAATGGAAGTGGGAGCATATCACTATCGATTGCGTTACGGGATTGCCTAGAACTCGTAAAGGTCGTGATGCGATTTGGGTGATTTTGGATCAACTGACCAAATCAGCTCATTTCCTTCCTATTCGTGGGTCTACCCATAGGATCGTCTGGCAGAGTTGTACTGCTGAGAAATTATCAGATTGCGTAGGGTACATTTAAGTACCATATCGGATAGAGATTCGCGATTTACCTCGCGATTTTGGCAGAGTCTGCACTAGACTATGGGCACAGAGCTTCGGCTTAGTGCAACATTTCACCCGCAGATAGATGAACGGTCTAAGTGTATCATTTAGACGTTGGAGGTTCTATTCAGATCTTGTGTCGTGGATTATGGAGGTGTAGCTTATCGGTTGACTTTACTTTCGACACTTGCGGGTGCTCACAACGTATTTCCTATTTTTATACTAAGGAAATACATGTCGCATGTTGATCATGCTCTGAAAGAGGTTCCGAATTCTACCTCAGTCTAATGCTACTTACGAGGTGATTCCAGGGTGGAGCCTGGGTCACAAGGAGCGACAGTAGTGGGATGAAAACCATCCGACTCATAAAAGTTGGATGACAGTATCATACCGATGAGGAGGCTACGTGAGAGCTGGAAGATACTATCCGAGCTCGATACCCTCATCTGTTCACTTGAGGAATGTATGTGGTTATTTCGAAAACTTGCTTAAAGTAATTTTTACATGTTAGTACGAAATTTGGGGACCAAATTTTTATAAGTGGGAGAGAATGTAAAATACTGGGGAAAAAAATATATCCCTCAGTAATTGATAAAATATCTTGTGGAATTTTTCAGGAATTTTTAGAAATTTTTCTGGATTTAAACGGAGGTCTTATGAATATTTTATGGGGATAAAGCGAACAGACTTTTGTAAAACCTGTTTAGACTATCTTCTAATGAAGTATTAAATGGGTTAATTAATCGATTCCTTTCGTTTTCCCCGTCAGTTTCTTTCTTTTTGCGACTTCTCTTCTTTGCTCCTCCTTCGCTCGATGGTGCTGCTCCTCCACCACAAAATTTCTTCTCTCCGCCGTTGCTGCTGAGCGAGGGTTTCACAGCCGCCTTCTTCTCTTTCTCTCCCAAGTGCAGGGCCTTCCTTTCCGTCAGCCACCGCCGTGAGGTCCTCTTCTATTGCCGGTGACCCAAGCCAGCCACCGTGCCTACCTTGCTGTCGCCTCTGCCCCGATCGTCGATTTCCATCTTGCCGAGGGTGTTGTCGTCGTCTTCTTCCCTGCTTTGTCGCGATCCGCCGCCAAGCGCTAGACCCTCTACTGGCCTCTCCATCGGACCCGCTTGGCACGCCACCGAGCCGAAGCCTTATCGCCCGCCAAATCGTCCGGACTCGGCGCCCGATCCTAGCGCGACACGGTAGGCCGACCACGTACGAAGCACCGTCGGGGCCTTCACCCCCTTCTCGCGAGCTCGAATTGTCGCTGCTCGACCATTGATCGCGACCCTTCTTGATCGATCCCGTTGCCAGTTCGGGTTTTCTTCATCCGATCGTGAAAAACAGTGGTTACCTTCTTCTTACTTGCATTGGCAGAAATTCCCATTTGGTTCCAGTGATTTGAAGCGTCCAGATGTGGAGAAATCCAGATGTGGGTAGGCTGTGAGAGGTAAATGCCGATTGGGATGTTTGTGAAGGGGAGGAATAATTTGAACGAGTCTGTGGAAGCTTGAGAAATAGGTAAGTGTTTGATCTATTTCTAGATCCGAGAAGTTGATTGGGAGTTTTGTTGTTAGCTGTGTAATTTAGATAAACTAGTTGACAGGTTGTTGCTATAGGGGAGGAGGCTCTATAGAAGCTGGAGATTTGTCTGGCTTCAATGAAATTGAAGATCATATCTCTTCATCGCCGTGAGCAACAAAATTTTGGCAATTTGCATTTAATAGGTCTCCTAGCTCAGGTAATCTCTTAAGTCTTGTTGTGTTTCATGAACTGTGGATGCAAGGGGAGATTTCAGTGTGGGTTTGTGATGGATCTTGTTGATGAAGATACAATGAGTAAGGATTCAACTTATCTATCTAATTGTTATAGATTGCTACTTCAAAGGTGGATCAAGACACGGTGGTTGATTGCAACAATTGTAAGGTAAGCTTTGATTTTGGTATTGTTATGAAGTAGGATGTGATACCTTTATAGTTGATGCTAGAATTGACTCATGAATGATACGGTGAATTTAATCTGATTAAGGTTGGAGAATGTTGAATTAGTTGGATATAATGATCGATGTAGGATTTGATGATTCGATGTATGATAGAACTTAAGTATGTTCTATGTTGTGTATAGGATGTTGATATGAGACGGAATCTCGGATGTAAAGATGGACAATGTAGTCTACATAACAGGTGGGTAATTTCCTACCTGGTCCGGGTAGATATATTGCATTCAGATTTAGTCATAGATATGAGCATGTTAGGTGTTCATATTACCTTGACCCTGCTCTTATTATCGTATGCTTGAACTTATCGTTTGATGTATTTATGCTCCATTGTTGATATCACACATATACCCTATCAAGATTTAGGAGTTATAGATGTGATGTAAATTGGCCTAGATGTTTAGTAGGGTGTAAATGTTAGTACGAGGGATGACCCAATTTATAAATTGGAAAAAGGTCATCTATGGGTAGATAATGCCCTAAATGTAGGATTTATTTCCAATACTCGTATGTTGCATACTGTTACCAACCATGAGTAGTGTAATGGTTAAGTGAAGGGTGATTAGAGTATCGCTGCGGACCGGTGGTCCCATCTTGATATGATTAGTTGAGTACGACTCTCTATCGGATAGAGAGTGCGTCGATCAGTTGAGTACGACTCTCTATTGGAGAGAGAGTTATGATCAGTCGAGTACGACTCTCTACAGGATAGAGAGTGCGTCGATCAGTTGAGTACGACTCTCTATTGGATAGAGAGTTATGATCAGTTGAGTACGACTCTCTACAGGATAGAGAGTCCGTCGATCTGTTGAGTACAACTCTCTACAGGATAGAGAGTATTGATTAGATGGGTATGACTCTTTGCTGAATAGAGAGTCTGTGGTAGATGACTGTACGAGTGACAACATACTCATGTCATATGCATGCATTCTGACGACATAGTCTCCCTTGGGGTTGAGAGAGTCGTCAGTCATCTTGCCTCCCAGAGCACTCTTCGAGGAGTAACTGGTGTGAGGGCAGAGCATCTGTTGTGCCGCACTCTACCACTATAGACGGTGGTAGTTGGAGTTGCGTGCAGTTGTCCTGGGTGCGTCGTACTCGACCACTCATTGGTAGTGTTAGTTAGAGTGACCAGCAGCAGGGACCCCCGTTGTGTAGCGAGCTCTTTACGCTCATATGCTACTTGATCATACTGCCCACTCGGCCACTCTATAGCAGTGGTTGGTGTGAGTTGGGACAGTTGTCATGTCGTACCACCTAAGCCACACTGAGGTCGTGGTAGCGAGTAGGGGTGAGCAGGCATGACCATGCATATTGCATTGCCGTATATGATGACGCTTTGCATATTACTATATATATATATATATATATATATATATATATATATGGATGGTTGAGATTAATATATATATAGATGCGGTCTATATATATATGATTATTGTGATGTTGCATTTGATTGTACTATGCTTGCTGCATTTGAGTGTACTTCATATTCATGCATGTTTCTTGCATTTGTTATACGATTGTGTCGGATACTGGTATGGGTTGGACAGACCATTAGATACCTTGACCTGTAGCAAGAGTATATTGTGAGTTGATCTACTCTTCCTGTTATATATATATATATGTCGGATATATGTTCAGGTTGGATCGGAGTAGCGTAGCAGACTTCAGGTATGTCTGCATTTTTATGTTGTTTATTTGGTTAGACAGTATATGCTTGTATTTATATACTATGCTGATATACCTGTTGTACCTCTAGAGTATGTTGTTGAAAATACATGTGATATGACATATATACATATTTTTCTATTACCTGCTGAGTTTTACTCACCACCCCCCACGGACCCTGGGTTTTTCTGTCGCCCAGGTAACAGGTAAAAGACTTCGTGACAGCTTGGAGCACCGCTGGCTGACATCTCATCTCACCTCACCTCCGAGGCTCCCGTATTGGTTTTGGGCTTTGCGTCCGCCGTGTATTGTATTTGGAGTTTTTGTAGTGTACTGTGTTGTGGACTTGTAGATTGGGATTTTGTCGATGTACTGTATGTGGTTGTGATGTGTTAGTCATACCGGTATGCATGATGTGAATGTATTGTATATGTGGGGTTATGGGTATGTCGTTGTATTAGTTTCCACTGTGTTTCGTTATGTTGTTGTGTTTTTATTTGTTATGTTATTGTTATTGTGGGCCTACGAGCCTTGTATTAACCCAAAATGTTGCCACGTACAGGGAAGGTGCCGTCCGTTTGATTTTCGGCTCGGCATGCTCTCAGGGCGTGACATAAAGAGATTTGAGTTAGTGTTCTAACTCAAAGGTATGTGTTTTTGTCAAACATCAAAAATGGGAAGATTGTTGGTGCAATTGACCCAGGTCACGATTGACCGAACTCGAGTTTGACTCGAGCGATGTTTTGATGTTTGACATTGATGTCTGATAATGTTTTGGGAAGATTGTTGGTGCAATCGACCCGGGGCATGATTGACCGGACTCGAGTTTGACTCGAGGGGGATGATGATGGTTGACTGGAGTTGACATGTCATGGAAAGTCCAAGTCTTGAGTACTTGACATGTAAAGTCTAAGCATGAGTCTTGGCAAGGAAAAGTCCAAGCATGAGTCTTGGCATGGAAAGTCCAATATGGGTTGGCAAGTGAAAGTCTAAGCTTGAGTCTTGACATTCGAGAAATTCAAGGGGTTTGATATTGGCAGCGTAAAGTCCAAGGGTGAAGTCTTGGCAGCATAAGTCTAATGGTTGGCGGCGTAAAGTCCAAGCAGAGTCTTGGCAGCGTAAGTCTAATGTGCATTGGCGGTGTAGACACCGTTAGCATGACATAACCGATGGAAGCACCCGAAGGCTAGCATATAGATGAACAAGTGATGGATGACTTAGAGGGATCCGATAGGCGTGAGGCTGACAGAGGTGGCTAGAAGGCTTAGGTCTAGGATACGGGTGGTCTAGCAAGCATGGGGTGTTAGGGATCGTTTGAAGGCTAGAGGGGGGGGGGTGAATAACTCTTTTCGTTTCTACAAGAGTAATTAGCGGAAGCAAACACAAGTAATATATGTAAAAACAAAAAGCAATGCTAACAAAGCCTTTACGTGGTTAGGAGATAACGCTCCTACTCCACGGCGATCCTTAAGGTGGATCAACCCAAGCAATTTCACTAAGAAGCTTTCTCTTTACAAAGACCTCCTCTTCTTACAAAAGATGACAATGAAGATTTGAGAGGAGAAAAGAGATTAATACACTTAGTAAGCTTGGAAAACTTGTAGGAGCTTAGAAGAAAGATCAGAATATAAGCATTAGCCCCTTCTTGCTCCCCTTGGGCTCTTTTTATAGGAAAGAGCCTCTTTTTCCCGTTGGAGGTCTATCAGTCGACTGATGACTTACATCACCGATCGCCGATTCTAACGGCTCAACAAATTGAATTTAGGGATTTGTCGCCGCCATCGCTAACGGAAGACTATCACGATCGCCAACAAAGGCGGCCACCGATATCGCCAGAGCCGCCGCCAATCGACTACGGGCCATTTTAATGGCGATCGGCGCAATAATGGCGATCGGCCGCGGCTTGTATCTTTGCCGATCAGTCTGAGTCGATCGTCAGTGGATAACCCCGATCGGACCGATAAACCTTCCAACCTCTAATCTTTCAGTATTTTAAGGGCATTCGGCCGACACCATGTTCGGTCGGTACACCTCCAATATAACTAATTCATACTTGAAAACATAACCTAAGCCTAGACTTAACCTTCTAGCTTCTCCATCAGCCTTGCGCCTCTAGGATGTCTCTGAGTCCACGACTCCATCCATGCGCTTGCCTTGAAAGCTTCCTTGCCGGTTTAAATCATGCTTTGGGTTTCTTCTTTGCCAAAGTACGCTTGGACTTTACGCCGCCAAGACTACATGCTTGGACTTATGCCGCCAAGACTTTCCTTTGGTCTTCCTTTTCCAAGGACTGCTTGGACTTTACGCCGCCAAGACTACATGCTTGGACTTATGTTGCCAAGACCTTTCCTTGACTTCTCTTTACCAAGATCACACTTGGACTTGTCTTTTACCAAGTCTTCATACTTGGATTTTCCTGTCACTTAAACATGTATACAATTAGATCACAAAACATTGACTAACTTAGATGATTATCCAAACATCAAAATATATATAAATGCTTGGGGCATTGTTGCACCAACAATCTTCCCCTTTTTGATGTTTGGCAATCATTTAAGTTAGGTCTTTAACACATAAACATATTTCAATATGAATTCTAACTTAAATATCCCTTCTCCCCCTTTGACATACAACAAAAAGAGAAGAGGTTATCCAATAAGTGCAGGAAAGAATTATAATTGACACATCTTGAACAAAGGTATAAAATTGATATGAAGCTCCCCCTAAATCCAAGACATGTTTCATGATGTGTAAATAACATGTTAAACAAAACATAAGCAATAGAATAGGCAAATATGTCCTAGCCTTGCACCAACAATGATATAAATAAGGGATGTAGCTCCCCCTAAACCAGTGCACCAAGAAAATCCGCCTTTCCATACAAGGTATCATGTATATACTATGGAAATTGTATAATGTCCAAAATTGAACCTTTTAACTGATGAAAAACCGCTTTCCATTCCGCGGTGACAGGTTATTGGAATAAGCGTGATCAACTACGACCATAGCGATCGCCAATAGCAACGATCGTGATATCAGACAAATCTGAATTTCGAGTTTTTCAGTCAAGGTTTGAAAATGCGTAGAAAATTACGTGGGTGTCCAAAAATCACGAAACTTGGCATACACATTTTATTCGACTAATATAACATATGAAAAATATTAGACGAAAAACATGTTCATCAGATTAATGGATTGATACGATATTTAAAATAACAAAATTATGATGCAAAAAGTGTAATTGTATCGTATCAATATTCATAACTTCGTACTATATGCTCAACTTCTAAACTTGACAAACAACAAATTGTAGGCACTAATAGAAGTGAATAAAAAAACACAATTTCATTTCATCAATCAAAAGTCATTACATAAGTAGGAGTTTATCATACTGCACGGCCAAAAAGAAAATAACAAAGAAAACAAGCGAGCTAACGATCGTCGTCCTCAGCATCTATCGGTGCCGATGACGAACCATCGTGAGGTGGGTGTCCAGGTGCAGCAGGGCGGAGAATCGCCAAGATGTCCTGCTGCTGCCGATGCACCTCTCTCACGAGGGAGAGGAGCTCCTGATGCTCTAGGTGCAGCTCCTCAAAACGTGTGTCCACAGCTCAAAGCATCGAGCGGGCGAGGATGTGTCGGTAGAGCAGTGCTCGCTGCGGCGGTCTCCCTGCATCGGTCCCTCGGCAACACTGCGGCACCACCCTCGGCAACTCTGCGGCACCACCTCGGCAACTCCTTCGCGGCGGCATCCTCTGGTGCCGGGCGGCCCCGCCGTCTTTGGGTCCCGCGGATCCTCTGCCGGCCTTGAGATGAGAAACTCCGTCGAGTCATCTGATCATATTTACTTAGGTTGTCTTTGGTATTTAAGATATAAACTTTACATCCAAAGACCTTAAAATAATGAATTGTTGGAATTGTACCATTCCACAATTCAAATGGAGTTTTTCCTAAAAACCTATGAATTAATACCCTATTTTGGATATAGCAAGCGGTATTAACCGCTTCCACCCACAAGTAGCTAGGTAAGGAATATGCATTAAGCATTGTCCTAGCCGCTTCTTGTAGAGCACAATTTTTTCTTTCCACAACCCCATTTTGTTGGGGTGTTCTAGGACAAGAAAATTCATACTTGTACCCTTGTTCTAAGCAAAAAGTTGAAAAGTTAGAATTCTCAAACTCTCCACCATGATCACTACGGATCCGGTTGATTTTGAGTTTTCTTTCATTTTCTACTCTTTTGCTAAATCCTATGATTATTTCTAAGGTTTCATCCTTATTTTTCAAGAAAAACACCCAAGTAAACCTAAAAAAATCATCTACTATTACCAAGCAATATTTACTACCAATTATAGATGGGGTACTATGGCAATCAAATAAATCCATATGTAGTAATTCTAATGGTAAAGCGGTACTAAGTAAATTTTTACCTTTGTGTGATGTTTTTGATTGTTTCCCTTCTTGACAAGCATCACACATCTTGTCCTTGAAATATTTGACTCTAGGCAATCCTTTGACTAGCTTCAATTTTGCTATTTTGGCTATATTCTTCATGTTTATGTGACCTAGTCTCCTATGCCAAAGCCAACTTTCTTCCTCTTTTGCAATAAGACACTTAGTGGAAGGATTAGTAGCATAAGATAAATCAACATAATATATATTTGATTTTCTAAAGCCTACTAACATGCAATCATTTATAGTTTTGTATCTTATAAAGCATTTTGAGGAATCAAACTTAACATCAAAATTTGCATCATATAATTGGCTTACACTAAGTAAGTTAAATTTCATATTTTTAACTAATAGAACTTTATGAATAGCAAGATTGGGAGATACCTCAATGGTGCCCTTTCCTAAAATTTTAAGTTTGCCGCTATTACCAAAAGACACTTTTCCTTGGCTAGTGTGGTTGATAGTGGAGAATTTTCTCTCATCCCCGGTCATATGCTTTGAGCACCCACTATCAACTATCCACAAGCTTGGTTCTTCTACCTATGTCACATGAAAAACACAATCCTTAGGTACCCAAATCTTAGGACCACTAGCATTAATTATAAATTTCTTTGGTACCCATGCTTTTCTCCCCTTGCTTTTAATCATGGATTTTCTACTAACTAGGGATGCAAATGCTACCTCTTTCTCCTTAGGTCTATATCCTAAACCGGCCTTATTGTAAATTGCCCTTTGGTCCTTAATAATCATATCTAGATATTTGGAACCATTAGTAAACTTTTCTAGGCATGTTCTTAATTTACTTATTTCTTTTCTTAACTCATCATTTTCATCCCTAAGAGTACAATCATCATCACTAGATGGTTTATCACATGATGCATCTATATTCTTAAATGATTTGATTTCTAATTTTAGATCCTTAATCCTAGTTTTTGATCTATTTAAAGCATTTTGTAAACATGCAATAGTCTTATAAAGTAAATCTACTTTGGGTGAGTCATTTACCTCATCATCATCACTTGAAGAGGAAGAAGACTCCTCGCTTGAGCTTCCGGTTTCTTCCAATGCCATGAGGGCTAAGTTCCGGGTTGAATGACAAACTTCTTCATCGTCGGTAGACTCCTCCATACTTAGAGTGTCCCACGTTTGTGCCATCATCGCCTCCTTCTTCTTCTTTTCCTTCTTCTTCTTATCCTTCTCCTCCTTTTTCTTTAGTTCCGGGCAATTGGGCTTTATATGCCCTTTCTTGTTGCAACCAAAACACGTCACGTTAGAAATAGAATTTGAATTGTTAGAAGATTTACCTCTTGAGGATTGAAACATCCTCTTCACATCTTTCTTGGTGAGCCTCCTTGACTTCCCACCAAATTTCTTGACGTAGTGTGCTACCTCACTTGCCCCACTCATCCTCACTACTTGATGAGTCCTCCTCGGATTCGGATGAGGAAGACACCTCCTTCTTTTCCTTTTTCTTCTTCTCCTTCTTTCCTACAACAAGAGCTATACCCTTCTCTTTGGATGAAGTGTTAGCTTGTTCATGCAATTGAAATTCACAAAATAACTCATCTAATTTAACTAATGAAAGATCCCTAGAGACCTTATAGGCATCTACCATTGAGGCCCATAAGGTGGTCCTAGGAAAGGCTTGTAGTACATACCTCACAAGGTCTCGGTTGTCGACCTTTTCACCTATAATGTGTAGTCCGTTGACTACCTCCTTGAAGCGCCCGTGCATTTGGCTCACCGTTTCATTTGTCTTCATAGTGAAGCTTTGGAGTTGGCCAATCAAAAGATCCCTCTTGGCCCTTCTTGTCTCTTTCGATCCTTCGTTGAGTTCAATGAGCTTCTCCCAAAGCTCTTTTGCGGAGTTGAATGGCCCGACCTTAGATAGTTGCTCCTTGGATAGACCACATTGAAGTGTGGTCGTTGCTTTTGCATTCGCTTGTGCTTTCTTGGCCATCTCTCTTGTCCAATCCTTTGTCGGTAGTGGTGCTCCGAATTCGTCGACCGACTTCTCAAAACCATCTACAATACTAAACCAATTTTCAATATCGTTCATTAAATAATACTCCATCCTACCTTTCCAATATCCAAAATCGTTGCCGTCGAAGAACGGAGGCCTCGCCGTGCTATACCCCTCTTGAAATGTCATCTTAGCTCCGGTTGATTGCTAGATCTTCCGATGCGATCCGGGCTCTGATACCACTTGTTAGGGATCGTTTGAAGGCTAGAGGGGGGGTGAATAGCTCTTTTCGTTTCTACAAGAGTAATTAGCGGAAGCAAACACAAGTAATATATGTAAAAACAAAAAGCAATGCTAACAAAGCCTTTACGTGGTTCGGAGATAACGCTCCTACTCCACGGCGATCCTTAAGGTGGATCAACCCAAGCAATTTCACTAAGAAGCTTTCTCTTTACAAAGACCTCCTCTTCTTACAAAAGATGACAATGAAGATTTGAGAGGAGAAAAGAGATTAATACACTTAGAAAGCTTGGAAAACTTGTAGGAGCTTAGAAGAAAGATCAGAATATAAGCATTAGCCCCTTCTTGCTCCCCTTGGGTTCTTTTTATAGGAAAGAGCCTCTTTTTCCCGTTGGAGGTCTATCAGTCGACTGATGACTTACATCAGTCGACTGCCGCCGATTCTAGCTAACGGCTTCGACACCGGATTTGCGGGATTTTGCCGTCATCGCCATCAGCAGGAAGACTATCGATCGGCCCAGCGATGGCGATTCGAGTATTGCTAAATAAGCCGTGGCGATCGACTCGTGCGATTCATTTATGGCGATCGGCGCCAATAATGGCGATCATTGCCGACATCTTTGCGATCAGTGAAGTCGTATTGTCACGGGGATAAACCTTCCAACCTCTAATCGTATTTTAAGGGCAGCATGTTCGGTCACTTGAAAACATAACCTAAGCCTAGACTTAACCTTCTAGCTTCTCCATCACCTTGCGCCTCTAGGATTTCTCTGAGTCCACGACTCCATCCATGCGCTTGCCTTCAAAAGCTTCCTTCGGTTTCGTCATGCTTTGGGTTTCTTCTTTGCCAAAGTACGCTTGGACTTTACGCCGCCAAGACTACATGCTTGGACTTATGCCGCCAAGACTTTCCTTTGGTCTTCCTTTTCCAAGGACTGCTTGGACTTTACGCCGCCAAGACTACATGCTTGGACTTATGCTGCCAAGACCTTTCCTTGACTTCTCTTTGCCAAGATCACACTTGGACTTGTCTTTTACCAAGTCTTCATACTTGGATTTTCCTGTCACTTAAACATGTATACAATTAGATCACAAAACATTGCCTAACTTAGATGATAATCCAAACATCAAAATATATATAAATGCTTGGGGCATTGTTGCACCAACATGGGGGAACCATGTTTGAGGTTAAAACCTCATGTTTGAGGTTAAAACCTCGACTGATGTGAGTCAACTAGGGTTTGACTGCGGGGAGTGTCTTAGCGATCATTGCGGAGGTGGACAATTCGACTCGGTGAGCAATCGATCGGCTATCGGGTGAGCGACGGCGATCTTGTGATCAGTCGACTGGTGCTTGGTATTTCGGGCACAGAATGGTCTCAAGTCGAGTAATTGGCCCGACCACTCGACTGATTGAGTCACCAGTCGATTGATGGGTATGATCAGTCGACTGATGATGGATCCGTTGGATTTTTCCAGCGTGGATCATGCCATTATGAGACAACGACTACAGGGGCAGTCGACTGATAGTCCCGATCAGTCGACTACCAGGCGAAAATCAGCCCAAGGAGCAACTTTAAAGGGAGCTCATAAAGGGGGATTTGGCAACCGGTTCTTGAGGAGTTTTGGGGCAATTTGCTACTGCAAATCAGGGTCTCCAGGTGCATTTCAAGCAACCACAAAGCAAGCAATCCAAGAGCAATTGTAAAGTGTTGTTTTCTTTACTTGTTGTGTATTTTATTTGTATATTGCTTGTTTTTATTTCTTACTGTTGTAAGAGCTATTGTACAAGGTTTCTCCGCCTCCGACGTGTTAAATACTGAAGATTTAAAATATTAAATTAAATTGCCATAAATTAAGAAAAATACCTCTGGAAATTTTTCGGGATTTTTAGGAATTTTTAAGAATTTTTCCAGAATTTTTCTGGATTTAAACGGAGGTCGTACGAGATAATTACGGGGATAGTAAAAACATGCTTTTAAAGGGTCTGTTTAGATGAGTAAATAGGATAAATTATAAGTTTAGGTTTTTCTATTTTCTTTTCTATTTTCCCCGCCGTGACTTTTTTTTTTCCCTTCGGCAGTTCCTCTCACGATTCCCTCCTCGCCGCAATGCCTTTTTCCCGAGCCCTTCTGCCTTGAGCCTGAGCCCTTCTTCCCCCGCGCCCGAAACCACCGCAACCAGCGCCTCACCCTCTTCTTTCTTCCTCGCGTCGCCCGACTCGCACACGTGTCGGTTCCTAGCATTTGCCCGCCATCAGCGTCGCCGTTTACGCCGACGTTTCTTCACTCCAGATCACGCACCGCCATCGCTGCTCACACACAGCGCTCGCCGACCCTAGCTGCGCGCGCCAACCTCCACGGCCACAGGATCGTCGCCGGACTCCTTTTCCCTAGGCGACGAGCGCCGGCCTCCTCTGCCACCGCGTGCTATCTCTTTTCCGCATTGCCGCGCAACCGACCTTAACGATCTTGGTTGTCACGATCCTTTATTGGAGGGATCACGATCTCTGCCCGATGATCGCGAGTTAGGCCTGTCCCTTTTCCTATTTTTAGGGATTTTGGTTCGGCCGATTGTGTTTCGGTGTGAGCGGGATGTGAGGGTCGATTAGGGGGCTGTAAATTGGGGGTTTGGGTGTTAAAGTTGATTTTGATATTCCGATAGGGAGTTATTGGCCGGTTGTGAAGGAGGGGGTGGTTATAGAAGGTGTTTTGGGTTGTTCATAGGTTGTAAAAGGTTGTGGACCAGATTTATGGTCGATTTGGGCTGATTATGGAGTTTGAGCCGGCTGTGCCGACTATGCACAACCAGGAGTTTGGAGGTTGGTTCTTGATTATGGGGTTTTGTTTGGGAATGGGCGGATGTGTTGATATCGACTGAAATTGAAGGTCTATTTGTGATGTCCTGTTGGTGAGTTGTTGTGGGACTGTGATTGATTGGTTGGATTACATACAGGATGTATTTTAATTTAATTACAGGTTATTGACAGTGGTTGTATGTACGTTGGTTATATGATTTGGGTGTGAGTTAATTCTTAGTGATCTATGATTGGATGGGTTGTTGAGTTCGGTGTGATGTTGATCGGTTCTGTAATTATATATGGAGGATGGATTAGGTTGAAGAGGATAATTAAATCAATCTAGTGGATCGGATATGAGGTCGATGTAGGATTCGATTTGATTAATTGCAAGGATATGTTCTTGGATTGAAGAGTTAATCACAATTTGTGACCTAGGGGTTGAGGGTCTACTTGGGGATACATAGTAGTAATTTAGCACGTTGTCGTGTGCTTGAATTTGATGGATTTACTTTGGGTTAATTAGTTTATGTAAGAAATCGATTAAGTATTCGATTCGTCGGTGAATGATATTTTATGCTTAACAATAGTTATGCATTATGCAGGTTTCGGTCACGAGGCAGGTTCACGGTCGTGACAATCTGGTTCTTTTTGCGGACATTTATTAGGCGGGTATTTTGACTTATCTCCTAAATATAGTCATGTTGATATGCTAGTTAGGATAGCTTGCAATAATTTTCATGTTTATATGCCTAGTATGTTTTTGGTGCCTACTTGATACATGCATGTGATAGGTTATGATTATATCTTCCCTGTTTTACTTGGATCATGGATATACACTTATTGATTATGCATATTATTCGGATAGGTATTTTTAGTTGGATTTACATGCTTTAGTATCATGCACCATCTTGCATGATTGCATGCTGACTGGACGGGGTTCCTTTATAGTTGAGCCCGCAACCAGTTACATGGCCTGCACACACTGCCACTCATGGGTTAGTGGTACATCAGGAGGGTGTGTGCAGTTGCTCTGTCAGGCTCCGCTGGTCCGCTCATGGGTAGCGATGAGGCAGCGTGGTAGCGGGCAAGGATCCCTCCTTTGGTCTATGACACCGGGAGATGAGAGCTTAGCTCCCCCACTCTGTTTGGGGCAAGAGGATAGGTGTACTCCGACAGCATCCTGTCCACTCGGTCACTCAGGAGCAGTGATGGTAGAGTGCACAGTTATCATAGCCCTATCCACTCGGCTTCACCATCGCGTGTTAGGTAGCTGACTAGCGTCAGGGGTGACCATGTCATTTGCACGGCATGCACTTTGCACGGATCGCATTTGTATTGTGTTTGCTGCATTATTTTATTGATGCCTTGGATGTTGCATATGTTTGCCATGCATACAGGATTCATATTCGTATATGGTGATGACTTTATCTCTTATAGTAGGGCACATGCTCCTATATCAGGGTAGGAGATTCAGGTGAGTACAGTCCTTTTGCATTTATTTCTTGCTTACCCTATATGTGAGACTGTACTGGCATGATTTTTATTATTAGCTATATCTTACTTTGCATATCGACTATACCCGCTGAGTTCTTTGAACTTACCCCATTGATTTATATCTATTTCAGGATGAAACTGTCAGGAGAGTCCAGCTGCCAAACCCCACTCGTCGTGAAAGTTCTATTGGTTATTTGTGTTTACGATTTTGGATATTTTGATTAGAATATATGTTTAGGACTAGAGTTGGATATTTGTACCTGTGGATGTTTTGGTATGTCCTTAGGGACCTTTGATCGAATTTATTTCGATTGGTTTTGGTTGGATATTTCTGCCCAGATGGCAAAAGGGGTAAGTCTAGTTATGTAGATTGTTTACCTTTTTCTTTGATAGTTGGCCAGAGGCCTAATTTATTATCTGCGTGGGTTGTTTGGATTCAGTCGGTGTTGAGGTCGTGTAGGCCTTGTATGTAAATTGGCATTGTCACCCGTACAGGGGAGATGCTGCCGGATTTTCGTCTGGCGGGGACTCCATCGGGGTGTGACAATTTATTTGGTATCAGAGCCCTAGGTTTATGAGTTCCTAGGGGTTTTTGGATTTTTCGGAATTTGCCACGTTTGACAAATTTTTGCGGGTCAATTTGGAAAATTTTTGGATTGGTATGGATTTCCGACGATTTTTATGTTTCGGAAATTCGAGGATTTATGACGAGGTCAATATGGGGATTTTGGCGGCGACGAGACATCTCCTGGCGGCAAGATAGGTATGATGCTTAATTTTATATGTTATTAATTGTAGTAACATCTGATAATAATTTTAGTATATATGAGACAAGGTGGGCGTGTTCTGCTTGCCAGAGATGTAGTGCGAGCAACCCTGGATCTCTGGCGATTGAGTTGTCAGAAAGGTCTATAGAGTTATGACACATGTGCAGACTCGTAGTAGGGGTCGCCCACCAAGGTGACTAGTCGGAGTTGTCATAGTGTTTATACTCCTGGTTAGATTGGCTATGTGTTAGTGGATAACAGGAAATAACATTTAGTCTATTGGTCACTATTCGTAATCGTGGATGGAGTTAACCAAGTGAACAATCTGTTCAGTTTGTGAGTCTTGAACCTGTGTCGAAAAGGTGAATTTCCTTGAGAGCTGACTGATACCGAGTCAGAAAGCAGGGGTCAAGTCGTCACATTGGTTGTGGAAATCAAGGACTACAGTGTTAGGGATTTTCACTAATTATGCTAGGCAGATTATTACCCTGGTGGGTAATGGACAAGGAGTGTATACTATTGTTGATCCAGACAATGGAGGTTAAGTTTTAAAGTTCCATAGGGATTTTGATTCTTGAGCGGCTTGAGCCTTAGATTGATAACATTGAAGGTACTGTTAAGTACCTAACTGATATTTATATAGGGGGACTGGAGTTAGTTTCTTACTATGCAATGATCAAGTTGTTACTTGGTGGAATATGTAGAGGAATTTTGGGGGAAATAACCCATTATGGGATCATGGGTTCAGGATGTTTTCGAGAGACAGTATTTTCCTATGTTATTTTGTATGACTCATTGTTGGGGAATTCTTGAGCCTTAAGTTAAGTGATCAATAGTTAATGGAGTTTCACTATAGAGTTTATTAGATTTGCGGAGTTTACCCCCCTCCACTTAATGGTTTAAGATAGTGATTGTGTTGTCTTCGATCACCCACGATTTATTGGCTTACATTTGGATTAGGATAGTTGGATCTTCCACCAGTTCCTATCGGGAGGCATTAGGGTGAGTCATATTTATGAAAATGATACTGCAGCAAGTGTCTCAAGATAATAGTGTAGTCAATCTAGTGATAATAATCTACACTTCTGATAAGGCAACCGTAGAAGTCGTGAACGTGCTCTTCTAGCTGGATTCACGTGGCATTATTTCGCTCCCATATTGTTGCTCGATATTGATTATGTCTGTTGCTAGAGATGGTAACTTGATGTTGATGATGAAAGTTTACAACCTCTTGAGTGATTGAGGGTTTAGTTGGAATTTTAGTTTATTTTGGTGGTGATCAAGGCTCTGTCCCGGGAATGAAAGATTGAGGAAACACCTCATTTCCCAACGGAAAACAGGAATATGGATTAAAGCTTTCTCCTCAGATTTATGTGGATATCAGAAGTGGTTTGTGCACTTGTGGAGATATGAGGCTGGTTGTATGGTTCTTGAAGAAAATGATAGGAAGAGGTGTATACACCTAGATTCATACAATTACCGAATTCTTATTCTAGGTCACTGTGAAATAGGGAATCCGTTAAGAGCAGAACTTGAATGAGTTTGCATCTTTACTTGAAAGGAATTGTAGATGGTTGAAGGATTGATCATTAAGGTATTACTATAGTTTACCTTACTTGATGATATATTGAGAGATACAGGTGTTTACAGATATCTGTGGTTAAAACATGTACAGATAGGATTAAAAGGATTTTTATATTTGAATTATGTGGATTAATAGTGTTTCCACCGACAGGTGAGATGTTGAGATGATTACTGTGATGATTATCAGAGGGGTATGAAAATGATTTTTGATGTTTAGAGGATGATTGATGGAAATGTTATATTATGGTGAGAGAGTTGACTTAGTTGTTTTATAGTTGACTTGGTTGATATGATGTGGATATTTGGATATTAACTTGGAGGTTATGCTTGTGACATGATGGTATAAGAAGGTCTCTCGGATGCATGTATAATTCGAGAGTAATCAGATGTAGTGTTGGATGAACTTCTAGGCTACAGATAGCGAGAGTAGGCGATCAGAGTGATTTCGAAAATAATTTCGATATCGAAGATCCCCTACTGGGTGATAATTTAATTGATACAGAGGTAATGATATTTTACGAGCCAAATGTTTGTACTTATGGTGCTTTGGCTGAGGGCTAGTGTAAAGCACACAAGGTTGTTGAAGCTTGTGATATACTCCAGGCAATGTCATCCAATTGGCTGAGCACCAAATCGAGTTGCTTAGATACCGTCATCGATCGGTCTTTCAAAGTTGACAAGGTTGATGGTGCCGAGAGGTATTTGTTAGAATGACGATTTTTCCAGGGGATAAATTAGTTGGTAGCAGCGTTGCTTAACACTATGGGAATTGGAAGAATCTAAGTTCCAATTAAAGGAGGTGTTGGATGGGATATTTGTTGTCCCAGTATTTTATTTCTTGAGGAGCTCTGAAACTCGTTGTTCAAAAAGAGATGAACCTTTGAGGTTATACACCGATTTCGATGATGGAATGCGGTAGTGGTAGAAGGAAATGATTATCCTTCATGGTGGATCGAGGATCTATTTAGATCAACTATAGGACACCTGTGTATACTCTAGGATTGATTTATGATTGGTGTGTTGATATTGTAGTGATAGTGTGTCATAAAATTATCAAAGTCGTAGGGATGATTGATATATCATCAGCTTAGAGTAAGGAGGATGCAGGTGTATAGTGGTGACAATTTCATACTTGGTATGAATTGTATGAGGTTTGATTATCTTGTTAGACTTATGACGACTTAGTCGTCTAGGGATTTGGGAAATCGTGTATTCTGGACACGATTGGAGCATTTGTGATGGTGGTAGTTGGAGTTGAGCACTCGGCCACCGTAGATGGTGATTTTTCTGGTATTGATTTGATTATTACCATAGATATGGATAGGATGCTCTAGCGGTATTACATCGCTGACGGGTTAGACTAGGAAGGTGATGGAATTTACTTGGTCTAAAGCTTGTGAAACTAGTTTCATAGCTCAAACGATGGTTGACTTTTACACCAATGTTGTTTGATCATTCTCGGGTGGAAGGAAGGGTGTTGTATGCGGATGCAATGTTTCACAGAATGGAGCGTTTTTGATGTAGTTGATCAAGACGTATCCCATGTTTACGTCAAATGAGGAACTACGAGATGAGTTGTCATATATATGACGTGGATGTAGCAGTGTTATGTTATTCTGTATAGGGAGGAGCCGAAATGCTCATGGGGTTTTGGCTAGCTACTGGGTAGCTGCACAGAGTTGTTAGAACACGAATAGTTGCAACTGGGGAGACTGGTCAATAAAGTTTTTCAGTCACCTTCCGTTCTGTGCGATAGAATGAATTTTAGATAGCAGATTGCTTTTGAGAGAAAATATTTCTCCGTTTCCGAGGAGAATAGTGGGTTACATAGTTGCATTCGAATTTAGGAAGAGTTACTATTGATTTAGGAACAACAGATAGATTCCTGTTTGGATGATAGAGAGCATTTACCATAGAGTTATACTCTTGCTCTATCGGTTTGGAGTAAGTGATAGTTGAATTCGTATGTCGTCTGTGGCTAGTTGCTACCTGACATCTTGACTGGCTACGAGTCCAGGTTGTGGTAGCATGTCGTTGCCCGTAAGTAGTGCCTTTTGCATTACCCCGAGAGCCACGAGGCTTGGTCACGATATTTTGATAAGTATTGCTGAAGATTGCAATAGGTTCTATATGTTGCAAATGTATAGGATTGTATCCGGAAAATAGTAAATATTGAAACGTTCTCCGTGGTGGGACGTCATGCGAAACTTAGTTGATTTGGTGGTCTGGTGTTCAGTGTGTCAACTAGTAAAAGTGGAATACTAGTGATCAGCAAAGTGGTGTACCGAGAGGGAAGTGGGAGCCTAGTATGATGGACAGTGTTGGGAGATTATTTAGAATTCGGAAAGGGCTTGATGCGATTTCGGGTAATCTGTGATCGATTAGCTGAGCCGATCATTTTCTCTTGATCCATAAGATGAGTTTGTTGGATCGCTGGATAGGTTATACTGTGGAGATTTTCAGTTCATAGAGTATCTTTGAGTATCGTATGCGATAGCGATTCAGGATTTACCTTAGGATTATGGTAGTCTTTAACGGGTCACAGATATAGTGCTCCACTCGGGTACAATTAGGTACTTATGATAGGTGGTCGATATGAAGATACTATTCATACTTTGGAAGGGCTGCTAGAAGTAGGTGTGATTTGATTTTAGGGGATATCAGTAACCCCACTTGGTCACTTGAGGTATGACTTGTCTCTAGATGCTTGAGATAGTTGTTGTGACATCTTGTACTCATACATGAGTAGGAAATTTGGGGACTAAATTTTTATTAGTGGGGGAGAATGTTAAATACTGAAGATTTAAAATATTAAATTAAATGGCCAGAAATTAAGAAAAATACCTCTGGAAATTTTTCGGGATTTTTAGGAATTTTTCTGAATTTAAACGGAGGTCGTACGAGATAATTACGGGGATAGGGAAAAATAAGATTTTAAAGGGCCTGTTTAGATGAGTAAATAGGATAAATTATAAGTTTAGGTTTTTCTATTTTCCCCGCTGCGACTTTTTTTTCCCCTTCGGCAGTTCCTCTCACGATTCCCTCCTCGCCGCAACGCCTTTTTCCCGAGCCCTTCTGCCTTGAGCCCGAGCCCTTCTTCCCCTGCGCCCGAAACCACCGCAACCAGCGCCTCACCCTCTTCTTTCTTCCTCGCGTCACTCGACTCGCACACGCGCCGGTTCCTAGCATCTTCCCACCATCAACGTCGCCATTTGCGTCGGCGTTTCTTCACTCCGGATCATGCGCCGCCGTCGCTGCTCACACGCAACGCTCGCCGACCCCAGCCGCGCGCGCCAACCTCCACGGCCACAGGATCGTCGCCGGACTCCTCTGCCCTAGGCGACGAGCGCCGACCTCCTCTTCCACCGGACTGCCACCACGTGCTATCTCTTCTGGTCACGCCGCTAGCCGCCAACCTTGATGGTTGTCGACACCATCGCTGGAGGGCTGCGATCTCTGCTGGTGATCGCCGAAGCAGGTTAGGGATGTCCCTTTTTCCTATTTCCGACGATTGTGAGTTAGGGATTTTGGTTCGGCCGATTGTGTTTCGGTGTGAGCGGGCTGTGAGGGTCGATTAGGGGGCTGTAAATTGGGGGTTTGGGTGTTAAAGTTGATTTCGATATTCCGATAGGGAGTTATTGGCCGGTTGTGAAGGAGGGGGTGGTTATAGAAGGTGTTTTGAGTTGTTCATAGGTTGTAAAAGGCTGTGGACCAGATTTATGATCGATTTGGGCTGATTATGGAGTTTGAGCCGGCTGTGCCGACTATGCACAACCAGAAGTTTGGAGGTTGGTTCTTGATTGTGGGGTTTTGTTTGGGAATGGGCGGATGTGTTGATGTCGACTGAAATTGGAGGTATATTTGTAATATCCTGTTGGTGAGTTGTTGTGGGACTGTGATTGATTGGTTGGATTACATACATGATGAATTTTAATTTAATTACAGGTTATTGACAGTGGTTGTCTGTACGTTGGTTATATGATTTGGGTGTGAGTTAATTCTTAGTGATCTATGATTGGATGGGTTGTTGAGTTCGGTGTGATGTTGATCGGTTCTGTAATTATGTATGGAGGATGGATTAGGTTGAAGAGGATAATTAAATCAATCTAGTGGATCAGATATGAGGTCGATGTAGGATTCGATTTGATTAATTGCAAGGATATGTTCTTGGATTGAAGAGTTAATCACAATTTGTGACCTAGGGGTTGAGGGTCTACTTGGGGATACATAGTAGTAATTTAGCACGTTGTCGTGTGCTTGGATTTGATTGATTTACTTTGAGTTAATTAGTTTATGTAAGAAATCGATTAAGTATTCGATTCGTCGGTGAATGATATTTTATGCTTAACAATAGTTATGCATTATGCAGGTTTCAGTCACGAGGCAGGTTCATGGTCATGACGATCTGGTTCATTTTGTGGATATTTTATCAGGCGGGTATTTTGACTTATCTCCTAGATATAGTCATGTTGATATGCTAGTTAGGATAGCTTGCAATAATTTTCATGTTTATATGCCTAGTATGTTTTTGGTGCCTACTTGATACATGCATGTGATAGGTTATGATTATATCTTCCCTGTTTTACTTGGATCATGGATATGCACTTATTGATTGTGCATATTATTCGGATAAGTATTTTTAGTTGGATTTATATGCTTTAGTATCATGCACCATCTTGCATGATTGCATGCTGGCTGGACGGGGTTCATTTATAGTTGAGCCCGCAGCCAGTTACATGACCTGCACACACTGCCACTCATGGGTTAGTGGTACATCAGGAGGGTGTGTGCAGTTGCTCTGTCAGGCTCCGCTGGTCCGCTCATGGGTAGCGATGAGGCAGCGTGGTAGCGGGCAGGGATCCCTCCTTTGGTCTATGACACCGGGAGATGAGAGCTTAGCTCCCCCACTCTGTTTGGGGCAAGAGGATAGGTGTACTCTGACAGCATCCCGTCCACTCGGTCACTCAGGAGCAGTGATGGCAAAGTGCACAGTTGTCATAGCCCTATCCACTCGGCTTCACCATCGCGTGTGAGGCGGCTGACTGGCGTCAGGGGTGACCATGTCATTTGCACGGCATGCACTTTGCACGGATCGCATTTGTATTGTGTTTGCTGCATTATTTTATTGATGCCTTGGATGTTGCATATGATTACCATGCATACAGGATTCATATTCGTATATGGTGATGACTTTATCTCTTATAGTAGGACACATGCTCTTATATCAGGGTAGGAGATTCAGGTGAGTACAGTCCTTTTGCATTTATTTCTTGCTTACCCTATATGTGAGACTGTACTGGCATGATTTTTATTGTTAGCTATATCTTACTTTGCATATCGACTATACCCGCTGAGTTCTTTGAACTTACCCCGTTGATTTATATCTATTTCAGGATGAAGCTGTCAGGAGAGTCCAGTTGCCAAACCCCACTTGTCGTGAAAGTTCTATTGGTTATTTGTGTTTACAATTTTAGATATTTTGATTAGAATATATGTTTAGGACTGGAGTTGAATATTTGTACCTATGGATGTTTTGGTATGTCCTTAGGGACCTTTGATCGGATTTATTTCGATTGGTTTTGGTTGGATATTCCTGCCCAGATGACAGAAGGGGTAAGTCTAGTTATGTAGACTGTTTACCTTTTTCTTTGATAGTTGGCCAGAGGCCTAATTTATTATCTGCGTGGGTTGTTTGGATTTCGATCGTGTTGACTAATGTATAGTGGACGTATAGACCTTGTATGTAAATTGGTATTGTCACCAGTACAGGGGAGATGCTGTCGGATTTTCGTCTGGCGAGGACTCCATCGGGGCGTGACACGACGTGTTATTGAGAAGAAGTTTATTGTTTAGTGGTGTTTGTGGCATCGCTAGAGCTCTTTAGAGCTCGATCCGTGGAGTAGGAACCGTTTGGTTCCGAACCACGTTATATCTTGTGTAGTGTTTGTGATTGTGTCTTGTGCATTGTTTTTATTATTATTCCGTTATGCACTAACACGATTTGTAGACGCAATCGCGAACGAATTTCATCGACGCATCCAAAACGCTATTCACCCCCTCTAGCGGTCACCGAATTCTCAACAACCTGCAATTTAATGCTGAGAGAGAATTTGCATGCATCTGAGCCACAACTGGAAATCCCGAACCATCCAAACGTAGTGTTGTGAATTCAAATCCCAGCACCACAGTGTTCCTGGGAATATAATTTCCAGCACCATCCTTTTTTTATCTGATTTCTAATTTATATCGGTCTTATTTATGAAATATTACTGGGAATACATAATAAAACTTTGAATATCAGAAATTTTGGCCACGGATACACAGAGAGGGGCACTACCCAAACTCAATGAACTTGGATTGGATCGAAGAAGAGGTGAATAGGACCATCAATGAGTTTTGACCGAAACCCATCGATGAACCTAGAAAAGTCCAAATTCCAAAATTTTGACATTGACTGAAAGATCTTATAATATGAATTTTTGATATGTTGAAGAAACTTAGTTTTAATCCTCCTACCTCTCAATTTTGACTTGTGTCGAAAAAAAAGATGATGCTGAAAATTAAATCCAAACACCACAGTGGAATTGTAAATCCCAGCACCACCATTGTGGTGTTAGTGGTGGTACTGAGAATTGTAAATTCCAGCACCGCTGTGGTGTTGCAATCCCAGCACCACCACTGTGGTGCTGGAATTTGTAATTTTAACATCACTA
The DNA here is from genome assembly GCA_025175895.1 of Wurfbainia villosa. Taxonomy (NCBI): domain Eukaryota; kingdom Viridiplantae; phylum Streptophyta; class Magnoliopsida; order Zingiberales; family Zingiberaceae; genus Wurfbainia; species Wurfbainia villosa. Next base: position 12,860,263 of record CM046001.1, on the reverse strand, counting down.
TGGTACTGGAATTGCAAATTCCAACAATTATGATCTTGAAATTGTAAATTCTACGGTGGTGGTGTTAAATTCTGATTTATTGAGATTTAATTTTCACTGTGATATTGATTTTTTTTTTATGTCTTACCAATATAAAATTTTGATTGTATTCTCAATGCCCTCAATAAATTCAATCAATTCTAGTCTAATTACCCTATCCCGCAAGTCCCTTGAGCCAGCCTCGACGATCTTAGAACCCAAGCAACCTCCAATGTGGATCCCGCCTTCATTGATGTGCCCTCCTACGGATGTGATCCCCTCAAACCTTGAAATCCCATCTGCAACGGGCCCCTCTGAAATCTTGAACCCCATTGTCTAACTGACCCCTTCTATCATCTTTCAACAACTAACTTCTGAGTAGCAAGTAGTTTTCCCTCACCGCTACTCCTATCATATGCAAAACTCCACCGTCAAAATCCTCAAGTCTCCTCCAAAAACCCTACCTTTGGAATTCACACTCAGCCATGCTCTCGCTGCATTAACACAACTTTCTCCACCTGGACCCCCAACCTCCATCCCAGAGACATTTGGTTACCCCAACTAATCAGAGCCCGCTATTGCTCTCACAATCACGGTTCGTCGGAACGTACGGACATGAAATGGCCAGAGTGTCTATTCCGGAATCGAAATGCCTTCTATCGTTCTAGATTTTCAATTCAAAACATTCTAGAGATAGACGACGACGGATGAAGATGACGAGTCAATGATGATTACGAAAGAAAGGAAGAGACGATATTACGATCGTTCCTGAATGAAACCACAAGCGTTCTAGAATGGGAACGGAGACATCCGCGACAGCACAAATCGTGCTTACAATACAATCTCCTTCCTCTTCCTTTCTCCGAACATTTGTTATTAAATTACTCGCATGAAGAACTGCTGAATCTATTCTTAGATCAACTTCAGCATGACCTGAATTTGATATTATTATTTCTAAGTCCTACAAACCTATAAGCTCGCAGGCATTCTCCAGCCATCGAAATCTCCTTCGTAGTCTCAAAGGATATCAAAACTGTGCATCTACTTGGCACGATAACCTACTAGCACAACTTTGCCTATTTGTCAGGAATGAAAAACTATAAAATAAGACCCCAAAAGAAGGAGAATGGAAAAGAGCACTAATCCGTGTTAATGCTTTGCAGTAGGAATTGGATGCTCGTAAAGCACAACTTATTATGCAAGCTGTGAAAGGGCAAAAACAAACAGAGATGCACACTCGAATATTGGAAAAGAAAATTGAAGTAGAACAAAGCCAAGTCATTTATGCCTTGGAAGAATGAAACAGAGCAGAATCTAAGACCTAAATAGTCGCCATGCATCACAAAGCTTTGGATAATTCATGGATTCCAGTTCTATATCTGTACAAGTGTTACAATGTGTTGTCGAAAACATTAACCTACTCAAGTCACAACTCTAGGCAAACCAAGAGGAGAAGAACACTCTGACCTTTAATGTCATCATGCAAGCATACTGAGAAGTATTGGCCTGAAAATTTGACTTAACATACCTTCGTGCCTCAAAAGAAGAAAGGTGGAAAATCCGAGAACACCCCACTAACTGGGCAATTGGCTGCACAGGTAGGAGTATATTTTCAACTTGGATTTGAAAGAGTCGTGAAATAGTTTAAAGCTCAAGGATATTCTCTTATTGATAAGATCAACGATTTTATTGACTACTAAGCAGCTCTGCTCAGTTATCCCTTGGAGGCCTTTGACATCGATTCATGAGTTTACCACCTATATAATGATTAGACACATTTTGGGGATGAACCAACTTCAACTACTTGTGTAATCATTTTAATATGCGTATATCTACAGATTGTGCTTCAATGATCACTTGACTTTTTGACGTTGGTGAAGTAGCGGAATGAGCCATCTTTTCTACGTGCGTTGTTAGAATAGAGGAGGGTAGAAGAACTGAAGGGGGAGAAACTAACTTCGCAAATGAAAGGATCCACCTCTAAATTTAAAATAAAACCAACTTTATTAATCAAAATTAATGATCAATATTTTTTATATGAGACTTAACTCATGTTTAAATAGGCTATAAAGAAAGAGAGAAAAGTTCGTAACTAACAAGATAAATTCAAAACAAAATAAGAAAAATTCAAAACCAATGAAAAATAACAAAATCCTAAACTTGGCGACGACGCTCTATGACTGTGACATGGTTTACGATTAGACTGTGGTTTGAACTACGATCGTGGTGAGGACCACGAACAAATCGTGGTCCTTGCTAGATTGTCCTTGTCGAGCCACAGAATAGCCCACGTCCATAGCAGTGACCACGGGTAGACCGTAGTAGTCTTTGAGAGCTCCATTGTGTCTTGTTTTGATCCCACACTCATGTCAAAGGGCCATGAGAGTGTAGAGATTCTTGTTGGAGGCCTCAATTACTCTTTGTCAGGGCTTGGAAGAAGGCAAGATCATGTCACAAGATAAAAATTGATCAAATTGTTGGATGTATCTGCATCAAATGCTCGAGGTTGAAAAGAACTCGTCATTAAGTTCAAACCAGTGTCATTACTTTCTTTGGCATAAAGAATCATGCTCTTTTTTTTTAACCCTTCTCCCTTCCAACGTAGAGAGAGAGGCTTTCCCTTCTCTCTAGAATCTCTAGAGAGTGGGCGGCTGGAGGTTGGTCAGGAGGGTAGGTGAGTTCTTTTGAGGTTCATCTCGAGGTGGTTGGAGGGTTGTTCGGTGTGAACAACGACGGAGGATTGTTCGGCGTGAGCAAAGGCGGACGGCTGACTCCGGCGAGGCCAATAAGCATGTGTGACCAGGAGGGTTGTGCGCGTTGTGGTGGCAGTGCTTGAGAAGCTTGCAGCAGCAGAGGAAGAGGTGACTTCGACCTTTGGCGTGCTGAGGGACGTGCGGGGTGTACGAGACAAAAGCTTGTGGCAGAGGCTGTGATCATCGGAGGTCTGCTTAGGTGGCTGCTCTTGTGTTGGCTGGAGGCGGGAGACATTTCCACTGCAAGACAATGGTAGGCGGCAACCTCATACTTCTGGGGTGTTTTCTGGCGAAGGTCTGGTTATCTTCTCCAACCAAGGATCACCACCGCGGTTCAAGGTGTTTGGGCGGGAGTTTTTTTTTGAATTACAGTGGCAAAAGAAGGTGTGCTACAGAATTAATGTGGTTTTAATACTTTCCTCACTTGGTGGCTACACTTCCTTTTGTGGAGATCACGTTACCACACTTGACATTTTTCATTAAATGGCCAAGGGAAGGAAACATAGGGCTAACAATGGGGGAGGGTGGCCAATCTGAGCAAGTCACCAAAGATGGCGAGCCAATTGGGATTGACGTGACAGCTGATGGGGATCTTCAGGCTAGCACAACAATGGTTGCTGAGGTGGGGGTTGGCGTGGAGGTGGGAGCTGAAGTGGATGATGAGGTGGCGGCTGATGTGGCACGTGGGCAAGGGAGTAGTGCGGTGCAGGGTGGGCAATCGGTCGACTCCTCCCAGCGAGCACGAGGGCCTGTGCGCGGCTTGAGTGGCACATGGGCGAACCTCTTCCAGGACAACCGGAATGCAACGACGGCTATGAAGGCTGATTAGTTTGAATGCACCGGAGCTACAATTCAGATCGGATATGGAGATATTGTTGCGGTTGAGACGGTGTTGGGGTCGTGCTTGGTCGGGTGCTTCATGGGGAAGCATCAGAGGCGTCAAGGGGTTGAGTTAGCGATAAAGCGATGGGGAGTTCTGTGCAACTTCCACTTGCATGCGAGTGGATGGGTGGTCTTCAAATTCGACAACGAGGAGGACCGCGAGAAGGTGTTGGTTGGTGGGTCGTACTTCATCTTTGGCACGTCGTTGTTCTTGAAGATCATGGCCTGATGTTTCTTGTTTGCGGAGGATGGTAGGTATGTGCCATCTTGGGTGAAAAATCATGGCCTTCCCCCAGATTGCTGGACTCACCGAGTGCTTAGTTGGATAGGCTCGGAGATTGGGAGGCCATTGTACACGGACAAGCTAACTAGGACACGAGAGCGGATATCTTTTGCCCCGATACTTGTTGAGGTGGATGTAAAATACCACAGATAAATGGCGATAAAATAATATTGTTATGACGTGAAATTACAGTATTCATTATTGGATAAAATAAATCAATGACGCATGGTTAGGGATTAATTTGAACCTAACCTATGGAAGCTTATGGATTTATTTAAACCTAATCTAGGTTTAGCTGCACCTAATTGAACCGGTCCTTTATTAAAATCGATCCGATTTATTTAGCTCCTTGGTTTTTCTTCTCCGCCGCACGCGACCCTTCCCATCGCGACTTTCTCTTCCGCCGCGCCCAACTCCTCGCGAGCCCCCGTCATCTCGCGACACCTTCTCTTCTTCTCCTTTCTATCGATCTTTCTCCTCACGGCAAGCAGCAGCGATTGAACCCCTCTCCTCTGCAAGCGGCGACAAGCGAGATCCTCGTCGGTGCCCACAAAACGAGCCAGAGCAGCCAGAGAGCGTGCGTGACCGAGAGTTTTGGGTCAGCGGCGTCGGCACTAAGTTTTGATCAGAAGCTGCGATCCCTGCCAAGTGCCCTTCTCCTTCTTCTCTGCAAGCAACAGTGAGAGGAGCAGCATCACCGATCTCCACAGATGAGCCGACGGCGAGCGTGCAACTGAAGGACTGTCGATGGTCGCAGTAGCTAGGTAAGAGGCCGACCTCCTCCTTGATTCTGGATGAGACCTATACCTAGCTGTGGATTTCTCGTTCTAAGCTTGATCCTTTGTGTTTGGGCAGAGATTTAGGGCAGCCGAGATTTTTCTTCGGTGAAAAGAGTTGGGGAATTCCTTCCGGCGGAGTCCTAAGTGCGGGTAAGTTGATCTAGCTCTCTCTCTTTTTAGCCGTGAATTGCTAGATTTTGGATTGTACGACTGTGAGAGGGAAATTTTTGATTGTGCTTGAGTGAAGAGGTGTTGTACGGCTGTGAATGAGAGGAGAGGACTCGTTTGTGCTGTTACGGTGAATAGTACAGGTTGTAAGGTTCTGTTTGGATATTGTACACATGATAATAGGGGTTGTAAAATCATATTCGAGTAATTGGATGAAATGACAGTTATATTAGGTGGGATGTGACCGGGATTTTATTAAGTATTTGGGTTAATTGGTTTATGTACGAAATCGGCTTAGGATTCGATTTGACGGTGGATCGTATCATAGTACTTAACAATAGTTATGTTGTATGCAGGACGTGGATACGAGACAGGTCCGCGGGCATGAAGATTTCATTATTACGAGCATTATAGCAGGCAGATATCTTTGACTTATCTTCTTTTAGATATTGTCATATTGTGGTGCATTATTTACTATAGCTAGTAGTAGTTTTCTATGCTTGTTAACTGCCTTGGTATGTCACTACCTAGTACGTGTTGTAGTCGTGTCATCTGCTTATTATATTATGCTCTATCACTTTGATACTTGTTATTTGTTTATTTAGCATTAGAGTAGTGACATACCTTACATACTGGGCATTGGATGAATAATGAATATAACTTGCATGTGTATATAGACTTATGTACTTAGGTTATTTGATATGGGCTCCTATTGATACATACCATAGGTAGCCATGAATTGATAGGTGTATCGTGCATTAGTGACATGCACCATCTTGCATTATTGCATGACTGACGATCATCGACTCCTCGGTAGGAGGTAATGCTACTTAGTAGTTGAGCCCATCGTCAGTTACATTATCTACACACACAACCACTCGTGGGTTAGTGATATTTCAGGTGTGTGTAGTTGCTCTGTCAGGGCGCCACGGTGGTTGCTCAGGTGATTAGTATTGCGACGTGGTAGCAGACAGGGATCCCTCCTTTGTCGTGAGACGAGGAGATGAGATGAGGTGATGTCCCCCATATACATACATGGGGTAGGAGGGTGATACTCCGCCAGCATCCTGTCCACTTGGTCACATAGGTGTAGTGACGACAGAGTGCACAGTTGTCACAGCCCTACCCACTCGGCCGGCACACATGACATGTTGGTGGCTTGACTGGTGTCAGGGGTGACACAGGTAATTGCATCATGTGCATACGTTTTTACTATATACATTGATTGTTGCACTTTTGGTTGTTGCATATAATTGTCATGCACATACAGGAGGTATTATATTGTTTGTTTTGATGATTCTACATATGCATGTGTGTATGTATTTTATGTCAGCTTAGGTGATTCTGGTATGTATAGTTTCAGGTATGTATTTTTGTTGTTGAGTAACTATATCAGCATGATTATTATTGCTACTTATAGTTCACTATGCATGACTGTTAGATATCCATTGAGTTTTACTCACTCCGTTGATATTTCTTTTATTTCAGGAGGAAGCCTTCCGGAGGGTCCAGTTGCCAGTCTCCTGATCTGATGATTCTGTTATTTGGTTTTAAGGCTTCCACATTTTTATTTCTAGTACTCTACGTTTTAAACTTGTAGTACTTTATACTCGTGGTTGTCTTGGTGGTATTTGATTATGTCCTTATGGACTTTTTGGTTCGATTGGTTTTGATTGTGTGTGGTTGTGTATTCCTGCTCAGATGACAGAAGGGGTAAGTCTAGAGATTTTAGACCTTTTATTTACTTTGGTTGTTGGCCTGAGGCTCATATACTATTTGCATTGTGTTTTTATGTTCCGGCCATTTTGGCCGATGTATAATGGGTCGTGTGAGCCTTGTATACAGGTTTCAATTGTCCGCAGTACAGGAGAGGTGATGTCCGATTTTCGTCGGATAAGTACCCCTCTCGGGGCGTGACAATTTATTTGGTATCAGAGCTTAGGTTTCTAGTTCCTAAGGGATTTTTGGGTTTCGGAGTTCGCCACGTTTGGCAGGTCAACTTGTGCATTTTTGGATTTTTTTTTTCGGATCTCCATTGATTTGGCATTTCGGATGTTTTGGAGTCATAAATTGATAAGATCGTTTTGGGGACTTGGCGGCGACAGGACATCTCCAGATGGCTAACAGGTAAAATTATTTGATTTTCTATCTGCAGTAATACTTGGGTAATAATTTAGCAGATATGAAACGAGGTGGGCGTGCTCTCGCGCCGAGGGAGGGTGCAGGGTGGCCACGTACGAGGACATTGAGATCTACTCGGATGCCAGAAAGGTGTACGGAGGATGAGCCGATCGATCAGGGTCAGACTTCACATGGTGCCACGGGTGTAGTGGGCCCTCAGTCTCCGACGATTCCTCCTCCAGAGATACCCACTCCTGCGGTATTCACGGTGCCACAGGTGGTACCCACACCAACATCTCCCGTAGTACCCTTGGCAACAGCTGCTACTGTACCCCCGGAGGTACCTCCGGTAGCCCCTGTTGCTACATATCAGGCACCTCCTCCAGCAATGTCTACGGGATATGCGGCACCTCCGCCAGTGGTGCTGGCTATTGCATGCCCGACAACCCCACCAGTAGTACCAGTCGCCCCTTTTTTAGTATCGACCCCTGTTTGTGCAATCGCACTAACCTCAGTGGTTTTGCCAGCTCCCGTGGTGATCCCTACTCATCTTGTTGATGTGACTACGGCACGAGCTCGGATCCTAGCCTTGGCGGAGTCGATGAAAGGCCGATTCACGCTCTTTCGTGGAGAGGCAGATCCGAGGGCGGCACAGTCCTGGATAGAGACTATGGAGCGGACCTTTTTCTATATGGCTTGCTTCGAGTGGGAGAAGACAGAGCTTGTAGCCTACCATTTACGGGACGAGGTTGAAACCTGGTGGGACACGCAGCGTGCGATTATGAGCGAGCAGCAGATAACATGGGCAAAATTCAGAGAGGTTTTCGAGAGCCAGTACTTTCCACTATCTTATCAGCTGATGCGTCATCAGGATTTTCAGAGCCTTCGACAGAACAATCGCACGGTGACGAAATATAATGTTGAATTCAACCGGTTAGCCAAATTCTGTCCGGAGTTAGTCGATGAGGATCGGTCTTGCATGCTTTAGTTTGTTCATGGTCTAGACGGATATCTTCAGGTGAAGCTAGCAGGTTTTGGGAATTCTTCTTACAGAGAGGCATTGGATCGAGCTCTTCTGATTGAGTCGGCTCAACGGAGAGCAAATGCGGAAAGGAAAAGAAAACAACCAGCTCAGAGTTCAGTTCAGGCTCAGCAGCCGCCGACTACGGGTCAACAGCGAGGCAGTCGCAGTGATACGGGTCAGAATACTTCTAGGGCATCAGGCAAATCCCAGAAGACCGGACGATCTTCATCAGGACATTCCCAGTCTAACCAGCAGAACCAAAAGCGGTCCTCTAATGACAATCACTGTGTTAGGTGCGGGTCTAGGGATTATATGATATCAACCTGTACACTGACACAATCAGTTTGTTATTACTGCAAACTTTCGGGACACCAGAGTCGAGATTGTTCGCTGAAGGCTCAACATGTGGCTTCAGGAGTGTCTGTGCAGGGAGGACAGTACGGACAGAAGGGACCTCAGCGAGGTGGGCAGAAATCCCAAGCTTCGCAACGCCAGCAGAGGACGACTCCCCCGACAGCTGCTGCTTATGCCATGCATGGACAGGGACACCCTAGTGCCACTATGGAGTTGTAGAGTTTTATTATTGGTTCCATATTAGCGGCGTGATTTATATCACCTTCTCCAGACAAGACTCGACACCGCCTCAGTGGCAATCTCGGACACAGCCGTCGCAGCCTCTGGCAGTGCTACCACCTCCACCCCCACCAGAGATTGGGCATATTCATGCAGTTACCTGAGAGGATGCACAGTGAGCCGACGAATCTATTTTCTGAGGTATAGTTTTACTTTATGCATTTTCTGCTGATATGTTAGTTAACACTGGTAGTTCACATTCATTTATTTCTCGGGCGTTCCTGATCAAGGGAGGTTGGTAGACTACCTACTCTTAGGTCCCAAAGATTGATGGTATCTCTGCCCTCTGGGGATAAATTAGAAGTCACCCAGAAGTTTAGAGAATGTCCATTAGATTTCGACAGTGTTATACTCCCAGAAGATTTGTTAGTTCTCGACATGATCGAGTTCGACATCATTCTTGGCATGGACTGGCTAACAGCGTATCATGCCACTGTGGATTGTCAGACGAGGGTAGTTACATTCCATCCTCCTAACAAACCCTCGTGGGATTTCACTGGCATCAGAAACGATGACATATCGACAATTTCTGCGATTCAGGCTCAGAAGTTTTTATCACACGACTGTCAGGGTTTTCTCTTATCATTAATCAATGCCGAGGACAGTAGTGACTCTCAGATCTCGGGCATTCCTATCGTCCGAGAGTATCCAGATGTCTTTCCAGAGGAGTTACCAGGCCTGCCTCCTAGAAGGCAAGTGGAGTTCACGATTGAGTTAATTCTGGGGATGGCGCCGACATCGAAAGCTCCTTATCGTATGACCCTGGAAGAGTTGGACGAGCTAAAAGTCCAGCTTCAGGAGCTTTTGGATAGATGTTTTATTAGTCCTAGCGCATCTATCTGGGGTTCTCTGATTCTCTTCGTAAAGAATAAAGATGGTTCGATGAGATTATGCATCGACTACAGACAGTTGAACGCCGTCACCATCAAGAATAAATATCCCCTGTCATGTATTGAGGACTTGTTTGATCAACTTAGAGGTACATCAGTGTATTCTAAGATTGATCTGCGGTCCGGATATCATCAGCTAAGGGTCAGAGATTCAGACGTTCAGAAGACAGCGTTCCGTACTAGATATGGGCACTATGAGTTTTTGGTAATGCCATTTGGGCTTACCAATGCTCCAACAGTATTCATGGACTTGATGAACCTTGAATTTATGGATTTCCTAGATCGATTCGTCATTATTTTTATTGACGATATTCTGGTCTATTCCCGTTCTGAAGAAAAACACGCGCAGCATCTTCGCATTATCCTGGATAGGCTTCGACAGAAGCAACTGTATGCGAAGTTTAGTAAATACGCGTTCTGGTTACCCTCAGTTGGTTTTCTGGGACATGTGGTTTCTAGCAAAGGCATTTCAGTTGACCCCCAGAAGATCGAGGTTGTCACCAGTTGGGAGCAGCCGAAATCGATTTAGGAGGTTCGTAGTTTTTTAGGCTTAGCCGGTTATTACAGACGGTTCGTTGAGAGTTTCTCGAGCATTACTATGCCGTTGACACGCCTTACCAGGAAGGGCATGAAGTTCACGTGGTCAGAGTCCTGCGAGACCAGCTTTCAAGAGTTGAAGAAGAGATTGGTGTCAGTACCGATTCTGGTATTGCCATCAGGGGATGATGGTTTCGTCCTTTATACCGATGCGTCACTCCAGGGTTTAGGCACAGTACTGATGCAACACGACAGGGTGGTCTCTTATGCTTCTCGCCAGTTGAAGGAGCATGAGAAAAATTACCCAGTACATATCTAGAGTTAGCAGCTATAATCTTTGCCTTGAAGATTTGAAGGCATCATTTGTATGATGTTACATTTGAGATTCTTACTGATCATAAGAGTCTCAAATATCTATTTACACAGAAGGAACTCAATCTCTGACAGAGGAGATGGATGGAGTTCTTGAAGGATTATGACTGTACCATTAGCTACCACCCAGGGAAAGCCAATGTGATTGTCGATGCACTTAGCTGGAAGTCCCGAGGGACTTTAGGTTGCTACCGAGTTTTAGTCACGGATTTGATTCAGGGTTTCTCTGAGTTGGGCCTTGAGGAGCTGGGACCGACAGAGCAGGACATTCTTGTTACCATGGTGGCTCAGTCATCTATCAGGACGAGAGTCCGAGAGGCTCAGACCGATGATCATCACTTGCAGTTCATTGGTAGCCAGATAACCTCGGGATAGCAGACTGAGTTCACCCGAGATGACGAGGGTATTATTTATTTTTGGGGCAGACTATGCGTACCTCAGTCTCACCCGGTCATGGAGGAGTTACTCCAGGAGGCTCATCGCTCTCGATTTGCGATCCACCCAGGCGAAACCCGCATGTATCGAGATTTAAAGCATTTGTATTAGTGGAACGACATGAAGAAAGACATCACAAATTTTGTGGCTAGATGCCTAGTTTGTCAACAGGTGAAGGCTGAGCACCAGAGACTAGCTGGACTACTTCAGAGGATTCCCATTCCCGAGTGGAAGTGGGATCACATTACCATGGATTTTGTGGTGGGTCTGCCTAGGACGCGTCAAGGTCATGAGGTGATTTGGGTAGTAATTGATCGACTAACCAAATCTGCACACTTCTTAGCGATTCGGAAGACTGACTCTTTGGATCGTTTGGCAGAGTTATACTGTCGGGAGATCATTAGATTGTATGGTGTTCCTTTGAGCATTATATCAGATAGAGATCCCCGGTTCACATCCCGGTTCTAGCAGAGTCTGCAGCAGGCCTTAGGCACACAACTCCATTTTAGTACAACATTCCATCCTCAGATCGATGGACAGTCTGAGCAGACCATTCAAACTCTAGAAAACTTACTGAGGTCCTGTGTTATGGATTTCAGGGGCAACTGGGAGGACTACTTGCCATTAGTGGAATTCGCCTACAACAACAGCTATCATTCGGTCATCCAAATGGCCCCGTTTGAAGCATTGTATGGTAGACAGTGTCGTACACCCACCCTCTGGGAGGAGGTTGGGGAGGCCCAGTTGTTAGGACCCCAGAGAGCTCAGCATAAGACAGAGATGGTCCGTACTATCAGATGAAGGATGACAGAGGTGCAGGATTGTCAAAAGAGTTATGTCGATCGGAGACGGAGACCTCTGGAGTTATCTATTGGTGACCATGTATTCTTGCGAGTCTCACCCACAAAAGAGGTGAAGAGATTTGACCTCCGTGGTAAACTAGCTCGAAGGTACATTGGTCCATTCGAGATTTTGGGGAGGATCGGAGCAGTCGCTTACGACCTAGAACTACCACCGTCTTTAGCTGGTATTCATGATGTGTTTCATGTGTCCATGCTGAGGAATTATGTGCCAGACCCTACCCATATTCTGGCAGATGTGTCAAGTTCCATTCAACCTGATGCTACTTACGAAGAGGTACCGGTACGGATTCTGGATCACAAAGAACGATAGTTGTGGAACAAGATTGTGCGACTTGTTAAAGTCAGGTGGAGTCACCACACCGATGAGGAGGCTACTTGGGAGCTTGAGGAAAAGATCAGAGCTCAATATCCCCACATGTTTACTTAAGGTACGTGAAATATATTTTCAGTACTTGTGCTATCTCTTACCCATCATGCATTTGAGTGGGAAATTTGTGGACCAAATTTTGTTAAGTGGGGGAGAATGTAAAATACCACAGATAAATGGCGATAAAATAATATTGTTATGATGTATAATTAGAGAATTCATTAATGGGACGCATGGTTAGGGATTAATTTGAACCTAACCTAAGGAAGCTTATGGATTTATTTAAACCTAATCTAGGTTTAGCGGCACCTAATTGAACTGGTCATTTATTAAAACCGATCCGATTTATTTAGCTCCTTGGTTTTTCTTCTCCGTCGCACGTGACCCTTCCCATCGTGACTTTCTCTTCCGCCGCGCCCAACTCCTCGCGAGCCCCTGTCATCTCGTGACGCCTTCTCTTCTTCTCCTTTCTCTCGATCTTTCTCCTCGCGGCAAGCGGCGGCGATTAAACCCCTCTCCTCTGCAAGCGGTGGCGAGCGAGATCCTCGTCGGTGCCCACAGACGAGCCAGAGCAACCAGAGAGCACGCGTGGACGAGAGTTTTGGGTCGGCGGCGTCGGCACCGGGTTTTGATCGGAAGCTGTGATCCCTGCCGAGCACCCTTCTCCTTCTTCTCTGCAAGCGACAGGAGCAGCCTCGCTTGGCTCCACAAATGAGCCGACGGCGAGCGTGTGACTGAAGGACTATCGGTGGTCGTGGTAGCTAGGTAAGAGGGCGACCTCCTCCTTGATTCTAGACGAGACCTATACCTAGCTGTGGATTTCTCGTTCTAAGCTTGATCCTTTGTGTTTGGGCAATGATTTAGGGCAGCCGAGATTTTTCTCCGATGAACAGAGTTGGGGAATTTATTTCGGTGGAATCCTAAGTGCGGGTAAGTTGATCTAGCTCTCTCTCTTTTAGCTGTGAATTGCTAGATTTTGGGTTGTACGATTGTGAGAGGGAAATTTCCGGTTGTGCTTGAGTGAAGAGGTGTTGTACAACTGTGAGTGAGAGGAGAGGACTTGTTTGGGCTATTTCGGAGAATAGAACAGGCTGTGATGTTCTATTTGGATATTGTACACATGATAATAGGGGTTATAAAATCATATTCAAGTAATTGGACGAAATGACAGTTATATTAGGTGGGATGTGACCAGAATTTTATTAAGCATTTGGGTTAATTGGTTTATGTACAAAATCGACTTAGGATTCGATTTGACGGTGGATCGTATTTTAGTACTTAACAATAGTTATGTTGTATGCAGGACGTGGATACGAGACAGGTCCGTGGGCGTGAAGATTTCATTATTACGAGCATTATAGCAGGCGGGTATCTTTGACTTATCTTCTTTTAGATATTGTCATATTGTGGTGCATTGTTTACTATAACTAGTAATAGTTTTCTATGCTTGTTAACTGCCCTGGTATGTCACTACCTAGTACGTATTGTAGTCGTGTCATCTGCTTATTATATTATGCTCTATCACTTTCATACTTGTTATTTGTTTATTTAGCACTAGAGTAGTGACATACCTTACATATTGGGCATTGGATGAATAATGAATATAACTTGCATGTGTACATAAACTTATGTACTTAAGTTATTTGATATTGGCTCCTATTGGTACATACCATAGGTAGTCATGGATTGATAGGTGTATCGTGCATTAGTGACATGCGCCATCTTGCATTATTGCATGACTGACGATCATCGGCTCCTCGGTAGGAGGTGATGCTACTTAGTAGTTGAGCCCATCGTTAGTTACATTATCTACACACACAACTACTCGTGGGTTAGTGGTATTTCAGGTGTGTTTGTAGTTGCTCTGTCATGGCGCCACGGTGGTCGCTCAGGTGATTAGTATTGCGACGTGGTAGCAGACAGGGATCCCTCTTTTGTCGTGAGACGAGGAGATGAGACGAGGTGATGTCCCCCATATACATACATAGGATAGGAGGGTGATACTCCGCCAACTTCTCGTCCACTTGGTCACATAGGTGTAGTGATGGCAGAGTGCACAGTTGTCACAGCCCTACCCACTCGGCCAGTACACATGATATGTCGGTGGCTTGACTGGCGTCAAGGATGACACAGGTGATTGCATCATGTGCATACGTTTTTACTATATGCATTGATTGTTGCATATGATTGTCATGCACATACAGAAGTTATTATATTGTTTGTTTTGGTGATTCTACATATGCATGTGTGTATGTATTTTATGTCAGCTTAGGTGATTCTGATATGTACAGTTTCAGGTATGTATTTTTGTTGTTGAGTAACTATATCAGTATGATTATTATTGCTACTTATAGTTCACTATGCACGACTGTTAGATATCCGCTGAGTTTTACTCACTCCGTTGATATCTCTTTTATTTTAGGATGAAGCCTTCCGGAGGGTCCAGTTGCCAGTCCCCTGATATGATGATTTCGTTATTTGGTTTTCAGGCTTCCGTATTTTTATTTCTAGTACTCTATATTTTAAACTTGTAGTACTTTATACTTGTGGTTGTCTTGGTGGTATTTGATTATGTCCTTATAGATTTTTTGGTTCGATTGATTTTGGTTGTGTGTGGTTGTGTATTCTTGCTCAGATGGCAGAAGCGGTAAGTCTAGAGGTTTTAGACCTTTTATTTACTTTGGTTGTTGGCCTGAGGTTCATATATTATTTGCATTGTGTTTTTATGTTCTGGCCATGTTGGCTGATGTATAATGGATCGTGTGGGCTTTGTATATATGTTTCAATTGTCCACAGTACAGGGGAGGTGCTATCCGATTTTCGTCGGACAAGTACCCCTCTTGGGGCGTGACAGTGGATGTCCAAGGGCCGATGGTGCAGTGTATTCCATTAGAACTGCCAATGGGGGCTAAAGTGGAGCTGCGAATCACCTCTGAAGTGGTCCTTGATTTTTGTGATATATGGTGTAGGCTAGGGCACAAGACTGGGTTATGCAAGCAAATTACAACATCGGACGAGCAGCAAACACCAACTCTGGACGGGCAGCAAGCATCGATGATGGAGGCAATTGCATCGGCCAATTAGCATCCCCCTGATCCAGCCGAGCAGGGTGAGGTGGCCACCAATGCGCCAGACCCTGGTCCGACACGGGTGGGGCGTTCTTGCTTCAGGCGTCGCTACCGCACGTGCTCACATCAAAGGGCTGCCACTCGGAGTATTGAGGCCCTGGAATTGGGGGTTATGACAGAGAAGGAAGTGACGGACCACACAGAGGGGACACGACCTGAGGGGGGTGGACTTGCATCGGAAGCTGGCGATGCTCGAGGCTGGCACCAATCGATTGGTACATGGGGTAGACAACCAGTGGGTAGTTGCAGCAGTTCGTCGGAGCAGGGGTGTGTAGATGGCTCAGCGTAGGAGAGCACAACGGCTAGTCAGACCCTTGGCTCGGTGGACACTTTCGAGCATGGTGCAGAGGCTAGTAGTAGTCAAGAGATACAGGTAGAAACCTCAGAGCAGCTGGGAGGCACAGCCTGGATACCAGTGGTGCAACATCGGGTGAGGAATCGATGGGTTAGAGAAACCTAGATGCGGTGTCCATGAAGCTTGTAGCTTGGAATATCAAGGGCTTCAACAAGCTCCTAAAGCATGGGGGGTTCAACATCTCCTCAGGAGTAGGCGAATACAAGTGATGGCTCTTCTTGAAACCAAACTTACGGCAGAACGACTAAACATCACTGGGCAGCGACACTTCGTCGGTATGCAAATGGCGCATAATTTTGGTTTTTCTAATCGTGGTTGTATATTGGTACTATGAGATTCGCAATGGGTTTCCTTGGAGATATTGGAGATGGAGGAGCAATACATACATTGTCGTGCAAGGTGCAATGTCACGGGTCGAAGGTTCTTAGTCACGTTCGCCTATGGGTTGCATTCCATTGTTACCCGTAGGCCTTTGTGGAGTACACTACAGTGATTGAGTGAGCATGTTGCGGAGCCGTGGATCATCATGGGGGACTTCAATTTCGTACTATCGACCGATGATCAGGTGGGCGGTAACCAGGGATGAACCACAAAATGCGGGACTTGGGCGACCTTGTGCACTCATGTGGATTGGCCGATCTTCATTCCATTGGGTGTCGACACACATGGACTAATGACACCATCTCGAGTAAGCTGGATAGGGTGTTGGTCAACTCACATTGACTTCTATAGGATTATGAGAGCTTGGCGGAGTTTACGCCGCTGGGTTGCCTTTCCGATCATTCTTGCGCCATAGTCACCACCACATCGAGGGAGCATGGAGGCAAATGCATGTTCAAGTTCTATAGTATGTGGGCACTCCACAATGGCTATCATGCGATGGTGGAGGAGATTTGACGAGAGCCGATGGTGGGATATGCCCAATACGTCTTGAAGGCAAAGTTGACTCAGCTCAAGGGGCATCTCCGGGAGCTAGATCGACTATGTTTTCAGCATATCTCTGAGAAGGCGAAGCGTGCAAAGCTGGAATTGAAGGAGGCCCAATGGGGTATTCTTGGGGACACAAGCGAAGGGGTGGTTGGGGCACCAGGGGGATGCATACGCTGACCTTCGGTGGAAGGCCACACTCTTAGCAGATGCAGAGAAGATGTTCTACTAGTAGCGGGCCAAAGCGGCCTACATCAAGGGCAGTGATCGACCCACCAAGTTCTTTCATGACTTAGTGAAACACAACAACAAGCACAACACCATCATTACCATCACCAAGGGCTCGAGGAGCAGACCACATTCCTAGACGAGGTTGTGGAGGAGTTCGTCTGTCACTACCAGGAGCTATTGGGTATAACAGAGTGGTGCCAGGTGCTGGACGCTGCAGCCCTACCTAGGCCGCATTTGGATGAAGAGCATGCGACAACCTTGGTCTGTTCGGTCACCACTGACGACGTTCACGACGCGCTGTTCAGCATAGGGGCGGGCAAGGCTCTAGGCCTGGATGGATATAATGCCACCTTCTATCCGTCTGCGTGGGAGATAGTAAGTGCTGATTTTGTAGTTGTCGTGCAGGAATTCTTTCAATCTGACAAGTTACTCAAGGAATGGAACCACACCTTGAGAGTGTTGGTTCCGAAGGTGGATCATGCTCCGAAGGTCACTGATTATAGGCCGATCTTGTGTTGCTCGATCTTCTACAAGGTTATTGCGAAGATATTAGCTAGGCGACTATCGGAGGTCATGGACAAACTTTTGGACCTGGTGCAAGCCGCCTTTGTTCAGGGGCGGAGCATTGGGGAGAACATTAACTTGGCTTAAGAGCTTCTTCGGAAATATGCAAGGAAGCGAATATCCCCTCGTTGCATGATAAAGGTGGATCTTAGGAAGGCATTTGACATTGTTGATTGGGGTTTTCTTTGTAGGGACCGTTGGTGACCACTAGAGGGAGGTGAATAGCTCGTTCGTTGCTTGATGGAATTTGTTCACGTTTGATCGTCTATATTCTTGTTAGCACAACGAAATAATAATGACAAATGCAAATAATTAACAAGATACACAATCACAATGCACAAAATACAACGTGGTTCGGAACCTCAAGGTTCCTACTCCACGGGTCGAGCTCGAATGAGACCTAGCGATGCCAAACACCACTACTAATCAAAACACTCCTCGACAACAAGTCAGAGGCAGAGAAAACTCTTACAAGCGATTACATAAGTAATACAAAAATACAACAAGTAAACAAAATGAAATGTAAAGAAAACTTTATAAACTAGGGCTTTGAATGCTTGTTAATGTGGTTGCTTTAATGAGCTTGAAGAACCCTAAAATGTACCAGCACTTCGCCTTCAAATCGCCTCAAGAAACCTCTCAAAGAACCATGGCGAAAACCTCCATGAGCTTCTCCTTTTATGCCTGTATCGAGCTGATTTCGCACTTGAAAGTCGACTGCTATAAGGCCCCAGTCGATTGCCAATAGGACCGTTGTGAGATAACGACTTAATCCATGTTGGCATTCAAGCCAACAGTTATACTGGTAGTCGACTGCCATTACCCAATAGTGGTATCGTCGTGAGTCATAGTCGATCGACACGGCCATCGAGCATTCTCGCTCCGAATTGACCGAGTCGATCGCATTCATGATAGCTTGATCGCCTAATTCGCGATCGATTGCGAGCCATTTCTTGCAGTCGAACACCAGTTGACTTTGATCAGTTCGACTGACCATAATCCCAGTCGACTGTCAAGAGTCAACTCGACTGTCAAGTGTCAAAACACTTGACCAATCAACTGGTCTAAATCCCCAGTCGACTAATAACCTCAACCATGAGGTTTACCCCCAAGTATGATGTCCTTATACTTGCTAGACCACCCTTAGCCTAGACCTAAGCCTTCTAGCCACCTCCGTCAGCCTCACGTCTATCGAATCCCTCCAAGTCATCTATGACTTGTTCATCCACATGCTAGCCTTCAGGTGTTTCCATACCCATGTTGGACTTTCTATTTGCCAAGACTCAAGCTTGGATTTTTCCTTGCCAAGACTCATGCTTGGACTTTCCATGCCAACCCATGTTGGACTTTCCAATTGCCAAGTGTCCTACTTGGATTTTCCATTGCTAAGTACTCAAGACTTGGACTTTCCATTATATGGTCAACCCCATGTCAACCTATAGTCAACCCATTATCAAACAATGGTCAACTCCCTTGTCAAACATCAAAACACTACTCGAGTCAAACTCGAGTCCGATCAATCGTGTCCTGGGCCGATTACACCAACAATCTCTCCATTTTTGATGTTTGACAAAAATCACAAACACCTTTGAGTTAGACCATCTAACTCAAATCTCCTTACAAATTCTCCCAAATTGGTAATCTCAAATTCTCCCATTGATTTTCCCATCAATTCTCCCATAACTTCTCCCCCTTGTTGACATACATAAAAAAGGTTCTCTCTAAGGGTGTTAATGTCTCATAAGTCATATCCTAATGAGATCTTACAATCTCCCCCTTGGTCTGAAAATATCTAGGATGCCTTCACTCTTCCTAGAGATAAGTCTCATATCACTAAAGAGAGACAATCCTTCAAACTCTCCCAATTTTCAAATTGGACATCTTACATTCTCAAAATTCTCCCCTTCATGAGGAAGAACACATCTATCATCCTATGATAAATAACCTCCCCCTAAAGATTTGCTTCCCCTTAACCATTGCACCAATAATGTCCTTGGAGAGTCCCTAAGCCTATAGGAACACTAAACCATCAAAATTAAGGTTAAAAGTTCAACCTTGAACTTTCACACACCTTAAAATTGATACATACCCTAAACAACTCTCCTAATTTATATCCAATGGGTTTTCACCCTTTCCAATGCTTTCCAAAGCATATCCTAGGATTATGAGCAGTTAGGGTAGCCTAACATAGTTGAAATCAGGCTAAACAAACTTTGTTTATCCGAAATCAGGCCTGACAATTGACTCTGTCAACCAGCAGTTGACTACCCTTGACGTCAGTCGACTGCTATAAGGGGCAGTCGATTGATTTCTGCAAATGCAGAAATCAGAATTCAGAAATTGAAATTTAAAAATACGTATTTTGAAAATCTTGAAAATTCATACGTACATTACTTATAACAAATACAATGGGTGAAAAATATTTGAAAATTAAATTACCCATAAAATAATGAGATTGACACAAAGTTCAAAACCATTGAAATTTTCAATGTTTAACCCTATTTTGTATCACTTCATTCAATGGTGATTACTATCAAAAAATAGACTTCACCAAGGTTTTTCAAAATGGTTTTGAAATGATTTTAAAAATCTTAATTCCTTTTCCTAACATCTCACTTGTATCTAAGTGTATGAAATACATACAAGTCAAGTGTTCTAGTGAGATATGAGTTTTGTTCATTTAAGGTCTCATGCATATGTTAGACAACTCTATTTGATTCCCTTATACATGAGACTTCAAATCATGTCATTGTCCTTAACTCAATTTTATTTAACTTAAATGCATGAATGATGATTATGACATATAATGATAGCATAAATAAAGCAAATGTCAATAATCATGATGTCATGACATAAAATATAACCTAAGTATACATGACAAAAAAACAAACCTAAGCATGATCATGACATTTTATATGATAAAAATAAATATGATGTCATGACATGACATATGACAAATAAAACATGACAAATAAAAGGTATATGTATAACAATACCTAAATTTTAATATTGATTATCATTTGTTATTATTAAGTCTATTTTGCCATATTAATCACTTATTCCAAGTGTGTCAAAAATCCAAAATGACACACCATGACTCTAAGACCTAAATTGTGCTAATTTGATCAACTTTTCAAACTTCTTAAATGATATTGGCACATCCTAAAATCTTTAGGATTATGATTAAAATTTATTTCCATGGTATCCATAACCTTGAAAATGACCTAAAATGTCACTTTTACTATAGTTAGGTTAACTACCCATCCATTTAAAGTTGGCACACCCTAACCCATTTAGCGTGAATTGATCACGCTCCTAGGAACCTAATACCTATTGGAGCTCCTTGAGTTTACTAGGTATTCCTTATGGATAACTTCCCTAGATATCCTCCTAATGACCCTTCTAGGCTTGGTAGCCTTGGTCATTTGGGTCTTGTCATGATTAACCTTAGGGATTGCCTCCCTAGTAACTTTCTTAGTAGTTTTCCTAGGTTTTATGGAAACCTTGGCCACTAGACACTTGCCTTGGTTAACCTTAGGGATGACTTCCCTATTAACCTTGGCTTTCCTAGACCTAGGACTAGTTCCATATTTGAATAGAACATTGTGGTAAGTAGGTATTACTTTCTTGGACATAGGCTTGTGACTCAAACCTTGCCTCCTAGATGATTCTTGCCTCTTACACTCTAGGTTTTGACTCCTAAACCATTGAGTTTGATTTTGCATATTTATAAGGGTCTTTTCAAGTTTCTCAAGCCTTGACCTCAAAGCTTGGTTCTCTAACTCCAATTTTTCTATTTTGGTGGACCCATTATTTCTTTGAGTAGAGTTGTTCTTTCTAGGCATATGTCGATCTTTCTTAGCATTAAAGCCTAAATAACTCTCTATCTTCTTAATTGTTTCCCTATGTAGGATTTTTTTAGGGACATTAGTCCCAAATTTCTCCTTGGTTCTAAGGTTACATGATTTTGCATCTAGGCAATAAAATCTATTTCTAGCATACTTTTGTTCATGAGCAATAACAATAAAATTCCTAGCATGCTTTTGACTATTAATTGAAGAGGAATCATACTTAAAGGTTACCTTGGGGTTTGCCTTAGCTCCCCCTACATTATTGACTCCTTCTTGACCCTTGGTTAGCTTCCTCCTAGGGCATTGACTTCTATAGTCCCCCTTGTGGTTGCATTTGAAGCACACCACGTATTTTTTGCTCTTAATCGTTGGGGCTCCGACTTCATTGGTCTTTTCTTGAACTTTTGGCGCCGGTTGAGTCTTATTGACTCTTTCGCGCACTTACTCTTGTAATGCCCGACTTCCCTACACTCAAAGAAAATTATATAATTTTTATTTTTAACTAAATTGCTTGAGTTACCTAGGTCAATGGTGAAAGTTTGGGCTTCTTCATCTCTTCCGGATGTTGACGGTTCTTCTTAGTTTTGCTCTTGTTCCGGAGTGGATGGTCTCTCCTCCCCCCTCAGTCCTAGAGGTGGAGACTTCTTCTACTTCTTCCACCTCCTCTTCCTCCTCGGATGTCGAACACTCCTCGACCTCCGAATCCTCACTTTCTTGTGAGGATGAACTTGCTTCTTCGACCTCTTGCTCAAATTGAGCCGATGATGGTTTTTCATGGAGCTTGGCCAATTCACTCCAAAATTCCTTTGCATCCTTGTATTCACCTAACCTGGACACAACATCGTTAGGAATTAAATCAATCAAGAATTTTATTACCTTATTGCTTCTCTCGAATTCTTGGAGTTGTTCCTCGGTCCACTTTTTCATTTTGAGGAATCCTCCCTTTGACCCTCTTGGAAATTTGAATCCTTCCATCAAGGTGGCCCAATCCTCGATGCCCATCATTATCACGAAGTCTTCAATCCTTGCCTTCTATTGGTTGAAGCCTTCTCATCCATAGAACGCATATGAAATTGGGGTGTTGATGTCCCATCCCAATTTCTCTTCAAACTCCATCTTCTTCCCTCTAGCGTGCTCCTTTGGCGATTAGTCCAAACGAAGAGCGGTCTCGCTCTGATACCAATTATAGAGATTGTTGGTGACCGCTAGAGGGGGGGGGGGTTAATAGCGCGTTCATTGCTTGATGGAATTTGTTCACGTTTGATTGTCTACACTCTTGTTAGCACAGTGGAATAATAATGACAAATGCAAATAACAAGATACACAATCACAATGCATAAATATAACGTGATTCGGAACCTCAAGGTTTTTACTCCATGGGTTGGGCTCGAATGAGCCCTAGCGGTGCCAAACACCACTAATAATCAAAACACTCCTTCTCGACAACAAGTCAGAGGCGAAGAAACCTCTTACAAGCGATTACACAAGTAATACAAAAATACAACAAGTAAACAAATGAAATGTAATGAAAACTTTACAAACTAGGGCTTTGAATGCTTGTTGATGTGGTTGCTTGAATGAGCTTGAAGGACCCTAAAATGCACTAACAATTCGCCTTCAAATCGCCTCAAGAAACCCTTTAAAGAACCATGACGGAAACCTCCACGAGCTATTCCTTTTATGCCTGCATCGGACTGATTTCGGGCCTGACAGTCGACTGCCAATAGTACCGTTATGAGACAATGACTTAATCCACATCGACATTCAAGCCAACGGTTACACTGACAGTCGACTGTCAGGGTTGTAGCCGATTGACCAATCGCACGAGCATTCGCTCAGAACCCCACCGAGCCGATCGGCCGCGGTCGCTCGATCGACGACTCATTTCTGATCGAACACTAGTCAACTCTGATCAGTTCGACTGACCATAATCCCAGTCGACTGCCAAGACTCAACTTGACTGCCAAGTGTCAAAACACTTGACCAATCGACTAATCTAAATCTCCAGTTGACTGATAACCTCAACCATGAGGTTTAACCCCAGATATGATGCCCTCATACTTGCTAGACCACCCTTAGCCTAGACCCAAACCTTCTAGTCACCTCCATCAGCCTCATGCCTATCGGACCCCTCCAAGTCATCCATGACTTGTTCATCCATACGCTAGCCTTCAGGTGTTTTCATCAGCTATTATCATGCTAATGTGGTCTATCCCGCCAAGGCACATTGGGCTTATGCTGCCAAGATTACCGCTTGGACTTTACACTGACAACCATTGGACTTATGTTGTCAAGACTCCTGTTTGGACTTTATACCGTCAATATCACCCCTTGGATTTTTCTTGCCAATCCATGTTGGACTTTCCAATTGCCAAGACTCAAGCTTAGACTTTCCCTTGCCAAGACTCATACTTGGACTTTCCATGCCAACCCATGTTGAACTTTCCAATTGCCAAGTGTCCCACTTGGACTTTCCATTGCCAAGTACTCAAGACTTGGATTTTCCATTATATAGTCAACCCCATGTCAACTATATAGTCAACCCATTGTCAAATAATGATCAACTCCCTTATCAAACATCAATGTCAAACATCAAAATACTACTCGAGTCAAACTCAAGTTTGATTAATCGTGACCTGGGCCGATTGCACCAATATTCTTATGACGACTCTTGTTGGTTATGGGTTTCCCCAAAAGTTCTGCTCTTGGATTTCTGAGTGCATCTCCACCGTTACTTACTCGGTGTGCATTAATGGGAGTATGCACGGGTACTTTGGTGGTCGGCTGGATTGTGCTAAGGAGACCCCCTCTCGCCACTGCTATTTAGACTATGCCTGGAGGTCTTCTCGTGCCATATGAGGGTGGCCTCTCAGTAGCCATCCTTCCATTACCATCCGATGTGTGCAGAGGTGCAGATGACTCATCTTGCCTACGCTGACGACCTCCTGATGTTTGCCAGAGCTGATGTCTCCTCACTCTATGTGATCACAGGATGCCTAGCTGACTTTGGGGACATGGATGACCTGAGGGCCAATCCCTTGAAGTTCAGTATGTACATCGCTGGGGTGGATGCTTGAGTGCGGGCGAACCTTCTTCAGATTATTGGGTTTCAGTAGGGTTCTTTTCCCTTTCGATACCTCAGCATTCCTTTGGCCACCTAGAAACTGCGAATTGCTGACTATGCACCACTACTTGAGGCGGTTAGTCGGCGGATTGTTGCATAGCCGAAGCACACATTGTCTTACGCAGGGCGATTGGAGCTTGTGCGATTAGTACTCCAAGGAGTTGAGTGTTATTGGCTCTCCATCCTTCCGATCCCATGTGGAGTGATGGACAAGCTATATGACATTTGTCGGGCTTTTGTATGAACCACCAAGCACCCGGTGGCTTCTTGGCGCTCCCTATGCTTATCCAAGGAGGAGGGCAGATATGGACTTCGGGACTTGCGAGCGTGGAATTCAACCTTGTTATGTCACACCCTATGGAACATACACACCAAGGCGGACTCACTTTGGGTTTGATGGGTACATCATCGATATCTTTAGCGGCAAGATTTATGGCATTGGAATGCAAAAAACCCTCGGACTAACCTTTGATGAAGTGGATTGGCCAGCTAGTGGAGCAACTCATGCAACGGGCCGGGGGAGGGGGGGGGGTCAAAACCATCAAACTCTTTGCTTGAGGAGTGGTATGCGAAGCGGACTAAGGTGCACACAATGACCCCTACGACATACAACTTCTTCATGTCACGGGGGTCTGTGGCACGATGGGATAGCGCAGTGTGGAGGCCAACTTTCTTGCCCAAGCATCGGTTCACATTATGGCTTATGGCACGGGGCAAACTGCGGATGACGAACACCATTCCGTATGAACCTCAGAAGACTTGCTGCTTGTGTAGAGAGGCACATGAATCTAATGAGCATTTGTTTTTCCAGTGTGGCATCACAAAGAGGCTATGAGACATGGTGCGAAGGTGGCTTCACATCAAGCTGTAGATTTTCTCCGTTGGGCGACTCTTCTGGCCTTTTGATAGTGAGTTGCGCAGAAAAGGATGCCTCTGGAAGGCGAGAGACCTAGCTATCTCGTGTATGGTGTTCCTAGTGTGATAGATGTCATTTTGAGGGTTGTGAGCCGTGTGTTGAGAGGATGCTCCTCAAGATCCAGATTCATGTCTACCGTTTTGTAGACATCTAGATTATCTACATTCATCTATACATATTTATCACCCCCCCCCCCCTAAAAAACAAAAAGAATCATGCTCTTTTGGAAGTATCCTTGGTATACTAGCTTTATCACATGTTACTTTGCTGATAAATTTGGACTTGGGTCTAAGATGTTGCTCCAGCAAAGTAGTAGGACATATGTGACTTTTCTTATGTGATCACATCTAAATCTCTAGACATAAAAAATAAGAGTAGAGCTAGAAGATATCAAAATAGGAATTGAATCCTCTCACTGGGATGCTAGTACAATCGTCTAACCTCCGACATAGGTGCTCTTCCGTCCATCGTGGATAGCTTGGTGATCATGCTGCCAAGGTGGTTCCAATAATACATAGTATGCATTCACTGCTTTGTCCTTGAGAGTGAAAAGATTTTTACGAACAACCAAACTGCTCCTTTGTCTTTTTGTGCCTATCTCCGTAAAGCTCATTGTCATTGTTATACTCATCATAGATGGGGTCATCCATATATTCTAACAGAATTAATGTGGCACTTAGTGTTGTTATATTCATCTTCGTACATGACTTTGTCAATGTCATTGTCATAAATGGGGCCTCCTGTGTCTTCAATTTCAATGTTATTATTGTAGATAGAGTCTCCATACCATTTTTTATGACCACGGCGAATGAAGTGAGCTTTCAAAACTTAAGATAGAATATCAATCAAATACCTTATAGTCTTCAAGATCTCACATTGATAAACATTGAGATAACTCCATGATTGTTCTCTTTAGATCCTTGATGATCTCTTGAGAACTTCGATCATAGAGTGCAACTTTCTTTGTCAGAACTTGCCTGTCATGACCATGACCACGTCTTTGATGACTTTTTATGGATCTAAATCTCTGATACCAACTTACGTGAGTGGGGGTAGCGGGATGTGTGATCCTTTCCACATGCACTGTTAGACTAGAGGAGGGCAGAGGAATCGAAGGAGGAGAAACTTTGTAAATGAAGAGGATTCACCTCTAAGTTTAAAATGACACCAACTTTATTAATCAAAACTAATAATCAATATCTTTTACATGAGACTTAACCCATGTTTAAATGGACTAGGAAAAGAGAAAAGTTTACAACTAACAAGATAAATTCAAAACAAAATAAGAAAAGTTCAAAACTAATGAAAAATAATGAAACCCTAAACTTGGCGGCGATGTGCTATGGTCGTGGCTTGGTCCACAGTCAGGCCTTGGTGTGAACTACGATCATAAATTGACCCACTATCATGCCATGGTTTGAACTATGATTGTGGTGAGGACCATGAATAGGTTGCGGTCCATGTTGGATTGTCCCTATCAAGCAACAGAATAGCCTACACCAGTGGAGGTGGTCATAGATAGGTCGTGGTAGCTTTTGGAAGCTCTATTACATCTCGTTTTGGTCCCACACTTGTATCTGGGAACCATGGGGGCGTCAAGATCCTTGTTAGAGGCCTCAATTTCTCTTCGTCAGGGCTTGAAAGAAGGTAAGGTTGCATCACAAAATAAAAGTTTATCAAATTGTTGGATGCGCCTACATCACTTTCTCTACTACTTAGATAACTCTACAAATAGTAATCATCTACAATCCCATCGAGTCAAGAACCCGGAAGCTCGATTGGCATGAAGTTGGGAGAGTAAGTATTCCTCCAGGTTGAGGACCTAGAGACTTGATAGGCATAGAGTCAAGTGGCTAAGTATTCCTTTGGGCCAAAGAACCAGAAGCTCAACTGACATAGAGATGAGAGAATAGGCATTCCTTGGGGTTGAGGACACCCATAGGCTCGATTGGCATGGATCTAAGAAAGGAAGCATTTCTCTAGGTTGAAGACTTGGAGGTTCGACCGAAACGAAACTAAGAGAGCAAGCATTCCTCCGGGCTAAGGACCTAGAGGCTTGACTCAAAGCTGAGAGAGTAACCATTCCTCCAGAACAAGGACCTAGAGGCTCGACTAACATAGAGTCAAGTGAGTAAGCATTCCTCCAAGTTGAGGATTTGGAAGCTCAACCAACACGGAGTTAGGAGAGTGAGTATACCTTTGAGTCGAGGACTCGGAGGCTCAACTGACACAAAGCTGAGAGAGTAAGCATTCCTTCATGTTGAGGACTCAGAAGCTCGATGGGCACAAAGTCGGGAGAGAAAGCATTCCTTCAAGATGACGACCTAGAGGCTTGACTGGTATGAAGATAAGTAAGCATTTTGTCAAGATGAGAATCTGGAGGCTTGACTGGCATAGAGCTAGAAGAGAAAGCATTCCTCTAGGTCGAGGACTAGGAGGCTCAATTGACACAGAGCGTAGAGAGGAATAATTCCTCCGGGCCAAGGACCCGAAGGCTCAACCGACATGAAGCAAAGAGAGTAAGCATTTTTTCGAGTTGAGGACCAAAAATATCGATCAACATGGAGTTGAAAGAGTAAGTATTCCTTTGAATCGAGGACTTAGAAACTTGATCATCATGGAGCCGAGAGAATATCCTCATAAACTTCTACATATAAAAACAAACATAAACCATGGGAATTTAAATAGACTGTTATAAATACCCTTCAACTAAAATATGATTGTAGATGCACAATGTTCCACAGTCGAGGTAACATCCTTCCCTCGATATCTTGGAGGTAATAAGCCTCTCCAACCCACCTTACAAACTACCTTAAGTGGTCTCTTCCATTTGGGCGCCTACTTCTTAACATCTCTAGCTAGGTTAACCTTACATAAAAGTAGATCACCAACTTTCAAAGAACATAATATCACCTTTCAATTAAAAACTCGATTGACATATTACCGATAAACTTCCATATGAACGAGCCCTCTCACGCTTTTCACCGACTAAATCAAGTTCAACCCTTCATTGTGCTTCATTATTAATTGGTCCATAAGTTGACACCCGAGCACTTTTTTCTATTATTTTAGCCAGTATGATGACTTTGGTCTCATAAACCATATTGTAGGAGTCTCACTAAAGGGACTCTTGATTGTAGTTTGGTATGCCCATAAAACACTAGGTAATCCTTCTAACCAATTCCCTCCTATAGACTCCAACTTGGTTTTCAAGCCCTGATAATATTTTGATTAGTTACTTCAACTTATGCATTGACCTCAGGATGAACTATAGATGTAAATGTCTATTTGATTTTAAAGTCTTGACACTATTATTTGATTTGACTATCTTGAAATTGTCTACCGTTGTTACTATCAACTACTGTGGAATTTCAAATCAACATAAAATATTCTTCCATAGGAATTTGATGACTAGACCCTCCATGACCTTTGCTAACGATTCTACTTTTATTCATTTGGAGATATAATTCATTGTTATAATTAGAAATTTCTTCTGTAAAGGAGTCAACAACATTTATCCTACTAAGTCTATCCCCTCCCGATCAAAAGGACATATAGCCACTACTATCTTCAATAACTCTACAAGTCTACTAGACATTTGATTATGCACTTAGCATGCTCGGCAGACTTTAGCCAAGTGGGCAACGTCATGGTAGGCTATAGTTATTGCCTTGTGGGCTAGTGCTCTTCTCCCTAAATGATTGTTGCAAAATCTTTCATGAAACACGTGCAACCTAACTTTAGCCTCCTTTGGTCCGAGACATCAAAGTAAAAGTCAACCAAAAGATCTTTTGAAGAGAATTCCATCAATCAGTAAAAGCCATTGAACCTTTCTCTATAAAGAAAATGTTGCTTTGGGATCCGCCGATAGAACTCCCTCTTATAAGTAGAACAATAGCTCTAAACCCCAATCAAGCATAGCCATTCCACTTTCATCTAGTAGAGAATCTTGTGCAAATAATATCAGTGTCGAGGCAGACTCTAACTATAAATGATCACTAGCAGTCCAATCGATCAATCAATTAGTCAACTTAACTAACTCATTGGCTTTGCTATTTTCTTCTCAGGAAATTTGTCATATGACCACCTTTGCAAAAGAAATTTTGATTAAATGATATGTGTCCACATACCTGCCCATTCACTCATCTTTAATGGAATATGAGTCACTGAATTGAAAGTCAGAGTACATTATAACCCTTGAAGAACTGATAGCTTAAGCCACATGGAGATCAACTAACAGAGCTTCATACTCAGCCTCATTATTTAAGCCTGAAAACTTAATCGGAGAGCAAATATGATTTCTTTGCCACGAGTGTGATCAAAATTACTCTAATTCCATTGCCTTTGGAGGTGGTTGACCCATTTATAAAGACTTATCAAATTGGATTTTCTACTATATCTCATATTAGACCAAGTACTACGATCTTAATAACTATGTATAGTTGACATTATATATTATATTCACTCAGTTCTATAATCCACTTGACCAAATGACTAGAAGTATTTGCTCAGGTTAATATTTGATCCCATTCATTATTAGTCAACACCACCACTGAATGAGTTAAGAAATATGAGTAACTATCAAACAATCATTACTAATTAATACTAAGACCAACTTTTCTAGATACAAATGTTAGATATTGGGTCATATAAAGACCAATATACAGTTTTGAAAAGGAAATTTGATGTGTCATAAATCAATGAAAGTCTAAATTGACTTCAAAATCGAAATCTACGTTTCGAGTAGATGAATCTAGACTATTAATTTGCTCAAAACCGATTATGAGTGAATGAGAAATTAATTGTTAAAGTCAACCTAGAAAGTTATTAAAGGAAGTAAGGGGAACAATAGTCTCACATTGGAAATTCCATAGAGGATTTACTTCCTTATATGTGTTGATGAGTTAATTGAGTTAACTCAAATAAGCACAAATACTCTCATCCAATGGGCGAGCAGGTGCTCGCACCTGCAAGCCCGCCACCCACCACGCGCGCACACGCGCAATGGGTGCTTTGTTGGCGCACTTTGCACATGGACACATTGGAACGAAGAGAGCGAGTAGTGCGATCTGGAGCGTTGATCGCGAAGAATCACGATCGGACCGCTGGTGATTACGATTGATCTGGAGCGTCGGATTGACTGGATCGCTGGATCCAGATCTGGCGGCTGAGATCAAAGGATGATTTGAAAGGTCACAATCATCCAGATCTAATGGCTGAGATTAAAAGGTTTGATGAAGGGTTACAACCCTCTACATCCAATGGCTCAGATTAAACTCACCAAAGGGCACCTCATCTCTTCACCTAGTATAAATAGATCCCTAGAGAATGGAATAAATCACTCAACTCAAACTCATTTCACTCAAGTTCTCATCTCATCCATCCATCCTCTGTATCTAGAGTCCAAAAAGCCTACGAGTAGGTTCGCCGGTCTCGGAATTTGTAGTGCTACTATTCCGAGACATCGTCGTTGTATCTTGGAAATGAATTGCTGCTATCCGTAAGCACCTGAGCGGAGCAATATCGTTTTACGGAGATAGTGTTGAACACTAGCCTCGATGAGCTCATATCAGATTGTTGTCTCCCCGATTATTTCAGTCTCAACAATCGTAAAACGATATTGGTTGCAATCTAATATGGCTGTGATCAATGACGTTTCGACTACCGGAGTCACAACCTCTGTTCCACCCGGAGAGAAGACGGAGAAATTCAATAGAGACGATTTCAAACGATGACAGCAGAAGATGTTGTTCTATCTGACAACGCTAAACCTCGTACGGTTTTTGCATGAAGACCCGCCAGCTGCTAAGGAAGATGATTCCGATAGTAAGGCTGCTTGCGATGCGTGGTCGCATGGAGATTTCCTGTGTCGTAATTATATTCTCAATGCATTGGATAACATGTTGTATAACGTGTATAGTCTGATATAGATGACGAAATCTCTGTGGGAATCACTAGAAAAGAAATACAAAACCGAAAATGCCGGTTTGAAGAAATTCATCGTCGGCCGGTTTCTGGATTTCAAAATGGTGGATTCCAAGAGTGTGACATCTCAAGTCCAAGATATGCAACTGATATTGCATGATCTGAATGCCGAAGGCATGAAGCTGAACGAGTCGTTCAAAGTAGCTGCGGTAATTGAGAAACTCCCCCCGTCGTGGAAGGATTTCAAAAATTACCTGAAGCATAAGCAAAAGGATATGAGGCTTGAAGACCTGATCCTGAGGCTACGAATAGAGGAGGATAATCGAAGATTCTCCGACTCTAAAGGAACGAAGCAGACTATCGACGAGATGTCTAACCTGGCTGAGCCGAACACCAAAAAGCCGAAGCAATTAAAAAAGAAGGCTCCAGGCAAGAAATTCAAGGGCTCGTGCTACAACTGCAGAAAGCCAGGACACATGTCCAAAGACTGCAGACGCCCAAAGAAACCAACCAAGAGTCAGAAGGAAGTTGCGGGCAGTGCGCAACTTCGACGATATGGAGCTAGATCTCCTGCGGTCGTGTTTGAAGCCAAAATGGTGGTGGACAACCCAAGCGGTTGGTGGATAGATCTTGGAGCAACACGCGTCGTATCTGTTCTCCAAGTATACTCCGATAAATGGAAGGAAGCTCTATATGGGCAATTCCACAACATCGCCGATTATCGGACTCGGCAAAGTTGTTCTGAAAATGACGTCAGGAAAGGAGCTAACGCTTATTGATGTACTCCATGTTTCCGACATCAGAAAGAACCTAGTTTCTGGATCGGCACTTGTTAAAGTCGGGTTCAGACTAGTGTTCCAATCAAATAATTTTATACTTACGAAGAACGGTGTATTCATAGGTAAAGGGTACTTAGAACAAAGTCTGTTTAAGATGGTTGTAATGACTGTACACCGTGAATTTGATGGTAATAAAATAAAAGCTTCCAGCTATATTGTCGAGTGTTTTAATTTATGACATGATCGACTTGGACATGTTAATAATAACACTCTAAAACGCCTCGTCAAATTAAGTTTATTACCAAATATCGATGTTGACAAAACACACAAATGTGAAGTGTGCGTGGAAGCAAAAATGACGAGACTACATTTTCATTCGGTGGAAAGGTCAATGACTCCTCTAGAGTTAATACATAGCGATCTATGTGACTTAAAATTCGTGTAAACCAGAAGAGGTAAAAAGTATTTTATTACCTTTATCGATGACTGCATGAGGTTCTGTTATGTCTTTCTTTTAATAAGTAAAGACGAAGCCTTAGAGGCTTTTAGAACCTATAAAACAAAAGTTAAGAATCAACTTGATAAATGAATTAAAATAATTCGTAGCGATAGAGGTGGAGAATATGGTGCACCGTTTGATGAATTTTGTTCAGAATCTGGCATTATCCATCAGACAACGGCGCCTTACTCACCTCAATCAAATGGTGTTGCATAACGTAAAAATCGGACACTCAAGGAAATGATGAATGCCTTGTTGATAAATTCAGGCTTACCCCAGAACTTGTGGGGGGAAGCCTTATTATCGGCAAATCACATTCTCAATAAAATCCCTCACAAGCAAAATGATAAAACACCATATGAACTATGGAAAGGCCGCAAGCCATCGTACAAATACTTGAAAGTGTGGGGGTGCCTGACAAAAGTCGAAGTACCCAAGCCAAAGCAAATGAAAATCGGACCTAAAATGTTCGATGCAATATTTGTCGGATATGCCCAAAATAGTAGTGCATATCGGTTCATAGTTCACAAGTCAGACATTCCTGATATTCATGTGGGAACAACCATAGAATCTCGGAATATGATATTCTTTGAAAATGTATTCCCAAATAAAAGGGGAAACATTCAAATTGATAGCAACGGAAATTTTAACAACAATGACGTCTCTAAACTTAATTGTCATAAAAGGACTATTGACTATCAAAATGAAGAGTCACATCGGAGCAAACGGGCTAGAGTTGAGAAATCGTTGAGTAGGACTTTATGGCTTTTATTCGAAAGCGGTTCCAAGAACATTGAGTGAAGCTCTCTTTAGTCCCGACGCCCCATTATGGAAAGAAGCAGTCAATAGTGAAATCGAGTTCATCATGAATAATCATACTTGGGAATTAGTGGACCTTCCTTCTGGTGCTAAACCATTAGGCTGTAAGTGGATACTAAAATGCAAGTATAAAGTTGATGGATCTATTGACAAATATAAGGCTAGACTTGTAGCCAAAGGGTACAAGCAAAAAGAAGACTTTGATTACTTCGATACCTACTCACCGGTGACAAGGATTACGTCCATACGAGTGTTGATAGTCATCGCAGCATTGTATGACCTTGAAATACATCAAATGGATGTTAAGACTGCATTTTTAAATGGTGAGTTGGAAGAAGAAATCTATATGGAGCAACCCGAGGGGTTCATAGTTCCAGGAACAGAGGAAAAGGTGTGCAGACTTGTTAAGTCGTTGTACGGACTAAAACAAGCGCCTAAACAATGGTATGAGAAATTTGACAAAATAATGCTGTCAAACGAATTTAAAATAAATGAATGTGAAAAATGCATTTATGTCAAAGACACACCTAAAGGTTATATAATCGTCTGTCTATACGTAGATGATATGCTTATAATGGGTAGTAACCATGAGATAATCATGAGTACAAAGAAAATGTTGACCAAGAATTTTGATATGAATGATATGGGTCAAGCAAATGTTATATTGGGAATTAAAATTCTCAGGACATCTGAGGGGATAGTTTTGACACAATCTCACTATGTAGAATCGGTGTTGAAGAAGTTCAATGCGTACGATCTCTCTACAGTAAAGACACCTATGGATCTAAGTCAACACTTAGCGAAAAACCAAGGTGAGCCCATATCACAATTAGAATATTCCCGGATAATAGACAGTTTGATGTATCTCACAAATTGCACACGTTCGGATATTGCCTGTGTGGTTAACAAACTAAGTCATTTTACAAGTAATCCAAACGACACCCATTGGAAATCACTGATGCGAGTTCTTAGATATTTGAAATATACTATGAACTATGGATTACATTTTGAAAAATATTCCGCTGACTTAGAGGGATATTGTGATGCTAATTGGATATCAGATACAAAAGATTCCAAATCCACTAGTGGATATGTATTCACAATTGGTGGGGGAGCGGTATCTTGGAAATACACTAAGCAGACGTGCATTGCTCGGTCAACTATGGAATCCGAGTTTATAGCACTAGACAAAGCAGTTGAAGAAGCTGAATGGCTGCGGAATTTCTTAGAAAATATTCCGAGCTGGACAAAACCTGTGTCTGTCGTACTTATACATTGTGATAGTCAATCGGCGATTGGAAGGGCACAGAGTAGTATGTATAATGGTAAGTCACGACATATACGTCGTATGCATAATACCATTAGACAGTTGATCTCGAATGGAGTGATTGCAATCGACTATGTCAAGTCTAAAAATAATTTAGCAGATCCTCTTACGAAGGGGCTAAATCGATATTAAGTATACTGCTCATCAAGAGGAATGAGATTAAAAATCTACAACTAAAATGACTGTAGCGGTAACCTAACCTTGTTGACTGGAGATCCCAAGATTTTGGTTCAATGGGACAACGAAGTTACAGAAGTTGTGTTACAACACACGAGATATATTATCTCTATCCCAGTCCTAGGATGAATATGTGCTGTCCTATCACATGTAGTGAGGTTAAGCTTATGCTTTTAATGACTTCTATACCTTTATAAGGTGGAGTATGGTAGGATAGTCTTGATAGAAGTGTCACCTATGTGAGTGTGAAGACAGACCGCTTCAATAAAACACTCATGAATCCAAGATGGTGTCCATGACCAAAACGGAATCAACCATGAGAACCAAAAGTAGGTGAGATAAGTCTTTGTGTGGGTGTTATTGTCTAAGTATACACAAACATCTAAGCAGTTCAAGACATCATGTTCACTGCGCAGCATAGTATGCTCGATAGCATTCCACTACGGAAGGTTCAAAGTCACAAGCTACTTCTCTCGATGCATTGACTTATCGATTGGACTTTTGTAAAGTGTCAGCATGCATACACGCATTAATTTCCATTCATGTGGGGGATGTTAGATATTGGGTCATATAAAGACCAATATACGGTTTTAAAAAGGAAATTCGATGTGCCATCAATCAATGAAAGTCTAAATTGACTTCAAAATCGAAATCTATGTTTCGAGTTGATGAATCTAGACTATTAATTTGCTCAAAACCGATTATGGGTGAATGAGAAATTAATTGTTAAAGTCAGCCTAAAAAAGTTATTAAAGGAAGTAAGGGGAACAATAGTCCCACATTGGAAATTCCATAGAGGATTTACTTCCTTATATGTGTTGATGAGTTAATTGAGTTAACTCAAATAAGCACAGATACTCTCATCCAATGGGCGAGCAGGTGCTCGCACTTGCAAGCCCGCCACGCACGCACGCGCGCAATGAGCGCTTTGTTGGCGCACTTTGCACATGGACACGTTGGAACGAAGAGAGTGAGTAGTGCGATTTGGAGCATTGATCGCGAAGAATCACGATCGGACCGCTGGTGATTACGATTGATCTAGAGCGTCGGATTGACTGGATCGCTGGATCCAGATCTGGAGGTTGAGATCAAAAGATGATTTGAAAGGTCACAATCATCTAGATCTAATGGTTGAGATTAAAAGGTTTGATGAAGGGTTACAACCCTCTACATCCAATGACTCAGATTAAACTCACCAAAGGGCACCTCATCTCTTCACCTAGTATAAATAGATCCCTAGAGAATGGAATAAATCACTCAACTGAAACTCATTTCACTCAAGTTCTCATCTCATCCATCCATCCTCTGCATCTAGAGTCCAAAAAGCCTACGAGTAGGTTCGCCGGTCTCGGAATTTGTAGTGCTCTATTCCAAGACATTGTC
Source organism: Wurfbainia villosa (assembly GCA_025175895.1). Taxonomy (NCBI): domain Eukaryota; kingdom Viridiplantae; phylum Streptophyta; class Magnoliopsida; order Zingiberales; family Zingiberaceae; genus Wurfbainia; species Wurfbainia villosa. Next base: position 12,824,133 of record CM046001.1, on the reverse strand, counting down.
GTTGTATCTTGAAAACGAATTACTGCTATCCGTAAGCACCTGAGCGGAGCAATATCGTTTTACGGAGATAGTGTTGAACACTAGCCTCGACGAGCTCATATCAAATTGCTGTCTCCCCGATTATTGCAGTCTCAACAACAAATAATGAAGTTCAACTCAATTCAATAGATGACTTATATAATAAATGGACTACTATTGATCCTCTCCTACTGAAGTGACACTAAATCGATAACTCTTGTCGATGTAGCCAAATACAACTATAATTGTTCACCCAATTTGGGGCTTGCTAAAACAGATAGATTAACTAAGTATTATTTCAATTCCTAGAACTCTTGCTCACACCTTGTATCCCAATGAAAATGAATTACTCTCTTTAAAATGCAGACTATCTGTCTTGTCAATTTTTGTGCTTTCCTAAAATCTTAGGTCTTGCATATTGCATAAAGTTTTTTTTTTTGTTTTGGCATTTGCTTCAATGCCTCACTCATCACTATATAACCCAATACTTTACTGTTCATCACCCTAAAGATGCACTTCAACTTTAGATTATACCTCCACAACATATCAAAAGTTTCCTCCAAATTCACAATCAAGTCTGTGTTTTGTTTAAACTTCATTGAAATATCATCCGTATACACTTCTATGTTTAGTCTTTTCTACTGGCTAAATATTTAATCCATCAATCTATGATACATAACACTATTTTTTTTAGACATAAAGGCATAATCATATAATAAAATAATAAAATTAACTTCATTTTATTTTTTTTATTGACACTAGGGTATCCGAATCTTCGGTACGACTAATCTTTAAGAGTGACCGATCCTGCTCCACGAACTATTGAGACGTCTCGCCAACAGTTGAACCGGATAAAATCGGAACCCAAATGGCCTCTACTGACTACCAAAGGTAAATCAGGAAAGCACTCATAGCTTTTTCACGGTTCAACTCAGACTCCGTAGTCGCACCGTCCCTGAACAACGGTCCAACATCGAAATCGTACTTTGTCCACCGGACAAACTCCTGGGCCCTAGAGTCGTCCGAATAGATTTTTTTTAAAATTCATCGTCGAACGATGTCGCAGCAGATCGAACTACATTCTTTTGTGGAATGTCTCTTCGCTTTTGTCGCTGCACCATGCCTTTGGGGGCAATTGACCTCATCTTAATGCTCTTTTGCCAAGAGGATTTGATGATATTTCTAATATGTACCCGTGAGAGAAATAACTTTAAGATTGACTATTGAGTCTACTAATTGGCCAATTTGAAAAAGTGGATATCAATCTTTCGAATAAATTTTATTAAGATCTCAAAAACCTATATACATTCTCTACTATCCTGGTGCCTTATGGACCCATACTACATTAGACAATCATGCAGGGAACTGGATCTCTCTAACATGTCCAACATTGATTACTTTTTTGACTTCCTCCGAAATGATCTTATTTTTACCTACTCCAAAATGTTGTTTCTTTTGATTGACTAACTTAGCTCTGGGAGTAATATTGAACCGATGCTTGGTTAGGATTAGGATGACTCTTGTTAGGTCTTGGACGCTACTAACAAAAATATTGACATTCCTTTTCAAGCAGGTTATCAAATTTGTTCTCATTACATTATCTAACCCCCCTCCCCTAAGCTATCTGAGTGACCTTGTCCTTCGTTAACTTTATTTGCGTTACTTCATGTAGAACATGCACAATAAAATCAGTTGAATCGATCTTCTTACCTTCCTTCACTCAAGCTCGCTTTTGATCGACCCATATCATTTCCATGTAATATCCTCGCACGGTTTGTTGATTGCCCGTGACTTCGCTAATTTGTTAAGTCATTGAGAATTTCAACTTTTGACGATAAAAAAGACATCACAATTAACCATGATATTTATGTGGACAGAGCATCCACTACTACAAATATAGTCATATGAGTCCTTTTTCGATGTTCTTTACTGAGAGATAGAAGTAGGGTGATCTGACCAACGGTTGAACAATATGACCTACAAATCTAGACAAGCCAATAGAAATGACTTCTACATCAGATTGAATATCTGCCAAACAAGTACATTGATAAAATTTTACACTTGCGATTAGAAAGATATCAAGGATAAAAGTCCTCGTTTTTATTATAAAATTGATCTCCTCGAAAAATAAGATTAGGATTGTAAACGAGTCACAGTGTTCAGACTTGTTTGATAAGATAATTAAACTGAGATAAGCCAAGTCTAAAATTAACTAAGCTTGACTTAATTTTTTTTTTTAGAGATTTCAATTGAACTTAACTTATTTATTGAGTATCAAGCTTCTAATCAAGTTCAATTCAAGTTTGATTCAAACTTTTTTAAATTCGATTTATTTAAACGTTATCAAGCTTTTAAGTTAAGCTTATTTGTTTATTTTAAATTTTTAATATATTAATCTTGTTTATAAATGAGTATAAATAAGCTCATAAATAATTTTTAAATGAGTTAGTTCATGAATATTATTCATGAATATTGTTCACGAATATTAATAAGTCGAATACATACGTGTTAAAACTTGTTTATTTAATTTATCAAGTTGTTCAAATTTATTTATTAATTGATTTTGATGCATATTGAACGAACGTAAACAGACTCTTATCGAGCCGAATACTAAGTTTGTTTATGAACACTTGATTCATTTACAATCCTAAATAAGACTTCGGACGAGAGAGAAGCTTGGGAGTTGTTTGTTCAAGGCTCTGGGACTATAAGAGTCATCGTAGCTATAGATAAGGGTGTTCCATTTTAATTATCGATTCAATTTCATAAATTTTTTTTTATCAATCATCAAAGTAAATTTGAAAAGTATTCGTAATCCGATGATAAAATTTGACCTTACAATCGTATTATTTCTATAAAATCATCCAATATTAAAATTATACTTTATTTATCAATATAAATTTTCAAGTCTAATATCCAATCCAGGTTCAATGTCAATCTGAGAATTATCAAGTATATATATTTTTATATTTGTTATTATATCTTTCAATAGAGGATCGAAGGGCTGCTTTACCATTGGCGTCTTTCCCTACGTATTTAATTAAATAAATTAAATATATGTGTCGATTACACCGCCTCACAGACACCACTATCTAGAATATTCCACCCGTCCTACGTGTCGTCCTTCCAGAGGAGATCTCAAGCCCCGGCCAACGGAAGTGACGGTAACGTTAGTTAACGGAGCAGCGCCTTGGAACATTTCTCGGCCCCTTGCCGGATTCGACGGCCCCGATCTCATCCTGGAGCTGCTGCGTCACAGCGGTACAAAGGCCACGGCCCAGGGATGCCTCTTCTCGCTAACCTCGAAGCAAATCTGAAACAACAGGGAGCGGAAAGCAGAGAGGTGGTCTTGGGTGGCGAATCCAACGATGGCGGAGCGCGAGGAGACGCTGATCCAGCAGATAGAGGAGAAGAACCGCGGCGGAGATGGCTATTCGTCGTCGTCAGACTCCGACGACGAGAAGTCGAAGGTATCGGCGGCGGCGGAGGCTGCCAAGGCCAAGATCTACCGACTCTTCGGCCGGGAGAAGCCCGTGCACCAGATCTTGGGCGGCGGAAAGCGTACGGTCTTGATATTACTTTCTCTTAGTTTTTGTCCTTTCGTTTCCTCTTTATGATTTTACTCGTGCAGTTGTATCTCGTTGGATCGGTTCGAGCGTCGTGGTTATTCTGGTCTATTGGTTTTAGGATTTTGGGATCGATCTCTGTGATATATCCACTTTTATATGGATTCGATAGGATTTTTCATCCATTGTTTTGGTTTATTAATTCAAGTGACAATCCAGTTTCTTATTATAGACTATTCCATCAGACGAGTTTTATGAGGATTATTAACGATTTCCTGTTGGTTTATCTGATTTTTAGGAGGGCAACATCTTTTTTTTTTTTTTTTTTGCATTAGAGGACTCTTATTTAAGTGTCCCAAGAAATGGTGGAATGCTATGTTACAACTTTGTTCCGCCAATTAGTGCAGGAGATTAAGGATACAATTAAACATAGACATTTGTATTTAGGATTATCTAACTCTTACCTTTTACTATGCATTAGAAGCCCTAAGTACAGAAACAAAACACATAGCTGGACGAAAAAAAGAGAGTAAAAGAGCATGAATGAAAGATGTAATCATGGGTATCCTTAGGATGCCAAGGATCGGGCACCACGGGCTACAACAATGGGAGGTTTGGCAACATCAATGCCCATGATAATTAGCAGTGGCTGAGTGCAAATTTATAAGGGTGGGCTATGCCTTTGAGAGAGAGAAAGGAGGGAGGTTGGAAAAGGGATGAATTTATATGCAGGGATTATAAAATAAAATAATTAGTTTATCATATGTTTAATTTATAGAGAAAAATTACAACTTATTAATTGATCTTCACTCAACTTGTGTTGCATTTGCTGAGTCTTGCATCCTTTCCAGGTCCAACTTGCCATGTCTATTTAGCAGTCCTTTTTTTCTAAAAGTAGGTTATCACTTTCACGTGTGGCGACTGGTTTCCTTCCTTTGAGGAGGCCAAGTCCTCCTCACCTGGAACTTTCAGAGGATGGACTAGGTACACTTTGTAAATCCACTATATTGAATTATTTCAGAGTACATAAACACTGAATGTTATCCTCAGGATCGTTGATCATGGTTATAACTAAACCTTAAAGACCTGATGAATAAGGTTGTAGTGCCTAATGGGTTTTACTTTCCCCTTCCAGAAAAAAATGTCTCTAGGTGCTTCGGGTGTGTTATCTGATGCTCCATAAATTGTCAAGTTGTATGATTTGAACTTATTTTGAATTTAATACCAGCTGTTTTAGTCATTCCACTGGATCTTTTGTTTCTCTGTTGGTCATTCTACTGTTCTATCATGCTTTTTTTACCCCATGATCCCTGCTATCAATTATGTAAGGAAATGTTTTAATCGTGTTTTGTATGCCCTTTTTGGAGAATGAGTAACACCAAGGTGGGATTGAAGCTGTAACAGCTGGGATGTTCTAAGAGTTTTAGGGCTTATTTTTCTTCTTTTTCTTACCTTCTTGTTCGGACCAGACACCTAGAAGGATACTTTAAGCTTTATTGCAGGTAATGGAGTTCAACAAGTGAACAACAGTACCATATGCTTCTCTCTAATGCAACTGCAAAAGTCTGCATTTGACTACAAACCCCTTATTCTACAGTTCTATTTTTTTTAATCTATTAAATCATTCAATTGGTTGTGAAGAGGAGTCCTTTAATGCTAGATTTAGGAGCTCTGCAAATTCTTAACAAACATTTGTGTTATCCCCCTCGATTATTTGCTGTAATGTACATCAATTTTTTTTCCCAATCTATCTTCAAAAATAGAAACAGATTATTTTGACATCAAAACTTGATCTTTAGATTTCAAGGTACAAGTCTATAGCTTGCAGCAGTAATAATGGTTGAATGTAATAAAAATATGCAGCACCATCAAGGCCCACGGTCATGGACCTGCAAGTTTTAGATGTAACAAATATTGTACATCAATGCACTGTAACTATTTTCTCTACACTCTATAGTTCTGGAAGGTATCTATATAACTCAAAAGATAACCTTTTTGGTTGTAGCCTTCAAATCCTTTTGGATATACTTGATTATATTGTGCTATAATTTCAAAGGAGATTGTTATTGATGCACGTCTTAAGCAACATATTGTGCCTTTCGCTACTACCAGGGATTTCTTAGTGAGCTTTCACTGGCTATGCCTAATATATTGCAATACCATAGAGCAGCTAATCTTCTATAGGGATGAAATTCTTTTTGGAATGTGCTTCACATCCCCGCAACACTAGTTTCATGCTATGTATCACCTTTACACATTTTTTTCTACTACACTGTTTCTTATCTTTATTACATCAGAACTATCTATAGTATTGAATAGAAACATGTCTCCTATGGATTAAGCATGAATGGAGAAGCCACAGTTGATCAACCTAAGTGAAGCCTTGCTCAGGAAGATTGACATTTTCTTCATTGCATACATTGAAATAGTCTTCACAATTGGTGATGATTGTTCCTTATCGCTTTTTTTTCCCTAGCCTTCTTTTTTCTATTGTTCTTCTATATCTGCACATTCATTTTAAAGGAAGTGACATCCAACAGCCTTGATTGAGACTTACTCGAGAAGTTATCTTGACTATCTTGACTTTTAGGATTTTTTTTCCTCTTATTCGCTCTAGCAATAACATCTAATTGAGAAGGCTGGGTGTCAAGTCTGCCTTCTTGTTTACTCATTCACCATTTATTGGACTCTTGGTTGCATCTCTTTGTGGGGTCGAGTTTGTGATTGAGACTCACTGTAGGCCTGACGTGTATTTAGTATGGAAAGGAGAAGCCACAAGATTTTAACTTCATCTTCGAAGATAATCTTCATGGAACCTATTAGTAATCCTGTACCTCATTCAATTAGTATTTATACTTTAGATTCATAAAATTTTTGTTAGATTAAGTTTCTTCCTGTTGGTTCTCTATTAAACAGTTCATTTATCTTTGGCCATCACGTGTGTGCGCATCTATGCCATGTATGATTTGGTTGTCTTCTCCCTATTGCTGGGTACAATCAATTTTTATCTGTCTGAAAGTTTTTGATCATTGTCGGACCTATCCAGGAGTTCAGTAGATTCATTCAATTTTTGAGCATGGTAGTTTTTGCAACAAGGCAAATATTTCATCTCGTGTACATACATCATTTTGCTCATGTCGACCTTCATAATGAACATGGCTTTGATGCTGTGGAGGTGGTCGATGTGCTCCTTTTTTGTTTCTCCAATAAATGTGAAAGATGTAAGAAGACAACTATGTTAATCGAACACAAAAAAGAGCAAGGTAGCAAGTACATACAAAAATAAAACACCAAGATGTACTGTCAAAAACCCTACAGATATGAATATCAAATATCCAATCAATATCACAATACCTTACATTCTCTTTGTCAGTGTTTCTACGCAGCTGCACACTTTTGTACACACCAGGGTCAATATCCACATATGCATTCATATGTGCATACATACATCTTTACTATATATCTTAACCCTAAAGGGTTGATGGGCTCAACTGCTAAGTCCAACATGGGACTTGAATGCAACACTGATCCAGATATTTCTCTGTCGATTTGACTTATCTTGGGTCATCTAATTCTCACCAATCATTTGCAGCTGCTGATGTTTTTCTATGGAAGGACAAGAAAGCTTCGGCAACTGTCCTTGGTGGTGCAACGACAATCTGGATCCTGTTTGAGCTTATGGAATACCATTTGCTTACTCTGGTCTGCCACTCCCTTATATTGGCTCTTGCTATCATTTTCCTCTGGTCCAATGCTACTAACTTGATTAACAAGTAAGACCGCTGCTATCAATTCTTTTTCCTTTCTACTTTGAATGATATGGAATCTTCTGATTGGTTCCTTGTGTTTATTTAATGGTAGGTCTCATCCTCACATTCCTGAGGTGAGCATTCCTGAAGATCTGACAGTGAAAATTGCACTTTCTCTGAGATATGAGATCAACAGGAGCCTTGCGGTTTTAAGGGAAATTGCATTAGGAAGGGATCTGAAGAAATTCCTCACTGTATGCTTCTAAATTTATCTTTCCAAGAAGATTTGGATCTCATTTTTCTTATTTTTATTCTGATTTGTGTCCTGGATTTTTTCTTATTTGGATTTAGGTGATTGCTGGACTATGGGTTCTTTCGATCATAGGGAGCTGCACCAACTTCTTGACGCTGTTTTATATCGGTATTTTGCCTTCAATTTTCTTACTTGGTTCCGTCTTTTTTTTTTTTACCTTTGTCATCGCAGCTGAAAATTATTCTTTTATTTTTGGTTGTAGTTTTCGTCACACTTCACACTGTGCCTTTCTTATACAACAAATACGAAGACAAAGTTGATGGTTTCACAGAGAAGGCAGTTGCAGAATTCAAGAAGCACTATGCAGTGGTTCACGCCAACTATCTGAGCAAGATACCAAAAGGACCGTTGAAAGATAAAAAAGTCCAGTAAGGAAAGAAGGTATTCTGTGGTGGCTGATGCTAAATGGTAGATAACGTTTTCTTTTAGTGCCTACTTTGACTGTGCTTTGAACCTTCTGATTTCTGAACTAACTGGCTTTTGAAACTCGTGTTGTGGCTGGGAGCAGTTCTTGCCCTTTTTTCTTTTTTCTTTTTTCTTTTTTTTGTGTGTAGGTTGCCGTCCTGAAATTGGTTATGTTCTGGCAAATCTACATGTTATATTTATGTTTGTTTGGAGTGTGGAAGTAGGGTTGATGGGTTTTTTTTATACATTCTGCATATGAACTTAGTAAATTGTGTAGGGATCCCAAAAAAGATGATTCAAGCTTGAATCAGCATATTTTCAGTTGGTTTGCTTTGCTTGCCTCAAGACGTCCATGTTCGTGACCCAAGGACAAATGTTGTTTCGCCATATCTCCTGTCGGGTCGCTAGTATTCGCCCTCTTATCCTGAAAGAAAATGAGGTCTGCCTGTTTTTTTTTTTTTCCCACCCCCCAGAAAGATTGGCTGTAATTTAAAAACGTTGTACCAAAGTGACGCGATATTGGCTTGATCACACAGGAGATGGAATAGAAGGGGATACCAACAGAATTATGGCAATGTAAAATCCCTTAGATCTCCCTCTCTCTGAAGCAGGTCTAACAGGATGATATGGTGCCCTGACGTATAGATTCTGGAAAGGAAATTATCGAATAAATATGTTGTCTATATTAAATTGCCTGTCTCCTCCTACATAGGGGATTGCACTTGTTTTTTTTTTTTCTTTTCCTTGTAAACCTATAGACTTGAACTTGATTAACCCTGCGCTAAAGGAACCTCACCTTGGAGCGCACATCCAGTAGTATCACCCATCTGTGGTTAAGCCTCAAGCCGCTTTTTTTAAGTCCGTCTCAAATTGCACTTTACATCGACTTGGCACTATCATTCACGATACATATCATAAGCTGTGGGGTGTTTTTTTTTAACTAGTCTTGTTGTTCAATTGATAAGTATAAAGGAATAATTTTTAAATGGATAAAGATCAATTCTCAAATAGATTATTACTCTGAGCTATCGGACCTTTCTTTTGTATTTGTCGTTTGAATTTCTGATTTATTTTTTTCACGGCAATTGGTGGGGATTATTAACGTGACGCTTTTATATTTTTGTTTAAAACTTGTCTTGTTGTGTGAGAAGCAAAACCTAGATAAAGATGAACTAAGTTGACGGTAACTTGCTGCTCTTGTATATGATTAAGTTGAGCACCATTGTATATTTTGTCAGAGCGTTAGGCAGTTGAAGCAAAATAAATACGAAGTCTAAAATGAAAAAAAAAAACAAAATATTAACTGAGACGCTTTAGAGGTATCTTCTGCTCTATGCCCCTACCTTACTTATCCAAACCCGATCATTATAAAGCTCCTTTGCAGCAAGGCAATAGAGTTAACTCTAACTAAATGTCCAAAAATAAACTAGAGCGCCTTTTTTTTTTCAATAATAAGTTCCTAGAACCCGAGGAATTAAACTCTTGAGAACTTAAAAGATGAGCACATTTTTTATAATAGGTTTGTAGAACCCTGAATTAAACTCTTTAGAGCTTAAAAGATCTCAAGGGTTTGAGAACTTAAAAGATCTCGATGTCTTGATGGTTTTAAAATATTGAAATTGTCAGAGGCACTTGTGAATAGAATGAGCAATGAATTTAGAATATGAAGTAGACATAATAGGTCAAGAGTTTCAACATGACTCAAAATCTAAAAAAAAAAAATCAAGCTATTAAAAAGGTATCCTTTGGGCAATAAGTGAAATCTGTCATCCCGATGGCTCATATTGATTGATCCTAGGATAGATATTCTGAAAAGTTTTGCAGTCTTCAGAGATTTAACTTTTGCTCCTTGGAACAATTTTACTGTCGATGTTAACTACTTGATCCTTTTGTGGGGACTATTAAAAAGGTATCCTTAAATTTGCTAACAAGATCCTTGTGTTGGTCAATCAAGAAGATGACGTATTTACATGCCAATTTAGAAAGAAAGTCATATACTTTTCATATTAACGGAATGAAATTAGACCACTTAAATTATATAAAAAAAATCTTATACATATGTATAATGACGTAGTATAGATTTTTTTCCTCAATCTTTTGTTGTTGAGGATGGATTCTCTTCGACTGCAATAATAAATCTTCGACTTTGTTCTATCAAAGTTAACATAGATCAGACGATCGTCGATATCCCGGCTAACGATTCTATAATGCCTAAGTTAGATCTATAAAAAAAAATGAGCAAGTAACCGAAATAGTAGATACAATAATATGAAAAAAATGAGTGTATGAATGATCAATCTTCTCCTTTTTTTTCCTCCCCCTTTCCTTTTGTAGTAGTATCCCAAGATTAGCCTTCCCACAATTGCTCTGAGATGCCTTTTGGCGGACCATTGGGGGACAACCTTCGAGGATGATTGTCCACGTGGAAAGTCACGCGACTCTCGATAGTGATATTGTTAGGCCGTTAGAGGACAATCTCTGTTAGAAATATTTTCATGTGGCCTATGAGGTGCCTTCAAGCTATTATAAAAAGGGAGCGCATAGAAGTAAACCCTAACAATTTATAAAAGGAATATTTTCACATGGCCCCACACTAACCGACTCATTGTTCCTCGCTCTTGAATCATTCCACTACGGTTCAACCCTTTATTTTATCTCCCGAGTCCTTCTCCTTTGACTCGACACTTCTCTCTTCTTCCTAAATAATTTCATTTTGACTTGATACTCTTCCTTCCTTCTGAGTCGCTCTTCTTGACTCGACACCCTTCCTTCCTTTCGAATCGTCTCTCTTCGATTCTGCACTCTTTCGTCCCTCAGAGTCACCTTTCCTTGACTCGACACTCTTCTTTCCCTTAGAGTCGTCTCTCCTCGACTCGACACTCTTCCATCCCTCCAAATTGTCTCTCCTTGACTCGACACTTGTTCTTCCTTCTGAGTCATCTCTCTCTGACTCGACACTCTTTCTTCCTTCCTTCCAAGTTGTTTCTCCTCGACTCGATACTCTTTCTGAGTCGTTTCTCCTTGACTCAACACTTTTCTGTCCCTCTGAGTAGTCTCTCCTTGATTTGAGACTCGCAGTATTTAGTCATATTATTATTATGGTATCATATAATATTAAAAAAAAAACAAAACTTGATGCATTAGCCATCTAGTTATCTTAAAATGCAAGGAACTTGAAGTGGGGAAAAAATGAATAAGAAAAAGATGGAAGAATTACATCGAGTTGCTTGTTTGATGAGCAACATTGAATGAGGTTGGCGGTGGCCAAACTCCCATTTACTTCCTCACCTAATTCCTCATCATCCATCTCCCTTTTCCTTCTTTCTTTCTTTCTTTTCCTTTTTATTTCCAATGACATCGTTTTCCAACTATAATTTGCTAATAGAGCGCCTAACTACTCGCCATCAAGGTTAGAAGACTAAGAGCTTTCTAAAGGGAAAGAAAAGCTAGATATCATAGTAAGTTTGTTCGACTCCAACACCTTTCACCCTTTCACCTTCGGAGAGAAGAAAATTCTTGTGCCAACTCTATGGCAAAGGAAGACCTTGAACCTATAAGATGATAGACAGAGAAACCAAGAGACTACTTTTAGGGTGTATTTGATTTAAATTTTTATGTATAATCTTAATTATCAAATTATTATACATAATTTTGAAATTAATTTTTTTTTATTTTTCTATGATAATATGATTCCGAATTATATGTTTGAAAGATATACACTCTGTATTTGAATCAAATAAAATTAAATCATATAATTAAATAGATTATCAATAATTACATGTACTTTTATTGATTTTCTTAAAGTTAAGGGGCGAATATAGATTATCAAACTATGTGAGACAAAATGAAAAATTAGAGTCTGAAGGGGCAAAATGGAATTTTTCTTCGCTCCCAGGCCAGTGACGGAATAAAGCGTACAAAATATTAATATCTCAACCACTCGGTTTTTATTTTTTTAAACTCTCGTCGCCAGGGAGCGAGCCTGAGAGATTGCAAGGTCGGTGGTGGCGGTGGCGGTGGACGGTAGTGGTGGTGAAGTAGGAGGAGGTGGTGGTGGTGGTGGTAGTGGACGATGCAGCCACAGCAGCCGGAGGGCGGCGCTATGACGTTCGACGAAGTCTCCATGGAGAGGAGCAAGAGCTTCGTCAAGGCTTTACAGGTATTCTTTCCCCGTCGCCTGCCCCCTTTATAAATCCGTCTCACAATCGGATCCGCTCCGGATAATCTCGATGCGTTTCCTCTTTCGGTTGCTCTTCCTCTCTCTCGGTGTCGGTTTTGTTGAGCTTCTGCGCCTTTTTTTTATAGCTGTTTTTATTACTGCGGCAAATCGATTTGTCTGCGACGTGGAATTTCACCGGGCTAGATTTTCTGGGGTTTGAGCAAAGTGATACGTCTGTTCGTTCCAGCCCCCAAATTTCTCATTTTGTTTGTTTTGTCAAATGTAAAAAAATACTCTGTGTTGAAGTAATAGCCCAAGTTTATTCTGCTTTTATGCGAATTAGATCTGCAACTCAATCAATTTACGAAGGTGATTCAAAGAAGTGATTTTTTTGTTTCATCCGGCTGAACAAAAAAATTCCCCTTTAGTTAGTTTCTTGTAGAATATAATAAGACTTTAAGTAATAGTATGATTTTGTTCTTCTTTTGGGTGTTGCTTTCTATTCTAGTGAATTAGATCTGCAACTCATACAATTAATGCAGGAACTCAAGAACCTGAGACCTCAACTCTATTCTGCTGCTGAGTATTGCGAGAGGTCTTATCTTTACAGCGAACAGAAGCAGATGTAAGTCTTTTTTTTTTTTTTCCCTTAGAGTTGAATCTTTTTTTTACCTTCCTTGGAATGCAGTATTCCAATTATTTTAATCTTTTCGACTGCTTAGCTGTACATATTTAGTTCCTTTTGAGTTTCTCAATTTTGAGCTAATCTTATTAAGGATTACACTCAGACAATAGTTGAATGTGTTTAGACTGGCAATCTTGGTACCATTGGTAAATCAATGGTTAAATTCGCAGGATACTTGCTTTGACTCCTGTGCCACTTGTATTGTTTCATCAAACCTGATGTGTTTCTTAGATATTGTATAATTTACACTCATATCTGCTTTGACCCAAGTTTAACCAGGGATAGTGGTAAAAGTTGTGAATGAATATAAGTAATCATCATAGAACAATGGTGGTAAGATTAATGATTCTTTGTGGAAGTTGTGCATATATCCTGTTTCAGTATGCATATAGGTTGTACTACTTGATTTTAAATGTGACTACCTTAGTTATCTTTGAATTTAAACTGTCATGTAGGGTATTGGATAACCTAAAAGACTATGCTGTTCGCGCCCTTGTGAATGCAGTTGATCATCTTGGCACTGTTGCATTTAAACTGACGGACCTGTTTGAACAACAAATGTTTGACGTATCAACCGTGGAGACAAGAATTTCATGTTTGAGCCAGGTGCATATTCTTTGGTGGAATGGTGATAATTTTTCAACAACTGTAACACGTTGTCTGGAGTTTATTGATGCTGTTATCTTTTCAGCAATCGTTGACGTGCCATGCTTATGTGGATAAAGAAGGCCGTGGCCAGCATCAATTGTCTGCAAGAACTTTGAGGCATTATAAGCATTACACTTTGCCAAGTATGTTCTAGAGATGTAATGTTTACTTGTTTACTTTGGAGTTGTGAGAACCAATATTTTGTCATTGATATTAATTTTTTTTTTCCAATGGCCAAGTCAGGTCTTTCCGAAAAAAATACGAAAAGCAGTATGCAATTGCCGCCGAAAAGCGACGTAAATGCTTTTCAAGCAAAAACTAGTTCTCGGACCTCAAGTATGTCATCATGCATTTGAAACCTTTGCAGTTTTGAATCATATTGGTTATTCTTTGGATGTTGTTGCCTGATGATCACTACCAATTCTATCGATTAAGGAAAATCTGCATCCAAAACTCTTTCCTGGCATTTAGCTACAGAAGTTAATTCTACATCAAGTGGAATCTCTAGTGCATCGCCATGGCAAGTTTATAGTAATTTCCAAGTACTATTTTGCATGATATTATCTAAACATTATGGAGTCCCATTCTTGCAGCATTGGAGATCCTAGGACTTCTAAAATAAATCCTGAGGTTTTCCATCTTTTAGGTATGCTTTATTTTTTGGCATTTTGTTTTGTTGATAAGATGACTTATGTGGGTTACCGTTTAATGATCGATTGCAAATTTTATATAAATTTTAGTCCCAGAAGAACCCACTGCATCACTGACCTTGCCAAGTACGAGCTATCTCCTAGCAGCTAATGGCAGTGCGACTTCAGATAACACTAACAAATTTGGCTTGGTGGTAAGTCTCCTATACCCTTAGAAGAACTTATGATAGATACATCGATCCATCCAAACTCGAGTAATACGAGGTAATGAGTTCAAGCCAACTAGTTGGTCTGGGGGAAGCAATACTTATTTCCTTCCACTCTCGTCTCCCTTTAGGGAGGAGTCAGAAGTGGAAGGGAACTTGGCACTGATCCTAGCAAATGAGGGGATTCATAGATCTCTACAAGGGCAAGTTAAGGACCTCCCAAGTCAGAATTCAGACTGAAGGCGATGAGAGCTGTTTATGTTCAGAATACAACTCAAGAACCCTGCGTCCATTCCGGGTTCTCTTCCACACAAGACTCTGACCGCGACCTATTTACAGCCAGTATACAATTAGTAGGAATGTGTGTGATGGAAGAATGATGAATGAGTCCCAAGGTGATTTGGGGGAAATAGTTCTTGTTCTCCACTGTGGAAGGGAATCAGGCACTAGTGCGAGGTTTGAGTCGTAGTCCATCGATATATGACTCTCATCTCCTTCATTGCAATTCTACTCACTTATGGGTTCCTACTTGACTCTAGAGAGTTCAAAGTCTAGGAAAACTTGTTCTTTCTTTCCTATACAACTTGTCGATCACACAAATCAAGTCGATCGCCGGATGGGGGCGAAGCTTGGTGTTATAATTTATACTGCTAGATTCTTTAGCATATCTGTGGTTACATCTCATAAGCGAGTGATTATTTCTTTGCAGGGTTCTAAAGAGGCATCGAAACCTGTCCCAGTCATGAAACCCCTTCATGGTCCTGGCGCACTTCAGATTTATAGGCATCGAACGACTCGCAGCCAAAGCTTGCTCTCGGTATTTTTCTCCAAACCAAAAATCTTGAAATCAAGAAACATTTCAGTCTCTTGATGTCGTTGTTATTGCTCCAACGTTATATTTTGTTTAAGCTCTTTAACTCGGTGAAGCATCCAGTAAATTAGTAATTGATGTATCTGTTACTGTTGTTTATCTCAAGTCGATTGTATAATCTTTCCTTCGGCTTTTGTATCCAAGTTCAATAAGAATAAAGCATGTGTTCCATTCTAAATTTTTTACTTCTTAAAAACAACTTCATATCTAGTAAAAAAAAATATATAAATCTTTATTTACTTCTATACAAAATATTAAATACTGTGCAAAAGGAAAAACCCTCTCCCATAGACCTCTTTCTTGTCGGTCCCATAGGAAGAGAAAGTAAATTGCCATAGATTTTTAGTCTTTTTGGTGTTTGACACAGTTGACACAGTGCAGGATTGAAATCTTATCCGAGGCAGAAATTGATCCATATTCTATCGTATAATATTTATACTGCGTTAGTCGACTTTGTTCGTGGGGTTACAAAATATTAAACATGAGAGAGATGAATAGATGATAGGGGGCTTTCATTCAATCCATTTAGCAACAAAATTTGATTAAAGTCAATCGACTCTTGGACAGAAAATAATTATTATCAGCTCTTTTGAAATTGATTATATCACTTACTATTGCTACTACTATTTATTTTTCCAGCGATGTGAAAATATATCCCTTTTTTGTATTTAAATGAATTGCAATAACTTGTCATTTGGAAACAACAATAATTACATTCGCTTCCAATGCTTCTCACAGTCAATCCTTTGATAATGATGAAAAAAAAATAAATCACACAGAAGATATACCTCTTGATCCGTTGATAAAAAACGGTGAAAAACTTTTAAATCCGAATGAGAATTTTAAATTTCATATCGAAATTCAATCTCAATCCATCTATAATAATATCTATGCTGCTTTAACTAACGAATCATCCCACTACAATAACTTGTCATGTAAGTTGCTACGATGAGTTCGAATTTCAAAAAAGATCTTATAAAATAAAATAAGACAATGTATAATAAACTGGATCCAAAACTCCTTTTTAGTGGATTACATAAATGAAGTTATAATGGGCATACAAACTCATGCAATTGATCCGATAATAACATAAAAAATAGTTTTCTACCTTAAATTTTGAATTCAATAAATCTAGTCTAATGCCAACCTTGTTCTTAACTTGTCTGTTTGATAAACATCTATATAAATCGTATAATATTCACTAATGATTCAAGTTTTCCCAAATCCATGCAATCAACTCAGAATGAAAAAGACAACCACTATCAACCATCACCAGTTTGAAGTTAATCAACGATTGCCGTGTTCTCCAAGCATCAGCTTCATGTTCTCCCCATAAAGCAGACAAATTAAATTAGATTTGTGGTTGCAAAACAAGCATTTGTGTTCCAGAAAACATGTCGAGAAAAAAGCGGTCAGATTTCCAACTGCTTGTGTTCTTTGATGGCGTTGATTACACCTTCTGAAAGGGTATCTTCGCTATAATTTTTACCGAAAAATTTGACAAACTCCATCTTTGGGTTCATCAAGTACCTGTAAGAAACATGTTTGCTAGATTAGTATGGTGTGATTTCAGAAACAGAAAGAGGAAGAAGACAGCCGTTTGCATACATTCATTCATCAAGATACACAAACTTATATCAACAGAAAAGAGCTCAACGATGCATATTTCTTCTTGTTGATAACTAATGGATTAAATGCTTTTGTTACACTGAGAGATAAGGCCACTAACTTCCATTAAGAATATCAGATGAGATGTAATCTCAAATTAATATTCAGATCTGTGGTAGATCAGTTGTTGCATAAATGATTAATATACTAAAAACTTCATGCTACATACAGGGGAAAGGTTTACGAACTGGGTGATGAATCTTGATTCCAGCAAGATCCATGACAAAAGCCACCAACAAAAAGGCAGTCATGACTTCAGACTTTCAGTTAAATCACATAATTATAAGGTGTTCCTTAGTTACTATCCAGCTAACAGTAACCAGGTGTACTCTTAACCAGAACTTTTCATTTATTACCCAAAGGAAAGCTAGCACGACAGCTGACGTTACAAAATTAATCGACCATAAAAGTTTCAGAGTATTTAATTTCGATAGAAAAATCTTCTTGAATAAGCTTAGAAATTAAGGCATCCAAACCAACATGAACATGGGCCTGTAATGCTCATGCCCATACTAGCGCAATCCTACAAGCAAAAAATTTATTTATTTATTTAATTTTACTAAATCTATTTATATTATTAATAATAATTTATATATGAAAATAGTGGGTAGAACTTGGCTCACGAGCCATCTTGAGTGTAGTCCTATGTTGGACCAAGGTTGGCCTAGGCGCACAAACCATGACCCAAGCATGACAGTCGTGTGTTAAGGCTGATCCCAACACGGAACAGTCCATATGCCCATAGGCTATGCCAGACACGACCTGTAATGTGTCGGGCTGGGCCCTACCAGACACGACTGTAGTAGGTCAGGTCAGGCTGTGCCATAGGCAGTACAGTCCATTTGACACATCTAAGTAATCCTGCTCAAGTTGAGAAAGTGCCGGTTATTAAAAGAAAATGCTTTGTTTATGTGGAAGACAATGGTAGATGTTAAATGATTAACATAAGAACTGGTAAATGTTGGCACTGCAGTATTGCGCTTAAAAGGAAAAAAAATATACGATAGAGAGTCTGTCAGGAATACATACATAACAATGGAGTGATCAACAAGGTAGTCAGAACCTTCCTCCTCCGTCTTCATGTAGTATACACGATAAGCACGAGCAACTTGTCTTACATCATCTGAACTGCCAGTCAGGCCTACTAAATTTGGGTGAAATTCTGAAATCCAGAGCAAAGAATATGTAGGTAGTAAGAATATGAAGAATTGTGTACAAAGGTATGCAATGACATTCTCTCACTGAATGGCAAACAAAAAAGAGTTGCAAACCTTTTACATATTCAGAGACTTGCTCAACATTATCTCTTTCAGGATCAATTGAAATGAAAACAGGCACTACTTCCAGCCCTGCCTTTGCTTCTGAAAATATATTACAAATTATTTTCTAATTTAACAAAGCTGAGGAACCCAAGTCACAAAAAGGCTTCATTAACTAAAGGTGTAAGTATCATATCCCCGTACAATGAATACAAATATTTCTTAATAAAAATGGCAGTTCAGTGAACAAAGTCCCCGTCAATGTGGAATCCCGAGAAAGAATCTATTGTACATAGTCTTATCCTGTATTGCAAGAGATTGTTTTTGCGATTCGAACTATTATCACAAGGTCACAGGACAATAACTTTACTATTGCATCAAGACTACCATTCAATAAAAATAATTCCCAATCTCAGTTAAAATAATTTGTGATTGTAAAATTTTATCTGATTGTTAAAGGTTTAAAATATTTAGTGGTAAGATTTAATTGAAACAATATCAACGCCTACAGACCACATACAGTGAGAAAGTATTGAACTTTACTAAAAACTTGTTAGAAGGATGAAATGCAATATTATGATAGTTTGCTTAAGCCTCCCTAGAATAAGATGCACCTATTATCAAGACATCCTGGTCTGACAATGTTAGGGTATATGGTATGTAGGCGCAATGAACAGATCATACAGTTAATGATGACACAATTACATATTTTAGTCCATTTAAATGGTTGGTATATGATAACCTGAGAAGTTTATGGAATAGGGGCTTGAAAAAAAAAATTATAATGGCCAAACATCCACCAATTACTGCAAAGTAAAACGTCTTTGTTCAATCATCTAAATTAGGACTAGGCACACCATTATGTTACCAAATTTCTTGCATATTCAATTAACATCCATAGTTGCATTACTTATTTTATCAATTGCAGCAGCCATCTTTTGGAGCTCATCAGGACAAATATCTGGGCAATAAGTGAATCCAAAATATATTAGTGTCCACTTCCCTAGAAAATCCTTCTCAGTAACTGTTTTTCCATGATGGTTCACAAGCTTGAATGGACCGCCAATAGCAGCAGTTCCTACAGATGGTCCCTGTTTGACAGTGGTTGAAGCAGACCTAAGTCCTGCAAGAAATACACATAATCAGTTGTTGCTAAAATGGTGAGCACCTGATAAGCAATTCATGGATAAATCAAACAAATAGTAGTATTTGATTTATTTCCTGTGATAATTTATTTAGAAAAAGTAAAGAGAGAGCATAAGCTCAAAAACAGTAGCATACAAAAGATCCAAGTGGTCTAGTATGTATACCTACCTGCTTACCTGGTAGAGAAGGGGAAGAATGAAGAATTTGAAAATTCAGCATAAAGGAAACAAATTTAGGGAAAAGTCAATGAGACATCAAACTACAATACTATACAAACTCCTCAAATTGCTCCTCCTCATATGACTCATGGTCCGCAAGTTTCTGCTACCTTATTTTCTCATGTGGCAAATCAAGTAATACTTTTGAGCTTACTCAAAAATTTAAGCCGAAAAGAAACAAAGGAATAGCAAGGCAACTTCTGATCATTAACAGCAGCTATTCATCCATTCAAACTTTTTGAACATTTGAGCTAAAGTGCTATTTGTAGTATTAGTATAAATTATATTAAAAAAAACTAAATTCCACAATCTGCTACTTTTCACAGTGAGCACACTATCACTTTAGCCCAATTCTGACTACTATGGAAATTTATTTTTGTTTCACACAGTTCCATCATTCAATACAAAGTTGTAATCTCAATGAGGAAAGAAGCTCCAAGCTTCCTAGAGGATACTAGTTATGGAAGAAAGTATTTTCTACATTTTGATTTCATGTACCCACTCAAATGAGGAAGATTTTGCCTGTGGATTTCACAAACTGTAATAATTAGACGCAAGAAACCAGAAACTAACTGGAGAACATTCTTTATTAAGCATGGGCTTTCGCAGGAGAATCCAACATTCATGGTGATTTTATGAGCATTATCAAAAATTCGAGTGGGAAATAGCAGCTATGCATTCTTAGCTGACTAAGGGAGTGATCATGTAAGAGGGAAGATGCAACAATGTAGGGAACATATCAGTAGCAAAAATTACTTAGAAAAAAGTTCAGGAATATGCATCCAACCAATCTTTTGGAAGAATCCAACCGAAACAAAATTTATATTTTCTTTCATCTTTTTTTTTTTGTACATAATTTAAATTAAGAAGTCATATGAAATATATTCTGTTATTGTCTAACATATTGTGACTTGCATGGCTTCTCATTGCTATATCTACCTTCAATGTGCCGTTTCTTTGTTTTGTCATAGTAAACTATCAGCCCTCCACCAGTTAGCAAAAGCAAACCAAGGCCCAACCATGAGACAGGCTAAAACATTAAAACCACAGCAAGTACATTAGGCACATAACATTAAGAAAAGTTAATAATTCTCATATAAAAGATATATAGCAATAACGACAGTTAATTATCCAAAATTTGAACATCAGAAACAAGGTCTTCAAACAAGCAAAATAAGGCATATAAAAAAAAAAACAGTAGTTAAAAAAAGTTACAATTGTGCTTCTCAAGAAAGGGTACCAACAATAGTATAAAACAAAAGGCACAACATGAATATTGTGACCAAGATTTCATCTCAGTCAAAGCATCTGCAAATAATGCTCAAGTGTGGCATGCAATGGAGGTTCTTCTCAAGAGAAGACCAAATTATAAAAAATGACTACCTATTTTTGTTCTTCCACAATCATAAGCTGGGCCATATCATACAAATTACGTGGTAAGTCTTGTGGCAACCCCCCACTTCGTGACCAACAAGGCTAAGGAAAGAGTATGGTACAAAACATTGACCAGATCACACTACATGAACTCAAATAGGTAAACAATTGTAATCATTTCAATCTTAATAACAAGCTTGAGAATTTATAATTGGGGATGCTATATTTCTCTTCTCTCTTTTTTGATGAAATTAAACATGGCCAACTTTTTGGATATTGTCATCGGTCATACTTGTTCAAACTATTTAGGGTCAGCTATATGAAGTTTATTCCTACCATGAGCTATATCCAAGGCTACAACACTAGTAATATTTAAAACAATTAAATTATGCTTTTATCACATTTGTCAATGCTTTTTTTTGGTCTCTCACTCTCTCTACACTTTATTTCTCCCACTCAAATAGAATCCCCTCTTCTTGCATATGTAATATACAAGACTACTATTTAAATGCCAAAGGCATATCCTAACAAGTAAAAGGATTCGTGACGCAAAAATTAGGTAAAAGTGATAAATATTCATGTTGATTAGATATAGGCTAGGAGTTTCTAAAGAGGTTTCCATAACAGTCTCTCATGTCCTCGTATAGCCTTCATAAAAAAAAAAGAAATGCAAAAATAACTTCATGCCCATTATGGTATACATTCACAGGAAATTGAAGTGTTGAATGCCATATTGCACACAAGCAACAACACAAAAATGGCAGCACCTTATGAGAATGTTGCTGATTAATGCTCAAAATACCGACCCACCTTCGACATGACTTTTTTGATAAGTTTACAACAGAACCTTGAAAATGACCAGATGCAAATTCAGAATAAGTTCAAAATTTAAATTTGGAACTCGATTTTGGTTGTTTGGAAATAATTTGAATTGTTTGGTAATGAGCCTCCTTTTGGTTTGTTATTTTTTATTTAGGGTAATAAATTAATTCGAGTTATATTTTTCCTGATTTGCATTTTATGTTCTACTTTCTCATAGGGTGAAGTGCATAAAAATGGTGCGATATCAATGTAATTTTCCTCTAGTAATTAATAATAGTTTTCACTTCTCTTCTCTATGTGAGAATTTTTTTACTCTATGTAAGCTTCTTTATCGACTGTGTCATCACAATCATTACTTGCTTCCAATCAATCTTAACTCAATTAGATGGTTATGTAAACCCTCAATATGCAAAAATACAAAATATCATAAGAGAGAGAGAGAGAGTTAATAGATGGATGCTCTATTACGTACTTTATATTAAGTTATATCACCCACAATATTTTTGTTAATGCAACAGTTCATACGTCAAAAATTCAAAACAAACACTTGTACTTTACATTCAAGACTGAAAGTGAAAAAAAAAAAAGAAAAGAAAACACCGACTTATCCAAGGTAGGCGACCATTGTTATGTTGGTGGAATTTTTTTGTACTTGATATGAAGAAAAGGAGCTACAAATTCTCGACATACGTTTTTAATTCAAAAGCATGTTCAACATTCTATACTTGTAGCTAACAAGGATACACATTATAGAAACACTGGAGAGGCTCAAAGCTGATATCTTGACATCGTCAAGTTTCACACACTAAATAATACAGTAGTCTACAAGCCAATAATTTGGGTTCTTATGGCTACATGAATGGCACAACAGAGAATCTCCTCAACACAGTGGATTTGTGATGAGAGTAACTATTTTTGGATTTTTGTCAATTATTTAGATGTAGATGTGCGGGATCATTTCAATCTAAATATTTGATACTCCACCAAAACAATTATGCTTAATTTCAAGTTCTAAAGCTGGTTTTACTGTACCAACCATGGAAAAGCTAGTTTGACTGTTAACAATGACTGTTAATAATGATAAACAAGGTTGAAGCTTGTTTGTTGCTATCAAAACTGCTTAAATTTCATAAACTTTATCTGTTTCAGTAGAGCATAGCAAATGTATGTTTGGAAAAAAGAATATAGGAAGTGAGATTACAAACAAAGTGAAAGCCTAACCAATATGCCAAGTGGTCTCTGTTAACTAATTTTCAAGGTACAAATATAATAGCCAACAATAGTAAGCCCATTCTAACTGAATCTCCTATTCAGCTAGCAAAGAGACTAGAAAAAAGTTGCTTACCCCTCCTCTGATACGCTTTTGAAAAGCAGTTTGATCTGATTCCCATTTGCCATTCTTTTCCTCCGAAGCAACTGCCGCCTCTCCTGCTAATGCCTTGCCATCTGCACGCTCTGATGTTGTAACAGACCTAACCAGACCTCGACAAGAGAAAATTGAAATCTTCTTGGCATAGAACAAAGGCAGTCCAAAGGATGAAATCATCAGTATTATGGATTGTATTATTATAACATATATACCAAAGGATCACACTGATTTTTAGATGGCCAAAAGGACAATAAAATTAGCAATACATGTAAAAGTAACTGAAATCAGGAAATACTGCAAAGTTAAGGTCTCAATTAATCATCAAAGAGCAATAGGTAGAATGCCCATACAAATCATAATCATCCAAGATAAAATAAACACAAAGCTAGTAAATATACAGAATAATGTAACTTCTAAAGATGTAAATCGGGTCTCTTGTTGAGACAATGGCACTAAAGGGAGGTATTCTGGCTCAATGAAATAAAGGCTTGCCAAGTATCAGTGTAATTGTATCAAATAAATGTAAAAGATTCTCTACTATAGAGATCAAATGAGTTTACAATTCAGTATGACCTACAACCAAAATGGTATATGAAGAGGATACTGAGGCAGATTTCTTATGATCACAATAAAGCATACAATAACACAATTATAATGATGTATCCTCCAATCAAGATCAAAGGGAAAGTACCGCAACTCATTGTCAGTGCACAAATATTATTCAAGATAAAATGTCAATTTCAACAAAATATGGAACTGAGTTTGGAGCCACATATTTATAGTCACCTGATTATATCCACCATGTTTAAGTGAACTGAAAAAGGTTTGAAACCGTTTAATCCCACTCATTTCTTTGACAAAAACCTGAAAGTATAATCACACCCATTACAGTTTGATGAAATATTTTACAAATCTAGAAACCAAATAGTAGTTGCAGATTATTGATGGAATTTACCTACCTAGGTTATCAACCCATGCATGTATTCGCTAAATAAAGCTACAATTTCAAGTATTTCTATTACGTGTATATTCGATACAATTTTATGTTTTATAACTATGAATCCGGATTCGAAGTTTAGTCCTAAAAGATGAATAAAGCTGTCACTACATCCCACTGGTGAATACATGCATATTTTTTTAAAAATAATATTCTATAAGTAGAGCAAGCTAAATGGATATAAATACAAAAATCCCCTCTTACAAACAGTCAAATCCTGACACTGACCAGTGTTGTGAACTTACAATACAGAATACACCAATCGAAAGGGAGAGGATGAAGATGAATACGAATGCCGTCGGCGTCAGCGGAAGTCGCACTGCAGGTCGCCTGCGGCGACTAGTTAAGCGGCGCGCACGACTCCCAGGTGAAAGCAAGCGGCGTTAAAGGCTGGATCGCAAGGGAGAATAAGGAAGCAATCGGCGTTCGCGAGAGAATGGAGGAGGGGCTCGAGATGGGAAGGCTTCTCGTAATCGAGAGAACGGAGAAAGGGTTTGGGCTCGTGATCGGGATCCGACGGCGGACGGGTTTTAGTCGATACATACAAATAGAGCATTCTTTTTTTTCTTCTTTTTGACTCTCTTTCTTATTTTTCATTTAATATATTTTTATTTTTTTTATATTAATATAATAAAAATAATAAAGTTGCAAGAATGGAAGTGCCTAGGCATTTTTTTTTTTATTGAAGACAAAAGGACTTAATAAGATGTCCTTGTAATTTTTTAAATAAAGTGTTTTTTAATGAAAACAAAAGAAAAAAAAAATCACTTGATAAAAATAACTGCGTTGATTAATTTTATTAAAATTTACGTTTTTATTTAATAAATTAAAGTAAGTTTAAATTAATAACTTAAAACCTGCGAACTCTAGATTTTTTTTAAACTTCATTCTGTTTAAAAAAGTTTCCAAAATACCTTTCATGATTTACAATTTTTTAAAATGACCTTCAAAATTACTTACAGCAAAATACAAAATGAGAGTATTTTTTATATTAATAAAGTTTAAAGGAAAATTTGAAAAAGCTTTAAACTCCAGAAAATTAGCCTTATTTTCTGGCCTTTTTGTTAATTTTAAAATAATTGTCCTAAGATGGTTCTAGAAGGAGGCGGACCATTTAGTTTGCCGTGGCATTTGCGTTAAAATCACGCAGCTCCGCTTGCTTTCCTCTTCTTCTTCTCCATTTCGACCTCGCGGCCTCGCGAGGGAAGATCAATCGGAGAAGGAACATAGAGAGGCGGGTTAGAAATCCTTTATTATCTTCGTTCGTGTGTAGTTCTATGTCGATGGAACTGTTTTCGCGTTCTTCAATCTAAGTTTTTTTGGGTGCGATTTTGGAATTGTTAGGTCAACATCCATGGCTTCGAGGCGGATCGTCAAGGAGCTGAAGGATCTGCAGAAGGATCCCCCTACTTCTTGCAGTGCAGGTGATTCCAATCTCTGCTGTCGCCTTTTCTTCGTTCTTTTTGAGCTTTTGATGAGGGTTTTTTTTTAAACTTTAGATCTGCTTCGGATTACGTTTTCTTTCGGGGAAAAGCAGCGATAGCTAAAATATTCAACGTCTTGTAAATTAGCTGAAGTTTATTTTGTCGCTGATCGTGTCAATGATTTAAGTCCGCTATTTTCTGGTTGTCCCTATTTTCCAATGATTTTCGTTATTTTCTTTGGTTGTAAAGTTGAGTATTTCAAGGAAATATTGATGTTTCTCTTCTGGTTTATGTATTTACAAGTGCTGCTAAGTCATAAAACCTTTGTTTTGGTAACTTTAGTTATTAGAAGTCAGTAGAGATAAGGATGGAATGCATTATAATTCACTGTCCAGTAAAGTGATGCAGTCTTCCAAAGTTTTGACTTGCTTACTTGCAAGAACCTTTCAAATCTTTGTTGAATGTATTAGTTATGGAGCTTTGGAATCATTTGTCTCTTAAATCACAACTCAATTTGTGTACGAAGTTTCAAATGGTAATTTTGACAACAGGTCCCGTGGCTGAAGACATGTTCCATTGGCAAGCAACAATAATGGGTCCACCAGACAGTCCATATGCAGGGGGTGTCTTTCTTATCACCATCCACTTCCCTCCAGATTATCCCTTTAAGCCACCTAAGGTAATGTTTCTGGATAAAATCATAGAATTTTTTCACATTTTCCATTCAGTATATATTATATGGCTAACATTCTAAAGAATTGTCCTTTTCTACTGAAAGTCATGCGTGGATAAACTCACCAAAACTCATAGTTTGAATCCATATGATATTTAATTAGTAAGGAGAGATAATTTACAGGCAGTCACAGTAAGTGTGCAATATTTAGTTCTAAGACAAGCCTTTTTCAAAAAACCATAAAATTGCTCTTTCTCTTCTCGTCTATTGTTACTTGAAAAGTGCAATTGATTTGAAAAAGAACACAAGACAAACTAAATATAAATTGCTATTGTGTGTTCTTTTATGTATCATCACATATCTGTACTATGATAAGACCTCCATAATGCACATATCTGCAAATGATCCCACAGCTTCTAAGCTATGTAACTGACATCCTTTCCTTAATTAACCCGTGAAATTCATTCATTCATACTCAACATCCTCAAGCATGTTTATCCCAACCATTTGGGGTTGGCTATCTTGTTTATAATTTTTAGATAAATTTTGACTTCTTTGTCCAAGTCTAGTGCAACCCTCAAGCCTTTTTATTTTATCTAGGGATAATGTTGGCTGTTTAAACAATGGAAATTTAGTGTTTAACTTAAATCAATTTCATATTCAGAACAAGGTTAACTACTAATTTTAATCAAGGTCAGTGGTAAAGAATTAATGACATCCTCAACGAGAATTTCAACCTCAAGTTGTGCTGAGTTAGTGATGGATGACGCAAGTTCCATTTAGAATAAATGTACTGATCATAGACAATCCAATATAATCCAGTAGTTTAATGTTGTCCATTATTTCCTGATTGTTTGCACGAGTGGTTGAATTGGCTTGTTTTTTGCATCAAATGTATTGTATAGCAAGAAGACTGCATTTAGAAATTGGTAGCAGGTACTTGTTAGGTTCTTCATATGGAATTGGGGTTTCTTTTGTGCGTGAAGTTAGTTCTACATGATTCTGACAGAAGAATATTGTGGATGTAACTTGTGAGTGGATACTACAATTGTGTGTTAGCAGTGCTACCATAAATGATGTTGTTAGGTTGATTATCAAGGACTGAGTCGTTGACAATTAGGTATGTTTACTTTGTGCAAAAAATTTTAATTTTTTATTTTCATTTTTCTGTTTTCAAGGAAAAAGGAGTTTGAAAATTGAAAATAAGAAGAAATTTGTCACCAATTTATTCACACCATTGTATAATAAAAATTTATTTTTTGCACATAAAATTCTTGATATTTCAAAAATTAGGGGAAAAAATTATTACGAGAGATATCAGAAATTTGTAAACGATTGGCAATTTATGTTCCATTATGATTTTTTTTATTAAAGATAATCTGAACGTTCCAAAGTTGCACTTAGAAATTTTGACTTTTGTGGTGGAAGATTAAAAATACTTTTGACTTCACCCAAATGACAACATTGGAATTAAGAACAAATTTCCGTAAAGGAAGAGACCGGTGATAATTAAATATAAGATAAATAATATATGGCATTACTCAAACTTAATGATGGTTCTTTCCTTCTAAGTTTGAAAAAATGGATGTCCCTGGAACTACATGTATGGGAAACCAAGGTTGGGCTGGCTATATTTGTAAATTTTCTTACGATTCATCAATTCAATAATTACGATGAAGATCTTGAATATTGTGATTTTCACATGTATAATATTCAATCTGTAATAAGAGATAAAGAAAACATACCCGAATCCATAACACAGCGGAGTACGTTCTTAAGGTACAATAAAAATTTTCTCTCCTCTCTACCTTTCTTTTCTTTAATTGTATCCTTTGATGATTAAGGATACTAACCTTTCTTTCACCTTCACAACTCTCTTTTCACGATCATTATAATGTATATATAGAGGAAGTTTTAGTAACCGCTTCTAGCAATCACCCACATGGCTATCACTTTAAACCTTTGATTTATCTTTTATAAAAGAGAGAGGAGAGGGATTTATTTAATTAATAAATAAAACCCTTGATTTTAATTTCTATTAAGCCAAACAACCATCACATTATGCCCTATTATATTAAAGTCAATCCTATAAGTTGCATGGGTCACAATAGATTATTATTAAATAATTTAACAATCTCTCACTTGACCCATGTGACGACTTGAAGATTCAATAATAACTATAATTGCGCACTATACATTGAATTTATCAAGTCATCATCTCTAATTGAATTGACATGATTAGATCATAGCGGTCACAAGTCTTTTAACGACATGATTCCTTTCTTGTATCATGAAATCATCTCAACTCAACAACTTTAATTAACACTATAATTTGTCTTTAGTATCTTTTCAAAGATATATTTTGTCATCACATCAAAACAATCCATGTATACCTTATAATGTGGATAACAAGCAGAAACATAACTTTAATTGAATTCGTAAGTGTCATCCAATATGAGCAGTACAACGCTACATGTATACATGCATATCGCACTATAATGCTAACAAGGACTTATCCATAATACCCATCCTTTCAACATGACCAATAAATATTTTGGGTGACAATCCTTTAGTTAACGGATCCGCTATCCTCAATTTTGTTCCTATATGCTCAATATACACCTTATGTTTCTTCACTTCTTCTTTGACAGACAAATATTTCAGATCCATGTGCTTTGCACCTTTTGAGTACTTGTCATTTTTAGAGAAGAATACAGCTGCAGTATTATCACAATAAATCCTTAGCAGCCTAGCTATATTGTCGACAATGCCAAGCCCTAAGGTAAAGTTTCGCAACCACAATGCGTAAATTGTGGCCTCAAAGCACGCCACAAATTCAGCCTTCATGGTGGAAGTAGCAATTACGGATTGTTTTTCACTTTTCCATGACACTGCTGCTCCTGCTAGAAGAAAAATATATCCAAATGTGGATTTCCTTGAGTCCATACATCCGACATAGTCCGAATCCGAGTAGCCAACCACTTCAAGGCGATTTGACCTTCTATACGTGAGCATGTAATCTTTGGTGCCTTGTAAGTACCTAAGAACCTTCTTTACAGCTTTCCAGTGATTCATCCCAGGATTGCTTTGATATCGGCCTAACATTCCAACTGCAAAATTGATATCTAGCCGAGTACATGTCTGGGCATACATTAAACTTCCAACCATTGATACATAGGGAATAGACTCCATTTCCTTTCGTTCCAAATCATTTTTAGGACATTGCATTTCACTAAATTTGTTCCTTTTTTGAATTGGAATTGTACATGCGGAACATTTTTCCATTCTAAATCTCTCTAACACTTTATTGATATAGTTTTTTCTGAGACAATTTCAATAATCCTTGTGATCTGTTACGGAATATTTATATTCCTATCACATAGGATGCCTCACCCATATCCTTCATTTCAAAATTCTCAGAGAGAAACTTTTTTACATCATGTAATATAGCGATATCATTGGCAACAAGTAGAATGTCATCAACATACATAACTAAAATAATGAACTTGCTCCCACTAACCTTCATATAGATACACCGATCAATAGTGTTTTCTACAAAACCATACAACGTAATGATATTATTGAATTTAAGATACCACTGCCTAGAAGCCTGTTGTAGTCCATATATTGACTTCTTTAATTTACACACTAGATTTTCTTTTCTTGTGGTTAGAAATCCTTCAGGTTGGTCCATATAAACTTCTTCTAAATCACCATTTAGAAAGACGGTCTTTACGTCCATTTGGTGAAACTCTAAATCATAATGAGCCACCAAAGCTAAAACAATTCTCAAGGAGTCCTTAGAAACTGGAGAGAAAGTCTATGTGTAATCAATGCCTTCCTTTTGAATATATCCTTTGGCGACAAGTCTAGCTTTATACCTTTCAATGTTGCCTTTTGAGTCGCATTTAGTCTTAAAAATCCATTTACAACCAACTTGTTTTGAACTTTCAAGCAACTCTACTATATCCCATACTTATTGTCATCCATGGAATTTAACTCTTCTTTCATAGCATTGAGTCAATTTTCGGAATTGTCACTTTTCATGACTTGTATGAATGAGACTGGATCTTTATCAATGCTCAAGTCACATTCATGTTCAAGTGAATAAATGATATAATCATTTGAAATAGCTGGTCTTCTTTGCCTTTCAGACCTCCTTAATGCTAGTTCTTGCGTCTCTTCTATCATTTGTTCATTTGTGACTTTTACATTGTTAGTTGGTTCATCATCTATATGTTCATTTTGTGGGTTTTGAATATTATTATTTTGTTGTCTTGATGTGTTGTGTAACTGTGATACAACAAATGAAACAACAACTTGAGAAACATTAAGTGAAGAAGATTCACCACAAGTCTCTCTAATATCCACTTTTCATGATTTCTCACTCCCACTAAATTGGTCATTCTCAATGAATCGAGCATTACCAGACTCGATTATCTCATATTGTAGTTAGAACAGTAAAATCTATACCCTTTTGACTTTTCAGGATAACCGATGAAATAACTACTAATGGTTCTTGCATCAAGCTTTCTTTCATGTGGATTATATACTTTTATTTCTGCTGGACAACTCCAGATATGAAGGTGTCTTAAACTAGGTTTCCTTCCCGTCCACAGTTCATGAGGAGTCTTAGGAATTGCTTTACTAGGAACTCTATTAAGTATATATTCAGCAGACTTTAATGTATGCATCCATAATGATAAAGGTACAGTACTATAACTTAATATACTTCTAACCATGCAAGAGTACGATTTCGCCGTTCAACTACACTATTCTGTTGCGGTGTACCGGGCATAGTATATTGTGCACATATGCCTCAACTTTGAAGAAATTTTGCAAATAGACCTGGACTGATCCACTCATTAAATTTTTTGGAATATTCACCACCTCTATCAGACCTTACAACTTTCACATCTCAATCAAAGGATGTCTCTGAAACTACATGTATGGGGAACCAAGGTTGGGCTGGCTATATTTGTAAATTTTCTTATGATTCATCAATTCAATAATTACGATGAAGATCCTGAATATTGTGATTTTCACATGTATAATATTCAATCTGTAATAAGAGATAAAGAAAACATAATCCATAACACAGCGGAGTACATCCTTAAAGTATAATAAAAAATTTCTCTCCTCTCTATCTTTCTTTTCTTTAATTGTCCTTGATGATTAAGGATACTACCCTTTCTTTCACCTTCACAACTCTCTTCTCACACACCTTTTCATGAGCATTATAATGTATATATAGAGGAAGTTTTAGACCATCACTTTAAACCTTTAATTTATCTTTTATAAAAGAGAGAGGAGAGGGATTTATTTAATTAATAAATAAAACCCTTGACTTTAATTTCTATTAAGCCAAACAACTATCACATTATATCCTATTATATTAAAGCCAATCCTATAAATTACATGGGTCACAATAGATTATTATTAAATAATCTAACAATATTTTGTGGCTTCACTTATCTGCAATTACTATGGTCTTTGTAGTGTGTCTTAGAAAGTTGTTTTCCTTCTTTTTTTTTTTCTTTTTTTTTTTGTCTAGATGTATTTTTCTTCATATAGATGTGTGCTTCGCTTATGCATAATGATTCTCCATTTGTTAATGAATCAATAAACATCCTATACTTTCCCAAAATTTGGGGCGTGTTGTCTTCAGGTTGCTTTCAGGACAAAGGTTTTTCATCCAAATATTAACAGCAATGGAAGCATTTGCTTGGACATCTTAAAAGAACAATGGAGTCCGGCATTAACTATCTCCAAGGTCACCTTTTTATTTACGCAAACCGTTTTGATCATAGCAGCTGCAATTTTCCTTGGTAGATCTTTAATAGAATTGATCTCAATAAGTTTGACCGAGATGTTTACTGAGCATGTTCATCTGTCCATCTAATAAGGCACGAGAACTTTTGCTTCTCGACCTCAAACTTGCAATACGAACACTTTATTGGTCTCCTCACTTAGTTAATGAGAACTATTTGGCTATCAACTTTACAGGTTCTTCTGTCCATTGGTTCCCTCTTAACTGATCCAAACCCAGATGACCCGCTGGTTCCAGAGATTGCTCATATGTACAAGACAGATAGGACCAAGTATGAGACCACAGCGAGGAGCTGGACCCAGAGGTACGCAATGGGCTAAAAGATTGCAGCTGCCATGAGAGATGGAGGGGTGCTTGGCTATATCGAACATTTGTTTACAAGAACTAATTATTTATCTTGCATGTGTGTCATTTGGCATGATTTATGGTTTCTAAAATTTCACTCGTAAGCATCTGTTTCTGGTATAAGATTGCTCAGTTTGGTATCTTGTTAACATTTCCTTGCCTTTCTCGTAATTGTTTTGCAAGTTTTCAAACATAAGTTGCAACCCAACTTTCGAAGAGGTTTTAGAAATCAAAAGGGTAAAACAGAGAAGGAAATCCTGAGATGTAATTTGCCAACAACGAATTACTGTAATGTGTTAGCATTTATACCTTGGATTATCATCTGTGTGACAGGATCGGAGAGGCTAGAGGAAACTATTATTATCTTTCTTCCAGTGTCCATATCGATTGACGCTTGCGACATGCTGCCCATGGACTTGTGGAGCCCCGGCAGGCACAAGTTGACCGTCGACCATCATGCATCCCATCTGTGGTGTCTCCAATTGCCAATGCCCGTTGACGGCAGATTGTGTCACAAGTCATTTGCGCACGCTGACTAATGATCTCGGCGGTGCTCGGACCAGAAAATGATAAATTAAAAAAAAAATTAATCAGTAGATACCGTGTTGCTTCAGTCCAATTTTAAGGCAAACATTTTACATAAAGTTCATCTCCTACAGTCCTATTAACAATTTTCAAGAGTAAACAAACATTTTACATAAAGTTCATCTCCTACAGTCCTATTAACAATTTTCAAGAGTAAACACGGTTCAACTCTCTCCACGGTGCAATGGTAAACGAATGGAACATGTTAATGCGATATGATTTTCTATTCGAACAAATTCGATTTTGAATTTTGATAAATTTAAATAGATGATTTTGACTGTATTATCAGATTTAATTATTAAATCTTGAATATTTTTTAAATTTATTTTGATAATCGATGAAATATATTTCGTCAAAAATGGATTGAATCGGATAAGTCATTTTCCAAATTATTCAAATCCAAAAATATGAATCCACATTGCTAATAAAAAAATAAATAAATAAACACGGACAAAATTTTCAAATGGGAGCCCTCTCCTCCCTGACGTAAGCTGTTATATTTATTTATCTGTTTAGTAAAAATTGGAAATCATCTAATACGCGTGATATTTAATGGACAAATATTTAAATCCGACTTAAATGGATCCGGTGCCCGATTAGCATTCCTGTAATCCTTGCTTCTTTAATTAGCATTCATCGACTCGTGTTCCACTGCGTGCCCCGCTTGTTCTTGCAGTTTCTTGCTTGCCACCAAATCGAGGAAAAGGAAACCAAGGCTAGAGTAGAGCAACAGTAACTCCCTCTTATCTCAGGGCAGATCGAGATCGGGACGACGATCTCACTGCCTTTACTTCCCGATCTCACCTCGTCCCTGTGTGGATCTTCCCCTGTCGGATCCGGTGAGTTGGATCTACTGCTGCCTCGGTCTGTTCGTCTGATGTCTCCTGGTGGGTTTGTTTGATTGCTAGATCGTGTTCGAGGGTCAATCGCGTGGTTTATCTGAGCTAGGGTTTTGATTTTTTGTGGTCGGATCTAGTGATTTTGGTCAATAACGTTCTTTGATCTGGCATCGGGTTTGTTGCATTGGTGCTATTGCTTGGTCATGTATCCCTCCGACTAGATGCCGGTCTTTCCATTTGTTTCTGCTTGTACATGCTTGGCCAGTGGACATTTGCTTGAGAGTCGAATGATTTTTTTTTTATTTGGGTAATGAGCAACTGATGAGATACATGGGACGTTCTGTTTAGATCTTGGAAAAAATAGTGTTGTCGAGATTGTGAAGACAGACCTGACCATCCATAGTATGTATCGTGACGGAATTTCCAAATTTCATTGACTTTGACTTCATCCTCATGCATAGTTAAGTGAAATTTACTTCCGTGGATTTCCCCGTCTCAGGAATACGCATGGATTTGTTTTTTTTTTCTTTAGGCAAAGGAAAAAAAAACAAGACGAGAATACATTTTGATTGTTAAATGGCATTCTAAGGTTGGGTCGTTTGGCCTTTAATTTGCTCGATAACTCAATAGAAAGTTTATATTGCTGCGTTGCTGATATCTGAGGGCTAGAGTCTCAAATTCTTTCCTTTCAGCTGTGTTCTAATATCACACTAACTAAAATTACTCAATAAGAAAAAACTATAACTAGGTACTAAATTCATCTTATCTGATGAATGAGTGTTTGTTGTTGATTAAGGGAATCTATTCCTTGATTTATTTATCTGCACCTTTTTTTAGATGTTGTGATCAATACATAAAATACAGAAGGATAAGAGATTGTTAACTGTGGCTTTCTCCCTACAATTGCGATCAGACTACTTTCTATAAATTATAAAATCACTTATCAGAAGAAAATGAAAAAAAATGTTTATTTCCTTTGGGATAAGGATTTAGTAGAAGAAAATAACTTTCTGAAGTCATCCTATATATGGTATACATGGGAACTTTCTGATATAGTTGTTTTAGTCAATTGCTAATTTGTTACCATGGTGGATGACACTTTTTAAGATTTGAGCTTAAGGATAAAAGCCACTATTCACATATACAGTCTCTCTACTACTCTTTGATTTTTTATTGTAGTTCATAAAGATAATTTATTTAGTTTTGCTGATGTTTTATTAGGTAGGAGCTCTTGTTTGCCAATGCTAATTGTTATCTGGAGATTTCGAGACTAGTGCAGTGAGAAGTGAACACGAACAGAAAGTATGGCACCTACGAGTAAGGCTGATAGGAAGGCAGCATTGGATGCGGCTGCATGGATGTTCAATATAGTTACATCCGTCGGAATTATCATGGTCAATAAGGCCTTAATGGCAAAATATGGCTTCACATTTGGTATGCCTATAAGAATTTCACATTTATAATTCTGGTTACGTTCTTTATATTAATATCAGTAATGTACCTTGATATTTGTAAATGGATGTGAAAGTTATCTCAAACTTGTGAATATACAATTCTTTTTTCTCTGACTGATATTAAAGGTGAGTTGAGCTTCATTGGAGAGAATTAAATTTTCTGGGGAGAAATTATATCAGAATTTATGTTTCCTCATTGTAGTTAATTTACCATGGGAAGTTTGATAAAGTTTAGAAATTCCTTTATTTTTATTGTCGGTTCTTATATGGTGCAACATGTTTTCTGCTGCAGCCACAACATTGACGGGGCTACATTTTGCCACAACCACACTTCTTACTCTTATATTTAGGTGGCTCGGATACATTCAGCCTTCTCACTTACCTTTATCCAACCTTATGAAATTTGTCCTTTTTGGAAACTTATCTATTGTTGGAATGAATATAAGTCTGATGTGGAATTCAGTCGGTTTTTATCAGGTTTGTTCTGGTTTCAGTAAGTAAATCCTACAATTTCATATAGTGATGTAATTTTGGAATTAAATGACAGATTGCAAAGCTGTGCATGATTCCAGTATCATGTCTTCTAGAAGTTGTGTTTGACAAAATTCATTACTCAAGGGCCACAAGGCTTAGCATACTGGTGGTTCTATTAGGCGTTGGCATCTGTACAGTCACCGATGTGAGTGTCAACATGAGAGGTCTCATAGCTGCTATCATAGCAGTTTGGAGCACTGCTTTGCAACAATACGTAAGTAAATATGGACATATATCAATATATTTTCCCCTAAATATAATCGGCATCTGATATTTTGCTTATGCTAGCACTTTCATGGGTAATTGACTTCAAGTTACAACTTTTTATACTTGATGCATAGCCACTACACTTTATTTACATCTAGCTGGTGGTTCTATAGTGCTGATATTAAGTAGTAGGTACTTCATTTGGAGTTATAACTAAGCTGCAAATATCTGTCTTCAGTATGTGCATTTTCTTCAAAAGAAATATTCACTTGGATCATTCAACCTCCTCGGGCATACTGCTCCATTTCAGGCAGCATCATTGTTGATATTAGGCCCTTTTGTTGATTATTGGTTGACAAACAAAAGGGTCGACGCCTTCGACTACAATATAACCTCTGTTGTAAGTATATGCTGCAGTTTCCTAATTTCATTTTGATATGTTATATTTGAACTGATCCAGCAGTAAACATGAATATATGGGGTAAACACTTCTTTTGTTCTTATATCGCAGTTCTTCATTGTCCTCTCGTGCACCATTGCTGTAGGAACCAATCTCAGTCAGTTCATCTGCATAGGACGGTTCACTGCCGTCTCTTTCCAAGTTATTGGACACATGAAGACAATCCTAGTCCTAGTCCTGGGATTCTTCTTATTTGGAAGAGAAGGCCTCAATTTACACGTGATCTTCGGAATGATCTTAGCGGTTTTAGGAATGATCTGGTATGGAAATGCATCATCGAAGCCAGGTGGGAAAGAGCGACGACCTTCTTACACATTGCCTGTCGATAAATCTCAAAAGCTCGGTCTGCTAGCAGATTCTGGAGATCACAATGACAAAGTTTAATCTTCAATATAGTTTGAGAACCACTCCTCAATTAATGGATTTCCCATTTGTGTCCCTTGTGATCGCAGTAGAACAGGGAAGAGCTGGGGGTTTCTTTCCCTCCATACGTTGACAAATTCAAGATTGGATGATCACTACAGTTTTTTACTTGTTTAAAGGTCTGTATTAATTTCCAACCAAAAAGGATCTGCTATAATTTATTAACTGCTGCATTTCTGATCTTGGATTTAATTTGATGGATGTATCCTATTTAGCCACGAACAGATTTAAGTCTCTGCTAGAGTATGTGTCTGCAGTTTCCATGAGTTGAATAGATTCTCATTCTTTCAAACACCTGCTCACGTTGGGGAATAGGCTTTGGCACTTGAAATCTCACTCTTCTTTGGCATTTTCTATGATAAGAAAAAGCCCTCATTTGCCTTTGGTGGGGGCTTCGTTTCATATCTCTAATGTTAACATTCGTTAGCACCAAAATTCGAAAATTTGGAATTATTTCACTTGTTTTCAGTGATGGCGAATCAGTTGGTATTAGCTTGATTAGGTTGGTATTTCTTTTAATTTTGTTCTATGTAATTGCAAGAAGCTGAGCTAATCAAGTTTAACTTATTAGACCAGGATCATCTTGTGACTTGTGAAATGAACATGCTCACTTCAATGTGATCAAAGAACTTGGTTTGCACTTGTATGGTTCTCTAATTTCGAATTTTCTTTTAAGGTTTCTAATATCGTTAAGCAAGATATCTTGTGAAATAACTCGACTATTTAATTTTGACCAATCAGTAACACATTGCGTAATAAAAACTTCCAATGTCATTTTGGGCATTTTAGTGATCTTAGCGTCATGCCGATTCTACCATTGCCTGTTGATCAGAATCTAAGAGTTTCCCTTTACTCAAATATACGTCAACAAAAACTAGATCTTAGCTCCCATGATTGAGTGAACATCATTTTTATCAGTGGCTCAATGCAATTGTTAATACTAGGAAATATCATATTTGTCCTAGTTTAACTCTCAAATATTTACGATTCAATTAAATAAGTTTGTAATTTTTTTTTTAAAATAGAATGATAAACCATAGATATTGGGCTGCTAAAATTGTTCGCACGAGTATTTCTCAATTTATTTTTCTCTTAAAAATACGAGAGGCAATCATAAGGAGAGTGTTAATATGATGTTTTTACAATTTCTTTTTTTGAAAACAATACTTTGCACCTACATATTAGTGCAGTTGGTAATTATATGGATACTTATCTTACGAAATTTTAAGATTAATTTTTAACAAGTGTGAACCATATGAAATTTTAAGATTAGTTTTTAACAAGTGTGAAATGCTTTATTGGCTTCATAACTTTCTACATACAAAGGAACTGTGATATCAGAATATAATCCTTTGCAATGATAAAGTTGAGAAGTTTTTCTGTAAAAGTTAGGAACCTATCTAACTAGTAGTCTCTTGTCATCCGTCCCAAAGCACTGACGAGAGAGAGGATAAATTACGAGGGAGATAAAATTCCTTGATACAGTGACAAAACAGAGAAGGATCCATCTGAAATTAAAAAGGATTTTAGACCCCTCATCTAGCATCAAATTCAGTTCATTCTACAAACAACATTCTATCTTACCATTGCACCGTCCATGGAAACAAGTTGAGAAGCTTTTCAAACAATCATATTATGTAAATTAAATATCGGCATCGCTCGAATTATTAATGATGTCAAATCATCAGTCAAAATGTATTTATTTCTAAAAATTATTTTAATAGTTGATGAAAATTTTACGTGCGATCGAATAAGGTTTAATTAGATTTTAAATTATTTATGATATTGAATTATCGGTCAGCATTCATATTTGTTTTTTGAAATTATCTTGAGGGTAGATGAAAATTTGATAAGGAATTGGATTAGGATTTAGTCAGATAAGATCTAGATACAGAATCATCATTTAAAAAAAAAAGAAAAGAAAGACAATACTTAATTTCGAATGGGTGAATTCCTATAACCGCAAAATAAATCAAAATATTTGAGTAAAAATTATATAGATTAGAAAAATCAAATTCTCCTACGGAGTCCACGTGTCATCCTATTACCTATGACTTGTGAATTGTGATACACCATCAAACCATCAATTGTTTTATGCTTCTTTTCTGTCTTTAGGGTCCCATATACCTTTCCCAGTCATCCTGAGATCGGTTGGAACTGGAAGTCATATTTCATTGATTAATTAAGATTAATAAAATATTATTGTTTTTATCAGTATTGAAAATATTTCATCGTTTTTTATTAATTATCCTTAATATTTTGTCCCTTAGATAACCATTAATAAATTTATTCTCTTTTTCCAAAAAAAAAAAAAAAGCGCAGTAAGTTTTGGTTGTGGTCTCATGGCTTCACACAGAAAAATAAAATAATAATAATAAATAAAACTAGAGAAAAGAAAAATATGCAGCTCTCCTACACGAACTGTCAGTTCCTAGAGCCGTCCGATCTCCATCGGAAGGCAGTTAACAGCCCACCTGCTTCATTGTCCCTCGCATAAACTTCCTACGAGTTACCAGTCCGGTACAGGAAAACCCAATGCCGCCAAAAGCAACGGGTCGAACTTCGTAAGAGCCAGATCCGACCCAAAAGCCGCCGGCGCAAATAAGCCGGCCGGGGCGTACGCCGACAACAAGTCGAGCGCCGGAAGAGCACGGCTCGCCGCTGATGCCGCCTGCGGCAGCGGCGGATCCATCTCTTCGGGGGACCTGTTTCCGGTGACGCGCTGGACCAGCTCGCGGAAGTTGGCCGGGCTGGCGGCGATGTAGGTGGTGGGAGAGCGCTTGCAGGTCCGAGACTTGCGCTTCCTGGAGACGCGGCCGCCGGGCGGATTGCGGCTGGGAGGCGGGAACGAGGACAGGGACTCCGGCGATGCGGCGGAGACGGCTAAGAAGGATTCGGAAAGGAGGCCGGCGCAGTCGCCGCCGCCGGAGATACCGCGAGGACCGTGCCCCCACGGATCGAGGACGGAGCAGTTCTCCATCTTCTGTTTCTGTTCCTCTTTTTCTAAATTTTTTTTTCACAGTTTTCTCTTTTAAACATTTGATCGAACACGAAGTGTGCGGAAGCGGAATATATAGAGACGGGGACGGTGGTTTGTCGGCCAATTGAGAGCGAATTTGTCCACACCTTCATTTAAATAATCATTCTGCCCCTTCATTGATTTTCCTCCCATAAAATTTAGTTGATTCTTTGTTAACTAAACCCACAAATCATAATTACAGTTTTAAAAATAAAAAATGCCTTGCGAATCTAGTTGAGATCGGGCGTTGGGTTGATGGCGGACGAAGAGCTCGGATAGGTTAGAGGAGTACGTCAATGATGGGGTTGGTTCACAGGGCAATATGTTGGCAAAAAGAGGGATCGATTGTAAATGCGTGTTAAAATG
Organism: Wurfbainia villosa; assembly: GCA_025175895.1. Taxonomy (NCBI): domain Eukaryota; kingdom Viridiplantae; phylum Streptophyta; class Magnoliopsida; order Zingiberales; family Zingiberaceae; genus Wurfbainia; species Wurfbainia villosa. Next base: position 12,783,851 of record CM046001.1, on the reverse strand, counting down.
GAGACAATTGTTATGTTATAATCACTTGTCTTTCTTCAATACTTATCTATTTTCTCATATCTATTATTAGGATGTTGTTTCTCGTCTTGTCCTTCTTGTGATGAACTTAGATTCATGATTCCACAAGTCTAAGCTCTACGTACAATGACCTTCACGTACTTAAACTTGGGTTGTTGAGTTATCAACTCCTAGGTGCTCAGGCGATCGAGCATTTAGACTCGGGTTCCTGAGTCCTCTTAGATTTTCGGTGCTCAAGGAATTGAACACTCGGGCTTAGATTCTCGATTCCTCTAGGGTCATCAGTGCTTAGGAAATTGAGTACTTGAGCTCAAGTTCTCGAGTCCTCTCGGATCCTCTTCCTTTGTGCTTAGGTGCTCAAGCACTTGACCTTTCGATAAAAGAGAAAATTTGAAGTGACATTTTTCAAGAAAGAGGAAATATATTGATGTGATTTTTTTCAAGAAAGGAGAAATATACTAAGGTGACCCTTTATGAGAAAAGAAAGAATTGAGGAAATCCTTTCCGAGAAAGTGGAAGCATGTTGAGGCAACTTGCTTTGAGGGGTTGACTTGAATTACCAAGTTCCACCGGAGACAACCTTAAATAGAAAAATCTATACAATACTTCGCAGGAGAAATATCAACTTTATACAATAACTAATTGACCCTAATGCTATTATTGCATATATGACCTCACACGAACAAAGCACCCGAAGAGAGAGAGAGCAAAATACATGAGGAGAGAGACAAGAAAGTACTTGAGGGGAGATGAAGCAAAGCATCTAAGTTCCCCCTTCAAATGTGGTAAGTTTGGAGATTAAAAACATTCTAAGGACAATTGAATTACTCCCCTTTCTCATATCCTCCAAGTAATAAGATCCCGAGCTAAACTTCTCTAGGAAGTTGTTGTGACACTTCGCATCCTTCAACATATGAGTAGCGAAGTATATTGGTTGTTACTCCAATTCTTACTAATAGAGGAGGATTGAACTGAATGCATGGTTTCTTCTGAGGATTCAAGATACACCCATAATCATTCCCCTAACATAGACATATACTGTTCAGCAATCGATCTCAGGTCAATGTTGACCAAGCTCAAGTGAGACTCGAGTTGAGTTTCGATGTTTGACAGTATATATGACAATATGACTATAGGATGACATGAGACGTATATAGTCATATGAATGAGGTGTGATGAGAAGTCAAGTAGGTCAAGGTTGATCAGATACTTGACGAGTAAAATTCAATCGGACATTGACAAGATGGAAATCCAAGTCGGTCATGGAGGACCGAACATTTGGTGGTAGAAGTCTAATAGGTAGTTGACAAGTGAGAAAATCCTAGTCGGTTATAGAGGATCATATATATATTTGGTGGTTGAAAGTCCAACAAGTAATTGACAAAGTGAAAAATCCAAGTCGGTCAAAGAAGACTGGACATTTGGTGGTCAGAAGTCCAACAAGGAGTTGACAAGTGGGAAGTCCAAATAGGCCAAGAAGAATCAGATGTTTGGTGATAGGAATTCCTAGTAGGTCAAAGTGAGCGGATGACTAGGAAAGTGAAATCCTAGCAAGTCAAGGTGATTGGATGACTAGGCAAGTGAAGTTCTAATAGTTCAAGGTGACCGTGCTTGGTAAGTGAAGTCCTGATAGGTCATGGTGAGCGTGCTTGGCAAGGGAAGTCCTAATAGGTCAATGTGATCGGATAACTAGGCAAGTGAAGTCATGTCAGGTCAAGGTGACCGGATGACTAGGAAAGTGAAGTTTCAACAGGTCAAGGTGACCGTTCTTGGCAAGTGAAGATTCGACCGGTCAAGGCAACCGTGCTTGGAAAGAGAAAGGTCTCGTTTGATCGGATGCTAGGCAAGGAAGATTCCAACATATCAAGAGTGATCATATGTTGAATAAGGAAAGTCCAATAGGTTGGGGACAATCGAATACCAGGTGCAATGAAAGTTGACTTGAAATTAAGTTGAGATTGAGATATCAATCGACTGATAGAATTCACCAACCAACTGGTAACAATGCTTGAGCAAGTGTTGAATTTAGAACTCAATTACCAACTCAACTGGTTGAGCAGTCGACTGATAGGGTTGATCAGTCGACTGATGACTTGACAGTCGACTGGTGTCACTGTTTGAGTAGTCGTGGAGTTCAGAACTCGACTGACTAAGGCCAGTCGACTGATGAATTTATTAGTCGACTGGTGACACTATAGTGGGCATAGAAAGAGTGATAGTCGATTGCTAGTCAAGAAGCAAACAATTGGTGCTACTGTGCCTGGAACAGAAGATTACCAATTCGACTCATCAGTCTACTGATGTAAAATGACAGTCGACTGATGGACTAGAATTCGACATGGATCATATCGTTGGAGAGCAACAGTCGATTGACCAGTCAATTGGAGGTAAGGTCAGTCAACTGGTAGGTGAAAATCAGCCCGATGAAGACCTTATAAAAGAGGGTTTCGAGGTGATTTAAAGGTGCGATTCTTGGAGACTTAGAAGGGGATTTGTTGCTGCATTTCAAATATTCAAGGGCATTCTAAAGCAACCAAGCTACAAGCAAGAAAGATCATAATCGTGTAAAGTGTTTTAATTTATATTTTGCTTCATACTTCTCGTATTTGTATTTGGTTGCTTGTGTTGTATAAGAAACAAGTTATAAGAGATTTCTCTGCCTTCGAAAAGTTTTTGAGAAGGAGGAAGTGATAGTGAGACTATCGTAAGAGCTAGGTTATGGAGTAGGAATTGATGATTCCGAACCACTTAAAATTCGGTGTATTGTGTTTGTGTTTTGTCTTATTTTTGTTTATACATTGTTTCCACTGCATTAACATTTTGTAGACAAACATAAACAAAATCAATGAATCGAGTCGAATCGTTATTCACTCCCCCCCCCCTCCCTCTAGCGACGCTAAGGTCCTAACATATACAACATAGGTAAGCTTGATAAGTACCTCTGGATCTTGTTGAAGGCTTGTTCGCATCTCCAATTCCACATAAAATGGGCAAATTTTTTGAGCACTTTGAAGAAAGGTAAGCTTTGGTTGACCACCCTAAAGATAAATCGGGACAAGACAATGATTTTTCCTACCAAATGTTAGACTTCCTTATTGTTCCTTGGGGGTTGCATTTCTTGCAAAACTTGGACCTTCTCTGAGTTAGCCTCAATCCCCCACTCGGTCACCAAGTAACCGAGGAAACATTCACTTTTGAAGTTGAAGATGCAATTGTTGGATTTGAGCTTTATCTCATACCTACTCAGAGTGACAAAGGTCTCCGATGTTGAGGAGATTGTTGGTGCAATCACCTTTTGATCAAGGTTGACCAAATTCGAGTGGGACTCAAGTAGTATTTTGATATTTGATAATACATATGACTAGATGACATAGAGCATCGGTAGTCATATGGAATTGTTAATTGAGAAGTCAAGTAGTTGACCAGAGATTTGACTGGTAAAGTCCAAATATGAATACTTGACAATTGAAAAGTCAAAGTATGAATACATAGCAATGGAGAAGTCCAAGAATAGATTCTTGGAAAAGGAAAAGTCCAAGTATTTAGTCTTGGTCGTGTAAGTCCAAGTATATAGTTTTGACGATGAAAGTCTAAGTATGGATACTTGGCAATGGAAAAGTCCACATGTATAGTCTTGGCCTGTAAGTCCATGTGCGTAGTCTTAGTGGTATAAGTCCAAGTATAACTTGGCAATGGAAGTCCCGGAGGCGCGACCTCTTGGCAAAGGCAGACCCGATAGCATGAAAAAGCTGAAGGAAGTGCTTGAAGGCTAGCGCAAGGGTGAGGAGTCGTTGACTCAAGCCAAAGGTGCGAGGCTAATAGAAGTAGCTTAAAGGCTTAGGTCTAGACTAAGGGTGAGTGTCAATTATGAGAGGATCATCCTTGTGGTTAAACCTTAGTTTTGAGATTTATTAGTCGACTGGTGAGTTAAAATAATCAGATAGATTATTTGACAGTCGATTGGTGTTTTGAACTAGTCGAGTGCTCAACACTCGAGAGCTCAAAAGACTCGGATAATTGACTAGGATTATGGACCAATTGACTGGTCAAGTGGTCGGATTGACCCGAGCTAGTACTCGATCGACTGCAACTCGAAAAAATTGACTGGTGCTCAGGCAGTCGACTAGTGGTCTAGACCAGTCGACTGCTGGTTTAGGTAGTCGACTAGTGGTCTAGACCAGTCGACTGCTGGTTTAGGCAGTCGACTAGCCTTAAGTGGACAGAGCACAAAATATTTTTGAGTCAACTGTTGGCTCATGACAGTCGACTTCTGGTCTTTAGTAGTCGACTGTGGCTATGAGCAGTTGACTTATCGGCCATAATCCGACGTAAACTAGTCTGTTGTGAGACAACGGTACAATGACCAATCGACTAGAAGGTAAGACTAGTCGACTGATCAGCGAAAAATCAACCCAACACAGGTTATAAAAGGAGGACGATAGGAGGATTTCAAGTTGTCAATCCTTAGGGACTTAGAATGAGATTTGTTGTTACATTCCAGACCTTTCAAGCCATTCCACAACAACCAACAAAGAGATCAAGCAAAACTCACTTGTGTAAAGTGTTTGTTCTTTGTTTTTGAATTTCATTCATATTTTTGTATTTTGTTGGTTGTATTCTTGTAAGCTCCAGGTTATTGTAAGAGGTTTCTCCACCTCCAGTGTCATTTCGAAAAGGAGAAATTTTAGTTGTGGTGCATCGCTAGAGCTCGGCTGTAGAGTAGGAACTAAGATTTCGAACCACATAAAATCTCTTGTTGTGATTGTGAGTGTGTTTGTTCTTGTTATTTTGTTTATATATATTGTTTCCGCTGCGTATAATATTTTGTAGACAAGCAATCACAATGAGTGAAATCTACGAGATCGAAATCGATGCTATTCACCCCCCCCCTTTAGAGCACATCAAGATCTCCAACATCCACTAGATCAGTCATCAAGTCCTTAGCTAGGATTGACTTGACGAAAATGTCATTTATATACACCTCTATATTTCTTCCTATTTGTTGTCTGAAGACCTTGTCCACAAGCCTCTTCTCCTAATTGGACCATGTTGTAATTGACTATGGTAGCTTGGAGCAATAGTGTATCATCATGAGGAGTAGCTGTTGGTACAGGTGCACCAGATAATCGAACCTGTGTTTTGATTATGACAAAGATACAAAGTTAAGTTTACATCGTTGTCTCACGAGCTAAATTAAGTGTGCAGAAAGGCTAAGATAAGTCGAAGGTCAGCAACACCCAGAGGGAGCTGTGGTGGTCGGGCAACACTGAGGGAACTTCGTGGGAGTCTAAGAACCTAGGTGGAAGACCGGAAGCAAAGCGACAAATCTTAAAGGACCAGAGGTAAGCTCGTGTGAGTGAGAGATGGTAAGGTGGTGTCCTCTGTACAGGGATGACCGTAGGCGACGATCCGACTAAGACTTCCTATGGAAGGTCTAGGTTGAGATCGGACGATAAGAAACTGTCTCATTTATCATTTTCCGTGCTAACCTCTTATTGCAGGGAAGTGATCAGGCTATCAGTCGACTGCTGGTCATTGGGCAGTCGACAGATGCTCATCAATCGACTGATGGAAGGCCTCAGTCGATTGATGGTGACGAATCAACTTTTTGCACTAGGTCAAAACGGATAATATTTGACGCGGTCACTTCGCGATAAAATATGGTACCACCTCGTGATCTATTCCAAAAGATGAGGAGACTTATTCCAAGGCCAAACTCTATAAAAGGAGGGGAGGATTTCAACCCAAAGATCAATCAAGATTATTCTCAAGTGCTCCTATAACGCCAAAGCTCTAACACCGTCATAATGCCGATGCGACGACAAGCTTTAATCTTCTTCGTCGACAGCAGCAGCAAGTAATATTTTTTGTTATTGTATTCTTTGTTTTAATCGTTACGAGGTGAGGTAGGCTTGTTGTCTCATCCTCATACTTTCAGTTTTGTGATCGTTGTCTCCTACCTCCAACGAGGAGGAGATCTTATAGTGCTTTGCCCTCCGTACGCGGTCTAGGACCGATAGGGCATTGGAGTAGCAACCGCTGGATTATGAACCAAGTAAAAATAAACTTGTCTTTTTATTTTTCCGCTGTGCTTGATCTTATATCGAACGAACAAAAAGAAAAATTTTACGCTCGCTATTCACCCCTCCCTCTAGCGACGCTTCTCGATCCAACAGTAGCAACCCCCTTGATTCCTGCCGTTCCAAAATTGATGACAAGTTCTTTTGCACGAGCCCTCTTGGTGCTTATTCCATAGCTCTCTAGACATCTATTATGATCTTTCCAATCTCGATTAGACTCATTATCTATCATTCCTCCTGAGATTATATTTATGGTCCCCTAGTGAGGAATATTATTGTGTGGAGACCATTGGAAACGATCTCGAACTCCTTGAGCCAGCTCTTGTGCTCAACATGAGACACTATTTGATTTCACATCTGTAGTTCCTCCTTTGAGCCTAGGGGGTGGGGATTCTTGCTCGAATGTTGGTTTGCTGACTCCAAGAGGGGTCGGGCCTACGTATGATGCTGATGGGCTCGACAAATCTCCTTAGATGGCTAATGACATTGTTGGGTGGAATGACCATACATATGGTGGAGAGCACAAAATGGTTGAGATGATAGTCTTGCTGGACATTGTTCTCGGGTTCTCCTGGTGGATTCGTCTTTCTCTAGTATTTGGATAGCTTTTTTCTCAAGTGTCTGAGCTAAATCGTAGCTGAGCAAGAGCATAGGCAACCTACAATGAGATTATTAGAGAAGTTTCCTTCTTCTCTATATCATGTGTAGTCCTTGCAGTGTTACCTTGCTTTGCTCGTTTTGCCTCTTCCACATTGCTATGCTTCTCAGCTCCTTCCACCAACCCCACTCACTATTGGAAAAGTGTTGTAAGAATAACATGTTGAACTCCCCAAAAGTACAAATGGATCCTAGCCTTAGCTAGTTGAACCACAATGTGTTGTCCCTATAAGGGTAGTTAGAAAAACATAACACTTCACTCCCTTTGAGTGTCAATATAGCAAAGCAACATTCTTGATTCAACACAGGTGTTCTTTTGGATCTAAGGCTCTAGTGTATTCATTGACTTATAGAGGTCAAAAGTGACTCGACAATTTCTCTACTAAGATCTCCTCGGAGAAAGGGGTATCCCGATGAGTTAACCTCTCCCTTCTCTTATCTGAGTGATTGATTCAAACCTCTCTCACAACATCTCGAGGTAATTCCCGAGCAATCAATTCCTAAGAATATTCCTCATGGGGAGCTAAAGTCCCTCCTGACACTCCTAAGGATGGTGGGTTTGTCAAGAATTATTGCTAAAGGACCTCTTCCACAATAGTTGACACTAACCCACTTAAAGCCTTCTAACATAAAGGTAGGATCAACTGATTTTGGACGTGTAGGTGGGCCTCTTCCTTTATTAGCAAATCCTCATGCTTAATGATTTCTTCTTGTTGGTGCAAATAAGATTTATATATTTCTACAATGGTATGATATATATTGTCCCTTTGAGTCTAAGTCCTCATGGTTTTATTTTTGAGTTATACCTAAAAGTCTTATACCAATGAAGATATCTTTTCATTTTATAAGCTCATGATTTTTTTTTTGTCTTTTCAATGTGGGACTTTGATTGTTTTCTCAATAATCCCAATAAACCCACTTCAAATGAAGGATCACATTGGACCTCCCCTCAAGATCATTCGTCCTTGAAGGACTTCCTTTGCTTGATGCTCAATCCTCAACCTACTAGGTCTTCTTGTCAACTGTTCAGTCCTCCTGACCCAATTGGACTTTTTGTCAGTTGTCTGGTCCCCCTAACCCAACTGGACTTCCTGCCAACTGTTTGGTCCTCCTGATCTAATTGGACTTTCTTCCTGATGTATGGTTCTTTTGATCTATACATAAGAGTCCCTACTTTCTTCATTTGAGACTTATAGCTTGGCATGGAATTGTTGGTGCAAATAAGATTTACATATCTCCATAATGATATGATATTGTCCACTTTTGGCCTAAATCCTCATGATTTTATTTTTGGACTATACCCAAAAGGTCTCATACCAATGGAGATATCTTTTCATCTTATAAGCTTATGATCTTTTCCATATCTCTCCAATGTGAGACTTGAATTGTTCTCCTAACAATCCCAACACTTCTAGCATTTCTCATTTCAACAACTCAGCTCAGTTTTTCACAAACAATGTCAAAATATTCTGATTGAGAACAAGAGATGGGATGATGATGGTTGGGAGCTCGGACAGGTTGGAGGCGTAAGTTGGTGATGGGGCAGGTTCACAAGGTGATAAGTTAGAAATGAGGAGGAGATTGATTACAAAACTGTGACTAGAATGACATTTTGCTTGTTGATGCCCTACGCTAAAAAAAAAGAAGGTTAGAAGAGGGTTGAGGTAGACCTTAGTGAAACTCCTTCGATGCTCAAGTCAAGCTCGAGAAAAAGGAGTAGCAAAATAGATGACATAGCAAAGAGTCCCACACACCTCCCTTTTGATGCTAGTATCATTATATTATATAACCGAAGACGAAAGTGGGAAGGAGCTGTAACGTCCACTCTTTTGTAATTGCCGCCACTCTCATGATGATTGTAATCGCTATGTCATAATGAAGATAACAATATGTTATAACAGCCTACCTTTCTTCAATATTTGTCTGTTACCTCACACTCGTCGTCAAGATGTTGTTTCCCATCTTGCCCTTTGTGAAATGAACTTAGGCTCAATATCCCACAAGCCTAAATCCTTCATACAAAGGCCCTTACATACTTAGGCTGCCAAGTCCTCAACTCCTAGGTGCTCGAACACTCAAGCTTTGGTTCCGCCAAGGCCTCTTAGAGCTTAAGCAATTGGGTACTCAGGTTCAAATTACTTATTCCTCTCGAATTCTTGGTGCTCGAATGATTAGGCACTTAGGCTTGGGTTTCTAAGTCCTCTCGAATTCTTGGTGCTCGAATGATTAGGCACTTAGGCTTGGGTTTCTAAGTCCTCTCAAATCCTCGGTGCTTGAACACTCAAGTACTTAGCCTACGCAGGTTACTCGTCAATCTAGTAGATCAACTAAGTGTGACTCATGATGACTCGGCATGACGACTTGACTAGCTTGGGGTGGGGCTACGTGGGCATGTTCTACTGACCTAGAGTGAGAATGATATCGATGGTAACATAAGTCCCCTCTCTAAGTCGAGTCAAAGAACTAGAACGTGTGAGACTGGATTAGAGTGTTTAGGTTTGTAAGAAGCCGAAGTGAACTTGAGTAATTGGGCTGGGAAGGTCAATCGATAATAGTAAAACCTAGAGCGAAGAGCTGGAAAGATATTTTCCTTGATAGTGGAATCGAAAAGGTAAAAAGTTGATGATAACACTTACTATGAATTATACTAATATAAATTTTACTCTATATAATTTATAATTTATTATTAAAATTAAGGAGAGTCTTTACACAATAGTAAATTTATTACCGTATGACTTAGAGATTATGGATTTAAGTTATGAAAATAACCTCATATAAAAGCAGCTTAAGGTTGTGTATAATAGACGCTTCCTTGTAGCTGTGCATTGACGAAAATTTTGTACACTGAACTATCCTTTATTAAAATTAAAAATTACGATGTTTGAATCAAGTTGTAAATGAGCTAGAGTTGAGATTTATATTATTTAAGATTATTTGATGAGTGAATTAATTTGTTTAAAAATAATCAAGTTGTTTAGATAGTTATTTATTTTTAATTTTTCTCTTAAATTTTCGTTGAGCTTGATTATAATTTAGTTCATTTAGACATGATTAAGCTTTAAATTTGATCTTATTTTAATGTATAAAATTTTTATATTTTTAACCTTATTTATTTAGTTAATGAATTTATTTGTTCTTAAATTATTTAATAAAAGTTTTATCGATACATCTAGTCCACAATTTTATTCATTTAATTTAATTAATTATTTAAATTTATTCATTTACTTAATATTGTATATTAAATAAATATAAATAAGCTCCATCAAATATACTCTCCAAAATTTTATTTATTTACAACCCCACGTTTAAATGCAAATTTAGCTTTGATATAACATAATTAAACGAAGACCAAATGGTAAAAAAAAAAATCAACTCAATGGAAATTGGATGGATTTCACAAATCTAAGGACATAGATTATATTCTTGATACTATGGGAAGCAAAATGAAATATTTGAGTAAAATTTAGGAAAGCGAGAAGTGAAATTTTGAAGGGGGGGAGAACGGTAGGCGAACCGGCAAAGCGCGTCGCCGCGGGCCACCTGTAGATTGTGCGGGAGCGGCCGATTCCGTTCCCACTGGACTGGAGCCGTCAAACCGGTTTAGTCGCATCCAGATTCGTGCGGATTAAAGATTCAACGGCGACTGATTTTTCTTGTGAAAAACGTGGTGAATCCATTCTGCCGCGTCAGGTGCGCGGCGGGACGGGCCCGAAGGACGGCGTTGCAGCTTGGACGTCGATAAGAGATTGGACCGACAGCCGGGCCGGTCGGTTAGGCCTGGAACGTTCGAGCGCGGCCGAAGGGAACCGGCTGTTCGGGAACCGCGTTCAGACACGTGCTTACGTGACTGAGTGTTCAGCTCATCTCCGAGGCGTGGTGGCGCCCACGTGTGGGGTTGCAGCTGAGTCCACGTGCTCGATTCTAGTGGGACCCACTCGAGAATAATTATAAACGTGCATTCTCATGAAACATTTCGATTTGAAAAGAATAAAAAAACTCGACTTTTTCTAAGGTATCGACATTTCTGAAATTGTTAAAATCACTCCATTGGTGGTAACTATATCATTGTGTCCGAGAGCTATGGGCTATGGGGGTTAAGACATGACGATCGTAGAAATAATATACATTTATTTCTTGGCAGTAACTATATCATTGTGTCCGAGAGCTATGGGGGTTAAGACATGACGATCGTAGAAATAATATACATTTATTTCGAAGAAGATCTAAATTCAGATGACTCTCACGTATTTTGATCACCACATCGAGATCCATAGAACCTTCTGTAATTTATCTTCCTCACAATGATCGTGGAATAGATCGATGAGAACTGCTAGATTGACGGTTCCAATCTTCATAGAAATATAGAAGGTCACTTTCTAAAAAGATTTAAATTATTTTTTAAAAAGATTCCAAAATTAATTCATTAATAATATTTTTTAAAATTCAATTCATTATAAAAAATTTAATTATGACACTGGATATCATATGAAAAGATTTACAGGCTCTTGTTCTAATCTGATAATATATTTTATGGTAGAAAAAAAACTAATATTATACATTGATGATACAGTCGCTAATATCGTTACGTGAAATTAATAATATCATAGTTAAGAATAAAGTGACAAAGTTATGTATTTTGATAATTTTATAGGAGCATTATTTAATAAAAGATATTAAGTTCCACACATCTTCTAAACAAAGATTGATCGTGTCTAAGATCAAAGAATGGAAACGTCCACTATTTACTAAATTTTTCGGGGCCGATTTCATGTCATGCGGTTGATCTCGTAGTGCAGGCAAATCGATCTTCAATGAGCGGATCTCCCCCCTGAGCAAATACCCAAGGTCGGACCTACGACGCAGAGGTCAAGTCGATCGATAGCTATCGATCTCTTCCAAAGAAGTTGTCTGAGGTCGACTGATTTGCAGGGACGTGAAGTGAGTTAGAAGGAGGCCGAGGATAATCTCGACGAAACCCCTCATACTCAAGTCAGAAAGTGGAGAAAGAAAAGGGAGAGTTAGAGAGAGTAACGTCTCAGCTAGCTAGAAAGCGAATCCTTTTTTCTTCTTACCCTTTGGATATTTATACTTGGAGAGGAATCATGTGACTTCGGAGACATGGAGACATGTAAGGGAACACATGGGCATGCACGAGTCCTTACGGAGGGATCCTGAAGATTACGAAGACACGGAGAGAACATCATGGGAACATGTTCACGACGCAGAGGTCAGGTCGATCGATAGCTATCAATCTCTTTTCAAAGTAGTTGTCTGAGGTTGATTGATTTGCGGGGACCTGAAGTGAGTTAGAAGAGAGTCGAGGATGATCTCGACAAAACCCCTCATGCTTAAGTCAGAAAGTGGAGAAAGAAAAGGGAGAGTTAGAGAAAGTAAAGTCTCGACTAGAAAGCGAACCCTTTTTTCTTCTTACCCTTTGGATATTTATACTTGGAGAGGAATCGTGTGGCTTCGGAGACATGGAGACATGTAAGGGAACACATGGGCACGAGTCCTTACGGAGGGATCTTGGAGATTACGAAGACAGAGAGGACATCATGGGAACATGTCCTGTAAAGATGGTGGGGATTACGAAGACGTGGAGGACATCATGAAAACATATCCTATAAGGATGGCAACGATTATGGAGACATGGAGAGGACATCATGAGAACGTGAGGAGGACCTTTGCCTTTAGTCGCCTAATGTGCTTGTCGAGTTTCCTAGAGTATGATTTGCCTGAACTCTAGTTGTTTGGGATGAGTTTGTTTCGATTGAGTTCGGGTCGGAGGAGCTCCTGATGAGGTCAGATAGGATGTAGTCTTGACAGAACCCGAGCTGGAATTACCTTAATCTCTGACTCGTCTTGACTGTTGACTTGACTTGGCCACGTGGTCTAACCATATCATAGGTCTCATTGCTTAGTCTAGTCAAAAGAGGCGGGAGTCCAATTGATTGGACTTGGGTTTAGTTCGTGCGAGCTAGCTTTGCATGGGAAACATAAATGCCTTTATAGAAACCTCTGTCGTGACATGTGTTAGAGTACACCTGTCGAGTTATAAAGACTCGACAATTACCATTAACTACATAATTATGAGAATTCAATCTGATGTGATGACAGGGTGATCCTGCCACCTATCTTCATATATGATGGTCATGTCCTCTATCTCACCCTGGATTGGACAGTCAATGGCAACCATCTCTCTCTGATTCAATCAAGGTAATAAATGAAGATCAAAGCTGATATGACTGGTGAGATTGTTTGATCGCGCTTCTATCAATCCGATGGTCTCTAACCCATGTCCCTTTAGATCGGACGGTTGTGGCCCCTTACTCCTCTTTTATTAGGGAAATCCGAACTTGATCTTCGATTCTCATTCGCGTCCCTGCCTTCTTCTTCCATCTTCTAGTTCTTGAGCTTTTGGCCTGCCCTCATCAACCTAAGTCTCCTTCACCCCTCATGCATTCATGACTGAGAGTTCCTCCTTTTGGTTTAAGACCTTTCCTACTTCTTTCATTAGGGATGATAGGATATCCCTTAGGGCTATGTATGAAGTCTCCCATGACCACCACATTTGAATTCCTCTACCAAAGGAACACCCCCATCTTCCTTCCGACAACGGCTTCATCACCTTTTTCCGTAACCAACTAATTAATGACCTTCAATTTCCTCTTTCGCTCTCTTTTACCGACCTCTTCAATTATTTTCTTATTCCTCTACAGTAGCTAACCCTGAATTCCTTTCGCTTAATGTGCGAGGTAGTGATAATCTTCCGTTTCTATCATATCCCCTTAACTCCCGAGAACTTCTACTTTTTTTTTACCCCAAAGAAGAAAGAGAGCAGAATCTTCTACTTTGCTGCCTGACCTTCACCAAATTCTTAGTAAAATTTTCGACCTCCCATAAATTTTGAAAAACTAGGTATTTCTTCGTCCAACCTATTTCTGCTTTTGAATGGTCGACCTCCTGACAAATGGAGTCACCCCCAATGCCCGAGCTGGGAAACTTTAAGGAGCTTGCCTCCTATCAAGAGTACTCGAATACTCTTTTTTACCTCTAATTCAATATTAGCCTTTTTCTTGAGGAGGAACTTCTCTTCTATTTCAAGTTAAGCCCGATAGCAACAGAACTCAACGGTCCCTGGGTAAGAGGTCTAATTAGTCTTTTCTTGGAAACTAATATTGACATGTTTTCTATTGCCAGCTGAAGTCATGTGGAAAGTCTCGTGCTCCAAGAACCTGAAGTGGAACCGAGCTTGGGTCGCCCATCTAGAGATGACCGAGAGACCCTTCACCACCGAGGAAGTGGAATTAGTCGAGCTTCCTTCTACCCGTCATTCGTTAATTCCTGAGGTAGTAAGCTCAAGAGAATCTGTAGAGGAATCTCAACCTTGAAAGCGAGGTCGGGCTAAAGAATTAAGTGTCGAGCCGAGCTCCTCTTGGTGCTCCCCTAGTCCAATCCCCAAAGTGTAGAGTAAAGAGGCTACCCACAGTACCGAGCTCGTGATGAGCGAGGGATCGATCTCTCCTCAGAACCTGAGTGACAGTACCTTGATTCCCGACTTTTCTTCTAGTGCCTCCCTACTACTCTGGCCCCCTCAGGCTTCTCCCCTGCGCAGTCTCTTGAAATGAATTATAGAGACCTAGGAGGCGGAGTTGAAAATGAAGACTCTAGCTAGGATATGCGATTTGATGTGAGTCACCATCACCAAGTTAATCTACCCTTCCCAATAACTTTCCACGTACTAATACTATCTTTATCAATAACTTTCCACCTACTAATATTGACTTTCGGTGTTGACTAGCTTCTGGCCCAACAAAGGGAATTAACGGGCTAACTACTAGAGGTGACCTTCGCTTATCGTCACTGCGAGTTCGACTGGGTGATCCCAACTTTAAAACAAAGATAAAAAGTTGGAGCAAGCACAAGCAGAATCTGCTATCAATCAAGCCCATACTCTTGCACCTTGAAGTCCAACTGGTCGAGCTTCAGGAACAACACCGCGACTCCAAGAGACTTCGACTGGACCTGAAAGCGCGATACAAAGAGGAACTTCAACATCTGGAAGTGCGGGAGAGAGATGAGATCCAGCGCCGAGAAGAATTTATTGCTCAGGTCAAGTCTCTGAAAGAAAAGCTGACGACCTACAAGGTTGCAGAAGAAGGTCGATAGGCCATTAAGAAAAAGGAATTCTTGGCTTCATCCGAATTCCAAGATATGCTCGAGGAGCGCACTGCTAAGATGCTGGAGATCGACTTCGACAAAGATACTTGTTAAGTATAAGAAGTCGGGCATCTTCTTGAAGGGGTACTCTTGAATTTTCTAGACATACAAAAAGTCCTCGATGAGACCTCCGAAGATGCCCTTTAGGAGTAACTTGTCTTTTACATTGAGTCCTATGTAATGAATCTTTTCAATTAATGAGTGCACTCTTTCTATTTTTTTTTTGTCGAGTTAAAATTGTTCGTGTATAACGAATCCTTCCCGACAATCAAAGATTGTGTTACCAAAAGAAGACATTGAAAAATACCACAATTTGAACCCGCGAGAAGAATAATGACCTGGAGGACACCTTGGTCTGAGCTCAGAGGGAAGAATACTGAAGGATGCCTTAGTTCAAGATTATGGGAAATATGTCAATCTGAAAGTCGTCTCAATCTGAGACCAAGGGAGAAATACCGAAGGACGCTTTAGTCCGAAACTAAGGGAAATAAGTCGATCTGAAGGTTGTCTCAGTCCGAGAGTGAGGGAGAAATACTGAAGGACACCTTAGTTCAAGATTAAGGAAAATATGCCGATCTGAAGGTCATCTCAATCTAAGACCGAGGGAGGAATACCGAAGGGCGTCTTAGTTTAAGACAAAGGGAAATAAGTCAATGGATGCCTTAGTTCGAGACTAAGGGAAATAAGCCGATCTGAAGGTCGCCTCAGTCTGAGACCAAGGAAGAAATACCAAAGGATCCCTTAGTCTGAGACTAAGGGAAATAAGTCGATCTGAAGGTCGTCTCAGTCTGAGACCAAGGGACAAATACCAAAGGACGCCTTTGTCTGAGACTAAGAGAAATAAGCTGATCTAAAGGTAATCTCAGTCAAAGATTGAGGGAGAAATACTGAAGGATGTCTTAGTCCGAGACTAAGAGAAATATGTCGATGGAGGCCTTGATGTGAAACTAGAGGGAAATAAGTCGATGGACGTCTCGGTCCGAGACCAGAGGAAATAAGTCGATGGATGCCTTAGTCCAAGACTAAGGGAAATATGTCGATGGACACCTTGGTATGAGACTAAAAGGAAATATGTCGATGGATGCTTCGGTCTGAGACTAGAGGGAAATAAGACGATGGATGCCTTAGTTCGAGACTAAGGAAAATATTTTAATGGATGCCTCGATCCGAGACCAAAGGGAGATATGCCGATGGATGCCTCGGTCCGAGGCCAGAGGGGAATAAGTCGTGATGGGCGCCTCGGTCTGAGACTAGAGGGAAATATAAATTGCGGAGAAAGTATCATACACATCAGTTTTCATAAAATAAATAAATACTAAGCTAATAGATTGGATTTACATACGATACAACCTCAAATGAAAGGTGTTTCACGGTTGACCAAGTTCTTTTCCATCCTAGTCCTGCAGATAATAGGTCACTGAGCTCAACTTTCGAGTGACCTTGTACGGTCCATCCCATCGGGGCTCCAGCTTCCTGACATCCCCTGTAGGCTGCAACTTCTTCCACACAAGATCTTAAACTCGGAAGGAGTGAGGAATGACCCTTCTGTTGTACGTATGACACATCCGCTGTTGGTATGCCCTCAATCGAGCTATCGTAAGCTCTCTTGTTTCTCTTATCAGATCCAACTCAGCCTATCACTTTCCAAAGTTGTCTAGTGGTTCATATGAGCGTCAGAGGGACTCTTGGCTGATCTCCACTAAGACTATAGCTTCGGCTCCGTACACCAATTGGAAAGGAGTCAATCTGGTGCTCTCTCTAGGAGTTGTTCGGTATACCCAAAGGATGCTAGGAAGTTCCTCTACCCAACTTCCGCCACATGATCTAACTTAATCTTAAGTCCTTGGACGAGCTCTCAGTTGATTACTTCAACTTGTTCATCTACAGATACACGACTGAAGTAATGATCTGCTATATCCAAAAACCTTGGCACCATTCCCATAATTTCCTCCCCTGAAATTGCCTTCCATTGTCCGACACCAACCTTCGGGGTATACCATATCGACATAGAATATTTTTCCAAAGAAATTTGAGCATGACATCCTTTGTGAGTTTCACCAAAGCCTAAGCTTCACTCACTTGGAGAAATAATCGACTGCCACCAGAAGAAACTTCTTCTGACCTAGTTCTGAAGAAAAAGGACCGACGATGTCTATACACCATTAGTCAAAGGGGCAAGAAACCATTGAAGTTCTCAGGGGCTTTGTCGGGCAATGAGACAAGTTCTAATGTCTCTGGCAATTGACGCAAGCAAATACTGACGAGATGAGTTGCGTCCTTCTGCAAGGTCGACCAGAAATATCCCGCTAATAATACTTTTCGGGCCAACGTCCTAGCCCCATTGTAGTTGCCACAACATCCTTCATGAATCTCATGCATCACATACTCGACTTCCTCCACACTGAGGCACTTCAACAAGGGTCTGGAGAAAGCCCACTTGTATAAGTGATCGCCAATTAGTGTAAAGTTAGCGACCCTCCTCTTGAGGAGTCTAGCTTGCTCTGGATCTTTTGGCAGGGTTCCTTTCTTTAAAAAGGAGACGAATGCCTTTCTCCAATCGGCTGAACTATCCTGACCTTCTCGATCTTCCTAGTCGATCTAGGCTATGTATTGCACCTTACCATCGGCTCTTTCTCCATCCATGCACCGAGTGCACTGGTCATTCGAGCCAGCTCATCCGCCTTTTGGTTGTCTATCTAAGGTATTTTTCGGAGAATGACTTCCTGGAAACCCTCTGTTGCATGCTGGTATAGTTCCATATATCGACGAAGTTTGTCGTTATTCACATCGAAGGAGACTAACAATTGTTGCACGGCGAGTTATGAATCGGAATGAAGCACAACTGTGGGAGTGCCAACCTGCTTGGCTGCCTGAAGGCCAGTCAATAATGCCTCATACTTGGCCTCATTATTCGAGGCGACAAAACCTAACTGCACTGCCAAATGGAGTGTCTCCTTCCTAGGTGAGATGAGTACCACTCCAACCTCGCTTCCACGTTTAGTCATTGATCCATCCACGAACACTTCCCAGGTTTTGACCGACTCTTTTCCCAAAGTCTCGACTAGAAAGTCGGGCAAGTCTTGTGCTTTGATCGCGGTCATGGGCTGATAGTGGATGTTATATTCGCCGAGTTCTATCATCCATTTGACTAACCTCCCTGTGGTTTCGTGATTGGTTAAGATGCGACTGAGGCTACTATTCATCATCACCGTAATAGGATGGGAAAGGAAGTAGGGACGTAGCCGTTGAGCAGTTAAAACAAGAGCAAAAGCTAGTTTCTCGAGAGTAGCGTATCATATTTCAACCTCCTTTAATAAATGACTTGTAAAATACACAAGTTGGTGGTTACCTCCCTCTTGTCAAATCAACACTGTGTCAACTGCTCCCTCAAATACTGCTAAGTGCAACCACAATCTCTCCCCTGCTATAGGTTTAGAGAGGGTGGGCAACTTAGTTAAGTATCTCTTGAGCTCTGCGAAAGTTGTCTCACACTTTGCATCCCATTCGAACCGAGATGATTTCTGAAGAGCTTTGAAGAAAGGAAAACTTCGATCGGTCGATCTGGAGATGAATTGGGTAAGAGTTGATATTTTGAACAAGACGTAGAGATGGATGGCCAAACCGTGCATGCCAAGAGGATTTATTTGTACATTCTCCAATGAAGGTTTTGGTGGAGGCAGGTTGAAAGTAATAAAGACCATCTCTAATTCCTCCTGTAAGTAGGGTAGTTCTGGTTATTGGATCCTTCACAATACAACAATGAGGGTGAAATTTAAAAAACACATTATTATCAAGAGCAAATTGACGAACTGAAAGTAAACTTTTAGTGATTGAAGGAAAATGAAGTGTATTGTGCATGTGAAAGAGCTGACCCGATGAATGAAAAGAATGTTGGGGAGATTTTTGGTGTAATCAATCTCAGGTCAAGATTGACGAAGCTCGAGTGGGACATGAGTAGAGTTTTGATGTTTGACAATACATTTGACAATATGACTAGATGGTATAGGACATCCATAATCACATGGAATTGTTGATCGAGAAGTCAAGTAAGTCAAGGTTGACCAAGACTTGATGAGTAAAGTCCAACTAGGAGTTGACAATATGCGAAGTCTCGGCAGATCGAGGAGATCGTGCTTGGCAAGGGAAGTCCCGACAGGTCGAGGAGACCGTGCTTGGCAAGTGAAGTCTCGGCAAATCGAGGAGATCGTGCTTGACAAAGGAAAGTCTAAGTATAGAGACTTGGCAAAGGAAAGTCCAAGTATGGAGACTTGACAAGGGAAAATCCAAGTATGGAGACTTAACAATGGAAGTCTTGGAGGTGCGACCTCTTAGCAAAAGAAGACCCGATAACATGACAAAGCCGAAGAAATCACTCGAAGACTAGTGTAAAGGGTGATGAGTGGTAGAGGACTTGGATGCATCCTAAAGATGCGAGACTGATGGAAGAAGCTTGAAAGTTTAGTCTAGGCTAAGGGTAAGTGTCACGTATGAGAGGATCATACTTGATGGGTAAACCTCAATTTTGAGGTAAATCAGTTGACTGACCTTGTTCCAATCGACTCGTCTAAAGTCAAGTCGACTGCTAATGTTAAGCAGTCGATTGACAAAGGGAAGTCCTGAGTTGTGGACTCAAGTGCTCGAGAGCTTGGGAAAACAGTGCTCGGGAAACATACGACGCAGCAGTCGACTACTGTAATGAAGCAGTTGACTGGCTGCAAGATCGAGAAATCCCGAGCTGTTCTCGTAAAGTTTTGAGCAAAGCTCGGGACTTGGTGATCGGGTAAAGAAGGGCAACGCAGTGCTCAACATTGGTGTTCAGGTGACGAAGCGCACAGAAGAGCGGAGCTTAGGCGACGTTGTGCTCGGGAAGTCGACTGGTGGTCTATGTTGGATCGAGGCGGTTCGCTAGAGGGGGGGGGGTGAATAGCGAAACAAAAGCTTTTTGCGAAATCGTTCTTTGAAAGTCGAGTAGATAAATTGCAGCGGAAATATAAACAATAAATAAAAGAGACAATTCTTTTTACTTGGTTCGTAGCCTTCGGCTACTACTCCAAGGCCCTAGTGGTCCTTGACCATGCACGGAGGGAAAAACACTAAACGAACTCCTCCTCGTTGGAGGTAGGAGTTAATCGATACAAGAACAAAAACTTGAGGTAGAGGGGCACTCCCCCTCTCCTCGTTATGATAGAAAAAGAGCTTCGAAAAAGTAAATTAACAAGGAATAAATCTAAAATCGACGTACAAAAACTAAAAGAAAATATAACCTAGCGTCGGAGAAGAAGAACTTCGTTGTCGGAGAGTTGCAGCTTTGCGGAGGCTCTTGGAAGCTTAGAATTGATGAGAAAACCCTAGGTTAGGACCTCCTTTTATAGCCTTTGAGCCCCTTTTCGAGAGGAACCCTAGCCAATCACAATTGAGCACCAATCTCCTTGAAATGGGGTGATAAGCCTTGACTCCTCGAATCTGATCATTGACCATCAGTCGACTGATGGCCATCATCAGTCGACTGATGGCAGCATCAGTCGATTGCTGACCTCCGGCAGTCGACTGATTGACGGCAGTCGAGTCCTCCAAGCTGGCAGTCGACTGATGCTTGCTGCAAGGCAAAGTTAGCTTAAAGAAAATATTATTTCAACGGCCTTCGACCGTCCGATCTCGACCTAGACCATCGATGGGATGTCTTTGGTCGGATCTACGCTTAAGACCATCCCCGTAAGGAGGATACGACCTCACTTACGCTCGCACACACGAGCTTACCTCGATACTTACCATGTCGCTTTTGCTTCCGACCTTCCACTCGATTCCTTTGGCTCCCTCCGAAGTCACTCGAGTGTCGCCCGACCACTGCGGTTTCCTCCGGGTGTCGCTAGCCTTCATCTCCAGCTTTAGCACTTTTCTGCACACTCGATTCAGCTCGTGAGATAACGATATATCCTTGACTTTGCGTCTTTTGCCATAATCAAAATATATGTTCGACTTAGGTGCCCCTGCACCAACAGTCTAGACTAGTCGATTGATCGCGAGTACTTGGGCATCGTCGGACTCGAGAAACGAGTGATGCTCGGGATGACGAAATCCAGAGTCGAAAGTCACGGTGCTCAGGTGTGCGACTGCGGTACTCGAGAGATGAGTCGACTGGTGCTTGAGAAAGTTGGTGCTTGGGCTCCAATGCGAAGTGGGTGCTTAGGCGACCGAGGTGATCAGAAAGTTGAGAAACAGTGTTCCGACACATCAGTCAACTGCCATGATTGAGCAGTCGACTGACCTTAAGTGGACAGGGCATAGAAAATTTTTGAATTGACTGGGTAGTTCGACTATTGACTCAGTAGTCGACTGATGGCTATAAGAAGTCGATTGATCAACTGTTTTCGATGTAGATTGAGTCGTTGTAAGACAATGATCGAGTGACCAATCGACTGAGGGTAAGACTAGTCGATTGATGGACGAAAATCAACCAACGCGGAGCTTATAAAAAGAGGACTTCGTTGACATTTTGAGGCGCTGGTTTTCTTGGATCTTTGAAGAGGGAGTGTTGTTGCATTCTAGATTTTCCAAAGCTCTCCAACACAACCAAATCAACAAGCGATCAAAACATTCTTATGTAAAACATTTTATTACTCCATTTTTATTTGTATTTTTTACACTTGTTCTTGTTTGGTTGTATTGTATATGCTCCAGATTGTAAGAAGGTTTTCTCCATCTTGGTGTTCATTCAAAGGGAAAGATAGTGAAAGTTTGCAAGAGGAGTAATCCGCCTTAATGATTGTCGTGGAGTAGAAGTGGATCTCCGAACCATGTTAAAACCCTATGAGTTGTGCTTATATTTGTTTATTGTTATATGTTTAATTTTCATAGTATTAATTTGTTTTAGACAAGCACAAGCATTTGAAAGAAATCGAGAGAGATCAAAGATCGGTTCGAATGCTATTCCCCCCCCCCTCTAGTGCAATTGAGGTCCCAACAATTGGTATCATAGCAAGTTTCGCTCTTCTACAAACTACCAACTCATGAGGGAGCAAAAGCTAGAGGATCTGATGGAGTTCAATGATGGACTAGGATACGACAACATAGTATCACGTTCCTTCAACCGCGACGATTTCACATATTAGAAAGGTAGAATGGAATATTTTTAATGAATGGTTTAGAAAATTAGTTTAGCATTGTAGATGGATTTGAAGTTCCTATGGACAAGAAGGGAAGAGTCCTAAAAAAAAAAAATGGATAGAGGAGAAAATTCAAAAATCCAAAATCAATTAGAAAGTAAGAAAAATGTTAGTTAACTCGGTATCTAATTATGTCTTGTCCAAGTTAGGAAAGTTTAAGGATGCTAAGGAGTTATGGAGCAAGTTAGTCAAGCTCTATGAAGAACCCTCACCAGCCCCAGGTAAAGATAATGATAAGTCCGAAGGAGAAAGCTTATCATCTTAAGACTTTGAAGATTCGAAAGTTGAGAGGTGCTCAACATCCGAAGTCGTGGAGGTTGCAGAAGCCTCCACCTTTAGGATTGAGGGAGAGGATAGATCATCAACACTGGAACAAGAAAATACCTTTACATCTGGAACCGATGAAGAACAAGCCAATGTCTCCCCTACAATTGAAGGTAACTTAAATACAATTATTAAAAATAAAAATCATATAATTTGCTTTGAGTGTAGAGAAAAAGGGCATTACAAGAGTAAGTGCCTAAAGAGAATTAAGAGGAAGATTCAAGTGGCACCAAAAGTGAAAGAAAAGTCCAAGGAGTCCGGTACCTTGATACGCAAAGGAAAGAAGTATGCTTCTTGTGCAATCAAAAAGGCCACTATCAGAGCCAATGTCCAAGGGGGAAGTGCCTAAAGAAGAATAAAACATAAAGCTCAAGTGTAGGGAGAGCTCCAAGGCAAAGCCTAAGGTAACACTTAATAATGCAGTTTCAATTTTTCATGACAAGAAGCATGATAGTAATAAGTTTTGTCTTTTAAGTGTTCGACATCATGATATTAGATCTAAGGATAATTCTAGATAAATTACCTCAAGAACTAGCCTACCTAAGGATAAAAGGATAGGAAGGTAGAGAACAATCTAGGCAATAATTTCAAAAAAAGTAGACATATGCCTAAAAAGAAAAATCATTTCCAAAAAAATAATGAAAAATCAAAATTTGAGGCATTAAAGGAAGAAAATCAAGTTTTGATATCAAATCTTGATAAATTAGAAAAGACCCTAAAAAAAATAGAAAATATGTTTAAAGGGTTAATGGACAAAATTTAGGTTTTGATAGGCAAGATCTAGATAAGGGCAAGAAGGGTTTGGGATACAAACCTAAGTCCAAGAAAAATATATCATCCCATCGTAGTGTTCCATATAACTATAAAACTAATGCTAGGTCTAGGAATATCAATATTACAAGGAAATGTATCCCTAGAGTTAACCTAGATGAAACCTCAATGACTAAGGCTTCCAAGAAGTCTAGAAGAGTCATTAGGAAGGTATTAAGGGAGGTTATCCCTAGTGAATATCTAGAAAATCCAAGGAGCTCAAATAGGTATTGGATTCCTAAGAGTATGATCCTTTCACACTAAATGGGTATAGAGTGTGACAACTTAAAATGGAAAGGTAGTTAATCTAATCATAGTGAAGTTGACACTCTTGAGCATTTTCAAGGTATAGTTATACTTTGAAAACAAGTTTAGATAATGATCCTAAAAGAATTTAAGATGGGCTAATAGAAATAATGAAAAGTTGAAAGTTGATCATGATTGACACAATTAGGTTAGAGTCAATAGTGTATCAAGTTAAAATTTTGACACACTTGAGGGAGTTGATATGTTATTATGTTAAATTGAGTATTTGATATAATTCTAGCAAATAATGGCAGATAGATTCAAGACTTAGGTATCTTTGTACCTTTGTATTTTATATACACTTGTCATGCTTTGTTTTGTCATATCATGTCATGACATAATGTATCACATGATTATATAAAATATGTCATGATAATATATCTTGTCATGACATTATGCATTGATGGCGTCCTCTTCTTCAGCCCACTCAGATCCCCTTTTTCTTCCTTAAGGGCTCCTAAAACCTCCTGGTCAAATGTTAAATCTATCACTCAGAGAGAATTGTTAGAGATGAGCCGGCGTTACCGACACGACCCCTCCGATGCTCAAGTCAGAATTGGAAGAGAAGAATAATGAAATAAAGAAGAAATAAGAAGAGATCCTTGTGTACCAAATGTTAGTGCAATCAACCCGTGATATGGTTTTGATGTGTGTGGCAAAGAGTTTAAGTTAGGATGTTTGGATTTGATATGTTGGTTGGAGTCTTGCAGGACTTAGTAATTCGCACATGGAGCATTGGCGAGTTTC
This sequence comes from Wurfbainia villosa, assembly GCA_025175895.1. NCBI lineage: Eukaryota > Viridiplantae > Streptophyta > Magnoliopsida > Zingiberales > Zingiberaceae > Wurfbainia > Wurfbainia villosa. The sequence continues at coordinate 12,759,526 of CM046001.1, read as the reverse complement.
ACCTCTCATGACTCGGTCCTTGAGTCGGTGAAGGATAGCTTTGCGGAAGCCGTGCGCTTGGAGCATCCGAGGGACCGTCGGACGAGGAGCTTGGAGTGAAGCCGGAGGAAGTAGACTTAAGGACGAGATGCGAAGGATGGCGCTGCAGAGCTGTGCGCTTGGCGCATCCGAGGGATGTGGTCGGACGAAGATAACTTCAAAGGCGAGGGACTTCAAGGAATGAGAGTGAGCGAATGTAACCCGGGAAGGGGTAGTGCTCTTAGGTGAAACTTGGTCAATTGGCTAAGTGTCGGATGAGATTTCTCGACATCAGTCGACTGCCATGTTATGGTAGTTGACTACTCTAAGTCGACTGTGACTCGACTAGTGTTCGAGTTCGATTCATGTGCCAATAGTCAACTGCCATGGATTGGCAGTCGACTGATGAAGGAATCAGTCGACTGGTCACAAGGGTTTCAGGCACAGAATGGAGTGTCCGCTTCCGACACTCGACTGATAGCTCCATCAGTCGACTGATGGTAAGATCAGTCGACTGATGTGGGAGCCGTTGGGTAAAATCCAACGTGGAAAGAAGCCGTCATTGGGCAACGACTACAGGATCAGTCGACTGATTGGGGCATCAGTCGACTGGTCCTGTGTCAATGGGAAGAAACCCTCTTCTTCTATAAAAAGAAGAGGTGAGGGGCTTTGGGGGCCTCATGTTCATGCTCTAAACTTCTCCCAAGTGCCCAACAAGTTTTTCATCCTCTTACTTAAGCTTATTTACATTATATTGTAAGAGGAGTGATTCTTGTGTAAAAGAGGTTACCTCCACCTAGCTTGGTGCAAAGGAGAGAATAGTGAAAGCTTGAGGTGTGATTCACCTTGGACGAATCGGACCGTGGATTAGCGACGAAGCCGTGAACCACATTACATTCCTTGTTAGCGTTTGTGCCTCTATTCTTTACTTTGCTTTGTTTTAATTGCATATTAGTATATTCCGCTTGCGCTAATAGTGTTTGTAGAGAGCAACGAATGAACGACTTCCACCGTCTACGATAAAGGCTATTCACCCCTTTCTAGCCGGCCACCACCGATATTCGATCCCCTACAAGTGGTATCAGAGCCAAGTCGCTTGTCGAGGACTAACCGCCGCAACAAGCACTTCATCAAGAGATGGCCGGCTCAAATATTCATCCGTCGAAGTTCGAGGGGGAATTCGCTTGGTGGAAGAAGCGAATGGAGGTATTTTTCGAAACCTATTTCGAAATTCTATTAATAATGGAAAATGGTTTCGAAATACCTAGGGATGAAGAAGGAGAGTCATTGGAGAAGTCAAGGTGGAGTAAGAGACAAAGGGAAGAGTACTTGGCGAACTCAAAGGCCAAGCACCACCTCTACAATGTACTCCCCCAACAAGAAGTAAATCGGATAGGGGAATGTACAAGTGCCAAGGAGATGTGGGAGAAACTCATAGAGATTCATGAAGGCACATCCGAGGCCAAACTAGCAAGGAGAGATGTACTACGCTCCCAATTAAGCAACATCAAACTCGAAAAGGGAGAGAAGGTAAAATCTCTACACTCTAGATTTAAAGAAATTCTAACTGGGTTGACAAGTGTAGGGGAAAAGCTCTCCAATCAGGATATGGTAATGAAGGCTATAGATGTCTTTCCCCGGTCCTCAAGATGGAGCTCAATGGTGGATTCCTTCTACATCTCCAAGAACTTAGAAGTTAGCACCTTGGAGGAATTTTTCTCAACCATGGAGCTCCACGAAACAAGGCTCGAAGGAGTAGTAGAAGAGCCAAGGTTTCAACCATCAAGGGGAGTGGCGTTACTAACCAACAAAGGGAAGAAGAAGATGGAGACTCCCTCCTCCTCCATGGATAACACGGAAGAAGCTTACATGGTAAGGAAGGTAAGATGTGCTTTGAAAAATTTTAAATTTAATAAATCTAATGATAAGAGGAGAAGACCAAGGGGAAAGGTAATTTTCTACAATTGCCAACAAGAGGGACACATAAGAGATAATTGTCCACTCTTGAACAAGAGCAAAGAAGAGAAGAGAAAGAAAGAAGAAAAGAAGAAAAAGGGAAGCAAGAAGAAGGAAGAAGAGAAGAAGGCCAAGGAAAAGGGGAAGGCCAAGGCACTAAAAGCAAGAACTTGGGATGACCCCTCTTCATCATCATCATCATCGGAAGAGGAGAATGTTTTTGTCACCAACCTTACTTTGATGGCGTTTGATGACCTAGACACCTCCTCCTCCGGGCAAGAAGAAATAAGTACTAGTGAGGAGAGCTCAAGTGAAGGGGGAGCTTCATCCTCATCATCATCAGAATCGAAGGAAGAGGACATGGAAACTATGGTAACGAATCTCTCACCAAATAAAATAGTTTCCATGATTTCTAGCCTTACTAAGGACTTATTTAGGGCAAAGAAGAAAAATAAATGCATGCTAGATCAAATTAAGGCTTTAGAAAATAAATTAGAACAAGCATGCTCAAATATTAATGATAATATTTCTTCTAGTCTCAATGATGCATGCTCACATGATAACTATATGCCTTTTAATGTTAGTGATGCATGTATGGATGAAAATAGGGCTTTAAGAGAGAAAGTAGATCATTTAACCAAGGCCCTAGAAAAATTCATCATAGGCTCCAACACCCTTAACATTATCATTGGGAGCCAAAGGGCAAGCTTCAATAAGAAAGGCCTAGGATATAAGGAAAATAAAAATGAAAAGGCCTATAAATGTTTAATTGCTAGGGGTCAAGATAAAAAGAAAGTAATAGCTAGAAAATAGATCCCTAAGGAATTTTTAGTGAACCCAATAGGAAAAAATTTGTTTTGGGTTCCTAAATCCATCCTTAAGGGTTAAGAAAACCCTAGGATAGTCAACTATATGAAATTTACCTATATCATATTTTTGGTTGACTTAGGATGGCGGGACTTAATTTTTAGCATAGTGTTGGGTGATGATAATGTGCCCATAAATTGATAATAATGCTTAAATCAAGATAGTTATTATAATTATTTTATATGCTTGCAATCATGATTTATGATCTTGATATTTGATATATAATCATGGGCAATACGGTTTAAATCATGTCTTGGGTGATACCTTACTCATTATCATAATTCATACCTAATGCATGATTATAAATTGATGAATACATTTGTTTCATGATCATAATGTGAAATCAATACATATATGTCTTTATGATCATGTGGGATGTTAGGATGATACTTAACCTTGTGTAGAATTGTATGAAATTAATGATTAAGTATATATAAATACCTTTAGGATACATCTCACACTCACCATAGGCTACCTTGATTGAAAACTTAGCATGGGTGAGATGATAATATAATACTCATGGTCCACTAATGCCTATGACATTTAGATGGTCATTTAAAGTATCAAAATAGCAATAATAGACCAATCATGGGAAAGACTTATGTTTAATTCATAGACATATTGCCCAAAGATCATGGTTGGATATTTCATATGTTTTCAAAACAATTTCTTACTTTAAAATCTGTGGGTTCATGTTTTGAAACAATCCAAAGCAAAACTAGATGTTAAAATTGATACAAACTTGATCAACAACTAAGTTGTTTTTGAAGCTTTTGGATTTTTGGCAAATCTTTGAAAATATAATGATTTTTCATGAAAAACTATTTTTCATTGATAAATAACCTTAAAATAAATGAGTTCCCCAAATTTCATGATTTTTTGAATTTTATAGAATTTTTAATGTATTTCTAAAATTCACCCCGAAAATTAGAAAAATCTGAAATCAGAGTGCCAGTCGACTGGTTGTAAGATACCGAAAAATAAAATAATAATAAATACCCCTTCGTAATTAAGAAATTTATCTTCTACAATTTACCGAGATTTTTCAGAAAAATTTTCTCAAAATAAATGGATGTTTTATGATATACCATGGGGATAAAATACATAGGCTTTGATAGGGTCTATTAAGGCTATCTATTGTTGAGGGATTAATGGGTTTGATTAACCCTATGCTTAAATACCAAAACCTAGGTTAGGGTTTAATTAAAGAGGAAATTGGAGATTTAAGCCGTTTTTATTTTCCTCCTCCCCATCTCCGCGCGTCGTCGACGCCCGATTCACCACTCGCCACCTCCGCTCATTGAAACCCGTGCGCTGAAACGAGGCGACCACCGCACCGCTCTTTCCCGTCGGCAAGATCGCTCCTCGGTGTCTCCTCGCACCGCAGCATCCCTCTTCACCACCATTTCCTTCTTGCGAGCTCGAACCGCCGTCATCGTCTTCTCCCCCCGCGCGCCGCCCACGGCCAGCTTGCCGTCGCCGCCGTTCACAGTGGCCAGGTCACCGTCGTTGCAGTTGACAGCCGTGTCGTCGCCTCCTCCAAATTTCTTCTCACCGCGACCACTTCTCTTCCCCATTCGCGACGTCTCTGCCTCCTCATCTTTGTGGCGGTGGCCAGAGCTTGTACGGTGGGAGGTCCGGTCGGAAGCAAGGTCGCCAGCAGCCTTCCCTCTCCAACAATTTTTCTTGGGCAGTTCTCCCAGTCGCAGCGACATCTCCTCCTCTCCTCCGCTGCGGCTGACAACTTTCCAGTGGGAGGTTCGGCTGGAGGGAGGGACACTGGCTGCAGATCCAGCGGCGTGATTTGGGTGGGTACTCGGTTGGAGCAGGGGTTTGCCGCAAGAAATTAGGTGAGTGAGGCTATTCTTCCTTGATCTCAGATGATATCCCTTTTGAGCGTAATTTTTCAATTGTAGCTTAAATCGTTGCAAATGTTTTTTTTTTGGCAGCAGTATTTGGCGTTGGTGTTAGGTTTCCGACGAACAGGGCAGTTTTGGGGAGGAATACTGCCGAGGGAGTTCTAGGGATGGTAAGTATGATCAATCCTCTTCTTCTTGTCGGTAAATTGCTAGATTTCGATTGTGGGATGGTGTTGGTGTTGCACGGTTGTGGCTGAGTGGGAAGGGGTTGTGCACGGCTTGGTGTTTGGAGGTTTGTTAGGCTGTGGGTCTTGGTTGTGAGGTTTGTTATGCATTTTGTATGGCTGTGAATTGGGTTGTGGGTCGGTTGAGAAGGTTGTAATGGTTGTTGATTATGGTGCAGGAGTTAGGGAGATTGTAAATCTGGAAGGTGAGTTCGTATGGAAATCCTAACGGGATTTGGTTAGATGTACAAGTGGGGTTTTTTTAATTCGTATTCAATAAAAAGGATATGAATATAGAAACTATATAGTAGTAATTTAGTACATTGTTGTGTGCTTGGATTTGATGGTAATTGTGTGTTATGTAGGTTTCGGTCACGAGACAGGTCTACGGGTGTGAAGAGTTCATGATTACGATCATTATAGTAGGCGGGTATTTTGACTTATCTTTTAGATAATGTCATATTTATGTGCTTAGTTGGTTATAGTTTGCAATAATTTTTATGTTTAACTGCCTTGTATGTTATTGTGCCTACTCGATACATGCATTTGATCAGCTTTAGTTATACCTTCCCTGTTTTACTTGGATCGTTGATATGTACCTATTGGTTGTGCATATTATTCGGATATGTATTTTAGTTGGTATTGCATGCTTTAGTATCATGCACCATTTTGCATGATTGCATGCTGGCTTGACGGGGTTCCTTTGTAGTTGAGCCCGCAGCCAGTTACATGGTCTGCACATGCTTCCACTCATGGATCAGTGGTACATCAGGAGGGTGTGTGCAGTAGCTCTGTCAGGCTCCGCTGGTCCGCTCATGGGTAGCGATGAGGCAGCGTGGTAGCGGCGAGATTCCTCCTCACAGTACGACACGAGATGAGAGCTTTGCTCCCCCACTCTGTTTGGGGCAGGAGGATAGGTGTACTCCGACAGCATCCTGTCCACTCGGTCACTCAGGAGCAGTGATGGCAAAGTGCACAATTGTCATAGCCCTACCCACTCGGCTTCACCATCGCGTGTGAGGCGGCTGACTGGCGTCAGGGGTGACCATGTCATTTGCATCGCATGTATTTTGCATGGATGACATTTGTATTGTGTTTGCTGCATTTTGATTGCTGCCTTGGATGTTGCATATGATTGCCATGCATACAGGATACATATTTGTATTTGGTCTGACGACTTTATTTATGCTAGTATGGCACATGCTCCTATGTCAGGTTAGGAGATTCAAGTACGTACAGTCTTTTCGTATTTCTTTCTTGCATATCCTATATATGAGACTACACTAGCATGATTATTATTGTTAGTTATATCTTGCTATGCATGTCAACTATTATCCGCTGAGTTCATTGAACTTACCCCGTTGTTTTATATCTATTTCAGGATGAAACTGTCAGGAGAGTCCAGCTGCTAAACCCCCTCGTCATGAAAGTTTTCTTGTTGTTTGATTTATGGTTTTGGATTTTGACTAGAAGATATGTTTAGGATAGGTGTTTGATTTATGTACTCGTGGATGTTTTGGTATGTCCTTATGGACCTCTATTCGGATTTTTATTCGATTGGATTTGGTTGTGTATTCCTGCCCAGATGATAGAAGGGGTAAGTCTAGATGTGATCGACTTTTGGTTATTTCTTTTGATTGTTGGCTTGAGGCATATTTATGACCTGCGTGTGTAGTTTGGTTCCGATCGTGTTGACCGATGAATAGTGGTCGTGTAGGCCTTGTATGCAAGATTGGCATTGTCACCCGTACAGGGGAGATGCTGTCGGATTTTCATCTGGCGGGGACTCCCCCAGGGCGTGACACTGGTAGTCTGAACCAGTCGACTGATCGACTGATAACATGCCCAGTAACTTCTTTTATCTGATTTTAAGGCATGTTTTGGCTTTTGTTTTTCCTAGAGTAGATGTCATGCTTGTATAAACTTTGTTTAATATTTTTGACGGTGTCAAAGGGGGAGAAATATGCATGTTTAAGTAAGGGGAGAATTGCATTTAGGGGGAGTTTTATGTATTAAGGGGGAGAGTTGATAATCATGTTTATTTACATGCTTTCTTACCTTAATATTTTTATCAAATGTTTTACCTAACTTAAACGGATTGCTACACATCAAAAATGGAGAGATTGTTAGTGCAATCAACCCGTGATATGGTTTTGCTGTGTGTGGCAAAGGGTTTAAGTTAGGATGTTTGAATTTGATATGTGCGTTGGAGTCTTGCAGGACTTAGTAATTCGCACATGGAGCATTGGCGAGTTTCACCTCTTATGACTCGGTCCTTGAGTCGGTGAAGGATAGCTTTGCGGAAGTCGTGCGCTTGGAGCATCCGAGGGACCGCCGGACGAGGAGCTTGGAGTGAAGCCGGAAGAAGTAGACTTTAGGGCGAGACGCGAAGGATGGTGCTGCAGAGCCGTGCGCTTGGCGCATCCGAGGGACATGGCCGGATGAAGATAACTTCAAAGGCGAGGGACTTCAAGGAATGAGAGTGAGCGAATGTAACCCGGGAAGGGGTAGTGCTCTTAGGTGAAACTTGGCCAATTGGCTAAGTGTCGGATAAGATTTCCTGACATCAGTCGACTACCATGTTATGGTAGTCGACTACTCTAAGTCGACTGTGACTCGACTAGTGTTCGAGTCCGGTTCATATGCCAACAGTCGACTGCCATGGATTGGCAGTCGACTGATGAAGGAATCAGTCGACTGATCGCAAGGGTTTCGGGCACAGAATGGAGTGCCCGCTTCCGACACTCGACTGATAGCTCCATCAGTCGACTGATGGTAAGATCAGTCGACTGATGTGGGAGCCGTTGGGTAAAATTCAACGTGGAAAGAAGTCATCATTGGGCAACGGCTACAGGATCAGTCGACTGATTGGGGCATCAGTCGACTGGTCCTGTGTCAACAGGAAGAAACCCTCTTCTTCTATAAAAAGAAGAGGTGAGGGGCTTTGGGAGCCTCATGTTCATGCTCTAAACTTCTCCCAAGTGCCCAATAAGTTTTCCATCCTCTTACTTAAGCTTATTTACATTATATTGTAAGAAGAGTGATTTTTGTGTAAAAGAGGTTACCTCCACCTAGCTTGGTGCAAAGGAGAGAATAGTGAAAGCTTGAGGCGTGATTCACCTTGGACGAATCGGACCGTGGATTAGCGGCGAAGTTGTGAACCACGTTACATTCCTTATTAGCGTTTGTGCCTCTATTCTTTACTTTGCTTTATTTTAATTGCATATTAGTATATTCCGCTTGCGCTAATAGTGTTTGTAGAGAGCAACGAACGAACGACTTCCACCGTCTACGATAAAGGCTATTCACCCCCCCCCTCTAGCCGGCCACCACTGATCATTCGATCCCCTACACCAAATAAAGAAGAAAAAATCATCCCCCACTTCTCTCCATCTCTTCTCCTTTTATAGGCAATTTGTACCGCCTTACTCCGAGATGAATTTACTTCAATGCTCCTACTAGCTCATTGAGATGCAACCGCTTTTCCCTGTTTCTTTTCAAAATAACTTATTCTCTTCCTTCCACGTGTCCCTCCTCCTTCCTTATTAAATACATAAAAAAATAAATCATACACAAATTTCCAAATAATAATAATAATAACAATAAAAAGATCCTTTGACATCTCATCTTATGGTACTCTAGAAAATCCACATTATCCATCTTTACCGAATTTGAGAAGCCTTCATAAAACTCAGAAAACCAACAAGGTGCTCGAAAAATATACATGCTGGTCGAGAAATGCATAGGTTGCTCGGGAAATACACATACTGCTCGGGAAATGCATATACTAGTTGGGAAATACATAGGTTGCTCAGGAAATACACATACTACTTAATATTAACATTTCACATGACAGAGCTTTGGATTAATTACACTGCCCATCCTTACTGAACTCGGAAAATACACATGCTGGTCAATAAATGCACATATTGGTCGGAAAATGCACATGCTAGTCGAGAAACCCATAGGCTACTCGGAAAATGCACACACTACTCAATATAACACTTCACATATCAGAGGTCTGAATCAACTACACTACTCATCCCTACTGAGCTCTACAAATACACATGTCGATCGAGAAATGCATATGTTGGTCGAGGGACTGTACATAATGCTCAATATTAATACTTCACATAACAGATCTCTGGGTCAACTACACTGTCCATCCCTACTGAGCTCGAAAAATACACATGTCGGTCGAAAAATACACATGCTACTCGGGGGATTATACATGCTGCTTAATATTAATATTAATACTTCGCATAACAGAGCTCTGGATTAACTACAATGTTCATCCCTACTGAGCTCGAGAAATACACGTGTTGATCAGGAAATATACATGCTGCTCGGGAAATACATACATGACTCGAGAAATCTATAAAATACTCTGCACAAAGTGCTTTGGATTTTGAAAATAAACTAAATGCTCTAAAAACATACTAGGTACCCTACCTTAGCTAAAAAAATCCTGAACCCATCATGCATCATCAGCAATACTTTTAAATTATGCAATCAATATGTCATGATCATAATTCATAAATTAAGTTTATCAAATTGGAACTTAAGGACAATTGATATTATTTGACACCTAGGTAAGGTGATCAAATTAGACATGCCTAGATAGCAATACATGATCCCCTATTTGAGGAAGAACTAATTACATCTCACAAAATCATAGGATGACATGTGTGTATTGAAAATACTTTAGACATATATGAGACGTTAGAAAAATGAGTTAAGTTCAAGGTGCTTAAATATTGCATTAATATGAATTCAAACTCTTTAAAAATCATAAGAAGAATCATGAGGAAAACTAATGTAGAAGTCATGTACAATTGACCCATAGATCATGATTAAAATTAAATTTTGAACACTTTTAAAATTATTTTGAAAAACCTTAGTAAAGTCTATTTGTTAATAGTAATCGTCATTGATAGGATTGAAACAAAGTTGTTTAAAACATTGAAGTTTTCAATGATTTTTAATTTTTTATCATTTTTACAAATTAATGGGTACTTGAATAAATAATAATAATTCTACTATAGTATTTGACATAAGTAATGTCTACATGAAGTTTCAAGATTTTTTGAAAATCATAAAATTGGTTATAAATTTCCAAAATCAGATTGAAAATTCTAGTTTCTAAAAAATTCAGAAACCAGTCGACTGCCTCATAGAGCAGTCGACTAGTGCAGGTATTACTCGACTGGTTACTGAAACCAGTCGATTGATCAAGCTGGTTTTATCACAAAGGAAAATGAAGGGATTAAAGATGAAGGATTAGAAAAAGGAGAGAATGGAGGATCTCATTGAAGAATGAGATATGATAATTTTTGAGAGACTTTTTGATGTGTGCCAAAGGGGGAGAATGAAGGATTTAAGTTAGGAAATCCTCATTATGCTTTGACATAAGAAGAGATGAGTTGGGCCTATAGGCTAGTCTAATTTAAAGATATTGTCAAACATCAAAATGAGGATGTTATTAGTACAATCAACCTCAGGTCAAGGTTGACCAAGCTTGAGTGAGACTCGAGTAGAGTTTTGATGTTTGACAATAAGATTGGATGATATGAGACATCCATAGTCATATGAAGTTGCTAACCGAGAAGTCAAATAAGTTAAGGTTGACCAGAGACTTGATGAGAAAAGTCCAACTAGGAATTGACAATACTTAAAGTCCCAACAGATCAAAGAGATCGTGTTTGGCAAGAGAAGTCCCGACAGGTCGAGGAGACCGTGCTTGTCAAGTGAAGTTCTGACAGATCAAGGAGATCATGCTCGACAAAGGAAAGTCATGATGACTTGGTAAGGGAAAGTCTAAGTATAGAGATTTGACAAGGAAAGTCCAAGTACGAAGACTTGACAATGGAAGTCCTGAAGATGCGACCTCTTGCAAGGCAGATCTGATAGCATGACAAAGCCGAAGGAAACACTTGAAGACTAGCACAAAGGGTGAGGACTAGTCGTGGAGGACTCAGATGCATCCTAAAGGCGCGAGGCTGATGGAAGAAGCTTGAAAGTTTAAGTCTAGACTACGAGTAAGTGTCAAGTATGAGAGGATCATATTTGATGTGGTAAACCTCAATTTTGAGGTGAATCGGTTAATTGAAATCTTGTTCCAATCGACTGCTAATGTTAAGCAGTCAATTGGCCAAGGGAAGTCCTGAGTCACATACTTGGGTGCTCGGGCTAGTGCTCGGACGCTTGGGAAAATGGTGCTCGGGAAACTTATGACGCAGTAGTTGATTGTTGTAATGAAGTAGTCGACTGGTTACAAGATCGGGAAATCCTGAGCGGTGATCGAGAAGCTTCGAACGGAGCTCGGGACTTGGTGCTCAGGAAAAGAAGGGCAACACGGTGCTTGACATTGGTGTTCGGGGACTTGGTGCTCAGGAAAAGAAGGGCAACACGGTGCTTGACATTGGTGTTCGGGGACTTGGTGCTCAGGAAAAGAAGGGCAACACGGTGCTCGACATTGGTGTTCGGGCGATGAAGTGCACGGAAGAGCGATGCTCAGGACGAGCAAAGCTCGAGCGACGCTTTGCTCGGGCAGTCAGCTAGTGGTCTAGACCAGTCGACTGACCACAAGTACTCGGGCGATGTCGGACTTGGGAAACCGAGCGGTGCTCAGGATGAGGAAATTCTGAGTTGGAAGTCGCGGTGCTTGGGCGCACGACTACGATACTCGGGAGACCAGTCAACTAGCATTGTGAGCAGTCGACTGGTGCTTGAGAAAGTTGGTGCTCGAGCGATAGGTGCTCGGGCTCCAACGGGAAGTGGGTGCTCGGGAAGTTAAGAAACAATGTTCCAACAAGGCAGTCAACTGCCATGGATGAGCAGTAGATTGACCTTAAGCGGATAGAGCATAGAAAGTTTCTGAATCGACTGGGAAGTTCGACTGTTGGCTTAACAGTCGACTGATGACTGTGAGTAGTCAATTGATCAACCGTTTTCAACATAGATCGAGCCATTGTAAGACAACGATCGAGTAGCCAATCTCAACTAGGAGTAAGACCAGTCGATTGATGGACAAAAATCAGCATATGCGGAGCTTATAAAAGGAGGACTTTGTCGACATTTCGAGGCGCCGATTTTCTTGGGTCTTTGAAGAGAAATTGTAGTTGCATTCTAGATCTTCCAAACTCTCCAACACAACCAAATCAACAAGCGATCAAAAGCATTCTTGTGTCAAGTGTTTATTACTGCATTTCTGTTTGTATTCTTTACACTTGTTCTTGTTTGGTTGTATTGTATAAGTTTTAGATTGTAAGAAGGTTTTCTCCGCCTTGGTGTTCATCTAAAGGAGAAGATAGTGAAAACTTGCAAGAGAAGTAATCTACCTTAAGGATTATCGTGGAGTAGGAGTGGATCTCCAAACCATGTTAAAACCCTGTGAGTTGTGCTTGTGTTTGTTTATTGTTATATGTTTAGTTTCCACTGCGTTAATTTGTTATAGACAAGAATGAACACGTGAACGCAAATCGACAAAAATTAAAGATCGACTCAAACGCTATTTACCCTCCCCCCTCTAACGTAATCAAGGTCCCAATAAAGAAGTGTTTCCAAGATGAGCAATTTTCAGACTTAAGTCGTTGCCTACTTGTACCATGTCAAGACCATGATAAGATGAAGCTTCTGTGAGAATGTCATAATCTGATGTAATATAATGAGTTGCTCTAGAATTTGGATGTCATCCTGAGGTTGAATAAATCTCCATAGAATTGTTTGCAAGAGAGAATGTTCTTAGATGAGATGATGAAGGTGGTTGCTGCAAAGTAGAAGATGAATATTGATTTGATGATGCAAAACCATTAGTTAAACTTGAATCAAATCTCTTATAACATTCATGAGCAAAGTGACCTTTGTTGAAATAAATTTGATAATGCTTCGATCTCATCCTTGGCCTCATCCTTGTCCTCTATTCGCCTTGATTTCGTTGATTATGATGATGATGAATAGTATTATTTGTTGTATGTGCTGAAAGAGTAAGAGAATCTGACATCCTTTGGAATTATATTTGCATGAGTATTTCATGAGAGGATAATATATTATGAAGAGTATCAAGTGACACTTGATCTATACGAGTTGTCACACTAGAAATAAAACTGTCATATTGACGTCATAAATCTAAATCTGATTTTGAAACTGGATGTTCAATTGCAACTAAATTATTCACAATAATTTTGATTGATTGAATATAATCATTGATAGATTTGTCGCCTCGTTGCATCGATTGTAATTGCATAAGAAATTGAAACACTCATGCTTGAGAGTGTGATGCAAAAATTCAAACAAACACTTTCCATATTTAGCAAGAGCTATCAAGCCTTACAATAATGGAAAGTATAGACTCGCTAAGCGAGGAAATCAACTATGTCATAATTAGTTGATCCTTTTTTCTCCAAACAATATAATTTGGATCATTTTCTTAGGGCTTATTAGAGGTAACATCTACAACTCAGAGTCGGTCCTAGAATAGTGAAAATTTAATAGGCCTGGAACGAAATAATAAAAAAAAAGGAGCTCTTTTAATGGTGAAAATTTTATTTTTATAAAAATTGAGCCCTTTTACATGTATTTTTTTAGACCAAATTTTGAGCTCTAAACGAGGGCCCCAACAATCCTCCTCTAAGGTCGGCTCTACTACAACTCCAAGTAAATCATGCGCACAAAGTAATGACTGAAACTGCATCTTTCAAAGTAAATAGTCGTTATTATTAAGTTTAATGGATAGATAGAATATGACATTTATAGATAAAGAGTTAAGCCACTTGATTTGTTTTCGTAGAGACGAAGATTCCGACATTTGATTTAACAAAACAATGAACAAAATAGAGTTAGAGTTGCATCCTGTGTTGGGAAGGAGCTCTTGATCTATGCCACCACTAAGATTTTGGAGCCTGAGGATGATCAGTGGATGCCACTCCGGGATTAAACTCTCCAATTCAAGAAGAAATTGCAACGACATCGTGGGATGATGTTGTGCTTGGGAGCATCGTGGTGGCAACGATGGGCGGCGATGAGGGTTTCTGATAGGGCTTATGCAGGGCCGCAACACGGGGAGAGATTCGGAGACTTCGTCATGCAGTTGGACACGACGCAGTGACCAGCCGCGAGGCACGGGACGGCAGGTGGTTGCGGGGTAGGGGCCGAGGGCGCCCGCGGGGGCGAAGAGAAAGGCGAGGATGACACTTGCTCTGGAAGAGGAGGAGGAAGACTCGACACTGAAGAGGAAATCAAATGGCGACTGTGGTAAACTTAGGGAAAAATTGACCTTTGATGCAGGCGACGGAGGAAATTAGCGAATTCCAATGCAGGTGCGGACTCGACCAAGAGATCGAGGTGGCGGTAACACTCCAACGGAAGCGTCGCCAAAGGAAGCGGAAGTCGACCAGGAGGTACGAGACTCGCAAGGTGGAGCAGCTTTGTGCACCTCCTGCTCCTCAGGATGAATAATTTTACAAGTAGCAACTCGCAAGAGGACAATTGCGGCTCTGCTTGATGGGCAAGAAATTCTCGCTGGCGGCGCCCCTGGCGATGGAGGAAATAAAGAAAAGACTTATCATATCAAGCACTGATAGCATTAAAGAATTAATGGCAGTTCACCATTTCACGTTTTTTAAATTGGAAAATACCGAAATTGTATACGTGACTTTTATAATTATTAAATTGCTTTCTGGATTTACCCCTCCATTCATACTTTCAGAGCTATCTAGATCTATCCATCAATTTCGAATGAAATCGACCGATGGAGTTATTCTATTAAAAAAATTTGCAATTTTATATTTGCATAAGTGAGGGAATCTGAAGAACTCATTGGTGACTTCATCCGGTAGGTATCATCGTCGTACCATTTGAAATATTCTTTCAACCACACTTCGCATATAGAGCACGAGTGATAAAAATCGCCGCTCTCAATATGATTTATTGCAATGCTTTTTGAGATCACATACGCATTATAGAGTATGAGAGGAGCGTATGGATCTTTGAATCACGTGATTCCGAACTGTCTAGGTCCATCAATCGATTTTGGACGAAACCGACTGATAGAGCTATTCTATTAAATAAATTCGAAGTTTCAAAAATCGCTACTCCCAACACGATATATCATAATACTTTCCGAGATCACATACGTATTATGGAGCGTGAGAGGAGTACATGGATCTCGAATCACGTGATTTCGAACTATCTAGATCTATCAGTTGGTTTCCGATGAAACTAACTGATGAAGCTATTCCATTAAAAAAATTTAAAGTTTCAAAAATCATTGCTCATAATATGGCGTATCACAATGCTTTCCGAAGTCGCGTATATATTATAAAGTGTAAGAAGAGCACAAAGATCTTCAAATCATGTGATTCCGAATTGTTTAGGTCCATCAATCAATTTTGTTCAAAATCAACTAATGGAGCTATTCTATTAATTAAAAAAAATAGAATATTGAACAAAGGGATAAATCTCGAAAGTGATATGCAATTTGATAATTATGAAAGTTACGTATGCATTTTGATATTTTTCAATTTTGAGAATGTGAAACGATAAATTGCCAAATTAAAGAAGGAATCAGGAAGGTATTTGAGAGTATTTTTCTATATCTTGTTTGTCCAAGAACAGGACCATCCAAAAGAATGTGTTCTAATTGATTTTATCTGATTTGATAAAGTCATATTAATTTAATTGTCTATCTCTAACAACATATAGAGAAAAGATGCAGTTAATTGGAGCACTAGACCGCAGATAGAAGCAGCAGCAGCAGCACAGTCGGTAAAGAGCAAACTATATGCACTTGCTAACTAACAATGTGGTGTTCAGAACTAACTAGGAACTGTAGATGTATAAAAAAAACAAATTTGCTGCTCTGTGCTAACTACTGTATAACTTTCTTTTCAGTGATCAGGAGCAGTAATTTAACTTCTAAAATTCCCAGTATTCTCAAATTTTAACTGCCCAGTAACCAATTAAGATATGCTAAAAACAGATAAAATTAGTATATAGTTTGAGCGACGATCAACCTTAACTTCATCGTAAAGCGCTCTCTCTCTCTTTCTTTATAGAAAATTAGAATCGTCAATTTAATGATCTTCATCAATCTATCTCACAGTTATTGTAAGGGAGATAAATCATGAAATATCCTATGGATCTTGACGTGATAGTCAAGACACATTAGGTCATTTGAATCCAGAAAAAGACTTTAGAACTTTTTCAAAATCGACCCATGTCATTTTTACAAGCACCATCGTATGTTAACCACCGCGTCATCTACGTGGGAACAAAAGCTCTCTCCCATGCATATAACCTATCTAATGATGATGCATGGCTACTTGAACTCATGTATGAATGGAATTATATTACTGTTGCTCAGGTCATCAATATCACTGTTTGCTGCAGGGCCAACAAATCTCTGGATGATGATGAGAGGGATGACATTGACCTATAGCATGTCATGTACTTCGTATCATTTGCAGCAGCAACTAAAGTATAAAGTCAAGATATTAGAAACTCTTATCATTTGCAGAATTCACTTTATACACGGAAAGGAAGAACTTCTACAGCTGGCATACTTGCGGTGCTAAACCCAAGTAAAGCAACATGAGAAAGTGATGTCGAGCCACAGACCTACCTGGAGGATGAGGCTCACCTTCTATACAAGTGAGACAGGATGTGAGGAATATAGATGCCTTTGTTTTGTAAGCTGCATAAGTAACTTCAGTAAAAAATTCTACTCTTTCAATTAAGATGGAAAAGATGCTACATTTTTAAAACAAGTTGAATGGCACACACAGGATTTTGATTTCTACAGTAATTTTATAGGAAGATAAAGAATTACTAACTAAAGGGGTAATCAGACTACAAAAATAATAGTGATGCGTAAGGACTGGCCTCCAAAACCTGAATGTAAAAGACAAACTTGCATGTCAATTTCCATGTGCAGAAAAGGTACAAGTTCCATAAATTTTTTTAATTGTATTACCTTTTTCTTCAGGAAATGGAGGCTGAAACTGCACTTTGTTTGCCTCCAGCATCCTGGGAACTTCTACTCCGGATTCAGAAGCTTTCAGAAATAGCTCTTGAATTTCTTTTATGCATGACACAAAATCTCTCGTCCCATGATTAGTTTCTGATTCAGACTTTTTGGCCTTCCCATTAATAGGAAAGATAACCCCTGAGGTGCAGCTTTTGTCAGTGTTAGTTTCAGGAGTTTCATAAGTCTCAGAGATACCATTTGTGAGCTTCACATTGTCCCCATCCCAATGATTAGCTTGAGAAACAATGTCTTTTGTAGGTAATATGGCTGGAGACTCACTTCTTAGTTGCTGTTTCAAAATGACATTTCTGTTCTTGAAAATTTGTAGTAAGGGTTGTTTGATTACAACAACAATAATAATCAAGTCTTATCCCACTAGATGGATCGGCACTAAGGGTTCTTTGGTTGTTTGATCAAAATCATCTTCTGACCCAGGTCATTTTTTTTATTTGTGGAGGCTCTGTCTCCATCTTCTTCCAGGTTTGGTGTGCCCTCCTCTTCCCTTATATGTCCAATTCATCAGCATTATCAAAACCATGATCTGAACCTCTCCCACTTTCAAAGGAAAGTTGGTTGCCAATGGGATGAAAAAGACCGAAATAATCCCATGGTTGTGCTGTGGGAGGTGTTGGGGGAGCTTCAAAGGATGAAATTCCATCAAGCTCTGAGACAAGGTGCTTCGAAGTGTCGATTGAAGACTCCAAAATGGCTGTTACTGAAGTAGGAAGTTTCTCTTTGACTGTCAAGTCAGAAGTTTTGCCTGATTTCATATGATTTACATGAATGTGCCCAGATGAAAAGGGGGGGGGAAAGGATTGGGGAAAATGATTTCTGTTGCCTCCAAACGTTGTGAAATAGATGGCGATGAGTTAGAGAAGTGGGAAACTGCCTTCTCAATTAAAGCGAGAGGCGTAGGTGTTGCAGCTGATGATGTGTCCATGGAAGATTCAGCAGGGAACTCAGGTTCTACAAGATTTCGGAGTGCAATTCCCGTATTTCGGAGGGACTGAACATCAGAAAAATGAGAATTGGCAAGTAAGCACCTTTCATCTATAGCAGTCTAACAAATCGTTTCCTTTCTCTTCTTCAATCTTTGAGTTGGCAATCCCCATTGGTTCGAGCAGAGTGATTTAGTACCTATTTCCCAATACGTAACAAGTTAGCTACAAGTCCTCAAAATATAATCCAACTGAGTAAAAGAAGGGCATTATTCATTTAAAACAAAGAAGGATGATATAGTACAACCTATAGAACTATTATTGAACATCTTCACTTAAGCAGTAATGAAGTCAGATGATTCTTATGCATCAAAATCAAATATGGTGAGTCATATGACATAAATTTATTAAATGGACAGTTCAAACCTTCACTGAGAACTACTTACCTGACAACTTTGCCTACCACATTACATTTATGATACTTCATGTGAGCCAAAGGAAGAAATTTCCTACTTGGATCCAAATACATTAGAGCGAACTGATATATCCATGCTTCATCATGACAGTTACAGTAAGAAAATTCATCAAGCCATGTTAGCCATCAATTTGGGGGTCAATAACATGGATTTAATTCCTCAATCAAACTCTAAGCAAGAATATATCATTAGTGATATTTAGAGATTTAAAATTACTTTTAATTATGTTAATCTAAACTTTTCTTTGGTCTCTCTCTACCCTTCACAATTTCAACTTTATTCGATTCAACTGTTGATACTATCTTAATCTATTTTCTCTGGTTTTATCAACTATTACAGGTTTACCTGATGGGTCCCTAATAGTAGTATTTCTGATTTTGCCTTCTTTGTGATAATCTCTGCTAGATTAATTATCTACCAGTTGTTTCCTAACTACCCAACCATGATCCACAAAGAATGGAGTTGTTTCATATCCTTAAAAGTTTCCCTTATTGTTTAAGGAGCACAACAAAATCACACAAAACTTTCAAAGCTCCCTCGAATTCAACCATCCTCCACTTTTCAGAAATATTTTCAATAATATCTTCTTAGTCAATAATAGATCTAAGATGTTGAAAACTCCTGCTTATGGGAATTTCATTATCTTATTTTCTTATATTGAACGATCTTATACATTCACTTTTAGTTATTTATAACTTAAAGCTTTTAGTTTCTGAAATTTAACTCCATAATCTAAGGGAAAAAATGCAGGCTCAACAAGAAAAAAACCTATATCTGTATTAAAACACATTAAAAAGATTTGTCTATTCATATGTGGTTATTTTCTTGAGGAAAGGAGCGAATAGAGTATAAATTATTCAATTCCACCCGCATCACTTACTGTTATTTATAGAAAAAAATAAGATGCAAATCATCAAAATGAGAAGAAAAATAATGCATATGACATAGTCAAAGATACCTGCACATAAGTAGACAAAATCGATGCCATCTAGTAGGATAAAATTGGGAACCACCTTGCTTGGAATATGACTGAAGTGCGGATTCAGCTTGAACAAGAGAAACCAATTGCATAAATTCCTCACCAACAAAAAGCTTCTACCATTTGATAAATTTTGTCATCATTCTCAAAGAATACAAATGGCATATATTTACTATTTGGATGGTCCTATGCTGAAAAATACTAAAGCCCAAACACTAGTTGAAACAAGACTTCATATAATTGATCAAGTTGACTATGAGAATAAGGACTCAAGTTCAGGATAGGGAATTTTCTGACAATCTTGCAACTTTCTTTGCAGTGGAAAGGTGATAATGCTCACCTTGAACGCCCCGCCAGATCGGCTTCACAACATTTGGAGAGGGATAAATCACGGTAACCGAGCGACCTCCAGGTGGTAGGACATTTTTTTCTAGGAGAATTAACCCATCGGAGATCGACCCTTGCCTATTGTAGTAAGTCTACCACCCGAGTACCAACTCGGCCAACTTTCTTGATTTGACAACAGATGGCCAAATCTATTATGTGCGACAACAAAAAAAAAATACACTAAAATATTAAACACGACTAGAACTAGAAAATCAAGAATATTAGCAGTGTTGATGTATCGAGACAAAGGAAGGCATATCTTTCAACTTGAAATCCTAAAGAAAACCATCCTGACAATAAAAGTATCCACCACTAAAAAACACAAGTCAACAGAAGATGAATATCATCTCAAAAGGTAGAAGAGCACTCCTTTTTCCCTTTTCAAGCAAAAGAGAGATCGAGAAAGCCTTAACCCATTGGATTTTATTCTCCGTTTGATGGGATCATGTCGATCAATAACACAGATTTATCATTGCAAACAAACCGACTAAAGTGATTTAATTTGGCATTTAATCATGGGTTTGAGTTATTGGATATGGACTTATAGGTGTAAATTTATTAATCCATTATCGTTAATATTGATGGATTGTTAACGGATTTGGGCCCAATATATATATATATATATATATAGGAGAGAGTGATCGTATGGTTGTCTTGTCTCTCCCCATCAGACTGAGATTTTGATATCATTGCCATTGCACCTACGGAAGATCAGGTCTTATGGTTGATTCATTTCAATCTTCAGGTTTTTCTAGAGACAATGAGAACAGGAATATCTCTAGATTCGAGTACGATTTATAGTTTACTTTTTGCTTTTGTTATAATTGCCTTGTTTTTCATAATTTGTCATAGATTTGCGGCACGATTTTGTGTCTAATGGATTAAATCTTTTGTTGATTCAAATGTGGTAGCACGATATTTATTTAGATTGAATTCCATCAATTAGTATCAGAGTCACAAGTTCGGTTGTCACTGATTTTACAACATTAGAGTGCAAGTTTTTCGAAGATTTCTATCTGAATGCACGTGGTTTGTGTTAAATTTCGATATAACACATTTAAGCATACATATTCGTTAAATTTATAGATTAGAAATTTTGCATTGGTTTTGCATTTCTCGTGATTTTCCACGAAGAATAGTGAAGAACAATGTAACTATCGTTGTTTTTTTGTGAAAACCATGTTGGATCCACAAAAATTAAACTGTGTTAACATCAATTGACTACTATTCGTAAAATTACATACAAAAAGTTTGCAATTCGACGAGGGCACTCAACTAACTTTATTAGTTGATTTTCATAAGAACCAATTGATTGTTGTGTGTGAAATTGCTGACAAAAAATTTGTAGTTCGATTGTGACACTCGATTAACCTAACCAATCGACTATCAGTGGAACTCAAATGAACTAACTAGTAGACTATTGTGTATAAAATTGTGAATAGAATGTTTGCAGTTTGACTAGGATACTCAAATAACTTGATCAGTCGACTTTTATTCGGAGTCAATCGACTATTATGTTTGAGTTCACACACAAAATGTTTCTAAATAGGCTGGTGCACTTGATTGGCTAAATCAGACGACTACTATTAAGGATCAGTCGACTGTTATGCTTAGGGTCGAATAGAAATAGTTTAACAGTCGATTAGGGTAATCGACTGTTCAATTTAGCTTGAGAACAATATGTTTTCCAATTGATTGCGATACTTGATAATTGTGTTCAGATCAAGCACAGAAGGCCTATTAGTCGATTGTTAGTTATGGCTCAATCGACTAATTTGGGTATCAGTCGATTGGTGTGTAAAGGCAATCAACTGATTTGGGTATCAATCGATTAGTGTGTAAAGGCAATCGACTGTTAGGGTAGCACTCAACTATCATTAAGGATTAGTCGACTACTGCTGTTTAATTGAGTTTCCTAGAGTTTCTATTTACGCATATGTTACTAAGTTAAATTAATATTATCATCATAGTGAGAACTATTAGGTAGACTTAGTGCATTTTTATGTGAATAGATATATATCAATGCTAAAGATAATTGATCCAAAGAAAAATTATTCTTAGACCAGATATATATTTAGGGTAGCTTGCTATAAATATGCTATTGTGTAGATCAAACACATGATCTGTCATTCTGAAGGAAGATATGATGTCTGATGATTAAGGTAATATTGAGCTATGGTTATAATTCATATAAAAAAACCTAGCTCATATTTGGTAACATTTATGAATCATACGAATAATGTGTTGGCTCAAAAAAGACATTATGTGACTGACTATAGCAGTATTGAGTTAGGATTAGAGAAAACCACTAATAAGTTACAATTTCATCTAAAGATTAGTTATAATGTTGTGTTTGTTTCTCAAATGGCTCATTCATATGCATATATTTAAGTTCTATTTCACTAATTATATAGTTATATGCATGTTTTTATTGATAATATGAGCGTTTATTTTTTCCTTCTTCTCTTTTATTGCATACTCGATATCTGCCAACAGTAATAACATTCCAATGCTTTTGTCACCGAATTCACTGTTGAGATGTATACTGAAAAGTCTATCTTTTGGATGAACATCTTTATTTTGAAATAAGAATCACATGATCATTGTTTGCATATTTATGGTTATGCATATTGTCTCATACATTACATTATAGATAACATGGTGTGTAGTGTCACACGGTAGATCATGTTATCAGCTCCTTGTAGAGTATAAGTAAAGGCTCACAACCGAGATGGCTTTGGATAAACCATTGGTAGGGTTGTAGTGTGATTTGGTATTGGTTTGTCTTGACCATAGAATCACACTAGTACACTTTGTGTGTATTGAGCAGGACCGACTTAGAGGTGATTCGATTTATTGCTGACTACATAATCGAATCAGACCTCAGATATTATATTTTACATGCTCTTAATCCCGATATAATAACGGGCACATATACTTAGTATTCATTTCTTTGATTTACCAATGGACGAGATTTATAGAGTAAATCGATAGGCTCGGTAAGTTGGGAAATGATATTATTTATATGGTGTGTCGTTGATTATAGAAGGAAACCGTGTCCTATATATTAGGATGATGATGTCCCCTTGAGGAGCTCATAAGGTTCATCATGTAAACCCTGCAGGTGGACTTGGTCCGGCATGATGATAAGGTTGAGTGGTACTACTCATGGAGTTAGATGTTGATTAATTAATTGTCAGTAAATTAATTAATCGATGAACATTCGAGATCTTAAACACGGGGAGATATATGTACAAATAATATATGGAGCCCATATTAACTTATGGGGGTTGGTGAGGTAGATCAATGATAATCCTCTAGTGGAATGGATTATCATTAATGGATCGGACTTTATGTGGGCTTGATTCATTGGGTGGCCAAGATCCAAGTCCTCCTCATGGTCCCTATTGTAGCCTATTAAAATCTCATGGAGCCTAGATCCGATGATGGAAAAATAAAACTCTAGATCCGACGGTGGAGATTAAATCTCTAGATCCGACGGTTGAGATTAAATCTCTAGATCCGACGGTTGAGATTAAATATCTAGATCCGACGGTTGAGATTAAATCCCTAGAACCAACGGTGGAGATTAAAAGGAGGCTTAAGCCTAACTCTATAAATAAGGGCTTATGGCTTGGGCGGCAACATAATTGAAGGGATTGGAGATTAGGGTTTGGGCGGCTAGGGCTTGGAGGCTTGGGCGACCACTCTTTTGGAAAGTTTTTCCTTTCTCTTCTTCTTCTTGGTCGGCGCCCAACTTGCTTCTTCCTCTCCTTGGCCGGCGTCCAACCTCCTATTCCTCTTCTTCTCCTTGGCCGGTGGAAACAAGGGTAAGGGTGATTCCTTGGAGCTCTTGGCCGGCGCCCACCTTCCCCTCTCTTTGGGCCGGCGGCAAGCTTCAAGTTGGGAGCTTGTTAGTTGGTCCTAGATAGAGGAGAGTTTTGATTATATACTTCCTCTTGTTCGGAGTGAGCAAGGAAAGGAAGATCATGATCTAGGAGGCTTTGACTTTTGGAAGATCGTCGCTCACACGACGTCTAAAAGGAGGAAGGATATACAATAGAAGATCGAGAGGTATAAATTTTGTTTTGTTTTCCTTTTGTTCCTTTGCATGTTGTATGTTTTTATATGTGGCTAAATTTACTTGGACCCCGAATACAAATACAAAAACTGGCGATCCGTACATCGTCTATTCCGCGGCTAATCGTAGAATAGAGGTTGGTTGCTTGAACAACAAGTTTGTTCAAATGACCACTCTAATCGAATAGCATGATGATGAAACGATAGCTTGGGTAATTCCTAATTGTCATGGATTAAATTTTTAATCCGGGGACGACGACGGGATCGCCATGAACAAGCAACTGAGTTGAAGTGGGAAGCGAAGTTTCCTACCTTCATTCACTAGATGTAAAAGGATTAACAATAGGAGTAAGGGTCGTAAAACTGGACTATCTAGAGGTCTATTTCTCAGCTTTGTTAGTTCAGAAATTAATTTTATTATTATACTCATTGATACTTGGTGGATAGATACTGAAAATACTACTCACATAAGTATCACTATACAAGATTGTCTAAGAAGTCAATTGTTAAATGATGGTGAAAGATACATATATACGGGTAATATGAAGAAGGAAAAAGTTAGAAAATACATTTATAGTGCCGTCATTTTGATGGAACATAATTTCCATTTCTTATTTGGATAAGTTCAAATACTCTTGTTCATTTGGATTTGAAATATTTAGTATTTTTTAAAAAAATACATTTATAATACCATTATTTAGATGAAACTTAATTTCCATTTGCAAGTCTAAATACTCTTGTTTATTTGAAAATAAAATATTTAGTATTTTCTAAAATTCAATTTTGATTGGTACAGGTTCCTTAACTGAAAAGTTGTATATGTTAAATACCATAACTCTAACAAACAACCAAATAATGCATAGTATAGGTATAAAATACAATTTGACTGACAAAAATTCATCCATTTATGGTATAGACATTTAGAACATATATCCAAATAATGCTTCGAAAGCTTAATTTTATCAAGAATTCTTGATTTTCTTAACATGTCAGACTTTAATATTTGCATAGAGTTTATCAAAAGAAAACACAACTAATAAAAGAGGTAAAAATAGATGTAATATTGTCCTGGAACTTATTCATATTAATATATATAGACCATTTCCCAAAGCATCTTAGAATAGTCACATATATTTTATTAGTTTCATAGACAACTACTCACGATACGGTTATTTATGCCTCTTGCATGAGAAGTAACAATCTCTGGATGTGATCAAAGTCTTCAAAGTCAAAGTTGAAAATCAACTAGGTAAGAGGATTAAGGTCATTAGATTCGACCATGATGGTGAATACTACGACTGATATGATGGATTAGGTAAACAAAGTCTAGAGCCTTTTACAAATTACCTAACTGAGTATGACATAGTAGCTCAGTATATTATGCTTGGTACTCCTCGCCAGAATGGTATAACAAAGCAATAAAATAAATCTTAAAGAATATGATGAGAAGTATGATGACATTCACTTCTTTACTGGAGTCTTTATGGGATAAAGCACACAAGGTTGCACTCAATAGAATATCTAGTAAGATAGTGAGTAAAACTCTATACGAGCTGTGGATGAATAAAAAACCTAACATTATGCATTTACACATATGATGTTGTCCAAGGCCTTATAGGCCTAATAAAAAAAATCGACTCAAGGATAGTAAGTTGTCATTTTGTGGGTTACTCGTAAAGGTCAAGGGACTTTAAATTCTATGACCCTTCAAATAGATTTTTTTTTAAACGGATAATGTCAAATTTATTAAGAACAATGAAAGTGGTATGGTAACCATACTCTATGCTATTGGAGTTGTACATTCAGTGGTGTTAGTGCAATCGGCCCAGGTCACGATTGACCAGACTCGAGTGATGTTTTGATATTTGACAAAGTGGTTTGACATTGATGTTTGACATTGATGTCGGTTAATGTTTTGGGGAGATTGTTTATACAATCGACTCAGGTTATAATTGACCAGACTCGAGTTTGACTCGAGGGAGACCTTGATGGTTGACCATGCGATTATGGGAAAGTCCAAGTGGGACACTTGGCATTTGGGAAAGTCCAAGCATGAGTCTTGGCAAGGTAAAGTCCAAGTCTTGAGTACTTGGCATGGAAAGTCCAACATGGGTTGGCAAGGGAAAGTCCAAGCATGAGTCTTGGCATTTGAGAAGTCCAAGGGGTTTGATGTTGGCGGCATAAAGTCCAAGGGTGAAGTCTTTG
This sequence comes from Wurfbainia villosa, assembly GCA_025175895.1. Taxonomy (NCBI): domain Eukaryota; kingdom Viridiplantae; phylum Streptophyta; class Magnoliopsida; order Zingiberales; family Zingiberaceae; genus Wurfbainia; species Wurfbainia villosa. The sequence goes on along the minus strand of CM046001.1, from coordinate 12,733,512 downwards.
CAGCATAAGTCCAATGGTTGGCGACGTAAAGTCCAAGCGGAGTCTTGGCGGCGTAAGTCCAATGTGCCTTGGCGGTGTAGACACCGTTAGCTTGACATAGCCGATGGAAGCACCTGAAGGCTAGCGCGATGGATGAACAAGTCATGGATGACTTGGAGGGATCCGAGAGGCGTGAGGCTGATGGAGGTGGCTAGAAGGCTTAGGTCTATGCTAAGGGTGGTCTAACAAGTATGAGGGAACCATACTTGGGCTAAAACCTCATGTTTGAGGTGTGTCAGTCGACTGGTGTCATGTGGCAGTCGACTGGTGTAAGTCAACAAGGGTTTGACTACGGGAAGTGACCTAGCAGTCGACTGCTAGAGATGGGCAGTCGACTGATGGACGAGCAATCAACTGATCATGGGGTTAGTCGACTGATGCTCAGTGGTTCAGCCACAGAATGGGGTCTCACTCGACTGCTGCGGCCAGCAGTCGAGTGGAGGCTTGACGAGTCGACTGATGGTCATGATCAGTCGACTGATGATGGATCCGTTGGACTTATCCAACGTCGATCTAGCCGTTGTCTCACGATAACAGTGACATCAGTCGACTGATGATCCCGAACAGTCGACTGGTCGACTTTTTCCAGCACAGGTTGAAGCTATAAGAGGAGCTCGTGATGGAGGAAAAAGCATCGGTTTTCTTGGATGTTTTGAAACAATTTGCTACTGCAAATTAGGGCTTTCAAGTGCTAGTCCAAGGCAATCAACAAGCAAGCTTCTAAAGAGTTTTTGTAAAGTGTTCTTTACTTCTCTTGTTGTATTTCATATTGTATTTGCTTGTTGTATTTAGTTTATTGTTGTAAGCTATTGTAAGAGGTTTCTCCCCCTCCGACTTGTATCAAGAAGGAGTATTTGTGATCAGTGATTGCATTGGCGTCGCTAGAGCTCGATCCGTGGAGTAGGAACCGTTCGGTTCTGAACCACATTAAACATCTTGTGTTTGTGATTGTGTTTCGTGTTATTGCTTTTATTATTATTATTCCGCTGTACTAACACGATTTGTAGGCGCGATCACGATCGAATTCCATCGGTACTAGCACACACTATTCACCCCCCTCTAGCGTCTAATCGATCCCCTACAAGTGGTATCAGAGCGAGGCTGCTCTTGAAGTTTAACAACTAAGGGAGCACGCTAGAGGGTGAAGATGGAAGTCCAAGGACAACTAGGATGGGACATCAACACACCGGTACCCTACACCCTATACGGACGAGAAGGCTTTAATTCTTGGAAGAGAAGAATTGAAGATTTTATTATGATGAGAGATTTTGAGGAATGGTCTATTTTGATGGATGGATTCGAATATCCAAAAGGACCAAAGGGTGGTTTCCTCAAGAAGAAGAAATGGAGTGAAGATCAAATCCAAGCCTTCGAGAAAAACATGAAGGTAGTAAAGTTTATTTTTGATTTGATCCCTAACGATATTGTGTGTATGTTAGGAGACTATATGGATGCTAAGGAGTTGTGGAGCCAAGTGGCAAAGCTCCATGAAAATTCATCATCAATCCAAGAAGAAGAGGAGTGTTCACCCTATCAAGCTCAAGCAAGTATATCATCATCTAAAGAGCTTGAGGATTCGAAAGTTGATAGGGAATCAATTTCCGGATCGGTGGAAGAAGCCTCCACCTCTAGGATTGAGGGGGAGGAAAGAATTCCCACTCCGGAACACCAAGAAGAAGCTTCGACATCCGGTCAAGATGAAGAAGCTCAAAATCCAATTCCGGCCTCCATTGACTTAGGTAACTCAAACACCGTAATTCAAAATAAAAATAATATTATGTGTTTTGAGTGTAGGGAACTTGGGCACTATAAGAGTAAGTGCCCAAAGAAAGTCAAGAAGACTCCTCCGGCTCTAAAGATCAAAGATGTCGGTGCCCAAAGTCAAAAGAGCAAGGAGCATATCATATGCTTCAAGTGCAATTCAAAAGGGCATTACCGAAGTCAATGTCCAAGGGGAGAGAAAAAGAGAGCATCACAAGTAGGGGGAGCCTCTAAGGCAAACCCTAAGGTATATCTAAATAATGCTCTTTCTTTCAATTATAGGCAAAAGCATGCTAGAACTAATTTTAGCAATCTTGCTATTTATCATAAAGAGCATGTTAGGAATAACAAATATATTTGTTTAGGTGCCAAAAATGTTAATATTTCAAAGAAGGAGAAATTTGGGACTAATGTCCCTAGAAACGTCCTTACTAGGGAATCTATTAGGAAAATAGGAGACCACCTAGGTCTTAATCCTAAATGGATTAGGCATATGCCTAGGAAGTCCCATGCCCAAGAACCTAATCAAAAATCAATTGGGCAATTAGAATTAGAAAACCAAGTCTTGAGGTTAAGGCTTGAGAAATTAGAAAAGACCCTCAATAAGATGCAAAATCAATTTCAAGGGTCTAATGGTCAAAGTCAAGGGTCAAAATCTCAAAGTCAACATCTAGGACCCAAGAAACAAAAGTCAATCAAGGGCAAGAATGGTTTGGGTCACAAACCTAAGCCTAAGGTGGCTTATCATAGTGTTCCATTTGATTATGGAAAACAATCTAGGTCTAGGAAGACCAAGGTCTATAGGGAAGTCATCCCTAAGGTTGACCAAGGTTTGTGTCTAGTGGCTAAGGTTTCTAGGAAACCTAGGGTGGCCACTAAGAAGGTTGCAAGGGGAGTTACCCCTAGAGTCAACCTAGGCAAAACCACAATGACCAAGGCTAACAAGCCTAGAAGGGTCATTAGGAGGGTATCTAGGGAGGTCATCCCTAAGAAATACCTAGTAAACCCAATGAGCTCAAATAGATTTTGAGTTCCTAAGAGCGTGATTGATTCACGCTAGATGAGTTTAGGATGTGTCAACCTTGATTGGGTGGGTAGTTAACTCAACCATGATAAAGGTGGCACTTTAGGTTATTTTCAAGGTTATGGTTACCTTGGAAATACATTTGAGCTTTAATCCTAAAAGATTTTAGGATGTGTCAATATTATTTGAGAAGTTTGATAAAATGATCAAATTGACACATTTTAGGTTTAGAGGTCATAGTGTGTCATTTTGGGTTTTTGGCACACTAGGGAGAAAAGTGAAAATATGGCAAAATATATTTAATTATATCAAATGACAATTAATATTAAAATTTAGGTGTTATAATACCTATACCTTTTATATGTCATGCTTTGTTTGCCATATAACATGCCATGACATCATGTTTATTTATATCATTTATATGTCATGATCATGTTTAGGAATAAGGATTAGATGTCATGTATTTTTAGATTTCATGTTATGTCATGATATCATGATTATGAGCATATGCTTATTTATATCATCATTAATGCCATAATCATTCATGCATTTGATTAAAATTGAGTTAAGGATAATTGACATGACTTGAAGTCCCATGTATAAGGAAATCAAGTAGAGTTGCCTTAGAAAATGCATGAGACCCTAGATTAAGGTAACCAAAACCCACATCTCACATCACATTGACATGTATGTGTATTTTATACACCCTGAATACATGTGGGATTCTAGGATATGAGTTGAGTTCAAGGTGCATAATTTTTGCATCTAGATGAACTAAAACTCGTCTTATATGAGTGGTGGATCATTTGGAAAGCTTGTGTACAAGTCATGTACATTAAGCCCAAAGAATATGATCCAAAATAAGGTTTTGAAAACATTTTAAAATCTTTTTGAAAAACCTTGGTGAAGTCTATCTTTTGATAGCAATCACCATTGATGAGATTGATACAAAGTGAGCTAAAACTTTGAAATTTTTCTTCACTTTTGGATTTTGTATCAATTTCGATATTTTATGAGTAAAATAATTTTCAAATATTTTTCACCCATTGTATTGACTATAAGTAATATACGTATGAATTTTCATGATTTTTTGATATACGTAGAATTACTTGTGATTTTTAAAATTGACTCGATAATTGAAATTCGAAATTTGATTATCGATCGCTTACTGGTGGCAATCATCGATGTGATCATTGATCGGTAATCGTGAGTCGACTGCCAATGCTGATTTCGAGAAAACAAGGTATGTGTAATCCGATTTTGGCTACGGTAAGGTTCCCTAACCACTCTTAACCCTAGGATATGCTTTGGGAAACATTATAAAGGGTGGAAATCCATTTGATATGGATTTGGATAGGTGTTAGGTCAAAGTATAAAATTTAAGGGCGGAAGAGTTCATGTTTGAACTTAGAACCTTAATTTTGATGGTTTAGATTACCTATTGGCTTAGGGACTTCCCAAGGACATTGTTGGTGCAATGGTCAAGGGGGAGCAAACCTTTAGAGGGAGTTATCCATCTTGGGATGATGGATGTGTTTTTCTTTTTGAAGGGGAGAAGTTATGGGAAGAATGTTATCAATTGAGAAAATTGATGGAATTTTGAGAAACCCAATTTGGAAATTGGGAGAGAGTATAGGATTGGCTCTCTTGAGTGATATGAGACTTATCACTAGGAAGATGGTAGGCATCCTAGGTATTGTTGGACCAAGGGGGAGATTGTAAGATCTCATTGGGACATGAGACATTGACCTCCTTGGAGAGAACCTTTTTGATGTTAGTCAAAAAGGGAGAGAAGTATTGGGAGAGTGTTTGGGATTACCAATTTGGAATAATTGGTAAGGAAATTTGAGTTAGTGGCCTAACTCAAGGTTTGTTTTGTCAAACGCCAAAAAGGGGGAGATTGTTAGTGCAATCAGCCCAAGTCACGATTGACCAGACTTAAGTTTGACTCGAGTGATATTTTGATGTTTGACAAAGTGAGTTGACATTGATGTCGGTTAATATTTTGGGGAGATTGTTTATACAATCGACTTAGGTGATAATTGACCAGACTCGAGTTTGACTTGAGGGAGACCTTGATGGTTGACTAGGGTTGACCATGCGATTATGGGAAAGTACAAGTGGGACACTTGACATTTGGGAAAGTTCAAGCATGGGTCTTGGCAAGGTAAAGTCCAAGTCTTGAGTACTTGGCATGGAAAGTCCAACATGGGTTGGCAAGGGAAAGTCCAAGCATGAGTCTTGGAATTTGAGAAGTCCAAGGGGTTTGATATTGGCGGCGTAAAGTCCAAGGGTGAAGTCTTGGCAGCATAAGTCCAATGGTTGGCGGCATAAAGTCCAAGCGGAGTCTTGACGGTGTAAGTCCAATGTGCCTTGGCGGTGTAGACATCATTAGCATGACATAGCCGATGGAAGCACCTGAAGGCTAGCGCGATGGATGAACAAGTCATGGATGACTTGGAGGGATCCGAGAGACGTGAGGCTGATAGAGGTGGCTAGAAGGCTTAGGTTTAGGCTAAGGGTGGTCTAGCAAGTATGGGGGAACCATACTTGGGCTAAAACCTCATGTTTGAGGTGTGCAAGTCGACTGGTGTAAGTCAACTAGGGTTTGACTGCGGAAAGTGGTCTAGCAATGACACGCGAGATGGGCAATGATCGATGGATAGCAATCCGACCGATCATGTGGTCGACCGATGCTCGATGGTTCTACCAGAATGGGGTCTCACTCGACTATTGCGGCCAGCAGTCGAGTAGAGGCTTGACGAGTCGACTGATGGTCATGATCAGTCGACTGATGATGGATTCGTTGGACTTATCCAGCATGAATCTAGCCGTTGTCTCACGATAACAGTGGCATCAGTCGACTGATTGTCCCGAGCAGTCGACTGATCGACTTTTTCTAGCACAGGTTGAAGCTATAAGAGGAGCTCGTGATGACGGAAAAAGCGTCGATTTTCTTGGATGTTTTGAAGCGATTTGCTGCTGTAAATCAGGGCTTTCAAGTGCTAGTCCAAGGCAATCAACAAGCAAGCTTTCAAAGAGTTTTTGTAAAGTGTTCTTTACTTCTCTTGTTGTATTTCATATTGTATTTGCTTGTTGTATTTAGTTTATTGTTGTAAGCTATTGTAAGAGGTTTCTCCGCCTCCGACTTGTGTCGAGAAGGAGTATTTGTGATTAGTGATTGCATTGGCGTCGCTAGAGCTCGATCCGTGGAGTAGGAACCGTTCGGTTCCGAACTACATTAAACATCTTGTGTTTGTGATTGTGTTTCGTGTTATTGCTTTTATTATTATTATTCTGCTATGCTAACACGATTTGTAGACGCGATCACGATCGAATTCCATTAGTACTAGCACGCGCTATTCACCCCTCCTCTAGCATCCAATCGATCCCCTATAAGTGGGAGTAGTACACCAAGATATTTCTACGTCCCCTCCAATACAAATGAAGGGACATTGGCTTAAATTGAGGGATTCCCTCTTATAGTTGAGAAAGTGTCGTAACCACCTCAAGTACAAATGTCACTAAAAAGATCCATTAGAGAAAAAAGATCCATAGTTTTACATGATTATATTTATCTCCAGGAAAGAACCAAGGAATATATGCTCACATATTAAGGTTCAGTCAGTTGGAGGTGATTGAATATTCTAACTTCAACTTTGCTAGATGCATAACATAGGTATAAAACACAATTTGACTGATAAAAATTCATCCATGTTGTGATATAGATGTTTAGGACATATATCTAATAATGCTTAGAAAGCTTCATTTTGTAAAAAAATTTTGATTCCCTTAACATGTCAAACTTTGATGTTTGCATAGTGTGTGTCAAAAGAAAAACAAATAATAAAAGAGATAAAGGTACAAGTTGATGTATATATAGACCATTTCCTAAAGCATCTTGAAATTGTCATACATATTTTATTAGTTTCATAAATGACTACTCACGATACGGTTATTTACACTTCTTGCATGAGAAGTAACATTCCCTAGATGTGATTAAAGTCTTCAAAGTTAAAGTTGAAAATCAATTAGGTAAGAAGATTAAGATTGTTAGATCCGATAGTGATAATGAATACTACGATATATTTTATTAGTTTCATAGACGACTACTCACGATACTGTCATTTGTACCTCTTGCATGAGAAGTAACAGTCCCTATATGTGATTAAAATTTTCAAAGTCAAAGTTGAAAATCAATTAGATAAGAAGATTAAGGTCGTTAGATCCAACCATGATAATGAATACTAGGCGAACAACGTCCTCAGCCTTTTACAGATTACCTAGCTAAATATAAGATAGTATCTCAGTACATCAAGCTTGGTACTCCTCATTAGAATGGTGTAATGAAGCAACAAAATAAATCTTAAAGAACATGGTGAGAAGTATGATAACATTCATTTCTTTACTGGAATCTTTATGGGGTAAAACACATAAGATCACACTCAATAAAATACCTAATAAGATAGTGGGTAAAACTCCATACGAGTTGTGGACGGACAAAAAGTCTAGCATTAGTTATTTACACATCTAATGTTGTCCAACTAAGGCTAGACTTTATAGGCCCAATAAAAAAAAAAACTCGACTCAAAGAAAGTTGTCATTTTGTGGGTTACTCGTAAAGATCAAGGAGCTTTAAATTCTATAACCCCTTAAATAAATCCTTTTTCAAAATGTATAATATCAAATTTATTAAGGACAGTGGAAGCACTAAACTCAAGGACATATCTTCTAAGATGGAGAACAATAACTATCCTATTATGGTAACTATTTGTGCAATTAGTAGTGGTATGGTAATCAACTTGATGCGGTAACGGGGAAAAAAGGGTTTATTGGCTTCCTTTCAACGCAGGGGAGCGCAAGGGAAGCTTTCGGGTTCTCTCCGGCCGTAACAGTAAAATGAAATGTGAAGAAAAGAAATGCACGCCAACACAGACAACGAACAAAGACACATAATGTAACGTGGTTCAGAATAAGGATTCCTACTCTACGGGGGTGAGCTCTCCCATGAGCTACGGTGCCAAGGCACTTTCACTATGAACGTCCTCCTTCGCGGAAAGAACTTCCGGAGGTGGAGGAGAAAACCTCTTACAATTAGCTCAAATACACAGGAATGTATTAGAAGAATGGAGCTCACTACTCTCCTAGTCTCCTTCTCCGGCGATGTGGTTGCTCTCCCCTTTCGGATGTGCCTTCGTCTCTCCCTTGTTGGCAAAAATGCAGATCCTTTTTCTCCTGCCCTGCTTCTCCCTTTTATCCTCTTCCTCTGGTCAGCTGTTGCATCGCAAGCCTCCTTCGTCGTACACATGGTCACCTTGCCCATTTGGAGAATCATTCTGTTACAGACATGAGGAGCGAAGGCTCCTCGAAATATTATGTGAGGGCCCTCTTCTGTTGTGTAATAACTTCTTATCTACATTTCGGGAAATATGCTAGCCCATCCCTTTCAGCCACTTGCCTTCGACAAAACTAACCTAAACCTACCGCTCACGTGTAGCGTAGCCATTAGGCTCTTCCCAGTAGCCCGAACCAACTCCTCTTTTTCCTGCACCGAACCATTTCTGGGCCTACTAGACCGAGTCGATTCTTGTCCGCCCCGTACCGAAATGATCTTCACAATAGCTCCACCGTACCAACTATCTTAAACTATCCTCCCGTTCCAATTGTCCCAGACTGACGTGCCCAAACCATTCTTCCCTGATTCCCCTGCCGAACCAACTACTTGGTTCGGATAGCGTTCCATGCGCGAATATTTTTATCTTATTCACAGAAAAGAGGTAACAGCAGTATCATTAGCCAACCCCCAAAAATAGTCAAGCGAAGTCATAAGCTTGACTTTCTAAATGTATGAAGCCTCTAACTCACCCTTTCCTTGCCGATTCAAATTTACTTCTCTCCCGTCGCTTTACCCCCTATGCTCGAAGCGGCTTAATGGGCCCATGGGCCCGCTTCCCTTTTTCTCTTAGGTAGTCGAAAAGTCATAGAAACCCTATGTAAACCTTCATCCTTTCCTTTTACACATAACTTGACGTGCCTAACAATCCAGTCTTTTCCCCCTTCCCTCTTCCAGTGGTTTTTTTCGGCGGTGTTCCAGCGACCTAGCCTCTTCTTTCGCAAACGTTCCTTCTTCAACCTTCAAGTAAGTGTTCTTCCTTGTTCTATACCTATGACCCCTAAGACCTTGCCCTCATCTCCTTGGTACGAGCACACCGTCACCCAACTAGACAGCAAGCATTATTTCTTTAACCTTATGAACCAATTCATAGACTCTTCCATACAATGCCATTTCAATACTAAGACTTACCGACCACATCGTCCTCCCCCCGGCCTGACTTGCTTATTTTCCGAATAATTTCTTAATGGTTTGTTTTTGCCCGTGCCTTCTCCCTACTTAGAAATCCTAGATTTTTACGGACTGTCCTTAAATCAATTTACCCCCAATTCCTTCCGTATTTTATCAGAGGCCACCATAGTATTTCGGCACCTAGACCTCCCTTTATCCCCCCAACTATTCCACTGCTTCTTCCAACTAAAATCTTCTAAGGCGGGTCTCTTCTACCTCTCCAGCCGCACGGACTGTCAATTCTTAGTGAACATGCCCTCTTCTCACAAAGGATGGGAAGAACTATATTTCTTCGCTCAACTCCCGACGCCCCTCCCCTATTCAGATACATGGAAGTTAGATCTTTCAGAGCTACCTCCCTTTCGCAAAATGAGGACCTAATGTCCTTTCCCTGTGGTTTACAAAGTGTTGAGAGAATCCCATTATTGCTCAGTCCATTTGATGAAATCTCCTCTCCTCAGTCATTATAGGCTATCCCCTTTTCCTCTAACTGCCCCGACCGCCATAGGTAGGACAGTATTCATATTTGATATAGCTCATTATCCGGATCAACCTACCTTTTTTAACAATGGATTTTGCAGATAACCTAATGCAAGACCCTTTTGTAAAAGGCGAGGAGGTTGATGCAGCTAGGAAAAAGAAGACCTCCACGAAGCGAGGTAAAGGTAAATCTGCAGCTGCCCCCTCTTCACCTCGAAAGAGGTTGCGTCCTGTCAGGGAAGGAGTCCCCAGTTCTTCGTCCCTTCCCGCATCCTCTTCTGCCCATTCCTCTCCTCTGTCATCCCCTTCCAAATTGGAGAAACACCAACGCTTAGTAGTATACGAACCGAGGATGAGGGATACCACATTAGTCGCCCCATCTTCTTCCCCCCAAGGGGGAAGGTCCCCTTCTCATTCTCTTGTTTCATCGCCCATTCCTCTTGACTCTCCCACACATTCCCCGACTGAATCTCTCCCGGTAACTTTTTCCCCCGAAGCACATCCTTCTCCCACTCCCTCTCGGATTGTAGGTCCCTCTCCCCCTTCGGAGGGAAGAGATCTTCCCGTCCCGAATCCTCTATTAGCCATGCTGGGATCCTCCCTAAAAATTCGCCACCTGTCAGAAGTAAAATTCTTCAATCAGTCAAGTGTGTAATGTCCCTGCGATCATATGGGCAAACTTCTGGCCGAGGTAATTGTTCCCTTTCTTTATCTCTAGTACTCATGCAATGCCAATACTTAACATCTGTCTCCTTTTCTTTAGGTATCAGCCACGTATACTAAGATGAAATCCCACATAGCTTGATTCAGTCTAGTGGAGACTCGCCATTTCTGCTGGCGCACTGTAAGAAACTCACACGTTGGACGAAACAGCGAGAAGAATCCGATTTAATCACCCGGTGCGAGGATTCCATAACCCAATTGGCCCTGGCCCAGAGTGAGAAGGAAGAGCTCCAACGGAAAAATGAAGACCTCGAGCAGCAAATATTCTTGCAGTCTAGCAAACTTCAGCAGGTAGACCTCCTTACCCACGAGCTACTGGGTATAAAAGACAACTTGCGGATGCATATATTCAGGCTGCTGATTCTTCAACCACCATCCATTAGTTGCAGCAAGAACGTCAGACATGGGAGGCTACCCAAAAATCCTGCTTGGAGGGTGCGGAGAACTCTCCTCCTTGGTGGCTACCTTCCCCGAAGTCTTGTCTTCTGTGACCCGACAACAACGAGAGCTTCGCCAAGAATATACCGAAGCTTTATCGACTCTGGGTCAATGGGCCGTGACAGCAGCAACAGAAAGAGATGCCTTGGCGGCCCAATTAGCCGAATGTCAGGCCCAACTTGCTCCCTGTCAGTCCCAACTGAAGGAGCATGAGGCAGATATGAAGGGGCGTTACGTTCAGAAGGGGGTAGACTTATTCATGCTGGGCTTTGACGGGTCTTCTTCTTTAAACACCGAATGAGGGTATCCTCCTCCTGGCACGGACACCATCTGTTTGAATCCCGAAATAGCTTTAGCTAAATCCCCCCCCCCCCGAACTTTTTGAATTGTAACTTGTCATATTTGCTCTTTATACTGACTGTTTCTTTACTGTCAAAGAATATTTGAATTGACAGGGCCTTGTGCCGCTCCTTATATATGTGCTGGTATGAGTCTGGGATCTTAAGTCTGTTCTTTGGTTCTGCCTTTTTTCAAAATTACTGCCTATTCTCTACTTTCCTTAACGCTAAGTGTGTGATGACCTTCTGGGCTCGGGAATCCATTCGGGACATCCTAGGAGTGATCTTCTTTTGGGTCGAACCAATTTTGGCTCGGCCAACAATTAATCTACTCTTGCCTCTTGATCTTCTCAGGCTAATTGACTGCTCCGGAAAGGACGTCTCGATGATTTCCTATACCGACGCCATTATAACGTTAGTCCTTCCATCTTCTTCTCCTTCCCGAGGACAAATGCAGTTCTTCCTTCCTCGATTATAAATTGCCACCACAAGTGTCTTCGGCCTTCCATCTCCCCTTCATGGCTTCAGAGGAATACCCCATCGAGATCTCCTCAGACTCCGATTCTTTTGAGTTGCACGATTGGGCCACGGAAGACACTGAAGAATCTAAAACGCAATCGACTGCAACTTCGGTGTTTCATCTATTTCCGACTCCATCATCAACTACTGTTCCCTGTTGGTGCAATCGGCCCAGGTTGACTCGAGTTTGACTCGAGCAGTATTTTGATGATAGACAAAACTTATGACATGGGATTGACATAGGAAAGTCTAACATGAAGTTGTCATGGAAAATCCAAGTATGGGACTTGGTATGGAAAAGTCCAAAGCATTGTGAAGCCGTGCGCTTGGTGCTTGGTGAGAAATGCATTGCGAAGCCGTGCGCTTGATGCATGTGGGAAGTCTTGAGGACTTGGAAAGTTCACTAGGCTCAGGGTCCTTGAGTCGGTGAAGGATGGCATTGCGATGTAAAATACGGAAAAAAAAATATGGATTAACCCTTTAATTAATTGGGTTTAATTAGTAGATTAATTGGGGTTGATTAGTGGATTAAATTGGGCTCAATAAGTGGACTAATTGGGCTGAATCTCTTGGGTTGAGCCCATAGGGCTGAACCAAATTGATGTGGGTTTAATTGGGCTGGACCGGATGGTTGGAACTTCACGGGTTGAACCAAGTCGGTGAACCTCTTTTAAAATCCCCAAATCAGATCGCAAATCGCGATCGCTGTTCTCTCGACTGTCTCCGCGCCTCTGCTCCGACCATCGTTCTCTCTCAGGTCGCTGATCTCCTCGTGAGAGAGCTCGGCGACGTCGCCGCTTCGGTTGGTCTTTCCGGTCGGGGATCAGCCTAATCCTTTTCTTCTTAGGTCTCAGCGATCCCCTCGCGTAGGCAGATCAGTGACGTTGCTGCCATGACAACGAGCTGCCGACAAAGGTGTCGCCGGAGTTAGGTAGGTCAGTGATCCATTTCCTCGATCTCGGATGAGATCTACTTTCATCTGAAATCTCTATCCCTTTTAGCTCCGATCGTTGAGTGGAGAGGGGCAGCAGCAGTTGAGCAGAGCAAGCAGATCGGGGAAGAAGGGATTGGTGTGGTTGGATTGCGCCGGTGTATAGTGTTGGCTGCGTTGTGAGGTGAGTATTGATTGTGAATTGTGTTCACAGAAGTATCAATAGGGCTTATGTGTTTCTCACCGTGAGATTGGGTAGTTTCATCCTCTGTTACCTCAGAGCTTGCAGCTGGGGGAACGATGAAGGGGATGGCTGCCGGTAGTGATTTGGTTCGGTGAGCCTTGATACACTCTTTCAGTTTCAATGATAAATTGCTGTTACAACTTTGATTTTGAGGGATTTGTTGCAGTCAGTAGCTCACGGTGGCAGTGAAGATTGAAGTTGTGGATCGAATTTGGGGTAAGTTCTGTGTTACCCTATGGTTTTGTCAGATTTCCATTCTTTAGCGTGGATTGTTTTGTAGTGATTCTTGATCTGGGATATGCTTTAATATGGGCTCTGTTTGTGGATTGTGAGTTGTAAGTTGGATTCGAATTGGCAGTGCAAGGTAGGTGATTTTGGGATGTGGTGTGGTGATGCTTTACATTTGTGTCGGCAGTGGATGCAGTGGAGCAGGGAACCTGAATTTGGTAAGCCTTGTTACCTTTTTGTTCAATGATAATTGCTGTATTTTCATGGTGTCTATGCCTAGGGTATTCGATGGTTTCTGTTAAGGGTTGATGGATTTGAAGATGTGCTGGTAAGGGTAAGCAAGATCTAATACCTATACTTGGAATTCAGCATGGATTAAGTATGGTGATTTTTATGCAGGATGTGAGTTGTATATTGGTTATTGTGATCAGTTTTGATATTAAGCTGATATAGATTTGTTCTGTGTTGCTGAGGGATTGATTGGTATAACCTCTGTTTGTGTTCTAACCGATCTGTCCGCAATGCTCAGAACGGGGATGCTGTGAGAAGAGTATAGGAACGACGTAGTGTTTAGTTCCTACGTTTGTTGGATACTTGTATTTAATCCTTGTTGCTATTATGTGCAGGTTGGGATACGAAGCAGGTCCGCGGTCGTGAGGATTATTCGAGCTTCGTATCAGGTGGGTAATATCTACCTGGTCCGTTAGTTTTGATCAAATTCTAGTGCATGATCTTGGATTTATGTTTATACCTGTTTACCTTAAATCCACTCTTATTTAATCGTATGCTTGTACTGCCTTTGACCTTTGAGATATATACTCTGTTACTTCATTGATTATCTAGCACGAATAGGAACTATAAAACCCTATTATGTGTTAGCTGATAGATGTTTAGTAAGTACATGTGGTTAGGGTTATTTTTATGACCTCAGATTGGGTTACTGGGTTGCATCACTAGGTTAGGTGATGAGTCCAAATTAATGTCGTTGTATCGTATACATATCAGTGTGTTAGTTTGACGGATCTATTTATCTGTACATAGGTAAATAGGTTGTGATTACGGATTAGTCGTCCTTGCATGGTTGACTTTTGGTTGACTAGGTCTCCCCGTGAGTTAGGGAGTGTTGCGAGGATTTGTGTGTGAGTTATGCATCATTACATTTCATGCATGCTGACGACTGGGTCTGCCTTGTGGTTGAGATGAGTCGTTAGTCATCCTGCCTCCCCGGCCACTCGGGGTAGTGGTTGAAGGGTTGAGGGCAGAGCATTGTTGTGCGTGCCGTTCTCGGCCACTATGGATGGTGGTAGCTGGAGATGCGCACTTGGCCACTGTGCGGAGTGGTAGTTAGCGCACTCACCCACTATAGACAGTGGTCGTGTGATGTGCAGTTGTCCTGGGTGCGGTGCTCGTCTACTCATGGGTAGAGACGGAGCGCAGCGGCGAGGACCCCGTGTGGGTAGCATATAGCTCTATGGCGGGCTAGCTACTGTTTCATACTACCCAACTCGGTCACTCGAGAGTGGTGGCGGCTGGAGTCGGGATAGTTGTCATGTCGTGCCACCTAGGCCACACTGGGGTCGTGGTAGCGAGTTGGGTGTGCAGGCATGACCATGCATATGCATTGCTGATATATATATGTATGCATGTATTTGATATATGTTTTATATATGCCTGTGAGATGCTGCATTTGATTGAGCTATGATTGTTGCACATGCTTGTACATCATGATACATGTCATTTGCATTTTATATACTGCTATGTGTTGAGCATGATACATGCGTTGATTCAGACTGTTATATGCATTTAATTAGCATCATGTCATTGTGTGGTACGGACCTGGTTGTTATTACAGGTGATCATATACTGTTCATATGTTGGAGTATTGGTCAGGTATGAGATTGACTTAGTATGTTGTATGGGTTATGTTATTGTAAATCTGTTTAGGATGATATAGCTTATGGTGTTGCGGACCATCAGGTACGTTGGTACATTACTTCATGTTCAGTTGATTAGTTTAGTATATACATTGAGTATGACTATACTGTAGTTACTTGCTATTAGATTTGGATATGACTGTATGTCTATTGGACTCATGCTGTATACCTGTAGATCTTCACATGTATACTTGTAGATCTATCCTTATATGTTGTTCATGCACTTTCTATATATTACCCCTGAGTTTATACTCACCACCCCGGGACCCTGGGCTTCCTGTCGCCCAGATAACAGGTAGAAGATTCCTTGGACATTCGGAGCTCCGCCAGCTGATCCCATCTCACACCGGACGAATGGATATGTTTTGCGTGTTGTTGTATCCTTACGGATTGTTGGTTTGGGTTTTTACCTTGTATTATTTCCGTATATGTGATATACGGACGTGTTGTATGTATTTGGATTTCGATGTGGCTTCTATTATGTTTCTTATTGTGTCAAGTCACTCCGGAGTGCACAGTTGGTCTTTGTATATTGTTTTATCTGTTGTATGTTTTCCGCTGCGTTTGATATGTTGATATCTGTGTATATCATATTGTTGTGGTGGGCCTACGGGTCTTGTATTAACCCGATATGTTGCCACGTACAGGGGAGATGCCGTCCGTTTGCTTTTCGGCACGGCATACTCTCGGGGCGTGACAATTTTATTGGTATCAGAGCCCTAGGTTGCGAAGTCCATTTTCGGATTTTATTTCGTTCGGACATCGAGTTTTGCTTTACTCGGTTTTGGTTCGTGAGTTTTGGGATCTGGCTGTTGCGGACATCTCCGAGCTACAAGGTTTAAGGTATGTTAATTGTTATTACATATCCTTCTATTGGTTATGCATTTAGTTGCTTATAACATGGATGACTTGTAGGATATTGGTTAGTATTCGTAACCGTGGTTTGAGTTTGACCACGGGAACAATATGTTGAGGTTATTAGATATATACCTGCTATCGAAAAGGTAATTACCTTTGAGAGCCAACTGATACCGAGTCGGAAAGCAGGAGTTAGGTAGTCACATCTATTGTGGAGATTAAGGATTTCGGTCCTAAGATTTTCACTAATTATATTAGTCAGATCATTACCTATTGGGTAATGGACAAGCGAGTACACTATTGCTGATGCAGATAGTAGAGGATTATTTTGGTGATATTCATAGGGATTTTGATCCCTGAATTGGTCGTTCTAGGTTGTATAACGTTGAGGGTACTTTTGAGTACTTAACTCGTGTTATACAGAGGAAGCTAGGTTAGCTGCATACCATTATCCGGATTTAGCCGGTACTTGGTGTAAGATATAGAAAATAACCTACGGGAAATAACGTATCACTTAGTCACAGTTCAGTGATGTTGTGAGATAGTATTTTCCCACGTCATCTTCTTTGACTCATTGTCAGGGAATTCTTGGGCATCGAGTAGGGTGATCGTTTGGTTATGAAGGTGCTATGCAGAGTCGTTAGACTTGCGAAGGTTACGACTATTTAATAGCCCAAGAATGTGATTGGGTTGGTTTTGACCACCCATGGGTTATCGGTTGACATCTTGATCAGGATGTTTGGATCTTCTACCAGATCCTACCGGAAGTGTATAGACCGAGTCATGTGTATAGAAATGACTCCGTAGTAAGTGTTTTAAAGAGTTGGAGATTTGATAAGCAGATATTGCGAGTCAAATTATTGGAATTCGAAATCTCCAAATGTTGGATAAAAAGGAGCAAGATTAAAGTCGTAAGTCACGAGCGACTATTGGAGAGTTTTTCGATCATAGAAGACCGATTGCAGATTGTCAGTAGCTTCTCATGTTTATCAGCGAACTCAGAGGAAAGACTCTGAAAGGAGATTATGTGTGTGCAGTGCGGGTTACGACGAGACACAGAGTCAGATTATACGGTGGACCATTGTATTTTTTTCTACTATAAGCAGCCGGTATCTATGAGGAGAGTACGTATTTTGGAAGACTCAGTTGAAGACTATGGATGATGCTTTCGAGTGGACGATCCACAACCTCGAAACCTGAGATCATTACAGAAGATTGGGTTATCACATCAACAGCGATTTACTACCTCAGATATAGTTGGAGCTCTTAGATACTTTCATCCGGAAGAAGTAAGTTACTCAGCAGTATCAGTCGAAGACATCTTAGAAGACTCAGACGATCAGACAACAATTGTTACTTTCCCAGACGACAGCAACAGTTACCTTCCCAGGCGGGATTATGATTTGTTCAGAGGAGAGAGATTTTATGACGATAGTCGTATCTATGCAGTATTCTCCAGTTGCAGCTATACCTTTCACAGAGATGGAGCGTGCTACGATGTTGTGATTCTTGATATTTACTGAATGTGTATCATTTGCCAGTACAACAGTGTTTACCATCTCCATTGCAGCTGTTTTAGTTTATACCTCAGTTTCAGCAGTTGATTTCAGTTCCTCCATGATAGTCTTTGCATCTACATGAGCGCAGCCGTCCAGAACAGATGTTGGACAAGTTTACATAATTACTCGAGAAGAAGTATAGAAGACCGAAGGATCAGTCATTCGGGGTATTACTTTAGGTTATCCTATTTGCAGATATATCGAGAGATACTGGTAGTTTACAGGTATCTTTGTCTAGAATATTCTTGGATAGGGTTCGAAGGGTTCCTATCGACTTGTGGGTTGGTGATTTTCTCTACCGTCAGGTGAGATGTTGATCAACAATCATGAAGTCAAGGGATACCCTTAGCCTTTGCTAGTCATACCTCCACTATAGACATATCCTTACGGATAGTTGGATTATTGGAGTGTTGGTATACTAGGACTCTCGGATGTACGTATAATTCGAGAGTATTCGGATATATTTTTGGATGAACTCTTGAGCTTGCCACTGTATGGGCAAGTGGAGTAAGCGATTGAGGTGATTTTGGAAATAGTTCTGATATTGGGGACCTCATACCGGGAGATGATTTTATGGGTATCGGTGTCGCTAAACACTATTGGAGATTTATCTGCCTAAGTGTTTCTTCTTGAGAAGACTTGTAACTCTTTGTTAGAAGAGAGTCAGACTTTGAGTCTATGCATCAATTATCGACGATTGGAATGCAGTAGTTGTTGTGAATGAATATCCTTCGTTGTGGATAGATGATTTGTTTAGATCAGCTAAATGACACCTGTGTATATCCTAGGGTTGGTCTACGACTGGAGGTTTGATATTGTAGTGACTTAGTGTCATACAATTATCATTGTCGGTGTGATGATTGAGCTATCGGTAGCTTAGAGTAAAAGGATACAGGTATGTAGAAGGCGACATTTCATACTTGGTATGAATTTTAGGAGATGTTGATAATGTTGTTAGACTTATCGATGAATTAGTCGTTCATGGACTCGACGAATCAAGTACTTTTGGTGTATTTGAGATCGATTGTCATCATATCTGTGGAGGATATATTTATGGATATATTCCCAATTTTGAGGGAAGTTGTGGTTTCCCTAGATTGATTTGGTATTTACCGTAGATGTGGATAGGATGCTCTAGAGTTACTATACTGCAGACTTGTGGACCAAGAAGGTGATGGAAATCACCTGGTCGAAAGTTTATGAAGCTAGGTTTCAGGGCCTAGAAGGTGGCTGACTTTTGTGTCAGTATTAGTTAATCCGTCCGATATGGATGGAAGGGTATTGTACGCAGATGCATCATTTCAGGGATTGGAGCGATTCCGATGCAGTGGTATGAGACGTGTCTTATGCTTACGTCAGTTGAGGAATTGCGAGATAAGCTGTTGTATATATGACGTGGAGCTTAGCAGTTATTATCTTGAGTAGTAGATGTATAGAGCAGGAGTGCTCAGGGAGTTTTGGCTAGCTACTGGGTAGCTGCTATAGGGTGGTTAGAGCACGGATAGATACAACTGGGGAGATGGGTCATTGCTGTCTTCCAGTCACTTATAGTGTTGTGTGACAAAGTGAAATTTTGGACAATAGATTAATTTCTCTTGTGAGAATAAATCTCTGTCTCTGGGAAGGATAGTGGTTCCCAGAGTTGCATTCGATTTAGGAAGAGTTGTTTCAGGAGACTCTTCATTCGAGAGGGATGATTTATTCGGAGTGTATCCGAAAATAGTGAGTATTGAGACGTTTATGTTGATGGAACAATATATAGGACACGGTTGATTTTGTAGTTTGATGTTGGATATGCCAACAAGCATAGGTGGAATATTGTGATCGGTAGGGTTATGTACCATGATAAAGTGGGAGCCTAGTACGTTAGACTGTGTTGGGAGATTATCTAGAATTCGGAAAGGACTTGATAGGATTTGGGTAATCGATGATCGATTAGCTAGGTTCGCTCATTTTCATCCGAGTCGTAAGATGGACTCCGTTGGATCGCTTGATGGAATTATATCCATGGAGTATCCTTGGGTATCATTTCTGATAGTGATTCATAATTCACCTTACGATTCTGGTAAAGTCTCCCATCGGTTACGAGTATAGAGCTCCACTTTGGTACAGTTGTTTACTTTTTAAGAGGTCGGTTGAGAGGGTATATAAGAGCTGAAATATAATATTCGAGCTCAGTACCCCACTTAGTCACTTGAGGTGTGACTTTTCTCCGGATACTTGAGATAATTATTTTGACATATCATACAAGTATATAAGTCGGAAATTTGGGGACCAAATTTTTATAAGTGGGGGAGAATGTAAAATACGGAAAAAATATATATATATGGATTAACCCTTTAATTAATTGGGTTTAATTAGTAGATTAATTGGGGTTGATTAGTGGATTAAATTGGGCTCAATAAGTGGACTAATTGGGCTGAATCTCTTGGGCTGAGCCCATAGGGCTGAACCAAATTGATGTGGGTTTAATTGGGTTGGACTGGATGGTTGGAACTTCACGGGTTGAACCAAGTCGGCGAACCTCTTTTAAAATCCCCAAATCAGATCGCAAACCTAATCCTTTTCTTTCTTAGGTCTCGTGGCGCTGAAACAAAGGTGTCGCCGGAGTTAGGTAGGTCAGTGATCCATTTCCTCGATCTCGGATGAGATCTACTTTCATCTGAAATCTCTATCCCTTTAGCTCCGATCGTTGAGTGGAGAGGGCAGGCCGAGGCAGAGCAAGCGGATCGGGAAGAAGGGATTGGTGTGGTTGGATCGCGCGGTATAGTGTTGGTCGTTGTGAGGTGAGTATTGATTGTGAATTGTGTTCACAGAAGTAGCAATAGGGCTTATGTGTTTCTCACCGTGAGATTGGGTAGTTTCATCCTCTGTTACCGCAGAGCTTGCAGCTGGGGGAACGATGAAGGGGATGGCTGTCGGTAGTGATTTGGTTCGGTGAGCCTTGATACACTCTTTCAGTTTCAATGATAAATTGCTGTTACAACTTTGATTTTGAGGGATTTGTTGCAAGAGCTCACTGGTGGCGTGAAGATCAGTTGTGGATCGAATTTGGGGTAAGTTCTGTGTTACCCTATGGTTTTGTCAGATTTCCATTCTTTAGCGTGGATTGTTTTGTAGTGATTCTTGATCTGGGATATGCTTTAATATGGGCTCTATTTGTGGATTGTGAGTTGTAAGTTGGATTCGAATTGGCAGTGCAAGGTAGGTGATTTTGGGATGTGGTGTGGTGATGCTTTACGTTTGTGTCGGCAGTGGATGCAGTGGAGCAGGGAACCTGAATTTGGTAAGCCTTGTTACCTTTTTGTTCAATGATAATTGCTGTATTTTCATGGTGTCTATGCCTAGGGTATTCGATGGTTTCTGTTAAGGGTTGATGGATTTGAAGATGTGCTGGTAAGGGTAAGCAAGATCTAATACCTATACTTGGAATTCAACATGGATTAAGTATGGTGATTTTTATGCAGGATGTGAGTTGTATATTGGTTATTGTGATCAGTTTTGATATTAAGCTGATATAGATTTGTTCTGTGTTGCTGAGGGATTGATAGGGATTAATTGGTATAACCTCTGTTTGTGTTCTAACTGATCTGTCCGCAATGCTCAGAACGGGGATGCTGTGAGAAGAGTATAGGAACGACGTAGTGTTTAGTTCCTACGTTTGTTGGATACTTGTATTTAATCCTTGTTGCTATTATGTGCAGGTTGGGATACGAAGCAGGTCCGCGGTCATGAGGATTATTCGAGCTTCGTATCAGGTGGGTAATATCTACCTGGTCCGTTAGTTTTGATCAAATTCTAGTGCATGATCTTGGATTTATGTTTATACCTGTTTACCTTAAATCCACTCTTATTTAATCGTATGCTTGTACTGCCTTTGACCTTTGAGATATATACTCTGCTATTCATTGATTATCTATACGAATAGGAACTATAAAACCCTATTATGTGTTAACCGATAGATGTTTAGTAAGTACATGTGGTTAGGGTTATTTTTATCAAGTTCTCGGGTTGCATCACTAGGTTAGGTGATGAGTCCAAATTATGAGGGTTGTATCGTATACATATCAGTGTGTTAGTTTGACGGATCTATTTATCTGTACATAGGTAAATAGGTTGTGATTACGGATTAGTCGTCCTTGCATGGTTGACTTTTGGTTGACTAGGTCTCCCCGTGAGTTAGGGAGTGTTGCAAGGATTTGTGTGTGAGTTATGCATCATTACATTTCATGCATGCTGACGACTGGGTCTGCCTTGTGGTTGAGACGAGTCGTCAGTCATCCTGCCTCCCCGGCCACTCGGGGTAGTGGTTGAAGGGTTGAGGGCAGAGCATTATCAGCGCCGTTCTCGGCCACTATGGATGGTGGTAGCCGGAGACGATGCGCACTCGCCACCGCGGAGTGGTAGTTAGCGACTCACCCACTATAGATGTGGTCGTGATGATGCGCTTGTCTGGGTGCGGTGCTCGCCTACTCATGGGTAGAGACGGAGCGCTTAGCGCTAGGGACCCCGTGTGGGTAGCATATAGCTCTATGGCGGGCTAGCTACTGTTTCATACTACCCAACTCGGTCACTCGAGAGTGGTGGCGGCTGGAGTCGAGATAGTTGTCATGTCGTGCCACCTAGGCCACACTGGGGTCGTGGTAGCGAGTTGGGTGTGCAGGCATGACCATGCATATGCATTGCTGATATATATATGTATGCATGTATTTGATATATGTTTTATATATGCCTGTGAGATGCTGCATTTGATTGAGCTATGATTGTTGCACATGCTTGTACATCATGATACATGTCATTTGCATTTTATATACTGCTATGTGTTGAGCATGATACATGCATTGATTCAGACTGTTATATGCATTTAATTAGCATCATGTCATTGTGTGGTACGGACCTGGTTGTTATTACAGGTGATCATATACTGTTCATATGTTGGAGTATTGGTCAGGTATGAGATTGACTTAGTATGTTGTATGGGTTATGTTATTGTAAATCTGTTCAGGATGATATAGCTTATGGTGTTGTGGACCGTCAGGTACGTTGGTACATTACTTCATGTTCAGTTGATTAGTTTAGTATATACATTGAGTATGACTATACTGTGGTTACTTGCTATTAGATTTGGATATGACTGTATGTCTATTGGACTCATGCTGTATACCTGTAGATCTTCACATGTATACTTGTAGATCTATCCTTATATGTTGTTCATGCACTTTCTATATATTACCCCTGAGTTTATACTCACCACCCCGGGACCCTGGGCTTTCTGTCGCCCAGATAACAGGTAGAAGATTCCTTGGACATTCGAAGCTCCGCCAGCTGATCCCATCTCACACCGGACGAATGGATATGTTTTGCGTGTTGTTGTATCCTTACGGATTGTTGGTTTGGGTTTTTACCTTGTATTGTTTCCGTATCTGTGATATACGGACGTGTTGTATGTATTTGGATTTCGATGTGGCTTCTATTATGTTTCTTATTGTGTCAAGTCACTCCGGAGTGCACAGTTGGTCTTTGTATATTGTTTTATCTGTTGTATGTTTTCCGTTGCGTTTGATATGTTGATATCTGTGTATATCATATTATTGTGGTGGGCCTACGGGTCTTGTATTAACCCGATATGTTGCCACGTACAGGGGAGATGCCGTCCGTTTGCTTTTCGGCACGGCATACTCTCGGGGCGTGACATGCGAAGTCGTGCGCTTGGTGCATCCGAGGGACCGCCGGATGGGGAGCGAATGGAGTGAGACCGAAGGGAAGCATACTTCGAGGGCATGAGACGCGAAGGATGACGTTGCGAAGCCGTGCGCTTGGCGCATCCGAGGGGCGTAGGCCGAGGGAAGAGAGCTTTGGTGGGAAACTTCATGAGGGATGAGGTGGACTTGGCCAAGTGGCTAAGACTGAGTGTCGGACGCTCAAACAGCTTGATGTTTGAGGTTTTACCCGACATTAGTCGACTACTCTAGGTCGAATGGTTCGATCGGTGTTCGACTGACCAGGATCTGGCTGACCAGTCGACTGTCGAGGGAGGGCAGTCGACTGCCGACGCCAACAGTCGACTAATGATGGACATCAGTCGATTGATCGGGGTGATTTCAGCCACAGAAGGGTTTCCAGTCGAGTGCTCGCGCCAGCACTTGACTGATGCGATGATCAGTCGACTAATGGGTATCATCAGTCGACTGATGGGTGATCCGTTGGAACTTGACCAACGTGGATCTGGCCGTTGTGAGACAACGGCTACAGGACCAGTCGACTGATGGTCACGATCAATCGATTGATGGGCGTGAAATCAACTTGATGTAGGTTATAAATGGAGCTCAAGAGGGAGGATTTCGCCAAGACTTTAAGGGTGACATTGGAGGGGAATTACTGTTGCATTCCAGACCTTCAAGAGCCAACCAAAGCAAGCAACAAACAACAATCAAAAGCAATCGGTGAAAAGTGTTCTTTGTATTGTATTTGTATTCTTGTTTGTATTTCATATTACTTGTTGTAATAGCTTGTACGAGGTTTCTCCACCTCCGATGTGTTGTCGAGAAGGAGTGGTTTAGTTAGTGTCGTGCGCATAACTAGAGCTCGGTGAGCTCGCCCATGGAGTATGAACCATTCGATTCCGAACCACATATATCTTGTGTATTGCATGTGATTGTATTGTTGTTATTATTTCTATTGTTATTCCGCTGCATATATTAACGATAATTGTAGACAAGCAACGTAAGAACGAACGAATTCCACCATACGACGATTGAGGGCTATTCACCCCCCTCTAGCCAACCACCATCGACCCTACAAGTGGTATCAGAGCTAGGAGCTTGTCAAGGACTAACCGCCGACACAAGGACTACAAGATGGCCGGCTACAACCTCCAACCACCAAAATTCGAAGGAGATTTTCAATGGTGGAGAAGAAAAATGGAGGTATATCTAGAAACCGATTTTGATTTCATGCTAATCTTAGAAAATGGTTTCGAATTGCCTAGGGATGAAAGAAATAGGCAAA
The DNA here is from genome assembly GCA_025175895.1 of Wurfbainia villosa. Taxonomy (NCBI): domain Eukaryota; kingdom Viridiplantae; phylum Streptophyta; class Magnoliopsida; order Zingiberales; family Zingiberaceae; genus Wurfbainia; species Wurfbainia villosa. The sequence continues at coordinate 12,709,085 of CM046001.1, read as the reverse complement.
TTGAGAAGTCAAGGTGCACCCAAGACCAAATCAAGGACTTTAAGATAAATCTTAAGGTAATCGAATTACTTAGTGATTTGATCCCTAACACCATTTGGTCTAGATTGGGTGACTATAGGGATGCGAGGGAATTATGGAATAAAGTGATCAAATTCCAAGAAAATTCCCAACCGGCACAAATAGAGGAGAATGCCGAGGAAGAAGGACCATCCACATTCGAAGATGTGGATGACTTGGAGGAAACCTCTACCTCTAGCATTGAGGGGGAGGAAAGGATTTTCATTCCGGAGCAAGATCAAAATGAAGCTTCTACCTCCGGAAGAAGTGAAGAGGCCTCCGCCACCTCCCTAGGTAACTCAAGTATTATAATTTTAAATAAAGATCATATAATTTGTTTTGAGTATAGGGAGAAAGGGCATTACAAGAGTAAATGCCCAAAATTAGCTAAGGAAAAGACATCGGCACCAAAAGTCAACCAAAAGTCAAAGGATGCCGAAGTCCCCACAACTAGAAGCAAAGAGCACATTGTGTGCTTTAAATGCAATCAAAGGGGACATTACCGAAGTCAATGCCCTAGGGGGAGGAAGAAGGGGCAAGAAGGTGTATCTCATGTAGGGGGAGCTTCCAAAGCTAACCCTAAGGTATATTTAAATTATACACCTTCAATTTCTAAAGTTAAAACTAAAAATTATTTTAGTTCTCTTGCAATTATTAATGAAAAACATGCTAGTAGAAATAATAAAGTTTATTGCTTAGGTGCCAAGCATGTAGAATTACCTAAGGACAAACCTAGGATCAATAACATTATACCAATCCTACCTAGGGAGTCAATTAGGAGAATAGAAGAAAATTTGGGTATTAATCCCAAAAAGTCTAGGCACATGCCTAAGAACAAGAGGCCTTCCCAAAAACCTAATGAAAGTTCAAAATTGAGAAAATTAGAGCTAAAAAATCAAGTCTTGAGGTCAAGAGTTGAGAGAATGGAAAAGACCCTTAAAATTATAGAAAATTCTATTCAAGGGTCAAATGCCCAAAAGTCAATACCTAAGGTTCAAAAATGATCTAAGGGCAAGGAAAGTTTGGGTCACAAACCTAAGCCCAAGAAGACTTATCATAATGTTCCATTTGATTATGGAACAATTTCTAGGTCTAAGAAAACCAAGACTAATAGGGAAGCTATCCCTAAGACTAGTCATGGTGTTTGCTTAGTGGCTAAGGACTTAAGAAAAACCAAGAAAACCACTAAGAAGGTCAAAGGGGGAGTTACCCCTAGGTTTGACTTAGGAAATACCCAAAAGACTATGGCTTCAAAGCCTAAGAGGGTAATTAGGAAGGTATCTAGGGAAGTTATCCCTAGTGAATACCTTGTTAACCCAAGGAGCTCCAATAGGTATTGGGTTCCTAGGAGCGTGATCGATTCACGCTAGATGGGTTAGGGCGTGTCAACCCTAAGTGGATGGGTAGTTAACCTAGCCATGGTGAGTTGACACATTAGGATGTGCCAATATGTTTTAAGAAGTTGAAAAATGATTAAATTGACACAATTAAGTCTTAGAGGTATTGATGTGTCATTTTGGGTTTATGGCACACTAGGGGGATAAATGACATTAAGGCAAAAATAAGTTTAATCTTAGAAATGACAATTTGGATTTAACACTTAGGTATTTTATACCTTAGTATATTTTACTTGTCATGATTTATTTGCCTTGCCATGACATGACATCATTTTCATTCTTATCTCTAAAAATGTCATGAACATGTTTAGACTTATTCTTTATATGTCATGTATGCTAAAATGTCATTCACATGCCATGACATCATGATTTTGGCACATGCTTAGGTAAATCATATTTATGTCATGATCATCATCATGCATATAATTAAAATGGATTTAAGGACTATGACATGATTTGAAGGGGATCAAATAATATTGCCTAGAAATATGCATGAGACCATTAAAGAACAAAACTCACATCTCACTAGAATATTTGACTTGAATGTGTTTTACACATCTAGATACAAGAGAGATGTTTTGGAAAAATAAATTAAAGGTTTCAAAAACATTTTGAAAAACCTTGGTGAAGTCTATCTTTTGATAGCAACCACCATTGAATGAGATGATACAAAGAGGGCTCATTATTGAAGCTTTTCTAAACTTTTGAACTTTTTATCAATCTCACTATTTTATGGGTAAAATAATTTTCTAATATTTTTCACCCATTATGATTGTAATAAGTAATATACGTACAAAATTTCATGATTTATCAACATATGTATATTTACTTATGATTTTCAGAAACTCATTTCTGAAAATAAAAAAACTGCAAATGCAGTTATCAGTCGACTGCCAGGGAGGCCAGTCGACTGATGTGGGAAGGAGTCGACTGGTATCTGATTCAGTCGACTGATACTGCTGATTTCGGGTAAACCTTGGTGGTTAGGCCCATGTTCAGCTAGGTTTTAGTCTGTAACCACTCCTAACCCTAGGACATGCTTGGGAGAGCATTAGAAAGGGTGGAAATCCATTGGATGTGGATTAGGAGAAGCGTTTAGGGAGAGAATCAATGTTAAGGTGGATGGAAGTTCATTGTTGAACTTTCCCTTAATTTTGATGGTTTTCGTGTTCCTATTGGCTTAGGGGCTTTCCAAAGACATTGTTGGTGCAATGGTTAAGGGGGAGCAAGCCTTTAGGGGGAGGTATCCATTATGGGAAGATGGATGTGTATTTCCTCATGGGAGGAAAATTGAGTGATTGCGCCTCTCTTAAGTGATATGAGATTATCACTAGAAAGATTGAGGGCATGCCAAGGGGAAGATTGTAAGATCTCATTGGGATATGAGACATTGACACCCTTGAGGACCTTTTTGATGTAATGTCAAAAAGGGGGAGAAGTTACCAAGTTATCAATTAGGGTTCGTTGGAATTCTCATTGGGATATGAGAATTGCCAATATGGGAGAATTGGTAGACTTGAGATGGTAGTTTTGTCAATCATCAAAAAGGGAGAGATTGTTGGTGCAATCGGCCCAGGTTGACTCGAGTTTGACTCGAGCAGTATTTTGATGATAGACAAAACTTATGACATGGGATTGTCATAGGAAAGTCCAACATGAAGTTGACATGGAAAATCCAAGCATGGGGCTTGGTGTGGAAAAGTCTAAAGCATTGCGAAACCGTGCGTTTGGTGCTTGGTGAGAAATGCATTGCGAAGTCGTGCGCTTGATGCATGTGGGAAGTCTTGAGGACTTGGCAAGTTCACTAGGCTCAGGGTTCTTGAGTCGGTGAAGGATGACATTGCGAAGCCATGAGCTTGGTGCATTCGAGGGACCACCGGACGGGGAGCGAATAGAGTGAGACCAAAGGGAAGCATACTTCGAGGGCATGAGATACGAAGGATGGTGTTGCGAAGCTGTGCGCTTGGCGCATCCGAGGGACGTAGGCCGAGGGAAGAGAGCTTCGGTGGGGAACTCCATGAGGGATGAGGTGGACTTGGCCAAGTAGCTAAGACTGAGTGTCGGATGCTCAAACAATTTGATGTTTGAGATTTTACCCGACATCAGTCGACTGGCATAGGTGCCAGTCGACTGCTCTAGGTCAAATGGTTCGACCGGTGTTCAACTCACCAGGATCTGGCTGACCAGTCGATTGTCGAGGGAGGGCAGTCGACTGCCGACGCCATCAGTCGACTAATGATGGACATCAGTCGACTGATCGGGGCGATTTCAACCACAGAAGGGTTTCCAGTCGAGTGCTCGCGCCAGCACTCGACTGATGCGATGATCAGTCGACTGATGGGTGATCCGTTGGAACTTGACCAACGTGGATCTGGCTGTTGTGAGACAACGACTACAGGACCAGTCGACTGATGGTCACGATCAGTCGACTGATGGACGCGAAATCAGCTTGATGCAGGTTATAAATGGAGCTCAAGAGGGAGGATTTCGCTAAGACTTTAAGGGTGACATTGGAGGGGAATTGCTGTTGCATTCCAGACCTTCAAGAGCCAACCAAATCAAGCAACAAACAAGCAATCAAAAGAAATCGGTGAAAAGTGATCTTTGTATTATATTTGTATTCTTATTTGTATTTCATATTACTTGTTGTAATAGCTTGTACGAGGTTTCTCCACCTCCGACGTGTTGTCGAGAAGAAGTGGTTTAGTAAGTGTCGTGCGCATAACTAGAGCTCGGTGAGCTCGCCCGTGGAGTAGGAACCATTCGGTTCCGAACCACGTATATCTTGTGTATTGCATGTGATTGTATTATTGTTATTATTTCTATTGTTATTCCACTGCATATATTAACGACAATTGTAGACAAGCAATGCAAGAACGAACGAATTCCACCATACGACGATTGAGGGCTATTCACCCTCCTCTAGCCGACCACCATCGACCCTACATTCCCCCTCCTAATCCAGGGAGATCCTTCCGAGCCCCCTTCCCTTCATTTCGCAATCGGGTATGGAATCCTCCCCTGACGTGGGAATACACGGTAGGAGATCCTCGAGCCTCCACTGAACTTCCTCCGCTTCCGCCAGCGCTAGCATTCGTTCCAGTCCCTCCAGCGGGGACTCATCCGCCCCCTTTTGATGAAGCTTCACCAGTGGCACCTCCAACTCAAGGCGACCTCTACAGAGTCATCTTGGCGCCTCCCCCTGGAGGAGTCCTCTGATAATCCTCCTACTAGTGATAACCATAAAATACTTGTATAATGATTAGCTTAAATGATGTAACTACTATTTTTTGAGGGGTAAATGTGTTAACTTAAACCTAGGGTTAACTCGTTTCCTCATTCTTAACGCACGAGCCGTTTCTCGCCGTTGTTTTTATTCCCGAGCAGTTCGCGATAACTTCCCCTCCACCGCGCCCGACTCCACCTCACGGCCATTTTTCGCCAGACGCTATCCACGACCTATGCGCGTGCTCGCCTTTTTGCTCCGCCCATCGCTGCTCATTCCTCCTCGTGTCATCGCCTTTATTGCCGCCGCTGCGCGGTCCACGTCCGTTTGCCGCTCTCGCGGCGACGCCCGTCGCCGCCGCGGCGCCGCTACCTGCCACCGACGTCGCCGCTCGAACTTGCCGTCGCCTCCTCATCTTCGTTGCGGCTGACATCTGTCCGGTGGGAGGTTCGACTAGAGGGCAGAATGCCGACTGTGCAGTCGGGTGAAGGCCCTTCTTCGAGAACGAGCGTGCTGCCCTTTTCGGTGGTCATCGGAGCAAGAGGAACGTCGGCTACAGATCCAGCGGAGATTCGGGCGGGTACTCGGTTGGAGCAGGGGTTTGCCGCGGGAATTAGATGAGTGAAGCTTATTTCCCTTGATCTCAGAAGGGATCCAACTCTGAACGCGTTTCTTTTTTGTTAGCTTAGATCTCTTTGGTGGAAAAATACAACAACAGGGTAGGGGTAGCTGTGAAAGGGGGGTTGATGCACAGCAACCTTGCCGACGGATTGGTGTTGGCCCGAGCTTGGTAAGCTTGATCTATCTTCTCTCTTTTTAGCTGTAAATTGATAGATTATGGGTTGTGCAGCTGTGATTGGAGTTTACTGTCGATGGAGTCGACTGTGAGGTTGTTCTTGGCCACGAAGGGGCTGTGAGTTTATTGTTAGGTGAGCTGTGAACGACCGTATGATTGTGGGCAGGAGAATTAACGGCTATGAATAGCTGTGATGGCTATGATGGCTGTGAATGGGTTATATCCCTAAATTAGTGAAATTGGGATGTTACTCGGTTGTGGCTGAGTGAGAGGTGGTTGTGGATGAGTGTGTTCATGTAGGATTCAATTCGATCATTCGTTGTATGTTTGCACTTAATTATAATTGTAGTTGATGAATATGCAGGTTTCGGTCACGAGACAAGTCCATGGGCGTGAGGATTTCATTATTTCGAGCATTATAGTAGGCAGGTAGTTTGACTTATCTTTTAGATATTGTCATGTTGATATACTTAGTTAGCTATAGCTCACAGTAATTTTTATATCTTATCTGCCCTTGTATGTCACTGTGTCATACATGATGCATGCATTTCTATCTTAGTCGATATTATCTTGATACCTGCCATGTGTACTTATTTTGGGAGTTATGACATGCACTTGATTAGCTTTTAGATATACTTTCCCTGTATACCTAGATCATTGATATGTACTTATTTTTTTGTGCATATTATTTAGAGACGTATTTTGGTTAGTGTTACATGCTTTAGTGTCATGCACCATCTTGCATGATTGCATGTTGGCTGGACAGAGTTCCTTTGTACTTGAGCCCGCAGTTAGTTACATGATCTGTACACACAACCACTCATAGGTTAGTGGTACATCAGGAGGGTGTGTGCAGTAGCTCTATCAGGCTCCGTTGGTCCGCTCAAGGGTAGCGGTGAGGCAGCGTGGTAGTGGGCAGGAATCCTTCCTCTGGTCTACGACACCGGGAGATGAGAGCTTTGCTCCCCCACTCTGTTTGGGGTAGGAGGATAGGTGTACTCCGACAGCATCCTGTCCACTCGGTCACTCAGGAGCAGTGATGGCAGAGTGCAAAGTTGTCATAGCCCTACCCACTCGACTTCACCATCGCGTGTGAGGCGGTTGACTGGCATCAGGGGTGACCATGTCATTTGCATCGCATGTATATTGCATGTATGACATTTGTTTGTGTTTGCTGCATTTTGGTTGTTGCCTTGGTTGTTGCATATGATTGACATGCATACATGATACATTATGTATTTGGTCTGACGACCTTATTTCTACTAGTATGGCTCACACTCCTATGTCAGGATAGGAGATTCAGGTATGTACAGTCTTTCCGCATCTCTTCCTTGTATTTTTCTATTATTGATCAGGAGACTGTACTGGCATGATTATTATTGTTAGATATATCTTACTATGCATGTCGACTTGATACCCACTGAGTTCGTTGAACTTATCCCGTTATTTTACATCTATTTCAGGTTGACACTGTCAGGAGAGTCCGGCTGTCAATTCCCCTCATCGTAATGGTTTTGTTATTGGATTTATGGTTTCAGTTATATTGACTATAAGACATGTGTAGGACTTGTGTTTTGGTTATACACTCGTGGATGTTTTGGTGGTACTTGATATGTTCTTGTGGACTTTTATTCGATTTGTTTTGGTTGTGTATTCCTGCTCAGATGGCAGAAGAGATAAGTCTAGATGTTGTAGACTTTTTATTTACTTTGGTTGTTGGCCTGAGGCCTATATATGATCTGTATGTGTGGTTTATGTTCCGGTCGTGTTTACCGATGTATAGTGGGTCGTGTGTGCCTTGTATACAAGATTCGTATTGTCACCCGTACAGGGGAGATGCTGTCGGATTTTCATCTGGCGGGGACTCCCTCGGGGCGTGACAATTTATTTGGTATCAGAGCGCCTAGGTTTTTGAGTTTTTAAGGGTTTTTGGATTTTCGGAGTTCGCCACATTTGGCAGGTCAACTTGTGCATTTTTGGATTTTGTATGGATTTTCGACGATTTTTATGTTTCGGAATTTCGAGGTATTATCGATAAGATCGTATTGGGAACTTGGCGGCAACAGGACATCTCAAGACGGCTAATAGGTGAATAAATTCTAGAGATAAATTCTCTAGATTTAGTGCATGATGATATGATTACGTTGCTTACGTGATTTAGGGTATATTTGCACTTGATGCTCTATAGCATATTGCTTTGACTTTGTACTGTCATGACCCCCTTTAGTTATACACTAATTAATTTCAGCCATTGATTTCCATTAGTATGACTATGTTGTCATTTATTAGATATCGTTGTTATGTGTTTATTTGGTTATGTGTTATTGCGGTGGATACCATGATTGAGACTAGTAGAGATAGAATAACTTAGATACTTTCTCGATGAGCAGTCACCGTCGCGAGCCGCCGGGCATTCGACTTTGATGGCGCGTCTTAGATTGTGAATTATTTATGGACTTATTAGAATTTTCACGAGTAAAATGGCATTAATTAGACTCTTTCAAGATAAGATTATTGTGACTTTTAGCAATACGTACCCGACCGCTATAATTGACCAAGACTCGAGTTTGACTCGAGGGAGACTTTGATGGTTGACTAGTCCAAGTCATGGGTACTTGGCATGGAAAGTCCAAGTGGGACACTTGGCATTTGGGAAAGTCCAAGTCTTGAGTACTTGGCATGGGAAGTCCAAGCATGGGTCTTGGCAAATGGAAAGTCCAAGCATGGTCTTGGCATGGAAAGTCCAACATGGGTTGGCAAGGGAAAGTCCAAGCTTGAGTCTTGGCATTTGAGAAGTCCAAGGGTTAGTCTTGGCGGCGTAAAGTCCAAGCGGAGTCTTGGCGGCGTAAGTCCAATGTGCCTTGGCGGTGTAGACACCGTTAGCATGACATAGCCGAGGGAAGCACCTGGAGGCTAGCGCAATGGATGAACAAGTCATGGATGACTTGGAGGGATCCGAGAGGCGTAAGGCTGATGGAGGTGGCTAGAAGGCTTAGGTCTAGGCTAAGGGTGGTCTAGCAAGTATGGAGGCACCATACTTGGGTTAAAACCTCATTCTTGAGGTTGGCAGTCGACTGGAATTATGGCCGGTTCGACTGCCGGGAGTCGACTCGAGTTCGACTGCCGTTTGAGAGCTTTAAGGGCTCTGCGGATCGGCTCATGGGAAGCGATCGGTGTGTCGGCAATGATCGCTAAGATGGCGATCATTGCCGGCCGAGTCTGCGAGCAGAAGCGCTCCGTAGCCGAGGCGATCGACTCACGGGCATTAGCGATCGACTACCAATGTTGGCATCGGTGGTGAGTCCCGTTGGAACTTGTCCAGCGTGGATTGAGCCGTTGTCTCACATCTGATGTTAGCAATGATCGGTGATTTATGGCGCGATCGCGCAAAATCCAGCCCGACGCGAGATAAAAGGAAGCTGTTCGTGGAGATTGCGGCGATCAGATTTTTGGGAGCTTACTTGAGGCGATTTGAAGGCGATTTGCAGGTGCATTTCAGGGCCATTCAACCTCATCCAAGCAAAGCGCTCAAACCCTAGTTTGTAAAGTGTTCTTTACATTTCCTTTGTATTTGCTTGTATTTCTTTAGATTATTGTTGTAATCTTGTGTACGAGGTTTCTCCACCTCCGACTTGTTGTCGAGAAGGAGTTTATTGATTAGTGATTGCATTGGCGTCGCTAGAGCTCGTTAGAGCTCGATCCGTGGAGTAGGAACCGTTACGGTTCCGAACCACGTTATATGATCGTGTTGTGATTGTGTGTCTTGTTATATTTATTTGTTATTACTATTCCGCTGTGCTAACAAGATTGTAGATGATCGAACGCGAAAGAATTCCATATACGTACGGTCATCTACGCTATTCACCCCCCCTCTAGCGTTCAAACGATTCCCAATAAGTGGTATCAGTGCCTGGTGGCTCTTCAACGGATTAACAACCGGGAGCAATACGCTAGAGGGTAAAGATGAAATTCCAAGACAAGCTAGGTTGGGACATCAACACACCGGTCCCGTACTCATTATATGGACAAGAAGGCTTCGATTCTTGGAAGAGAAGAATTGAAGATTTTTTGATGATGAGGGACTTCGAGGAATGGTCTCTATTAATGGAAGGATTTGAGTATCCTAGAGGACCAAAAGGTGGTTTCCTCAAGAAGAAGAGATGGAGTGAAGATCAACTCCAAAGATTCGAGAAAAACAAGAAGGTAATCAAATTCATTTTTGATTTAATTCCAAATGAATTCTTGTGTAGCCTAGGTGAATGCATGGATGCTAAGGAGCTATGGAGTGATTTGGCAAAGCTCCATGAAAGCCCATCAATGGTCCAAGAGGAAGAGACCGAAGAGGCTAATGCATCATCTTCACAAGGAAGTGAGGACTTGGAAGTTGAGAGATCATCAACATCCAAAGAGGAAGAGGAAGTAGAATCGGAAGTTGATAGGGAGTCAATTTCCGGGTTGGTGGAGGAAGTGGAAGAAGCATCCACCTCAAGGATTGAGAGGGAGGAGAGAACTTCCATACCGGAGCAACAAGAAGAAGCTTCAACATCCAATCAAGATGAGGAAGCTCAAAATACAACTCCGGCACCTACCACCGAACTAGGTAACTCAAACACATCAATCTCAAATAAAAATAATATCATGTGCTTTGAGTGTAGGGAATTTGGACATTACAAGAGTAAGTGTCCTAAACGGGTTAAGAAGACTCCACCCGTGCCAAAAATCAAGGAAGTCGGTGCCCAAAGTCAAAGAAGCAAAGAGCACATCATTTGTTTCAAGTGCCATCAAAAGGGGCACTATAGGAGTCAATGCCCAAAGGGGGAGAAGAAGGGGCAAAATGGAGCTTCACATGTAGGGGGAGCTAAGGCTAACCCTAAGGTACATTTTAGTAATGCTCTTTCTAATTCCTATAGTCAAAAGCTTGCTAGAAATAATTTTAGCAATCTTGCTATTTATCACAAAGAGCATGTTAGACATAAGGAATTTTGTCTAGGAGCTAAAAGTATTCACTTAGATAATAGGAAGAAATTTGGGACTAATGTCCCTAAAAACAATTTATCTAAGGACAAACCTAGGTCAAATGTCCCTAGAAAAACCATACCTAGGGAATCAATTAGGAAAATACAAGATCATCTAGGTTTTAACCCTAAATGGACTAGGCATATGCCTAGGAAGTCCAATGCCCATAATCTAAATCAAAACTCTAAAATTGGGCAATTAGAAAAGGAAAATCAAGTCTTGAGGTCAAGGCTTGAAAAATTAGAAAAGACCCTCAACATTATGCAAAATCAATTTAAAGGGTCTAATGATCAAAGTCAAAGGTCCAAAAGTCAAAGTCAACACCAAGGACCTAAGAGTCAAAAGTCAACCAAAGGCAAGCAAGGTTTGGGTCACAAACCTAAGCCCAAGGTGGCTTACCATAGTGTCCCATTAGATTATGGAACACTAACTAGGTCTAGGAAGACCAAGGTCAATAGGGACGTCATCCCTAGAGTTGACCAAAGGGTGTGCCTAGTGGCTAAGGTTTCTAGGAAACCTAGGGTGGCCACTAAGGAGGTTGCAAGGGGAGTTACCCCTAGAGTCAACCTAGGTAAGATCCAAATGACCAAGGCTAACAAGCCTAGGAGGGTCATTAGGAGGTATCTAGGGAGGTTATCCCTAAGGAATATCTAGTTAACCCAAGGAGCTCAAATAGGTTTTGGGTTCCTAGCGTGATAGATTCACGCTAGATGGGTTTAGGGTGTGCCAACCTTGATTGGATGGGTAGTTAACTCAACCATAATAAAGGTGGCATTTTAAGTTATTTTCAAGGTTATGGTTGCCTTGGAAATACATTTAAGTCTTAATCCTAAAAGTTTTTAGGATGTGCCAATATTACTTGAGAAGTTTGATAAAATGATCAAAATTGGCACAATTTAGGTTTAGAGGTTAGTGTGCCATTTTGGGTTTTTGGCACACTTGGGAGAAAACTAGAAATATGGCAAAATATAATTAATTATATGAAATGGCAATTAATATTAAAATTTAGGTATTACTATACCTATATATTTTATATGCCATGCTTTGTTTGCCATATAACATGCCATGACATCATGCTTATTTTTAATCATTCTATATGTCATGTTCATGTTTAGGATTTAGGTAAATGTCATGTGGTTATAGATCTTATTTTATGCCATGACATCATGATTATGAGCATATGCTTATTTATATCATCGTTAATGCCATAATCATTCATGCATTTAAGAAAATTTGATTAAAATTGATTTAAGGACTATGACATGACTTGGAGTCCCATTTATAAGGGAATCAAGTAGAGTTGCCTTAGGAAAATGCATGAAACCTTAGTTTAGGGAGAACAAAACTCACATCTCACATCCAATTGACATGTATGTGTATTTATACACCCTAGATACATGTGAGATGCTAGGATATGAGTTGAGTTCAAGGTGCATAGTGTTTGCATCTAGTTGAACCAAAACTCATCTAATTTTATTGGTGGATCATTGGGAAAGCTTGTGTACAAGTCATATACATAGAGCCCAAGGAATATGATCCAAAATAAGGTTTTGAAAACATTTTAAAATCATTTTAAAAAACCTTGGTGAAGTCTATCTTCTGATAGCAATCACCATTAATGAAGTTGATACAAAGTAGGGCCAAAACATTGAAAAAAAAATTCAATGGTTTTGAACTTTGTGCCAATTTCACTATTTTATGGGTAAATTATTTTTAAAACATTTTTCACCCATTTTTTTGGTCATAAGTATTATACGTATCAAATTTCATGATTTTTCGATGTACGCATAATTATTTATGAATTTTTGAATTTCGTTCTGATAAATTTGAAATTAGAATTTCATTACCGATCATTGCCACTTGGTGGCGATCGGTGATATGTGATCGGTGATTCTTGTCGTCATTGCCAGGTCTGATTTCGGATTAACAAGGTTTGTTTAGCCCGTGTTCAGCTATGATAAAGGTTCCTAACCACTCCTAACCCTAGGATATGCTTTGGGAAGCATTATGAAGGGTGAAAATCCATTGGATATGGATTAGGAGTTGTGTTAGGTCAAAGTATCAAATTTAGGGTGAGTAAAAGTTCTATGTTGAACTTAGAACCTTAATTTTGATGGTTTAGAGTTCCTATTGGCTTAGGGGCTTTCCAAGGACATTGTTGGTGCAATGGTCAAGGGGGAGCAAGCCTTTAGGGGGAGGTATCCATCTTGGGATGATGGATGTTTTTTTATGGGGAGAATGTTATCAATTGAAAATTGATGGGTGTTTGATACCCAATTTGGAAATTGGGAGAGTGAGATAGGATTGCCTCTCTTGAGTGATATGGGACTTATTACTAGGAAGATGGTAGGCATCCTAGGTATTTTTGATCAAGGGGGAGATTGTAAGATCTCATTGGGACATGAGACATTGACCTCCTTGGAGAGATAACCTTTTTGATGTTAGTCAAAAAGGGGGAGAACATTTGGTTTACTTTTTCACTTGAATGTTTGGGGAAGAACATTTGGTGAGTATTTACCAATTTGGGATAATTGGTAAGGGATTTGAGTTAGTGTTCTAACTCATGATTTGATTGGTTTTTGTCAAACATCAAAAAGGGGGAGATTGTTGGTGCAATCGGCCCAGGTCACGATTGACCAGGACTCGAGTTTGACTCGAGTGATGTTTTGATGTTTGACAAAGTAGTTTGACAAAGTGTTTGACATTGATGTTTGACATTGATGTCGGTTAATATGTTTTGGAGAGATTGTTTATACAATCGACCCAGGCTATAATTGACCAAGACTCGAGTTTGACTCGAGGGAGACTTTGATGGTTGACTAGTCCAAGTCATGGGTACTTGGCATGGAAAGTCCAAGTGGGACACTTGGCATTTGGGAAAGTCCAAGTCTTGAGTACTTGGCATGGGAAGTCCAAGCATGGGTCTTGGCAAATGGAAAGTCCAAGCATGGTCTTGGCATGGAAAGTCCAACATGGGTTGGCAAGGGAAAGTCCAAGCTTGAGTCTTGGCATTTGAGAAGTCCAAGGGTTAGTCTTGGCGGCGTAAAGTCCAAGCGGAGTCTTGGCGGCGTAAGTCCAATGTGCCTTGGCGGTGTAGACATCGTTAGCATGACATAGTCGAGGGAAGCACCTGGAGGCTAGCGCAATGGATGAACAAGTCATGGATGACTTGGAGGGATCCGAGAGGCGTAAGGCTGATGGAGGTGGCTAGAAGGCTTAGGTCTAGGCTAAGGGTGGTCTAGCAAGTATGGAGGCACCATACTTGGGTTAAAACCTCATTCTTGAGGTTGGCAGTTGACTGGAATTATGGCCGGTTCGACTGCCGGGAGTCGACTCGAGTTCGACTGTCGTTTGAGAGCTTTATAGAGCTCTGGCGATCGCTCATGGAGCAGCGATCGGTAGTGACGGCAATGATCGGCTAAGGGATGGCTGATCGGCCGGTCGAGCACGAAGAACGCTCCGTGAGCCGGGCGATCGACTACAGGCGTTAGCGATCGACTACCAATGTTGGCGATCGGCGGTGAGAGTCCCGTTGGAACTTGTCCAACGTGGATTGGCCGTGTCTCACATCTACGATGTTAGCAATGATGTGATTTATGGCGGATCGCGGTAAATCGGCCGGCGAGATAAAAGGAAGCTGTTCGTGGAGATTGCGGCGATCAGATTTTTGGGAGCTTACTTGAGGCGATTTGCAGGTGCATTTCAGGGCCCTTCAACCTCATCCAAGCAACCAACAAGCAAAGCGCTCAAACCCTAGTTTGTAAAGTGTTCTTTACATTTCCTTTGTATTTGCTTGTATTTCTTTAGATTATTGTTGTAATCTTGTGTACGAGGTTTCTCCACCTCCGACTTGTTGTCGAGAAGGAGTTTATTGATTAGTAATTGCATTGGCGTCGCTAGAGCTCGTTAGATCTCGATCCGTGGAGTAGGAACCGTTACGGTTCCGAACCACGTTATATGATCGTGTTGTGATTGTGTGTCTTGTTATATTTATTTGTTATTACTATTCCGCTGTGCTAACAAGATTGTAGACGATCGAACGCGAAAGAATTCCATATACGTACGGTCATCTACGCTATTCACCCCCCCTCTAGCGTTCAAACGATTCCCAACAGATCTCAGGAATGAAACATTAGTAAAACCCTAGGTGTTGGAACCCTAGGCGTAATAACCTGGATGTGCTTATTGGTATATGTTTATCCATTTACTATTTCAGTTGATATGGTGATCGGACTAGTAGAGGTCGTATGATTAGGATGTGATTAATCCTTAGAGGGTATATAACGTTGTTCATATCTATCAGCTGCCAATTATATCTCCCATTCTTGGTTGAGAGAGAGTCTGCAATAGGGTATCCCTATGGTTGCTTTGTATATCTATGGTCGAATATGTCTCCCAAGCATGGTTGAGATAATCTATCGTAAAGTTATACTCTTGCGTTATCCGTTCGGAGTTGGTGATAATTGGATTCGTATGATGTCTGTAGCTAGATAGCTACTTTACATCTTAAGTACCCACGAGATCTGTTCGTGGTAGCATGTTGTAGCATGCATGATTGAATTGATAGAAATGATATAATTTAGGCTTAACCCTCTTGCCGTGCTTGTTAGTAGATGTGTTGTCATTATTGGCCTTGATAGGTGTTTCCTGTTAGCTGGGACAGAACCCTATGATGAATCATCTCGACGTGTTTATTAGTTGACTTATGATTTTTATCGACCTTGATAAGCATTTATGTTAAAAGGGTTGGAACCGCTAGACTTAACCATCTCGACGTATTTATTTATAAGTCGATGATCTTTACCGACTTTGGTAAATATTTCGTATTAGATGTGTGGAAACCCTCGCTTGACCGTCTCAATGGGCTTAATTGTAGATCGATGATCTTTATCGACTTTGATAGACGTTCTATGCTAGATGTATTGGATAACCCTAAGCTTAACAACATAGGATAATCGACTGCCCACGCAACCCATTTGTGGTAGCATGTCGTTGCCTACAGACATTGAGTCTTTCTACTGCCTGTCTATCCACGAGTCCCATTCGTAGTAGCATGTAGGTTGCACGCAGACAATGCTTAGTATATTAAGTGTCGACCCACGAGTTTCGTTCGCGGTAGCTCATAGATAGTTCCCTTTGTATTACCTCGAGAGCCACGAGGCTTTGTCATGGTATCTGAATGTGCATTTCTTGTAGATTACAGTGGTTGTGTATGTTGCAGGTATATTTATTATACTGCTGACCAGGTTAGTTGCAGACTGATATTGGTACTCTGAGGGTTGGGATAATCTAGTTTGTTTCCTTTGATTTCCATTATATGCATTATGACTATGCACTATTGTCTATCCATCCACTGAGTGGTTGTACTCACTCCCTCCTCACTTATCCTCTAGGTTAACTGATGGAGGACGTGTCCTGTTGACCTACCTTCGTGTCGTGCTTGTCCCACTGCATCGTCGAGATGCCGCTTTATTTACTTTATCGGTATTGCATTTTGTTTATGCACTTTGGATTTTGTCACAATTTGATTTGATGTCATAAAACTATTTTACTTTAATTGATTTATGTTTAGTCGTGCATGCATGTAGTTAATAAAATACTTGTATTTCTATTATTATTTCGAGGTAGATTTGGTCCATGTATTTCTGAATATTGTCACTAAGGGGCTCCTTCATCATTTGGATGACGAAGATGCCCCCGGGGTGTGACAATTTTATTGGTTTCGAGGTTTTCTCTTCCTTTGATTTTTGGACTTTTGTGTTTTGGGACCAGGCAAGCTAAAGGACATCTCTGAGCTATAGGAAAAGTAGTTGTCTTTAGTGGTCACTTTAATTTCCTTATGTAATAGGAAGTTATCATTATGTTTCTGTTAGATACTTACATATTTGCTCACAGTAGGAAAAGTCACCTAGGAAAATTGCCCTTACTCATGGTCGTGGACGAGGTCGACCTCGAAAGCGACCTATTGATGCTGCGGAACCTACCCTCGAGCTTGAAAAGGTAGACTCTTTAGAGATGTCGACTGATGTCGAATTAGGAAGCTAGGGTTAGGCCCGCTAGCCACCCATTGGGAGGTCAAGGAGTAACCCCTACTACTGGTGAATTGGTCATAGATAAGGCGTGTATACCTATACTGACCAAGACGATAAAAGATCATTTTACCTTATTATAGGAGGTGTTGGATGAGATATTTATCTGCCTAGTATTTCTTCTAGAGAAGATCCGGAACTCTTTGTTCAAAGAGAGATGGACCTTTGAGGTTATGCATCGATTATCGATGATGGAATGCAGTAGTTGTTGGAAATGAATTTCCTTCATTGTGGATAGATGATATGTTTAGATCAGCTAAGGACACCTGTGTATACTCTAGGGTTGGTATACGACTGGTGTGTTGATATTGCAGTGACATGGTGTCATACAATTATCATTGTCGTTGTGATGATTGATATATCATCAGCCTAGAGTAAAGAGGATGCAGGTGTGTAGAGACGACAATTTCATACTTGGTATGAATTGTATGAGCTTTTGATTTTGTTGTTAGACTATTTAACGATTTAGTCGTCCATGGATTTGGGAAATCGTGTATTCGGGACACGATTGGATCAATTGTGGTTGTGGGAATTACGTAACTTGGGCACTGTTGAGGGTGGTAGTTGGAGTTGCGCACTCGGCCACCGTAGATGGTGGTTTCCTTATATGATTTGGGTTATTACCGTAAATGTGGATAGAATGTTTTTAGTGTTACTATACCACAGATGTGTTTGACCAAGGTGATGGAATTTACTTAGTTAGAAGCTTATGAAACTAGTTTTCAGGGCTCAGACGATGGTTGACTTTTGCATCAGTGTTAGTTAATCCTTCCAATATGGATGGAAGGGTATTGTACGCGGATGCATTGTTTCAGAGAATGGAGCGATTCTGATGTAGTTGATCGAGACGTATCCCATGTTTACGTCAAATTGAGGAACTACGAGATGGGCTGTCATATACATGACGTGACTTTAGTAGTTATTATCTTGATTTGTGGATATATGGAGCAGGAATGCTCATGGGATTTTATGGTGGGTCTTCCTAGGACACGACGCGGTCATGATGCGATTTGGGTAGTCGTTGACCGATTAACCAAATCCGCACACTTCTTAGTGATTCGAAAGACCGACTCTTTGGATCGTATGTCAGAGTTATATTGTCGGGAGATCATCAGATTTCATGGTGTCCCTTTAAGCATTAAATCAGATAGGGATCCCTGGTTCACGTCCCGGTTCTGGCAGAGTCTACAACAGGCCCTAGGCACACAACTCCGTTTTAGTACAACATTCCATTCGCAGACAGATGGACAGTCTGAGTAGACCATTCAGACTCTAGAGGACTTGCTGAGGTCCTGCGTGATGGATTTCGGGGGGCAACTGGGAGGACCACTTGCCAATAGTGGAATTCACCTACAATATTAACTATCATTCGGTTATTTAAATGGCCCCGTTTGAAGCATTGTATGGTAGACAGTGTCGTACACCCACCCTCTGGGAGGAGGTTGGGGAGGCCTAGTTTCTAGGACCCCAGAGAGCTCAGCATGAGGCAGAGTTGGTCCTCCGTATTATCAGACGAAGGATGACAGAGGCGCAGGATCGTCAGAAGAGTTATGCCGATCGGAGATGGAGACCTCTGGAGTTCTCTGTTGGTGACTATGTACTCTTGCGAGTCTCACCCGCAAAAGGGGTGAAGAGATTTGACCTCCGTGGTAAGTTAGCTCCAAGGTACATTGGGCCTTTCGAGATTTTGGAGAGGATCGGAGCAGTCGCTTATCTCTTAGCGCTACCACCGTCCTTGGCGGGTATCCATGATGTGTTTCATGTATCCATGCTGAGGAAGACTGTGCCAGACTCTACACATATTCTGTCAGATGTGTCAGGTTTCATTCAACCTGATGCTACTTATGAAGAGGTTTTGGTACGGATTCTGGATCACAAAAAAATGACAGTTGCGGAACAAGATTGTGTGACTTGTTGAAGTCGGGTGGAGTCATCACGTCGATGAGGAGGCTACTTGGGAGCTTGAGGAAAAGATCAGAGCTTAATACCCCCACATGTTTACTTAAGGTACGTGAAATATACTTTCAGTACATGTGCTACTTGAGTGTGCTATCTCTTACTCATTATGCATTTGAGTGAGAAATTTGGGGACCAAATTTTTATTAGTGGGGGAGAATGTTAAATATGAAAATTTTAAATAATAAATTAAATGGCCAGAAATTTACGAAAAAAAATCCTAGGAATTTTTTCGAGATTTTGGAGAATTTAGAAAAAATTTCAGAATTTTTCTGGAATTAAATGGAGCTTGTACGAGATATTTACGGGGATAAGAAAAATAAATTTTAAAGGGCTTATTTGAAATATCAATTTTTAAGAGGTAAATGTGTTAACTTAAACCTAGGGTTAACTCGTTTACTCATTCTTAACGCACGAGCCATTTCTCACCGTCATTTTTATTCCCGAGCAGTTCGCGATAACTTCCCCTCCACCGCGCCCAACTCCACCTCACGATCTCTCGTGATCCTCTCCCTCGCGCAGCTTTCCCTTTTCACCATCGCCGTCGCAGCACGCACCGCTATCAGTGTCAGCCATTTTTTGGCCAGACGCTGCCCCCATGCATCGCGCACACACGACCGACAGTCGTGACCTACGCGTGCTCGCCCCCTTTTCTGCTCCGCTCCGTCGCGATCGTTCCTCCCTGTGTCACTGCCTTATTGCCGCCGTGCTCGTGTCCAACGTTGTTGGGCTTCCCCTGCGTGCGACGTCCGTCGTCGTCGGCGGCCTCGTTGCTACCTGCCACCGACGCCGCCGCTCGAACTTGCGGTCGCCTCCTCATCTTCATTGAGGTTGACATCTGTCCGGTGGGAGGTTCGACTGGAGGGCAAAATGTCGACTGTGCAGTCGGGTGAAGGCCCTTCTTCGGGAACGAGTGTGCTGCCCTGTCCGGTGGTCATCGGAGCAAGAGGAACGTCGGCTGCAGATCCAGCGGAGATTCAGGTGGGTACTCGGTTGGAGCAGGGGTTTGCCGCGGGAAATAGGTGAGTGAAGCTTATTTCCCTTGATCTCAGAAGGGATCCAACTCTGAACGCGTTTCTTTTGTGTTAGCTTAGATCTCTTTGGTGGAAAAAGACAACGACAAGGTAGGGGTGGCTGTGAAAGGGGGGTTGATGCACAACAACCTTGCCGACGGATTGGTGTTGGCCCGAGCTTGGTAAGCTTGATCTATCTTCTCTCTTTTTAGCTGTAAATTGATAGATTATGAGTTGTGTGACTGTGATTGGAGCTTACTGTCGATGGAGTCGGCTGTGAGGTTGTTCTTGGCCACGAAGGGGCTGTGAGTTTATTGTTAGGTGAGCTGTGAACGACCGTATGATTATGGGTAGGAGAATTAACGGCTGTGAACAGATGTGATGGCTATGAATGGGTTAGATCCCTAAATTAGTGAAATTGGGATGTTACTCGGTTGTGGCTGAGTGAGAGGTAGCTTTGGATGAGTGTGTTCATGTAGGATTTGATTCGATCATTCGTTGTATGTTTGCACTTAATTATAATTGTAGTTGATGAATATGCAGGTTTCGGTCACGAGACAGGTCCACGGGCGTGAGGATTTCATTATTTCGAGCATTATAGCAGGCGGGTAGTTTGACTTATCTTTTAGATATTGGCATGTTGATATGCTTAGTTAGCTATAGCTCGCAGTAATTTTTATGTCTTATCTGCCCTTGTATGTCATTGTGCTATACATGATGTATGCATTTCTATCTTAGTCGATATTATCTTGATACCTGCCATGTGTGCTTATTTTGGGAGTTGTGACATGCACTTGATTAGCTTTTAGATATACTTTCCCTGTATACCTAGGTCATTGATATGTACTCATTTTTTTGTGCATATTATTTGGAGACGTATTTTGGTTGGTGTTACATGCTTTAGTGTCATGCACCATCTTGCATGATTGCATGCTGGCTGGACGGGGTTCTTTTGTAGTTGAGCCCGCAGCCAGTTACATGATCTGCATACACAGCCACTCATGGGTTAGTGGTACATCAGGAGGGTGTGTGCAGTAGCTCTGTCAAGCTCCGCTGGTCCGCTCATGGGTAGCGGTGAGGCAGCGTGGTAGTGGGCAGGGATCCCTCCTCTGGTCTATGACACCGGGAGATGAGAGCTTTGCTCCCCCACTCTGTTTGGGGCAGGAGGATAGGTGTACTCCGACAACATCCTGTCCACTCGGTCACTCAGGAGCAGTGATGGTAGAGTGCACAGTTGTCATAGCCCTATCCACTCAACTTCACCATCGCGTGTGAGGTGGCTGACTGGCGTCAGGGGTGACCATGTCATTTGCATCGCATGCATATTGCATGGATGGCATTTGTTTGTGTTTGCTGCATTTTGGTTGCTGCCTTGGTTATTGCATATGATTGATATGCATACAGGATACATTATGTATTTGGTCTGACGACCTTATTTCTGCTAGTATGGCTCACACTCCTATGTCAGGATAGGAGATTCAGGTATGTACAGTCTTTCCGTATCTCTTCCTTGCATTTTTCTATTATTGATCAGGAGACTGTACTGGCATGATTATTATTGTTAGATATATCTTACTATGCATGTCGACTTGATACCCGCTGAGTTCGTTGAACTTACCCCGTTGTTTTACATCTATTTCAGGTTGACACTGTCAGGAGAGTTCAGCTGTCAATCCCCCTCGTCGTAATGGTTTTGTTATTGGATTTATGGTTTCAGTTATATTGACTATAAGACATGTGTAGGACTTGTGTTTTGGTTATACACTCGTGGATGTTTTAGTGGTACTTGATAAGTTCTTGTGGACTTTTATTCGATTTGTTTTGGTTGTGTATTCCTGCTCAGATGGCAGAAGAGGTAAGTCTAGATGCTGTAGACTTTTTATTTACTTTGGTTGTTGGCCTGAGGCCTATATATGATCTGTATGTGTGGTTTATGTTCCGATCGTGTTGACCGATGTATAGTGGGCCGTGTGTGCCTTGTATACAAGATTCGTATTGTTACCCGTACAGGGGAGATGCTGCCGGATTTTCGTCTGGCGGAGACTCCCTCGGGGCGTGACACCCCTTCTTTACTAGCATTTATTATTTTTACCTCCTCCGTGAGTCAATGCGCCTTCTTCCTTCGCCGCTATAAGGACCTCAAACCATCGCTTGGTTAACATTCATCCTCTCTTTTTCCTCTCTTCACCATGGAACAAACTTCTGAACAAGGCAACAACTCTTTTCCTCCTGATGAAAAGACTGAGGAACAATGCTACATCGCCCATCTGGAGAAATAGGTTGGATATCTGCAGCGACGTTTAAGGGAGGCTTCTACCAGCAATTACTCTCTGCGCCAGCAACTGGCAGTGTCCTAGAAAGACTTATCCAAGCACATCTTCATACAACAGTCTTGCCTCCGGCAGCTACTACGCCAACCCAAGCCACGCAAAGAGACTCCTTCAGTACCTCCCAATAAAGAACTGTAACACCCTGTGAATAAGGGCTTCTTTTATTATTTTCTTCTTTTGGGGAAGTTGTGATATGTAGCTCTTCCAGAGTGATGAATTTCTTCAGTATAAACTTTCGCCTATATCCTTCCTTGTTTATCCTCCCTTTTCGGCCTTCCTTCTGTGGTGCCAAATTTTACACTTCTCTTAGATAATACGAAAATTAAATAAGCCTACAACTCCTTCACCCTTTCCTTACGCAAGGATTACATATGCACTTCATCTGCAAGAGGATAAAACAATATACAGCTAAGGGAATACTCAGCTCTTCCATTCCACCATCGCACGGGGATAAAATAATATATAGTTGAGGAGATACTCAACTCTTCCATTCCGTCACCACACTGGGATAAAATAATATATAACTGAGGAATGCTCAGTTCTTCCATTCCGCCACCACACGGGGATAACAAAATATATAACTGAGGAATGCTCAGTTCTTCCGTTCCACCATCGCACGGGGATAACATAATATATAGTTGAGGAGATACTCAACTCTTCCGTTCTGCCACCACACTGGGATAAAATAATATATAACTGAGGAATGCTCAGTTCTTCCGTTCCGCCATCACACGGGGATAAAATAATATATAACTGAGGAATGCTCAGTTCTTCCATTTCACCACCGCACGGGGATAAAATAATATATAGTTGAGGAGATACTCAACTCTTTCGTTCCACCACCATACTAGGATAAAATAATATATAACTGAGGAATGCTCGGTTCTTCCGTTCCACCACCACACGAAGATAAAATAATATATAACAGAGGAATGCTCAGTTCTTCTATTCTACCATCGTACGGGGATAAAATAGTATATAACTTGAGGAATGCTCAGTTCTTCCGTTCCGCCATCACACGGGGATAAAATAATATATAACTGAGGAATGCTCAGTTCTTCCGTTCCACCACCGCATGGGGATAAAATAATATATAGTTGAGGAGATACTCAACTCTTCTGTTCCGCCACCATACGGGGATAAAATAATATATAACTGGGGAATGCTCAGTTCTTCCGTTCCGCCACTACACGGGGATAAAATAATATATAACTGAGGAATGCTCAGTTCTTTCGTTCCACCACCGCACGGGGATAAAATAATATATAGTTGAGGAGATACTCAACTCTTCCGTTCCGCCACCACACGGGGTTAAAATAATAGATAACTGAGGAATGCTCAGTTCTTCCATTCCGTCACCGCACAGGGATAAAATAATAGATAACTGAGGAATGCTCAGTTCTTCCGTCTGCCACCATACTGGGATAAAATAATATATAACTGAGGAATGCTCAGTTCTTCCATTCCACCACCGCACGGGGATAAAATAATATATAACTTGAGGAATGCTCAGTTCTTCCATTTCGCCACCACACGGGGATAAAATAATATATAATTGAGAAATGCTCAATTCTTCCGTTCCACCACCGCACGGGGATAAAATAATATATAACTGAGGAATGCTCAGTTCTTCCGTTCCACCACCGCACAGGGATAAAATAATATATAGTTGAGAAGATACTTAACTCTTCCGTTCCGCCGCCACACAGGGATAAAATAATATATAACTTAGGAATGCTTAGTTCTTCCGTTTCGCCACCACATGGTGATAAAATAATATATAACTGAGGAATGCTCAGTTCTTCCGTTCTACCATCGCACGTGTATAAAATAACATATAGTTGAGAAGATACTCAACTCTTCCGTTCCGCCACCACACGGGGATAAAATAATATATAGTTGAGGAGATACTCAACTCTTCTGTTTCGCCACCACACGGGGATAAAATAATATATAACTGAGGAATGCTCAGTTCTTCCGTTCCGCCACCACACGGGGATAAAATAATATATAACTGAGGAATGCTCAGTTCTTCCGTTCCACCACCGTACGAGTATAAAATAACATATAGTTGAGAAGATACTCAACTCTTCTGTTCCGCCACCACACGGGGATAAAATAATAAATAACTGAGGAATGCTCAGTTCTTCCGTTCCGCCATCACACGGGGATAAAATAATATATAGTTGAGGAGATACTCAACTCTTCCATTCTGCCACGACACGGGGATAAAATAATATATAACTGAGGAATGCTCAGTTCTTCCGTTCCGCCACCACACGGGGATAAAATAATATATAACTGAGGAATGCTCAGTTCTTCCGTTCCGCCACCACACGGGGATAAAATAATATATAACTGAGGAATGCTCAGTTCTTCCGTTCCACCATCGCACGGGGATAAAATAATATATAATTGAGGAGATACTCAACTCTTTCGTTCCGCCACCACACGGGGATAAAATAATAGATAACTGAGGAATGCTCAGTTCTTCCATTCCGCCACCGCACGGGGATAAAATAATAGATAACTGAGGAATGCTCAGTTCTTCCGTTCCACCATCACATGGGGATAAAATAATATATAACTGAGGAATGCTCAGTTCTTCCGTTCCGCCACCGCACGGGGATAGAATAATAGAAAACTGAGGAATGCTCAGTTCTTCCGTTCCGCCACCGCACAGGGATAAAATAATATATAACTGAGGAATGCTCAGTTCTTCCGTTCCGCCACCACACGGGGATAAAATAATAGATAACTGAGGAATGCTCAGTTCTTCCGTTCCGCCACTGCACGGGGATAAAATAATAGATAAATGAGGAATGCTCAGTTCTTCCATTCCACCACCGCACGGGGATAAAATAACTGTGGCCAATGTCAAGCCGCATAAAAAATATGATAACTTGACCCAAGGATCTGTCCTCATACTGCCATTATTTCTTCACTCATCTTGAAGTTGGATATCCTCGTTCTTTTTATCATATGAAGACAAGAGTTTAAACAGATAGCGGGCAATCAGAGGAATAAATCATTATTTCCCCTTTCTGACGGGGCCCATTTTACAGCTTAGTAACCCAATTAACATTGCAAGCCCATTAAACACCCCTTATATATAAGACACTTCATCTTTCCTCTTCTCCATTTTCATCTTCTCTATTTGCCTTTCCGTCTTCTCCTGCTTCTTTATCCTTTTTTCCTTCCACCGCCATCGTTCGGCGTTCCAGTCCCTAACTCCTGTACTTTTTTTCTTTCCCCAACAGGCAGGATGTATTCCTTTTTCTAACGGGAAGTGGCAAAATGCTACCAAGAATCTAGGCGGGACGAAGGTCAACAACGAGCGGCGCCTTCGCCTGCCTCTTCCCCCTTACCTTCGTCTAGCGCTACCACGTCTATCTCAAATCTCCCTTCTCCTCTTCGTTCCTCCGAAACCCCCGCCTCCCCAGTTCCAGATGAGAGTAGGGTAGCTGGTCTATCCTCATCTCCAATGCCGCTCGTAAACCCTAACTCTCCCGTCTTTTCCCCTTCCGCCTTGGGTATCCGCAAATCGCCCCCTCCCTTATTACAACCCGAAGTTGAATACAAAGAAGCGGCGCGTCAACACCTGTCGGCAGCAGACGTCCCTGCATCCTCTCCTTCTCTTTCCCCAACGCATTCTCCTGCACCTGAACCTATGGTAGTTGAGATTCCCCCATCGTCACTTTCCCCCGATGCTCATAACTTGGGAGGCCTTTCCCCTCCCTTGGATACAAACCAGGGTCCTTCTACTTTTCCCCTTCCCAGCGAAGAGTTTTCCATCCCAGTGCTCTCCATATCTTCCTCACCAAACTCCTCACCGAACCAATCCCC
This sequence comes from Wurfbainia villosa, assembly GCA_025175895.1. Taxonomy (NCBI): domain Eukaryota; kingdom Viridiplantae; phylum Streptophyta; class Magnoliopsida; order Zingiberales; family Zingiberaceae; genus Wurfbainia; species Wurfbainia villosa. The sequence goes on along the minus strand of CM046001.1, from coordinate 12,683,359 downwards.
TCTTGCAGATTCTTCCATGCATGTTCCACAGCCAACCATGTTGAGTCTTCCACCCCCCACTTCTGCTTCTTCTCTCTCGGCCCCTATCTCTTTGAGCCTCTTAACGAGAGCTCTTTCTTCTCTTCCTTCTGAACCCCCGGCACAATCCATTGCTCCCGTATTTCATCCCCCCACCATAAATGAACCTTCTCCTTTGGTATCATCTTTCCCTTCTTCTTCTTCTTCTTCCCCCCGGGGTCTTCGGATCTTGAACTTAGAAAAATTAATCCCACGGATGGAAGGTTTGCGCCACGCTCTGGAATTGGTATGTTCATCAAATTAACTTCTCTGATTTTCTTCGCTTGATGATTTCTTTTTGATAAATAATCTTTAGGCTTTAACCAATTATCAAGAACTGAACCGCTTCTTCCAACAATATCAAACTCAGTCTTTAAAGTGGGAGCAACAGCGACAGGAGGATCAAACTACTGCCCAGAATTGGGAGCATTTCTTGTCACAACGACTGAAACAATTTCAGGAGCAATTGACAGAAGCTCATTGCCAACAGTAGAAAGATGCCGAGACCATAGCGGCATTACAAGCACAACAGCAGGCCCACACAGAATTGATACCCACTCCACAAGACCCCCAGCGGGAACAAGCTAATGTAGTAGCCTCCTGTTCTCAAGAGTTGGTGAACCTTAAGGAGCAAATAGCTGAGCTCCTCTACGAAAAACAAAAGGATTCTGAACTTATTGCAAGCTTGCGGGTTCGACACCAAAGAGCGGAGGACAAAATAGGAGATCTCCGCACCCGCCTGTGCAAGGAGGTAAGAAAACTCCTCCTTAATAACTTCTAGGGCGCATGCTCATGCCCGTATACGCAGGCAAGAAACGTCCCTCCAGAGGCTGGGCAGTGAGCTTGTTCGTTCCAGATCCCATACAAAGGCTGTAGAGGAAATTTCAGCTTCGATACGCCAAAATATGATGGATATGATGAGGCTCCTTTAGCAGGACCAAACCTCCCGAGCGGACGACATCTTGGTTCTAGAGGATACTATTATGGAAATATCCCGGCGTTATAGCAAAATGTGTTGATCTCTCCGGGAGCATCAAGAGAATTGCCACAGGCTCCACCATAATTGAAGTCCAGACGACCCGAGCTGACGCGAATGGCTAATAGCCTTGATGCGTGTCTCCTTCTAGGACAGATTTAATGAAGCGGTTCGACAGTATGCTGACCAAGGATTACCCCCTACGAACCACCCTGCTCTTTCCTTACACTGGGAAACCGACTTCCGACGCTATCTGTCATGCCCCGAGAGTATGTCGTGCCAAAAAGCAAATGGACAACATCTCCCCTGTACGTGGCAACATATCGGGTTAATACAAGACCCGTAGGCCCACAACAACAATATAATATAAAGATATCAACATACCAAACACAGCGAAAACATACTGCCGATAAAACAAGATACAAAGACCCAACTGTGCACTCTGGAGTAACTTGACACGACAAGAAACATAATAGAAACAACATCAAAGGCCAAATACATACAACACATCAGTATATCACAAATACGGAAACAATACAGGCTAAAACCTCAAAACGACAATCCACACAAATACAACAATACGAAATATATATCCATCCGTTCGGTGTGAGATGGGATCAGCTGGCGGAGCTCCGAACATCCAAGGCAATCTTCTACCTGTTACCTGGGCGACAAGAAACCCAGGGTCCGGGATGGTGAGTATAAACTCATGGGTAATATGTCGAAAGTGCATGAACAACATAAGGATATAGAGATCTACAAGTATGCATGTGAAGATCTACAGGTATACAGCATGAGTCCAATAGACATACAGTCCTATCCAAATCTAATAACAAGTAACCACAATATAGTCATACTCAATGTAAATACTAAACTGATCAACTGAACATGAAGTAATGTACCAACGTACCTGACGGTCTGCAACACCATAAGCTATATCATCCTAAACAGATATACAATAACATAACCCATATAACGTACAAAGTCAATCCCATACCTGACCAACACTCAGACATATGAACAGTATATAATCACATATGATAACATCCCAATCCATACCACACTATGACATGACGCTAATCAAATGCATACAACAGTCTGGACCAACACATATATCATGCTCAACACACAGCAGTATATAATATGCAAATGACATGTATCATGATGTACAAGCATATGCAATAATCATAGCTCAATCAAATGCAATATCTCATAGGCATATGTAAAACATATATCAAATACATTCATACATATATATCAACAATGCATATGCATGGCCATGTCTGTGGACCCATCCAACCACGATCCCAGTATGGCCCGGGTGGCACGACATGACGACTAGCCCGACTCCAGCTGCCACTACTCTCGAGTGACCGAGTTGGGTGGTATGAATGAGTAGCATATAAGTGTAAAGAGCTAACTACTCCACGGGGGTCCCTGTTGTTGGTCGCTCCGTCACTACCCATGAGTAGACGAGCTCCGTACACAAGACAATCGTGACGCTACACAACCATCTTTATAGTGGGGCGAAGCTAACACCACTGCATAGTGGCGGTGCAAAGATCTCCAGCTACCACCGTCTAAAGTGGTCGAGCGTGACACATCCAATGCTCTGCCCTCAACCCTGCTATCACTACCCCGAGTGGCCGGGGAGGCAGGATAACTGACGACCCGTCTCAACCACAAGGGAGACCCGGTCAACAGCATGCACGCAATGTAATTATGCATAACTCCACACAAGTATCCTCGCAATACTCCCTATCCCACGGGGAGTCCTGGTCAACCAAAAGTCAACTATGCAAGGACTACAATCCACAAGACTCTCTCTATCGCACAAAGAGTCATACTCATTTGACAGTCAACCACACTAAAACCTCTAGTCAGTAGCGATATACTATCGACCGTCCATATAACCATACACAGACACACAATCCATAATAGATATACCATCACGCTAGGACCTCTAGTCCATGGTCCCATACTGACAACCACACACTTATCTATGCATAGACAACTAGATCCACCATAGATGCACCACTAATACGGGTATGATATAACAATCGACTCCATAATCCAATCCATCACCTAACCCTAGTGATGTAACACAGTAACCCAATCTGAGGTCACAAAGATAACCCTAGCCACATGTACTTACTGAACATCTATCAGCTAACACATAATAGAGTTTGTAGTTCATATTCATGATAGATAATCAATGAAATAACAACAATATATCTCAAAGGTCAAAGGCAGTACAAGCATATGATTAAACATGAGTAGATTTAAGGTAAACAGGTATAAACATATATCTAAATTCATGCACTGGAATTTGATCAAAACTACCAGACCAGGTAGATATTACCCACCTTATACATAATCCGTGCTATCCATCTCCACGTTCATGTATCCATCACCATCAAAGTCCTGTACACAATGTAGAATACACTTAAGTTCTACCATACATCGAATAATCGAACCAAATCCTACATTGACTTTATATCCCAATCAACTAACCAAAATTTAACCAAAGTATCATTTACCCATCATACATAGGTACTGCCATATCACCATTCATTAACTACTAATACTTCACATAATAACCAAATTCCATCAATCTACAATCATATCCTCCAACAAAACAATATTATTCCAACTAAATCCACATTTAGCTATCGACCAGAATGTTACACAATCTTAGGATAACAAATTGCAACGTAATAGCAAATCTAAATCAATTTGTGAACTACATCCACCACAATTCCAATAATCTTAAACCAAAACATTACAAACTGCATAATCTATAAGTAAACCACCCCTCAACAATCAAAACCATCATCCATACCAATTAAAACTTACCTCACAGCCTCATCCAGAAGATCCAATCCACTATAGTAATCCTCGTTCACCTTAGGAAGTTCAAATTTGCAATGATCTGATTCATTGGCCAAAAGCATCACTCTGATTGCCCTTTCCCACCTAGAAATCACGAAGACACAACTAACATCAAAACTCCCAACCAACACCTCTAATTTGATGAAAACAAACCCAAACAAAACCACTCACCGACGATGCAGGCAATGGCTAGGGCACAGCAGCATTAGTAGGTTGCTCCGGCGAGGTTAAGCTCTCAGCGATCGAAAGATCGTCTACAAGGAAGAAAGAAATCGACCGGCGGCTGCTTTGAGTAACCGCGAGCTGGTTGCAATGGCTGTGGCTATCCGCGACACGAGGGTTGCCGAGAAAAGAAAAACATCGACGATCTGAGCTATGGCAGCTGACTCTGCACCGTGACGCTGCTACTCACGGTGCAGAGTCAGTTGAAGGCTCCCCTCGTCTAGATCGGCGATAACGAATCAAGCTCAGGTAGCAGCGGCGATGAAGAAGAGGAGACGTCGACGAGTTGAGCTTCACGATCCAAGGCAACGCAATCGAGGTCGAGGCCGGAGGAGGAGATCACCACGGCGAAAACAGGAAGAACTCGCGATCGGGTTCGGCCAAGGCCAATGGAGAGCTCCGGCGACCCAGTATGGCAGCAGCATCGCTGCTCGCGATGAATATGGTGGCGATCGGCACGACATCGACATCGAGTTCGCGCAAGGAAGGGAGGCGGAGAAATGGGATCGGGATAATCGGGATTGGGTTCTTAAAGCTACCCGTTCGGTTGGGTTGGCTCAAGTTTGACCCAAATCTAACCTAAGTTAAGTCCGAGTTAACTCAAGTCGACCCAACTCCCCATTTACACTTAAATCTTCCTCATATGGACTCCTTTTGAATCCGGAAAAATTTCTACGAATTTCTGTAAAATTATATAAGACAATTCCTCCACTAACAAGGGTTTTTTTTTCCCGACATCTTACACTATTCTCCAGATCATTTTAGATTATAACTTGATGTATTGCTTCGGGACATAGCTCCCTCTTTATCTTCTTTTCTTTTCATAGCCCGCCAAAGAGAATTTAATGTTAATGTAAATGATTCATCAATCAGATTCGTGTTTGCCATACATCTAACGACATAGTGAATTGTCAAATACGTTTCCCAAGAAACCTCTTAATTCTTTTTTCCATCCACCACCCCTTACACAGTATAATAATATTTCAAGTGTACAGCGCTCCAGGGTCGAGGGAATTTTTTGCCCTGATCATCTTTCAGATAATACGCTGATCCTGCCATGCGGCGTGTCACTTCGTAGGGTCCTTCCCAATTTAGAGCTAACTTTTCTGGATCTCCAGCGGGATTAACTTTGCGCATAACCAAATCCCTTTCTTGAAATCTCTGGGGCATTACCCTTTTGTTGAAGGCTTGTTGCACCCTTCGTTTATAAAATTCCGCTCGCCTCCGCGCATGTTCTCTTTTTTCTTCCACCAAGTCCAGCTCAGTGCTCCGAATAATTTGGTTCTGCTCCGGCTCATAAACTTCCGTGCAGGCGCTACTTAAAAGGGCCTCCATCGGAATAACGACCTCCATTCCGTATACCAGGCTGAAAGGAGTTTCACCTGTTGCAGTTTTTGGCGTTGTTCGGTAGGCCCATAAGATCCCTGGCAATTCCTCCACCCAGTTTCCTTTCTGAGCCCCCAATTTAGTCTTCAATCCTTGGATAAAGATTCTATTAGTTACTTCGACCTGTCCGTTAGCTTGAGGATGAGCTACCGAAGTAAAAGCTTGTTGGATATTAAGACTTTGACATTATTCCTTGATCTTCTTGCCCTGGAACTTCCGCCCATTGTCACTAACTAACCTCCGAGGAATACTATACCAGCAGACAATATTCTTCCACAGGAATTGTATCACAGCATTCTCAGTGATTTTGGCAAGGGGCTCTGCTTCCACCCACTTGGAGAAGTAATCCACAGCCACCAATAAGAATTTTTTCTACAAAGGTGCCACAGGCATGAGACCCACTATATCCATTCCCCACTGATCGAAAGGGCATGAAGCAACAACATCTTTCATTAATTCAGTCGGTCGTTTGGACCGGTTGCTATGCTTCTGACAGGCCGAGCAAATTTGCACTATATGAGCTGCATCTTATTGGAGGGTGGGCCAAAAGTATCCGGCTAACAAGACTTTCCTCGCCAAAGCTCTCCCTCCCAAATGATTGCTGCAGCAACCTTCGTGGATTTTCCGGAGTACCCATTCAGCATCTTCCTTTCCAAACACTTCAACAGGGGTCGTCCAAAAGACGTCTTGTACAAGTCTCCGTTCAAGATGGTGAATCGTTTTGCTCTGTTCATTAAAACAGATGTCATCCCTCGTTCTTCCGGGACCTTTCCTTGTTGTAGATATGTTATAGTGTCAGTCCTCCAATCAGGGATCGGATCTGGTTCGGGTACGGTCCCCTCCACATTGTATATCACCAGAGAAGTAGGGACTTCCACACAGACTGTTTCAAGCTGCTTTACCCCTTCCATCGCACTAGCCAACCGAGCCAACTCATCCGCCTTCCCATTGTTCTCCCTCGGAATCTGTTTTAAGAGAACTTAGTGAAAATGAGTCTTTTCTTTCTCGAAAGCCTTTAAATATTTTTGCAATCTTTCTTCCCGAACCGTGAAAGAGCCTTGAAGTTGTGATACTGTCAACTGGAAATCTGAATGGATTATAACGAAGGTTATTCCTACGGCTCGGGCGGCTTGCAACCCAGCTAAAATGGCTTCATATTCTGCTTCATTGTTGGACGCCCGATATCTCAGTCGCACGGCTATGCGAGTTTCCTCTTTCTCTGGGGATATTAGCAGGACTCCCACCCCGCTGCCTGCAGATCCAAAAGAGCCGTCCACAAATACATTCCATGTTTTCGACCCCTCTTCTTTTGCCGACGAGCCATCTTCTGAACCAACAAGTACCTCTGCTAGAAAATCCGTGAGAGCCTGAGCCTTGATGATGGTTCGGTGTTGATAATGGATGTCATACTCGCTTAGTTCCACTACCCATTTAGCCAGTCTCCCAAAAAAATTAGGCTTAGTAACCACCTTACCTAATTCACTGTGAGTTAAAACATTAATTGTATGCGCTAGAAAGTATGGTCTCAGCTTGCGGGCTGTCAAGACTAGAATATACGCCAACTTCTCCAGCTCAGTGTAACGGAATTCAACCCCTTTCAAGATATGACTGGTATAATAGATAGGTTGCTGCTGAGAACCTTCTTGCTTCAACAATACTGAACTGATGGCTCCTTCTGAAATAGCTAAGTACATCCACAAGGGCTCTCTTGCCACTGGCTTGGCTAACAGCGGAAGTCCAGCTAGATACTTCTTCAGCTCTTGAAAAGCCTGCTCGCATTGATCATCCCACTGAAATTTAGTAGCCTTATGCAAAATCCTGAAGAAAGGTAGTCCCTTGTCCGCTGATCTGGCTATAAATTGGGACAGGGAAACAATTCTCCCTACTAGCTTTTGAGTCTCTCGCAAATTAGTGGGTGACTTCATATTGCATAACGCTTGCACCTTCTCCGGATTAACCTGTAGTCCCTTCTCAGTTACTATATATCCCAAAAATTTCCCGCTCTTCACCCTGAACAAACATTTTTTAGGGTTCAGTTTCATGTTATATCGCCTCAAGGTAGCGAAAGTTTCCTCTAGATCATTAACCAGATCCCGAGTGGTTTTTGATTTGACCAGGATGTTGTCAACATAAACTTCCACATTTTTTCCTTTTTGTTCCGCAAAGATTTTATCCATGAGCCGCTGGTATGTAGCCCCCGCATTTTTTAGGCTGAAGGGCATTACCACATAGGCATATAACCCTCCTGTTGTTACAAAGCTAACCCTCTTCTGATCTTCTTTAGCCAGCAGTATCTGATGATATCCCTGATAAACATCCATTAAAGACACTACTTCATATCCCACTGTAGAGTCCACCAACTGATTAATACGAGGCAAGGGGTAGCAGTCTTTAGGGCATGCTTTATTTAAATCATGGAAGTCAATACACATCCTTCATTGCCTCGAAGGCTTGGGGACCAGGACCACATTAGAGACCCATTCGGGGAATTGAATTTCTTTCACATGACCCACTTTCAACAATTTATCTACTTCTTCAGCTATCACTTTGTCTTTTTCGGGTCCGAAATATCGCCGCTTCTGTTGGACGGGTCAGACTCCTCTAGTAATGTTGAGGTGATGTTCAACAACGCGAGGGTCGATTCCCGTAAGATCATGCACATCCCCGACGAAAATATCTTCATTTTTCTTTAGTGTGCCACCACTCCTCTTCGCCTCCATGTCAGGCTACCCGAGTGGCTTTTCCGGGAGCTATCTCCACCAGCTCTCATTCATCTATTTTCTTCGCTTTGGGAGAAGATTCTTCCAGTATGCATACGTCAAAAATCATGATGGCTTTCCCTTTGAGGTCGTCGGTTCGGGCCTTCTTTTGGTCATCCCTGACCATTTGAACGTAGCAGCTCCTTGCAGCCTTCTGCTCGCCTCTAGCCTCTCCAATCAGCTGCCCGACCAAAAATTTCACCTTTTGGTGGTAAGGAGAAGCCACCGCCTGAAAAATGGAAAGAAAAGGATGACCCAGAATCGCATTATAGGTGGACGGAGCGTCCACAATAAGAAAAGGAACTATGTTGGTTTTTTGGCTGGGCTTTACGCCCAGAGTAAGGGGCAATGGGATCTGCCCTGTGGGATGGACCACATGTCCTGCAAATTTGAAGAGAGGTGTGGCCACATATTCTAGCTGGGTGTTTCCCAGCTGCATCTGTCCAAAAACCTCCTGGAAGAGGATGTTGACAGAACTCCCCGAATCAACTAGTACCCAGGCTACTTCATAGTTGGCCAGGGAAATACGGATCACCAAAGCATCTGTGTGAGGCAGCAGAACACCTCGGAGATCTTCCGGCCCAAATGAAACTGGCGGCACGGTCTGGACAGCCTGATCAGTAATTATAGCCAAGCTCTCCATGAGACGACCGTATGATTTCCACGCCCGATTGGAATCCCCATCAGTGGGTCCTCCTGCAATAACGTGAATAACCCCCCTTGTGGGGACGTTATTCGGATCAGATGATGGACCCTCACATGATGGGCCCCCTTGGGAGATACCCTCCTGGGCTGGAGTCTGAGGGTCCGGAGGAAAATTAATTTGCAGTCGTTGGTTATAGGGCCCCAGACGAGCCAGGTTGGGTCGTTGGCCTCGCTGTGTCGGTCCTCTAGTTTGAGGCCGCTCCTGTGGGTAAGCGGCTCGGATGCGCTCCAGTTCCTCTTGCAATTTGAAACATCGGCCATTGACATGGTCGTATTCCATATGATACTGGCAAAAGAACGGGGTGAGAGGATTGCGAGGCACTACCCTATACCCCGTCGGTCGCTGTAGAAGACCTTGCTGGTCATAGAACTCCATCTCCCACTCCTTCCAAGTCCTTGGGGGAGGGACTGCATCGTCGGCCATGATCTGCAACAGAGGTGTGGGGCGAGTGCCCTGTATCAATAATCGAGGCCTGGGAGCCTCCGGTAGAAAGGGGCGTACATATTCCCGTCTGGGAGGTACTCGAGGGGCTGCGGGGCGATTCCTCTCGGACGGGACCATTGCGGAGGCTCGTTCGGCTCTCCGAACTTTCAATCCTTCTTCCTCGTTGATATACTTCTCCGCACGACTCAACAGCTCCTCGTAGCTAGTCGCGGGCATCCTCAAAAGTGAGCTAAGGAAAGGGCCCTCCCTTAGCCCGTGCAGAATGGCCACTCTGAAAGAATCTGACATTGCTGAGGGGATACTTTTGGTGGTGGAGGTGAACCGATGAAGATACCCTCGGAGTGACTCTGAGGGCCCCTGCGTAATGTGCAGTAGGATGGAAGCATCGTGCTTGTACGCCTTGCAGCTGGCGAACTCTTGGCGGAACATCCCCTGAAAATCAACAAAACAAGTGATAGACCTCGGAGGCAGGGTGTTAAACCATTTTTGTGCCGAGCCGGTTAAGGTGGTGTGGAAGACCCGGCATTTGAGGGCGTCGGTGTAGCAATGAAGCGAGGCGGCTCCTGCGAACTACGATAAATGCTCCTAAGGATCTGTCGTGTCATCGTACTTGTCTACTTGGGGATTTCTGAAGTATGATGGCGGGACTTCAGAAAGGATGTCCATGGTGAAAGGACTGGGCTCGTAAATCTTTGGAGCCCTAGTCGGCCGGCTTTCGCCTTGCTCTTCTCATCGATTCTGGGTTAATGGCATAGTGGTCTGATGATGTATTCGTCCCCCTAGCCCCTCTCCAGGTAATGCTTCAACGTTGGTGGTTATACGAGGTGGAGGGGGCATCTCTGGTGGCGGTCCCCGAGAGGAGGGTTCACCAGAATGAGGATGAAGGTACCCCGATCTTCTCCTTTCTCTAGCAAGGGTCTCAGCCACGGCGGTGTCCACCATGGCTCTCGGTTGTGATGGCAGTATCGTGATGGGGTTTCCCTCCGCAGCGGAGGCTACCTGGTGTTGTATCTCTTCTGGCTGCATCTCTATGTCTTACTCAGATGTTTCCCACAGACGGCGCCAACTGATGCGGTAACGGAGAAAAAAGGGTTTGCTGGCTTCCTTTCAATGCAGGGGAGTACAAGGGAAGCTTTCAGGTTCTCTCCGGTCGCAACAGTAAAATGAAATGTGAAGAAAAGAAACGCACGCCAACACAGGCAACGAACAAAGACACAGAATGTAACGTGGTTTGGAATAAGAATTCCTACTCCATGGGGGTGAGCTCTCCCATGAGCTATGGTGCCAAGATACTTTCACTATGAACGTCCTCTTTCGCGGAAAGAACTTCCGGAGGTGGAGGAGAAAACCTCTTACAATTAGCTCAAATACACAAGAATGTATTAGAAGAATGGAGCTCACTACTCTCCTAGTCTCCTTCTTCGACAATGTGGTTGCTCTCCCCTTTCGAATGTGCCTTCGTCTCTCCTTTGTTGGCAAAAATACGGATCCTTTTTCTCCTGCCCTGCTTCTCCCTTTTATCCTCTTCCTCTGGCTAGCTGTTGCATCGCAAGCCTCCTTCATCGTACACGTGGCCACCTTGCCCATCTAGAGAATTATTCTGTTACAGACATGAGGAGCGAAGGCTCCTCGGAATATTATGTGGGGGCCCTCTTATGTTGTGTAACAACTTCTTATCTACATTTCGGAAAATATGCTAGCCCATCCCTTTCAGCCACTTACCTTCGACGAAACTAACCTAAACCTACCGCTCACGTGTAGCGTAGCCATTAGGCTCTTCCCAGTAGCCCGAATCAACTCCTCTTTTTCCTGCACCGAATCATTTCTGGGCCTGCTAGACCGAGCCGATTCTTGTCCGTCCCGTACCGAAATGATCTTCACGATAGCTCCGCCGTGCCAACTACCTTAAACTATCCTCCCATTCCAATTGCCCCAGACTGACGTGAACGAACCATTCTTCCCTGATTCCCCTGCCGAACCAGCTACTTGGTTCAGATAGCATCCCATGCGCGGATATTTTTATCTTATTCATAGAAAAGAGGTAACAGCAGTATCAATACTCTATACTATTGGAGTTGTACATCTAATGGGAGTAGTACACCACGATATTTCTATGTCCCTGCCAATACAAATGAAGGGGCATCGACTCCAATTGAGGGATTCCCTCCTACATTTGAGTTAAGTGTCCTAACCACCTTAAGTACAAGTGTCACTAAGGAGATCCATTAGGGAAAAAAGATTTACAGTTTCACATGATTATATTTATCTTCGAAAAAGAAGAACTAAGGAATATATGGTCATATATCGGAGGTTCAGTCGACTAGAGGTGATTGAATATTCTGACTTCAACTTTGCTAGATGCTCGGACAACATGAGGTCCACCTCAGGTTATGTCTTCATACCTACTGGAGAAGCTATCTCATTGAAAAGTATCACATAGATGCTTATAACGACTTCTACGATGGAAGAAGAATTAATAGTGTACTATGAAGTATTCAATCATAGGATATGACTGTGAAACTTCATCATAACTTTGTAGATCGTTGATGGCATTAAGACTATTGAGGATTAATTGTGATAATAAAGTTGCAAAACTCTATTATAAGAACAACCGCAACTTGTCGAAATCAAACATATCGACATGAAATTTTGGTAGTTAAGGAACAAGTTCAGAGTGGTCAAGTCGCTATAGAGCATATATCAACATAGATTCTGTATTGGTGGATCCATTTACTAATGAATTGTTATCCAAGGTGATTCATCGGCATGTGATAAATATGAAAATTCTTTTAGATGAAATACCTGTTTAATGGAAGTTTGTATTTGGTCTTTGATACTCTATATTAATAAACACACACACATTTTAGGTTTATTACATATACTAATGCTTAAAGATGTATGTGTATTTTGTTTTGACACTTTAAAATAAAGACATCATGATTTGTTAAAGCAATGTAATAGTGTTTGTAAATGTGATGTAAGACTCTAATTTGAATCACAAAATTATAATCATAGTTTACTATTGAGGTTTGATACAAGGTATTTGTAAATACGATATAGACCCTTTTGGGTCATAAGGAAGATCAATTGACTTTTTTGGCATGTGCATATTACATTTTATGCAATTCTCATGCTACACATTTATATTGGATTTATGTCATTGATGACATTAATATTGTGATTATTGTTAGGGCTAATTACAAGTTAGATAATTATAACCTTTTTAGTCTTATATCAATGAAGTTGATAGATTAGATTGTTTTAAAGATGTATTCAACCCACAAAGTTTCGCATTAGTGAGCTCAACTAAAGTTTAAATTGTGTATTATATGCAGAATCATATTTAACCTAAGTGAAAAATTGTTGAATTTTATTCTCTATTTGTTGGGCTTACATATTGATTAATACACATGGATTTGTCATTGCGGATAAACTCATTAAAATGATCTAATCTGACATTTTAATCAAGGATTTATATTATTGAATGTGGATTTATATACGTAGAACTCATTAATCCATTACCATTAGTGTTGACTATTAACGAGTTTGGATCAAATATATATATATGAGTATTGTTCCTACAAGGAAAATAATCGGCGTTGTCTTGTCTCTCTCCATCGGATTGAACTTTGCATCTACGGAAAATCAAGCGGCATTCATTTCGATCTTCAGGTTCCTTCAGCGACAATGAGAACAAAATATTTTTGGATTCATGTGCAATTTATAATTTTCTTTTGCTTCCATTTCGATTGTCTTGTTTTACACAATTTTTTTTATAAATCTATGATAAGATCCTATGTCCAATCGATTGAATTTTTTATCAATTTATATGCAATCCTTGCTCAGATTGAATTCCATCGTAACCAACTCACTCAAACACATTGAACATGTAAAGAAGAAAATTCTTTGTACGAAGGAGGAAGGGTTAAACTAAAGTTTCGACAAAGAAAGAATGATGTGGGCAAAATGCCCCTCGTCACGTGGCAAAGTCAAGTCAATATCCAAGTCAAGTGGAACCTCTAGGTTAAACTCGATCAAGGGCAACCAATTAATCTAGATTGGACAGAAGATTACAGTATGATCACCTCGACAGATATGTTTATCTCGGTCGAAGTCTCTTCATTTATGCTTCGATAGATATGTTTATCTCGACAGGAGTCTCTTCATTCATGTCTCGGCATACATACTTATCTCGGCAAGGTGTCTTCATTCATGCCTCGGTAGACATAATTATCTCAACAGGAGTTTCTTCATTTATGGCTCGACAGGCGTGCTTATCTTGACAGTCATTCTGAGATTATTCTTTGTTATATTTAATAAGGTAATGTATTCCATTATTATCTGCTATGTCATACTGCCATAATGAAGAACTCATATCTTCCGTACGAATCCGCTGGAGTTCATGCTGGTCTCCTAGCTTATATAAAGGTAACTAGAGAAAGTTCAGGGGACCTCTCCGGCTCCTCCTCCTCCTCTCCGCTTTTCTTCTAGCATTTCTCTCTTCCCTTCTTTTTGTTCCGACTATCTCTGACTTGAGTGTCGGAGAGGCATCGTCGAGATCCCTCTCGATGCCCTCCTTCACTCTTATTTGCCCTCCCTCTAAAAAAATAAATGAAACCGCCACATTAGCGACCCCTTCCGACTGCCCCCTACCAGTGGAGGAGGTAAATCAAAACTCAGGTGGCAAATGCAAAGAAGGGAGTCCGTCGATGGCTCAGAGTCATGATTTCTCAGGGAATTGACCCCCTACACACTTAAGAGTTGCTCCTTTGCACTTACCAACTGGGCTTACTCCCCTCTCAAGTCTTTGCTCCCCACTGCTCCGATAACGTCGTCCACCAACGTTGTCAGAGCTCACCTCTCTATCCAGATCACTGTTTGATTCCTCGTCTCCGGAGGCGTGTTCATTTCTCCATCAGTCAAGTTTGTTGAATACAGTTGACCTCCTCAACCAGTCGTCAACCAGTCGAGTCATCTGCTTCGTCGAATCAACTTCAACTGTGTCAACAGAATATTTATCCGAGTCATTCTCGTTCCAGTCAAGTCTCTTACCTCGATGTTTCAGCCCCAACTAAGAATCTTGTTCAGTAGCTCATCAAAGCGGAATCTGTTCAAATCGGTGAGGAACCTTCCAGTTCGGAAGAACTGAAGCGAAATCCTCCCTTCGACGGAGAGAGAGGATGCTAGCGAAGCAGAGCAAAGAAGCGAGGGCGGAGAATGTGGAGTTCCCGAATCCCGGCCCACCTTCTTTCTCGCCGTAAGAAAATAAAGCAAGTGGTATGGATTGGAATTGGAAGAACAAACTAAAGCGGTAGAATGACTTTATAATTTTAATTGACAAATATGCCCCTGAAAACTTTCCAACGTTAAATCATTATCTCATCAAATATTTTAATTAGTAGAGATTTAAATGGTAAAAATAAATATATGAGATATAAAACATTAATTTTATTAATAATGAAGTAATATTGCACTATCCAATTAGATATAAGCATTAATTATAAATAATAAGAGGGAAAAAAAACACACACACAAGGCGAGTAAATGACCCCGTCGGAGTCGGTGCTCCGGCCTCGTTATGACCGGGTCCTCTCGGTCGTCTCCTGTAACGATTCTCTCTCGGCCGGTGCTTCCGCCGGTGGTGTGGAGCTGCCTTCCCTGTGATTCGAGTCTTCGCCGCGTTGCAGGTCGGCTTCGCTTCTGCTGCCGCCGGCGTCTCTGCAGCGCTCGCCGTGGAGGGAAGCGAACTCGTCCGCGGACTTCCTCACGGAGTACGTGCCGCTTCTCCGCTTCGTGTGATTGTGGGCGTGGGTGACACGTCTGCATGCGTTGGATTACGTGGCCACCAGAGTGGAAGACGCGGGGCCTGGTCACGTGCTCGACAGGTGACAAAAGCTCGTCAACGATGGGCACGTGCGCCGGCTGGCCACCCGTGCTGTACGTGTCCAAATTTTCTCTTCCTATTTAGGGGCCCAAGACGCAGACTTGATGGGCCAAATAGCCCTTCCAGTGCATCGCCTTTTGAAGCTCGGTTCCCGTAGATCTACTCCTCTACTGATCGCCGATCGCATTTGTCGGTGCTTCACTCCCATCCCCACCGAACACTGACGACTGTCTTCTCCATTACGAAGTCACCCTCCTTCCTTCGAGGTTCTCTCTCATACATTCACTCTCTCCCTCTGTTGTGTGAATTTCTTGGGGATTCTTTTCCCCCTTATGTTGGTTTGCCGTTGAAATCTTGTTTCCTTTTTTTTTTGTTGATATTTGGACTTTTTTTTTTTTAGATTCTTGGCAACTGAATATGTTTTGCGATGCCTTTATCTGGGAATTTATCAAGGGTAGGATCTCTCGTTAGCGATATCACTTTGTTATCTGTAATGTGTACCCATTATGGCAGTTGTGATGCATAAGTCTTGTATTGTTATAGTTCTTGTTCTTTGAAGCTTATATTAAAACCCAAAGAGGCCTCTTTCT
Source organism: Wurfbainia villosa (assembly GCA_025175895.1). Classification (NCBI taxonomy): domain Eukaryota; kingdom Viridiplantae; phylum Streptophyta; class Magnoliopsida; order Zingiberales; family Zingiberaceae; genus Wurfbainia; species Wurfbainia villosa. The sequence continues at coordinate 12,667,443 of CM046001.1, read as the reverse complement.
AGTTTGTATTAGTTTACTAGAACACTCCTGCTTATATGGATCACTGGCACTAGTCGTCGTCATAGTTTTAGGTTTTTCAAGATCTTTGATTTCATTGGGAGGGTTTAGATTCAAAACTGTCATTGTGGATTGTTACTGTGAAACTGTTGATAGGCGATCTTTAGCCTTTTTAGCATAAAAGCTCAAAAATCTATTCTCCTTTCTAATCTGGCATAATTGTGCTGCTGGTGGTGGTTATGCAGTTCTTGAGTCTTGTAAGCACTTGATTGCCGATTATATTATTCCTTAACTAAAAACACTGCATAAATTTTCGATATAGTTTATTTTATTTGGATTTGCTATTTTTACCAGGAAAATGATACAATAACTCTTTTGGAATACGTTCTGGCATTTTTGTGCATCTGGGAATATTCTGTTTTGTTGTCTTTTTCCTTGAGACTTGTTTATGGAACAGCTCAGCTTTTGCATTTGTCTAAGTTCTGTGACAAATGGATATTCCAATAAGACGGCTGGTGTACATTTGGCATATTGCATCCTTATAATGAACACTGGTAGATTTACAAGTTAAAGCAAAGATATATTCTGATGTATTTTGGATAATTACATTTTCAGTTTGATCTACAAGGTCAATGGGATTGAAAATTTGTTTAAGCTGCATGAATGTCAGATAACTCTACAATAGTGAGATTACCTCTTTTTAATACGTATACTAAAAGATTTTGAGATGCCAATTAGGCAACTAGTAGTTACTTGCACTAGAGAGACACTTATTTTTAGAATAAGTCTTGAATTTTAATTGTGGTTAAAAAATCATGATGAAGCAGCATGTCTAGCCCTTTTCTACTATTATTTCCATGATTTATTGAGATAAAAGATTCACATTATCACTGATAATGTTCTTGGAAATATAATGTTCTCACCACTGCTACTTCATTTTTTCTCTGTTGCATACTGTTCTTGGAAATATAATGACGATGGAAAACCTCAAGAACCAGTAACAAAGAATTAAATTATGAAAATTATAAATGGAGATGATAATATGGATAACAAGATAACAAAGACGAAGACAACCAAGCCTTTTCTCATTAGATGAGATCGGCTATATAGACCTTCCTATGTCTTTGAGCTCTATTCCCTACTATATCATCATCTATATTTAAATAAATTTTATCTTTTTTTTATTGTAGCTAACCAAGACTTTTTTGGTCATTTTCTTTTTCGTTTGATTTGTATATTTGTAATAGTTTTACATTACCTAATTTGAGTATTTATTGGTCGTCTAAGTATATATTCGTATCATCTTAAATGTGTCATAGAGTTTTCTCTCAATAATACAATCTTAACTTTCACACTAATATTTTCATTTTTTATTTTATCCATCTTTGTATGTCCATATATCTATCTTAATATTCTCATCTCTGTAACTCTCATCTTCTGCTTATATTCTTGAATTATAAATCTAGCATTCAACTCCATATAACATAACAAATTTAATTGTCATTTTGTAAAACTTCTTTTCAAGTTTTAAAGGTATTTTACGATCACAAAGAGCACTCAATGCTATCTTCCATTTCAACCATTTTGTTTATATTTTATGTAAAACATCTTTCTTAATTCCTCCATCATTTTACAAAAGTGATCCTAAATATTTAAAATTTTCAGTTATAGACACAATTCATTATCTCCTAATTTAACAATTGTCTCACAAACATTGTTAAATTTCATATATTTTGCCTTTACTAAGTGTAAGACTTTTCACTTCTATTGTTTCCTATCAAGATTCAAGTTTTGCATTTACTCATTCATGTGTCGCATTTATCAAAATAACATCATCTGCAAATAATATGTACTATGGTACCTTGTCTTGGATGTGTCTAGTGAGTTCATCTATTATTAGTGTAAAAAGATAGAGACTTAAAGCTGATCTTTGATGTAATGCTATTTTTATGGGTAATATTTCGGTTAATCTTCTTGTCATTTTCACTCTTGTCATTGCATCCTCATATATGTTGCTACAACAGCAACAACCAACCTTATCCCACTAGATGGGGTCGACTATATGGATCCTTCTACGCCATTGGGCTCTATCCCTTACTATATCATCATTTATACTTAAATAAATTTTATCTTGTTTTATTGATGCTAACCAAGTCTTTTTTAGTTTTCCTTTTTCTCGTTTGATATGTATATTTGTCATTGTTTCACATCGCCTAACTAGAGCATTTATTGGTCATCTAAGTACATGTCCATACCACGTTAAACGTGTCTCTCGGAGCTTTCCTTCAATAAATGAAACTTCGACTTTCTCTTTAATGTTCTCATTTCTTATTCTGTCCATTCTCGTATGTCCGCACATCCACCTTAACATCCTCATCTCTGCAACTCTTATCTTTTGCTCATGTGCTCGAGTCGTAGTTCAATATTCAGCGTCATATAACATAGCATGTCTAATCGCTATTTTGTAGAACTTCTCTTTCAGTTGTAGAGGTACTTTACGATCACATAAAACATCCGATGCTTTCCTTCATTTCAACCATCCTGCTTGTATTATATGTAAGACATTTCTCTTAATCCCTCCATCACCTTGCAAAAATAATCCTAAATATTTAAAGCTCTCAGTTCTAGATAACTCGTCATCTCCTATCTCAACACTTGTCTTATTACGTTTAATATTGCTAAACTTAAATTCGATATATTCTGTTTTTTACTCTACTAAGTTTAAAACCTTTTACTTATAGTGTTTCCGGCCAAAATATTAGTGTAGCATTTACTTCTTCATGTGTCTTATATACGAAAACAATATCAGCTGCAAATAACATGTACCACGGGACTGTGTCTTGAATGTGTCCAGTAAATTTGTCCATGATTAGTGTAAAAAGATAGAGACTTAAAGTTGATCCTTGATGTAATCCTATCTTTATTGGAAATGCTTCAGTTAATCCATCTGAAGTCTTCACTTTGGTCGTTATTTCCTAATACATATCCTTAATTGGTTCAATATATGTTACGCTAACATCTCTCTCTTTTAGAATTCTCTATATAATTTCTCTTGAAACTCTATCCTAAGTTTTTTCTGAGTCAATGAATACTATGTGTAGATCTTGTTTTTGCTTCCGATACTTTTTAGTTAGTTGTCTGAGAAGATGTATAACTTTTATTGTCGACTTTCCAAGCATGAACCCAAATTGATTTTCAAGAACCGTAGTCTTCTTAATTTTTTTTCTATTACTCTTTTTCAAAGTTTCATGGTATGACTTATTAATTTAATACCCCTATAGTCTGCACATGTTTGTATGTCTCCCTTATTCTTATATAAGGGAATTAGAGTATTTACCCTCAATTGATCAGACATCTTTTTTATTTTCAATATTATGTTAAATAATTTTGTAAGTCATTCAATACCTTATTTCCTAAGCACTTCCATACCTCTATCGGAATATCATCTGGTCCAACGACTTTTTTATTTTGCATTCCATTTAAAGTTTGTTCTACTTTTGAAATTTGAATTCTACGATAAAAATTTAAATTTCTATACTCATTTGACCTACTTAAATTACCTAAATTAAGTTGGTCATCAAAACCTTCATTAAAAAGTTGATGAAAATATCTCTTCCACCGCTCTTTTATTTCTTCATCATTACTAGTACTCTATTGCATTCATCTTTAATATATCTTATTTGATTAAGATCATTTGATTTTCTCTCTTTCATTTTAGCTATTCTATAAATGTCTCTTTTACTTTCTTTTGTATCTAATTTTCGATATAACCGTTCAAATGTTTCATTCTTAGCTTCATTCACGACTTTCTTAGTCTCTTTCTTAACTATTGTATATTTTTTTTAAATTTTCTTCATTCTTACATATATATAATTTTTTATAGGTTGTTCGTTTTTCCTTCACTTTCTCTTGTACTTTCTCATTCCACCATCAAGATTCCTTACTTGGTGGCGCATACCTCTTTGACTCACCAAGTACACTCTTGGCTATTATTTTCAAGTTTGACACCATCTTATCCCATGTCATATTAGGGTAAAGATATATAGAGAAAGAAATTTTGTCAAATCAACCGTTGACCAAAAGGGAAGTAAGAACAATCATCTCTGAAGCCGTGAATCAACCTAAAATAATTGAAAAAGAGATCTTAAAGGTAGCAGATGATCTAAAGAAAAAGGTCAAAGAGATTGAGGAAATTCTACAGGAAGTAAAGAATTTAATTGGTGGATGAGTGAGGGTTGGGATAAGCAGTCCAAAAATTCAGCCTATATTAAGACATTAAAAGCTACTGAGAATATTGAAGCACCTGCTCAAGGATTATCTGTACCATCCCAATCAAAATTAGCCTTTGATTTCCAAAAGGTGTTAATAAAGCAAAACAACACCTTACTATCTCTTATAATTGAACTCCATAATCAGTTGCAGGATCTCCAGAATCAGGTGAAAAGTCGCAAACAAACTCCAAGTTCATCTACCTCTACACCAAAGGAGCTTGAGGGTAACAAATGTGCAAATCATATCCGGCAGCTCTAGGTGTCCTCCTGATAGGGGTGATTGCTTCTGGGTGCATCCTCATTACCTCAAAGATTGGTTCTTCTGTGATTAGGACTGCTAATATTTCATTCTCCAGCGAACATGCCTCAACGTCTTCACTATTTGCTGTGATTGCTCTGGGTTCTGCTATAGGTGTATAACCTTGGAATTGTAAAGAAACACTTCCATCTAATAGTGTCCTTGTATCAACCCTAGTTAGAGCCATAGAGTTTCTTCGTTGTGTTGGTCGTAATATCCAGCGTTGCTGTTGCAGCTCGTCTGTGGTAAACCTTGTTCCAGGTAATGCGGTGACATCTCTACTGATGAGGTAATCTGCAATATTTTGGACATTATAGGTAAAATTAGTAAAGCTGTATTTAGTTAATCTACCAATCATCATTCTAGTAATTAAAAGATTACTAGAGCTTCCCTGCCAGTCCTAATACCCATGAGTTTGAATTGATATCTCAATATGATTGGCAAAATCTTCAAGACTCATCATCATATTCGGAATCACATAAACCATCTGTGTTCCCCTTGTCAGATCCATCTCCATTGTAGCAATAATAGATCTGTCTCTTCGCCATCTGGTATCTCTTAAAACCACCAATACCATAACACCTATATTTCTTCTGTGCAAGGTGTTGACTCTAATCATGACAAGACTCATATGGATATGGAAGAATCCCGATTCTCTTAAACTTTGATGGTTTTGCTATGTGAGAAGCGGTAAATCAACTTGTCCTTCCTCAACGCATAAAACATCCTCTTCAGAATAGTGTTGGTATGTCCGGTGTTGTGTGGGTTGAAAACCAACAGAATACAGCACCTCAGCGGGTACCATGTTGGCTCTTCTAGATCTAGAGATTTCTAGCTGCTCCTCGGGGTTTACTTGGCTCTCAATTGTTCTTCGGAATCTCCTCTGGCTAGGCAGAACTAAATTATGCTAGGACCTACATTCCAAACTTAAGTTCCAAATTGGGACCGCTTTATGAGAAGACTTCCATTCATGGGGATAAGCGAATGAAGCCCTCCGACTGGGCCTTAGTCAAAGAAATTAAAGTTCAAATCCAACAACTACTGCCACACCAATGATCTGGGAACTCCCACCGTAATGCAGACTCTATATTATACTTGAAACCGATTGTACGACAGTCAGTAGAGTTTCAGAACAATGGAAGAAGACCAAGTACGACCCAAGAAGCACAGAGAAGGTTTGCGCTTATGCCCACGACAAGTTTCCATCAATAAAGTCAGTAATAGATGCAGAAATATTTACTGCCATGGAGACTATGAATATTTTAAAAATCCATTATTTGAATAAAGAGGAAATTACTCTTAGAACCGATTGTCAGGCGATAATCAGTTTTTATAACAAGATGGTTAGAAACAAACCATCTCGAGTCAGATGGATCGCCTTCACTGACTTCATTACTGGTTCAGGTATCAGAGTTAACTTTGAACATATTGATGCCAAATTAAATGTCTTTGCAGATTCATTATCAAGGTTGATTACTGGCAAAGAAATAATTTCCGTGATCACGAATAAAGGGAAGGGAAAAATGGATGAGGTGACAAGAGAAAAAAAAATTGAGGATGGGATAAAATATCTCAATAAGAAAGAAGAAGCCGCTACAGAGTTAGCAGCAGCTCAATGCCACTTACTATTGACACAATATGAGGAAGCAAGGTTTAAAATCTCGACTCGTATCGGAATTTCGGTCTGCGACCGGAACGATACGGTTTCGGTATCGTATCGTCCGTGCCGATACTATTTCGGTATTTTTTTAAACATTAATATTAATTATTTGATTTTTTTTTAATTTTAGTTAATTTTTAAAAAAGAATTTAAAATTTAATTTTACCTAAATTATAAATTTAGAATTTAGAATTTTAATAAAAATATATTTTAATTTTTAATTTTTATTTAATATATAAATTAATTAATAATTTATTTAATTAAATTTTACAGTTATATATATATATATATATATATATATATATATATATATATATATATATATATATATTTATTTATATTTTTAGAAAATCAGAAATTCCCCGCGATCGCGATCGCGGTTTCTCGCGATCGCGCTGACGGAAGCGCGATCGCCTTTCCCGACGCTTCAAATCGATCAGTCGTCGATCGCGATTGCGCGATCGGAATGCGATCGCTTCCCGATCAAGTCTGCAGATCGCGCCGCTCGAAGTCGTCCGCCGACGCCTTCTTCCCGATGCAGTGACGCTGCTTTGGTTTCGTGATTCGGTGGAACGAAATTTTTCGGTGATTTCGTCCGAAACGGCTCGGAATTTAAAACCTTGTGAGGAAGTACTACAGGATGTGGAAAAACACATTTTAAACCCAGAAGAGTATCAAAAGAGAAGGTTGCTGGATAATATAGAAGAACAGGTGGTACAAAATCTGTACCATTCACTCAAAGAGTTGGAGATGATCCAACAAATGAAGGAGGCTGATTTCACAAGCAGGCATTACCGAGGAGGATATCAAAACTACTTTCTCACGGCACTACCAACGCTAAAGGAGATAAGAAAGGAGCTATGGAGGTTATCTAATGCTTTAAGTCCCGTCTTGGGAAAAATTAAAGCAACCCCCCATTGACATAAAGCAGTAGTGAGCTCATATAATCCAAACGACTTTCCACAAGAATCCGAACAACTTTTGAAGAAAGATTGAGCCCCGAGGAGCCGTCTTATCTTCAAGGACAATAATGTAGCAAAAGCACCGGATAATGCAAAGCTATAAAGGAGTCTAGTCGTAGTTGAAGGACAATAATGCAGCAAAACACTAGATGCTGCAAAGCTGTAAAAAAGTTTGGTCTTAGTTGAGTCTTTTCAGTATGAGTTGTAAAGCCCAATGGGAGAATCAGGGGTGTCATATTGAAGGACGATGAAGCTAATAAACAAGCACCCGCTTCAATTATTGATACAACCACATTCTTCTATAAAAGGCTAAGAGTGCAGAAGGTTTGAACATACTTGAGCAACACCAAGTTTACCATTCCTTTAGTGTGGCTTTTCACAAGAATGTTAAAATCTTTCTAAAGAAATAAAACTCCGGGCATCGTCCCAGGTTTTAATTTCAAAATTTAGAAAGTCGATCCTTCTTTTTGGTATCAGAGCTTGAGAAGTATGCAAGCCATGCAAGGCTAAATTCTTCCATTCTAGGAATAAGGTGAGGGTCCTCATGCCACTACTCTTCGTCTAAACAATTATTTCTTTAAATTGTTATTTTGGAAAAATTTATTCCTTGGAAATTAATCACAAAGATGAAAGGTGGAGACTCGACATGCATCCTTGGTCTGGTTTTTCTGCAAGGCTAGCAAGTGCGTAAGACGGTAAGCCTGAAGTCTTTAATTTTGGGGATATTTCCAAATAAATCTTAGCAAAAGAAGCAATTTAGAAGATGGGAAGTTATTAGTTCTAGTTTTGTGATAAGACGACCAAACCTATTAATTGATTGTAAAAGACTGCAGTACTTATAAGTCTCTTAAGGAGCCAAGTCCGTCAAGTGAGCATGAAAATTTTATGGGTTTCTAAGCTGTAAACAAAATTTAGGATTAATAAAAGTTCCTAATGAGTGAAAAATTTGAGCAGAACATAAGAGAATGGTATGAGAAAATCCGAACCCCAAACCTAAAATATCTTAATCTTGTTAAAAATTCAAAACCATCAACCAGTGATTTAGCCAACAACCTAGAAATTGTCCACAACAAAATCTCTCTTCTTTCAAAAGTAGCACTAAAACACTTCTACTCCTTAAAGGAGGAAAATGAGGTGTTAAAGAAAGAAGTAGCTCAGCTAAGAGTATCAGTAAGTTCTTTAGAGAAAGAAATTTTGTCAAATCAACCGTTGACCAAAAGGGAAGTAAGAACAATCATCTTTGAAGCCGTGAATCAACCTAAAATAATTGAAAAAGAGGTCTTAAAGGTAGCAGATGATCTAAAGAAAAAAGTCAAAGAGGATGAGGAAATTCTACAGGAAGTAAAGAATTTAATTGGCGGATGAGTGAGGGTTGGGATAAGTAGTCCGAAAATTCAGTCTATATTAAGGCATTAAAAGCTACTGAGAATATTGAAGCACTTGCTCAAGGATTCTTTGTACCATCTCAATCAAAATCAGCCTTTGATTTCCAAAAGGTGTTAATAAAGTAAAACAACACCTTACTATCTCTTATAATTGAACTCCATAATCAGTTGCAGGATCTCCAGAATCAGGTGAAAAGTCTCAAACAAACTCCAAGTTCATCTACCTCTACACCAAAGGAGTTTGAGAGTGTTATTGACGACTTAAAAAAAGAATTTCTGGTCTGAATTTGGGAACCGAGGCACAAATCCCAAGGAAGAAGGGTTCTATTTTAATCTTTAGAAATCCCTCTGATATACTTCAAAAAGAAAAAGAAAAGTGATGGCGCTAACAGGGGCAAGGACTTCCACAAGTACCAGGCCATCGGCAGTTACTACTCCTACAACTCTTCAAGTACCCAATGCTGAAGACCAGATCAGAGACTACGAATGTATAATCTACAAAGAAGAGTTTTGCCTAGCCAGAGGAGATTCCGAAGAACAATTGAGAGCCAAGTAAACCCCGAGGAGCAGCTAGAAATCTCTAGATCTAGAAGAGCCAACAAACCCGCTGAGGTGTTGTATTCTGCTGGTTTTCAACCCACACAGCACCGGGTATACCAACACTATTCTGAAGAGGATGTTTTATGCGTTGAGGAAGGACAAGTTGATTTACCGCTTGTCACAGAGCAAAGCCATCAAAGTTTAAGAGAATCGGGGTTCTTCCATATCCATATGGGTCTTGTCATGATTAGAGTCTACACCTTGCACAGAAGAAATACAGGTGTTATGGTATTAGTGGTTTTAAGAGATACCAGATGGCGAGGAGACAGGTCTATTATTGCTACAATGGAGATGGATCTGACAAGGGGAACACAGATGATTTATGTGAATCCGGATATGATGATGAGTCTTGAAGATTTTGCCAATCATATTGAGATATCAGTACAAACTCATGGGTATCAGGACTGGCAGGGAGGCTCTAGTAATCTTTTGATTACTAGAATGATGGTTGGTAGATTAACTAATACCAGCTTTACTAATTTTACCTATAATGTCCAAAATGTTGCAGATTACCTCGTCAATAGAGGTGTAACCGCATTACCTGGAACAAGGTTTACCACAGACGAGTTGCAACAGCAGCGCTGGATATTACGACCATCACAACGAAGAAACTCTATGGCTCCAACTAGGGTTGATACAAGGACGCTATTAGATGGAAGTGTTTCTTTACAATTCCAAGGTTATACACCTATAGCAGAACCCAGAGCAATCACAACAAATAGTGAAGACGTTGAGGCATGTTCGCTGGAGAATGAAATATTAGATTCTAATCACGTAAGAATCGCCTGAGGTGATGAGGACGCACCTGGCTAATCACCCTATCGAGGAATACCTCCTCGCATTTTCACGGTCTTGAACAAAGGCTGCTGGAATGGGATCAGGTTTGCGCATTGCCGCCGACGTCAAAGGCGGTGGCTACTTCCTGTCATCGTAACCTCAGGGACTCAACTTATCCCTCAACTGCGCCTCTTATATGAGGCTGCAATTTCAATTTGCCTTCTCCTATTTCTGCTCCTAAAAATTCAATTTTTGAGACTGCCAATTTGCATTTGGTAGGAGATAGAACCAATCCATGCTTTTCGCAAATGTTCAGCATTATTTCCAAATGCTTAATATGCTTCCTTTCTGAATTGGAGAAAACAAAAATATCATCAATATAGACGGAAATAAAATCTTCCGTACCTTTGAAGCACTGATCCATCTTGCGTTGAAAAATGGCTGGAGCATTTTTTAATCCGAATGACATTGCCAGCCATTCATAAAGACCGGAGGGGCATATGAATGTCGTCCATTCAATTGATGAAGGGTCCATGGCAACTTGGTGAAATTTCGATTTCAAGTCAAACTTGGAATAAATTTTTGAGTTGCCCACCTTCTTAAGGATGGTATTTATACCTGGTAAACTGTATTGATCCTTGTAAGTATTGTCATTGCCGCTCGTAGTCAATACCATACGCTCTTTCCCGCGACAGATCAATGTTGTTTCGATCCGAACAATCACGGCCAGCTCGCGGTCGACTTTACTAGGACGAATGACTTTCAGTCCTAAGAGTATATCCACATGCTTCTGAAATGTTGTCTTTATAGCAGGAGTGACATGAGATAATGATTTATCCTGAATAGTGATGTCAGGATTAATAATGTCTATTTTGCAAAGGATGCCATTTTTTGACCAGTGTTGTAGCGGATTATCCCCGATGAATCCTTGCTCTTTCAACCTGTTTAGCATTAGGCCATGTTTTTGTAATACAAAAGTATTTGAGGGGGTTGCAGTAAAGAATACCTTTTCTTGAATTTCGAGGTATTCCAACTCTTCCAACTGCAGTTCTTCTATTGCCGCTGCAGTCGTTTGATTTATGGCAATAGTAGTAATGTTCTTATAGAAGGTAACATTCATCTAATACTTGTACTTCTACCTTCTCCTTAAATATGGTTTGTTTCCCATCCTTTAACTTCCACCACTTAATTATAAGAGTCGTGTATATTTTCCTTCTATTAATATTATGTTTAAGGTGTATATCCAATACTACTAACTTATATTGGGTAGTTAAGCTTTCTCGAGGGATGACCTTACAATTTTTACAAATCTTTCTATCTCTCTTTCTTACCATAAGAAAGTCAATTTGCGATTTATTATTTTCACTTTTAAACGTGACTAAGTGCTTTTCTCTTTTCTTAAAAAACGTATTAGCTAGTATAAGATCATATGCTATTGCAAAATATAATATGTTGGATCGAGAAACGTCGCTAGAGGGGGGGGGGTGAATAGCGAGTGTAAATCTTTTCGTTCGTTCGTTCGATACACAAGTAAGCACAGCGGAAAATAAAGAGACACGTTTATTTTTGCTTCGCAAGAAGGTCTCTAATGGTCCTAGATCACAGACGGAGGGAAAACACTATAACGTCTCCTCCTCGTTGGAGGTAGGAGACAATGATCACAAAATCGAAAGTATGAGGATGAGGCAACAAGCCTACCTCACCTCGTTACGAATAAAAACAAAGAATACAATAAAATATGTTACGCTGACGAAGAAAATCGAGTCGTCGCTACTCGTTTATGATGTTGGAGCTTTAGCGTTGTAGGAGCACTCGAGAATAAACTGATGATCTTCGAGTCGAATCCTCCTCCTTTTATAGAGTCGACCTCCAATACGCCTCTCATCTTTCGGAACAGATCACGAAGTGGTAACAATTTTTATCGCGAAGTGGCCTCGTCAAACGTTATCCGTTTTGACCTAGCGCAAAGGCTGATTCGTCGCCATCAGTCGACTGATGCCTCCCATCAGTCGACTGATGAGCATCAGTCGACTGCCCAATGTCAAGTAGTCGACTGCCAGCCTGGCCACTTGCTTGCAGTAAGAGGTTAGTACGAAAAATGGTAAATGCGACGGTTTCTAACCGTTCGATCTCGACTTAGACCTTCCGCAGGAAGTCTTAGTCGGATCGCCGCCTACGGTCGTCCCCGTAAAGAGGACACGACCTTACCATCTCTCACTCACACGAGCTTACCTCGATACTTACCTTGTAGCTCTCGCTTCCGGCCTTCCACTCGATTCCTTCGACTCCCTCCGAAGTCACTCGAGTGTTGCCCGACCATCGTGGCTTCCTCTGGGTGTCGCTAGCCTTCAGCTCCAGCTTTAGTACTTTTCTGCACACTCGATTTAGCTCGTGAGATAACGATGTAAACTTAACTTTGTGTCTTTGTCATAATCAAAACACATGTTTGATTATCTAGTGCTCCTGTACCAACAATCTCTCCCTTTTTGATCTATGGCAAACCAACACAAAGTTAAGGGAAATTAAAGCATAAAATAAGTATAGTAGATGATGAATGCCATTTCCAAAAACTCCCTCTTAACCAAAACTCCCCCTTAACCAAAACTCCCCCTTAACCAAAACTCCCCCTTAACCCTAGGTGAGTTTTGAAAGAGATAACTTAATTTTCAAAATTAAATTTTATTTTACTCCCCCTTAATGTTACTCCCCCTTAACTTTCACTCTTCTCCCCCTTTTGCCATAAATAAAAAATGTCGGGGTTTTTATATAAAATAGGGGTTGGAAAACAACATCGTATATGCATGCATCTAGATAAATCAACTATGAGTCCAAGCATGCGTCTAGCAGTAGTTAGAAAGATTGGTTCGAGGTATGTCCCTCTGCATCAATAATCTAAAGGTTTATAATATAACCCTTAGGGTTAGTTTGCTCTCCCCCTTAGTCAAACATATGAAGTATAAGAGATGTAGGGGGCGCTAAACTTTGGCCTAAAGGATTGTAAATAATCGTTAAGTACAATAGTTGAGAAAATAAATAGTATTTTGAAAAGGTTATTTTAAATATATTTTAATTATCCTTAACATCTCACCCATTCTATGTGTCTCAGAATTTGTTGACCTTATATGTTTTGTGAGATGATTTGAAATTGATTAAAGATAGTCAACCTTGGGTTAGATTCGGATTTAACCTTTAGATCGTTAAGTAACTTTTCGAGAAACTGGCTTCCAGGTCGTGACGAGGCACAAGGGCCTTCTTTGATCGGAACAACGACCACTTCTTTAGACAAAGTCAAATTCAAGAAAATATCACTTAAGTCACTTAGGGTTACTTCCTGGTCTAACTAGTTTAGGATACGGCGAGGTAGCTTCAGCTAGTTCCACTCGGTCAAGTGCACCAAACTAGATACGTCTTATCTAGTTCGAATACACGAGACTTTGTTTCCCTAACGTACTATCATCTCGCCGCGTCCTGATACTATGTTGTCAAGAGTTGACTAACTATTTTTCCTATGTAGCTGTTCTAAAAATTAAAGTAAAATATTCAATGGTTTTGCTAAGTAAGCGGGTATACTATTTTAGTGTTAGCTCCCCCTAGACCATTGAACCAATATGGTCTATTCAAATAATGAATTTGATCCTAGGGAATCCAAAACTTATTAGTCCTTATATATGAGTTCAATAAAACTTTTGGGACCCATGCTTGGACTCTTTGATGACTACGATTTACGATAGACATATTATAAGACCTATTCGTAGTCGTTGACCTAAATCCGAGTCCGGCTTTGTTGTACACGGCTCTTTGGGTTCCAAGTAGTTGGTTAAGGTTCTTAGATCCCAACGTGAACCTTTCCAACCTAGCCTTAACCTCTTGAACTCGGTCTTTCAAGAGAGAATTCTCCTTCTCAAGTTTTTCAATTTGGGTTGAGTTTCCCTCTTGAACTTGACTAGTTGAAGAGGTTAGAGTAGCCTCTTGCTTGAGGGTTTCAACCTCCTCAAGTAATGACTCAACCCTAGATTCGGACTTAGTTAATTTCCTAGTAAGCATTTTAATTGTACTATAAAGCGTATGAATTAGTGAGCGGCTAATCTTAATTTTCTCTTTTGGTCCGGCTTTGAGTTGCTTCTCGAAGTAGTCCTCGAGTTCGGAGTCGGTGTTGTAATTGGATTCGGATTCGGACTCTGACTCGAACTCTTCGGGTCTTGCCATGCACGCTATGCCGACGCCTTCTTTGTTTCCCATGTTGCATGAAAAGCCTTCTTTTGATTTGATTTGAATTGTGCCCTCTTTTGGTTCTTTAGTAGTCTCCTTTCCCTTCGAACGATCTTCCGCACTACGTTTACTATTGCTTCCACCTCTTCGGATTTAGACTCTGATTCGTCTTCGGGTTCGAGTCCATCTACTTGCCTCGTAGGTGGCTTGCTTCTTTGTCCTGCAAGTAGAGCAATACTTTTTTCGGCCCGGACCACGTTAGTTTGCTCGTGAAGTTCAAACTCGGAAAATAATTCGTCTAACCTAAGCTTCGAAAGGTCCTTAGAGACCTTGTAGACATCGACCATGGATGCCCACAAGATAGTCCTAGGGAAAGCATTTAAAGCATACCTTATAAGGTCCCGGTTCTCTACGGCTTGCCCGATCGAGTGAAGACCGTTGACGATGTCTTGGATCTGCGCATGTAATTGGGTGGCGATCTCGTGATCCTACATCTTTAGATTGTACAGTTTATTTAAAAGTAAATCTCTTTTACATACCTTAACATCGGGCGTCCCTTCGTGTAGATCAATCAATTTGTTCCATAGATCTTTGGCACTAATGAATGGTCCGATGCGGTTGAGTTCCTCTTTGGACAAGCCGCATTGCAATATTTGGGTTGCTCTTGCATCGGCTTCGATTTGCCTCTTGGTTGCATTGGTCCACTTGTTGAAATCCAAGGGCTCTCCTTGATCATTGGTGGGTAGAGCAAAGCCGGTTTGGATTATTATCCAAGTCTCGACTTGTGTTTTCAAGAAACACTCCATCCGACCTTTCCAATAACGGAAATCATTTCCGTTAAAGAACGGAGGTCGGGTGGTGCTATACCCCTCAATGTGAGCCATTAAGTATCTTGCAAAACACGAATAAAAACCAAAGAGAATTCTAAGACTCAGTCTTGGATTAGTAGTGCGGGAAATAATAGAAAATAAATAGAAATAAATAAGAAACTAACAAAAATTAGAAACTTACGACCTTCGATGCCCCCGAAAGGGTACTAAACGTTGGATTTTGGGGCTGGAAACAGGTTGTTACGAGGGTAAACCCTAGTAAGAAATGTAGATCTTTCAGAGAGCTTCGATTTGGTAGGTAGATCGTTTTGTGACTCCACTTGTGCGAAAAGTTATAGCCGTTTTTCCGTCGACTACTCCAAAGGAGAATACTTGCAAACACACAACCAAAAGAAGCGTACCAAGACTTCGTCTTGGATTAGTAGTGCGAGAGGGGACAAAAACCTAAAAAAAAACGAATCGAAAAATACGAAAAGAAAACCAAAACGTGCTAGATTGGTGGTTTCACCAAATCTTAGCGCCCCCGCTCTGATACCAATTGTTGGATCGAGAAGCGTCGCTAGAGGGGGGGGGTGAATAGCGTGCGTAAATCTTTTCGTTCGTTCGTTCGATACATAAGTAAGCACCGCGGAAAATAAAGAGAGACGTTTATTTTTACTTGGTTCACAACCTAGCGGTTGCTACTCCAAGGCTCTAACGGTCCTAGATCGCGTACGGAGGGCAAAACACTATAACGTCTCCTCCTCATTGGAGGTAGGAGACAACGATCACAAAATCGAAAGTACGAGGATGAGGCAACAAGTCTACCTCACCTCGTTACGAATAAAAATAAAGAATACAATAAAATATGTTACTCACGCCGCCGACGAAGATCATAGGTCGTCGCTGCTGCATGACGATGTTTGGAGCTTTAGCGCCAGAGAGCACTCGAGAATAAACTCACGATCTTCGAGTTAGAATCCTCCTCCTTTATAGAATTCGCCTCCGAATATGTCTCCTCATCTTCGAATGATCACGCGGTAATAATTTTATCGCTGGCGGCCATGGCCAAACGCTTATCCGCTTTGACCTAGCGCAAAGGTCGATTCGCCGCCATCACCGACCGATGCCTCTCATCACCGATCGTCTAATGTCCAAGAATGATCCGCCACCGCCACTTGCCTGCAGTAAGATGTTAGTACGGAAAATGGTAAATGCGACGGTTTCTAACCGTTCGATCTCGACCTAGACCTTCCACAGGAAGTCTTAGTCGGATCGCCGCCTACGGTCGTCCCCGTAAAGAGGACACGACCTTACCATCTCTCACTCACACGAGCTTACCTCGATACTTACCTTGTAGCTCTCGCTTCCGGCCTTCCACTCGATTCCTTCGGCTCCCTCCGAAGTCACTTGAGTGTTGCCCGACCACCGCGGCTTCCTCCGGGTGTCGCTAGTCTTCAGCTCCAGCTTTAGTACTTTTCTGCACACTCGATTTAGCTCGTGAGATAACGATGTAAATTTAACTTTGTGTCTTTGCCATAATCAAAACACATGTTCAATTATCTAGTGCCCCTGCACCAACATAATATAATTTTACCTTCTTCATTTCTTATTCCAAATCTCTAACCCCCATGTACCATCTCATATTTCTCATTTTTCACTCCGACATATCCATTTAAATCGCCTCCTATTAAAATCATTTCATTTGATGGAATATTTTGTAATACTTCATCTAGGTCGTCCCAAATCTTACTTTGGTATCTTCATCTAATCCTGCTTGAGGTGCATATACACTAATTATGTTCGTAGTTTTTTTTTTCATTATTATTTTGAGAGTTATAATTCTATCCCCTTTCTAAATACACCTATAACTTCATCCTTTAACGGATTATCTATAATAATACTCACTCCATTTCTTTTTTTACTCTTTCCTGTATACCATAACTTAAAATCCGAGTTCTCTATTATCTTTGCCTTCTCACCTATCTATTTTGTCTCTTGTACACACAAAATAGTAATTATTCTCCTAATCATCGTATATACTACCTCCATTGCTTTACTAATGAGGGTTCCTATATTTCATGTACCAAATATTAGATTATTAGTTTTACTATAATATTTGTTTTTCCCCAATCTATGATGTGAGAACTCTTGCTTATTTAATACTGCACCCAAGTTCTCATGAAGATGTAGTGGTCCTTGTCGATACGTTACAGTCGGACCTTGCAACGCGAACTCTTGTATATTTATCATTATTCCCGAGTTCTGAAGATGTAGCGGTCTTTGTCGAGACGTTACAGTCGGATCCTGTAACGCATTCTTTTCAGGGAACAATCTAACATTAACACAATAGTTTGATGGATCCGTTCATTGAACATTTCTTAGTTTAATACTAGTTGACAACCTAATACAACCCTCCTTTATTTGGGTTTGGGACCGACCACGACAAGGTCCTTATATATATGTTTAATTATTTCAATATATGCTACAATAATACTTTTTTTTCTATAATTTTTCTTAGGATTTTATCATAATTTTTTTCCAGGTCAATAAGTACCATATATGAGTTTTGTTTTTGTTCCCGGTACTTTTCAATTAATTGTCTGAGAAGATATATAACTTTTATTATTGATCTTTTTTGGCATAAATTTGAATTGATTTTTTATCATTGTTATTTTCTTTCTTAGTTTATTATTATTATTATTATTTTTTCATAATTTCATGATATGACTCATTAGTTTAATACTCTTATAATTTCCACAATTTTGCATGACTCATTGGTTTTATATAAAGGAACTAGAGACCATATCCTCCATCGATCATATATATTTTTTATTTTTAATATCAAGTTGAATAACCTTGTAAGTCATTCAATACCTTATTTGCCTAGGCACTTCCATATCTTTATCGGAATATCATCTGGTCCAATTACTTTTTCATTTTTCATTCCATTTAAAATCCGTTCTACTTTTGAAGGTTGAATTCTATAATAAAAATTTAAATTTGTATACTTCTTTAATGGATCCATTTATTCTTTAACGATAAACAACAATAACAACAAAATCTTATCCCACTAGGTGGGGTCGGCTTATTCTTCAACGATAAAATAAAATAAAATATATTTAGATATAGACGATGATATAATAGGGAATAGAGTTCAATAGCATAGGAGAATTCATATAGACTCCATCTAGTGGGATAAAATTTGATTGTTATTGTATAACCTATTTAAATTATCTAAGTTAAATTGATCGCCTAAATCTTCATTAAAAAGTTTATAAAAATGTCTCTTTCATTACTCTTTTATTTCCTCATTATACAATAGTACCATATTATATTTATTTTTAATGTATTTTATTTGAATAAAATCTCTAGTTTTTCTCTCTCTAGATTTAGTTATTTTACAAATATTTTTTTCTTTTTTTATCCAATTATTGATATAAACGTTCAAAAGTTGCATTCGTAGCTTTACTTATTACTTTTTTGGTATGTTTCTTGGCTATTATATATTTTTTAAAGTTTTTCTCATTATTACAAGTGTATAATACCTTATAGGATTTTTGTTTTTCCTTCACTTTCTCATGTATTTTTTAATTCTACTACTGAGATTCTTTACTTGGCGGTATACATCCTTTTGACTTACCTATTAGACCTTTGACTATTATTTTTAAGTTTAATGTCATCTTATCCCATGTTATATTCAAGTCATCATGTATCTATTCTAATACTTGTACTCTACTGCTCTCTTTAAATATATTTTGTTTTTTATCTTTTTACTTTCACCATTTAATCCTAGGAAGTCATACATATTTTTCTTCTATTAATATTATACTTAAAGATGCATATCCAATACTATTAATGTATGTTAGGTAACCAAGTTTTTTTTTGAAATAATCTTATAATTTTTAGATGTCTTTCTATCATTCTTTCTCACCATAAGAAATGCAATTCCCCACTTTTAAACGTGATCAAATGTTATTTTAAAAAAAACGTATTAACTAGTATAAGTTCATATGTTATCACAAAATCCAATATAATTTTCCTTCACTCCTACGTGTCCATTTAGATCTCCTCCTATTAAAATTATTTTGTTTGACGAAATTTTTCGTAATACCTCATCTAAGTCTTTCCAAAATCTAATTTTAGTATTTTCATTTTATCTTACCTGTGGTGCATATATGCTAATTATATTAATAGTTTTTTTCACTATCACTATCTTAAGAACTATAATTATATCTTCTTTTTCTAATTACTCTTATTACTTCATCATTTAATGAACTATTTACAATAATAGCTATTCCATTTCATGTTCTAATCTTTCTTGTGTACCATAATTCAAAACCTGACTTCTTCTTCTAATCATAATATCTACTACTTTCATTGTTTTACCAGATAACATTCCTATATTTTATATTTCAAATCGTGAATAATCAATTTTTCTAAAATATTTATTTTTATCCAATCTACAGTGTGAGAATTCTTACATATTTGATACTACGTCTAAGTTTTTATGGAGATGTAGTGGTCCTCGTTGAGATATTACAGTCGAACTTTATAACATGTTCCTTCTAAAGAACAATCTAGTATTAACACAGTATCATGATAGATAACAAGTGATTCACCAAAATCGATTACTTCTATGATTATATCTCCTTCGGGTTATTTGAATGTGAATTCCTTTTAATTGTATATGTTTCAAAAGTATGCTTTATTACTTAACTACATTTTCCATTGGAGTCGTTAGCCAAAATCTATGATTCTTTTTTAATCGATCTGACAATCTTTTCTTGCTAAAAGTTGGGAATCTGTCCAACTAGCAGTCCCCTGCCACCCGTCTCAAGGCTGCGGCGAGAGGGAGGTAAATCACGGGGGAGACTATGTCCCTTGACACGGTGACAAGGCAGTGAGGGGGTCATCTGAACCCAGGGGGGATTTTAGACCCCACTCCGGAATCGACCCCAGCCCATATGCTAAGCAACCACACTGCCTTACCATCGTGCTATTCCTGTGGGGACGATCTGACAATCTTTTCTTGAATGTATAGAAGCACCCAATCTATACATTCAATCTTTTCTTGAATGTATAGATTGGGTGCTTGGGTGATTCATTTGAAGCCTTATGGTTAATTTTTATACTCTCACTTTTCTTTTGTGATATCTTTATCAATTTCCTGTTATGTGGCAGGTTTTGATTTCCAGATGTCTAGCAATGATGTGATTCTGAAAGTCAATGCTGGCCGCAGCAATGAAAATTCTTCTTCAAGTGTTTCATCCTGGAAGGACACTCTACTTGGTTTTGCGCAGCAAGCATCAGTTTATGGTGTTGCTGCTGGCTATTGTATATCTGCATCTCTGTTGTCCATAATCAATAAATGGGCAGTCATGAAATTTCCATACCCAGGTGCTTTGACAGCTTTACAATACTTCACAAGTGCATTTGGGGTTATGCTCTGTGGCTGGTTGAAGCTTGTGGAACATGATCGTTTGAACCTCATTACTATGTGGAAGTTCTTACCTGCTGCAATCATCTTCTATTTGTCCCTTTTTACCAATAGTGAGCTCCTCCTCCATGCCAATGTGGATACGTTTATTGTGTTTCGCTCGGTGGTTCCCATGTTCGTAGCTGTCGGAGAGACTGTATTCCTTAAACAGCCCTGGCCTTCTACCAAGACATGGCTTTCTCTTGCGACCATCTTTGCAGGCAGTGTTATCTATGTTCTCACTGACTACCAGTTCACGGTCACTGCTTATATCTGGGCAGTGGCTTATCTTGCAAGCATGTCGATAGATTTTGTGTACATAAAGCATGTCGTGATGACCATAGGGCTCAACACATGGGGTCTGGTGTTGTACAACAACTTGGAGGCATTGATGCTTTTTCCCCTGGAGTTGCTTATAATGGGAGAGCTAAAGAAGATTAAGCATGATATATCGGATGAGTATAAGTGGTACTCTTTTAGTGTGATTTTGCCAGTGGCATTGTCGTGTTTGTTAGGCTGGGCGATATCCTTCTTTGGCTTTTCTTGCAGAAGAGCAATTTCAGCAACAGGTTTCACCGTCCTTGGTATCGTGAACAAACTCCTTACTGTCGTGATAAATTTGGTCATATGGGATAAACATTCGACCATGATCGGTACAATAGGCCTACTAATCTGCATGTTTGGGGGTGTGCTATACCAACAGTCGACCACAAAGCCTAAGAAATCGGAAGCTGAGACCGAGACACAAAGCGAAGATGAGGAGCAGCTTGAATTGTTGGAGATGAAGGCGACTGAAGAGGCCGACAATGTTGAGTATACAACAGTAAATCCAAAGTAGAGTTACGTTGCTGTGCCCAGGAAAGTAGTAGCCAATGATCCGTTGTATGCACTTTGGGGACCAGAAAGAGATTTTCCTCAAGAAAATTGATAGGATTCCTCACTAAATCGCATTCAGTTTGCTGTGGACCGTGAAATTCAATGATCATGCTAACAGTCCAACTTCTTGCAAGTCAATTAAATGGTTGGTCAAATACTAGCACACTATCTAAAGTTGGGATATTTTTCACGCGTTGTCCTCTCTATTAGCTGCCGATACTTTCACTATATGAATGGTAGAGAGATGCAGTAAGACGTCTCTCCAGCTACTGGAGTTTTTTTTTCCGTTCTGATTCATTCAAAACGGGGATGTCAGATGATATCATCCATTTAGAATTGATCTTTCATATACGCGGGGCAACTCACTGCATGTTATTAAAGGGGTGCTAACGTACTGCATGATTGTTTGTCTTGGACTGCATGATTGTAAATTGTTTGTCTCCAAATCATTTAATTTATTTATTTTGTTGTTTTTACGAACTCTTTCTCCGTCCATGGAGGTAGTTGGCACTGGACCACATCACATGATGTGGTGGGGATAATCTCGTACGCGACCCGATCTGATCTGCTAAACCCCCACGTTTTAAACTTGCTACTTGGATTCTTGTGATGACGTGGCACACAAGGGAATCGAACCGGCTGAACCGGTAGCGAGATTTATTAGATCCTAATAAAGGGTCTTGCGGAAACTTGGAGAAAAAAAAAAATTGAAATAAAAATTTAAAATAAAGATATTTTTAAGGAATAATTATCTAAAAAGTGAGATGAAAAAGGAGTTCATAGTCACGTGACTGGTAGCATGCCATCCAGACACGCGGCAGAGATACGAGATCTCGAGGCATAATGAGAGTCAAGAGAGAGAAAGCAGCAGCAGATACCCCCTACGCCTTCGGTAACCGTTTCTTTTGTTATTTTATTTATCTTATAATTTTACCTCTTGTCCCCGTTCTCTATCTGACGATCGTGATGATATTCTAGCTCCATTATTTCCGTGCTCTGCCTTTACCTTCTTCGACGTATAGTTGACGTTCCAGGTGAAAGCTGAGGGATCGTCTCTTCGCTGCGTGGATGCTGGGTTTAAGCTAGAGGCCTTGTGTGGAAGCTGAAAAGGTGAGGTTTTTTTTTTTCTCTCTCTCTCGGATTTGTGGTTAAAGGCGCTCCCTTTTTGCTGATCTTCACTGTGCTTCTTCTCTGGTGGATCTCTGCGACTTTTTTGTTCTTCTTTTCCGCGCTTTGGCTTATCGGTGTTTGCTGACTTGTGTTTTTGTTGGTTCGTTTCGATCCTTTGGTGGATCGGCAGCTGGGAGTTGAGATAGTCGGTTTGGTGAGCCCTAACGGCGGCCAAGTTCTCTTTTTTTAATTATACTCCATCTAGATTTTGATTGAATTCAATTTAGTGTTATGGATTTCCTGGACAGTACAGTATGGATCTTTTCCTTGTAATCTGTTCGTGTTATTGCCCTAAAAAATTGTTTTTTTTTGTTTTTTTAAGGTTTTAGTCTCCATTATGATTGTAGCGAAGAAACCTTCTTCCACATATTTTGTCTAATTTTTTGCACCCTTCCTATTGCTACTATGCGGCTGAAGTGGCAGTCGCATCTGTAGTTCTTGTTTTCTTTGCATGGATCCTCGCCCATTTCTGTTCGAAGATTTTGTTTCTTGATTAAGATGCAATATGTATTTTTTATGTAAGGAAGTTCGTGTAGCTGCTCTGACCTGCAATATTTATTTTTTATGTAAGGAAGTTCCTGTAGCTGCTTTGTTTCATTCGTTTGTTGGTCGAGTTATATAATATCATGTTTGGAATTATTAATGACGTTTTCCATCTCCCTTTTTTTATAGAAAATAAAGAAGTATTTTCTAAAAAATTAAAAAATATACAAAAATCATTTTCGATTTTTATTTTCGTTTTCCAAAAAATAAAAAAATATTTTCTGAAAAATTTAAAAAATATAAAAAATTCATTTTTTATTTTCTAGAAAAGAAAATTAAAAAATAAAAAATTCTCCACGGACCAAACTCTCTCTTAGTTTTCCATGGAGATTTATTTACTCGTCTGCCATTATGGGCAATCATAATCTATTTGATGCTTCCCTTTGATAGATCTCTTTCATTCCCTTTAATCAAGCACTCTTTGATCCTTTTTTTCTTTGCATGGCAATAAAGTGTTTCTTGTTTAGCATCTCAATTTAGACTAGTTTAATATTGTCGAACAAGTATGGAAACAAGTCATCAATTCTTCATCGGCTACTTTATTGTTGTTTAGATGATGCTACTTCTCGGTTGTTCATTTGGCTTGTGAATGATTGACTGCACTGTACGTGTAAGTCTATGGAAATTAATTCATTCTCTTCAAATTTCACATTTTTGGATTTTTTTGCTTCTTCTAGGTCCTGAGGTTAATGATCAACATTTGTAAATGACTATCTACGATTGCAAGTATAAATAATATGCTCAGCTTGCTGTTCTAGGAGAGTTAATTGTTTGACATATATGTTTGAATTGAGAAAATATCAGAATTTTGCTCATAATGTGTGATTAGGATTGTCGCCTATTCTAGGCAAACAAACTGTTGGATAGAGTTCACCCCTCTTTGAGTAAAGTCTTCTTATAAACATTTTTCTGCTTCTCCAAATGGTTATCGACCAAGTTAATTCCTATGTTTCCTTATAGCATTCTACTATCCACAACTTGAAAAATAATCACAATATTTCTCTCTAGACTAGCATTTGTACATTATCCATGGCCACACGTTTCCTTGTCAGATAACCCCCTTTCTTTATTTACTATACCTACCTTGATTCAATTCCTTATCTGTTGCTTATTTTTGTGTTGTGTTATGCTTGATTTGTTACATTATATTCTATGTTTTGTGATTATTTGGATATAAACCCGCATGATTATGTTGGTAGAGGTTATATTTTTTGGCACTGGTTGTCCTTGGTTTTTCTTCTTTCCATTCCAAAACACTAGCAATTACTCGTTATATGCAACAAATCATGTGTACTCAGATCCATTATCTTGCTGAGTGGTTTCATGACTCTGACACAATATAATATGTTCTGAAGTTTCATTTTGTACTGTAGAAGAAAACAGCATCTGTTCCATATTCAGTGTACAAATGTTTGCCACCTTGTGCACCTGATAATTATGGGGGACCTATTAATCGAAGGCATGGTACATCCTGCTGTCTCAAATTATGCACAAATCTATCCCTCCAATAATGAGAGGAGTATTAGTTTTGGTAGCTTCCTTCAACCTTCAATGGGTGAATGCGTGATGGAAGGAGACCTGGTTTGCACACCACCTGAAAAATTTGCCGAGATTGGTGATATAGAGAGTGATGAGGATATTGACATAGAAGAACTTGAGAGGCGTATGTGGAGGGATCATATGCTGTTGAAGCGGTTAAAGGAGCAGCTACAGCTCAAAAACAAGGATCTGGGTGATGCGTCTAAGCAAAATCAATCCCAAGAGCAAGCTTGCAGAAAGAAGATGTCACGGGCACAGGATGGAATCCTCAAGTACATGTTGAAAATGATGGAGGATTGCAAAGCTCAAGGCTTTGTCTATGGTATTATTCCTGAGAAAGGCAAGCCTGTGACTGGTGCTTCTGATAATCTTAGGGGTTGGTGGAAAGAAAAAGTCAGGTTTGATCGGAATGGGCCAGCTGCCATAGATAAGTATCGAGCAGAGAATGCCATCCCTGGGTCTGGTGATGGTTTCAACTCTGGAACTGCTAGCTCTCATTCTTTGCAGGAGCTTCAGGACACAACACTGGGTTCTCTTCTGTCGGCCCTTATGCAGCACTGTGATCCACCACAGCGAAGGTTTCCTCTTGAAAAAGGAATTCCACCACCATGGTGGCCTACTGGGAGAGAGGAGTGGCAGGCTCACCTAGGCGTCCTGAATGAACAAGGACCGCCACCTTACAAGAAGCCACATGACCTTAAGAAGGCTTGGAAGGTCAGTGTCTTGACGGCTGTAATCAAGCATATGTCTCCCAACATTGAGAAGATCCGCAGGCTTGTTAGGCAGTCCAAATGTCTGCAAGACAAGATGACTGCCAGGGAGAGCGCAACGTGGCTTGCAGTTCTTAAGCAGGAAGAAGAAATGTATATGAAGTTGCATCCAGATGCGCACCCACCCCCATGCGTAGGAGGTGGTGTAGTGTTCTCCTTTAACAGCAACGGCAGTGAGTATGATGTCGAAGGTGTTGAAGAAGGCCATATTGAGAATCGTGATTATAAGGTGGTGGTTGAGAATAACACACTCAAACTAGATGCTAGTTCAGGCAATGGAAATTTTGTCAAGTCTGGTCCATTGAAGGAAGAAACTGACATGGAGTTCATTCAGAAGAGAACTTCTATGGAGCCTGAACCGGAGATGAATCAGAGGACCTATACTTGTGAAAATGTGGTATGCCCACATAATGATGTTAGCCATGGATTTCTCGATAGGAATGCCAGAAACAGTCACCAGTACTTCTGCAATTATCAGAGCATCACTATTCCTCCTGGTACTGGAATGGTGAACAACCAGCTTCATTCGGCCGTGAACAAACCTTCAGATTTTCCTTTGCCATCAAACTCTCAGTCCGATCCATCTTCAATTGGATTAAATCACAATCCAATTAACATATCCGACTTAGGCATTCCTTCTGACGGGCAAAAATCAATCGACGAGTTAATGGACTTCTATGAAAACAATGTCAACAATAGCAAGAACCCCAACTTGGATGGTTTAACCATGTTTGATGAGTCAAATGATCTTCATGCTAGAGACCGGATGGAGTACAACTTATTTGTACACAGCCCAGCAATCGGTGGAGACCTCTTTGAAGAAATTGACAGCTTGGTGGAGCAATCACAGTATGTGCAGGAAAGCATGATACAGTTTCAGCAAAAACTTAGTGACCAGCCAATTGAAGTTAGTGGGGTTACCAGACTCGGATCCAACCTCAACAAGCCCAAAATGGATTACGCTAATACTGTGCATGGAGGCATTGTGGAATCTTTGCAAAAGCAAGATGGATTCAACTGGTTCTGAAGTCACAGAAAGCTAGTTAGAAGACGACGAGGATGACGAGATCATCTCTGCAGAAGCTAAGTTTAAATAACCTATGAATTTTCTTAAGGTGATTTCCTTGTATCCTGAACATAATATTACTATGTAGATTATGCTGCCAATGAGTGCTTAGATGCTGGATGGTGAAGCATTGTAAGACTTCATTAGGACTATAATTAATGGTTTGTGTTAGCTGTGGTTAGTGCTCATTCATACTCCGGCCCACTCTCTCCTTTCTTAATGGTTGCTGTTTCAAAATACGGTTGCATGATGAAACTAGAACATGATACTGTCTCATTGATACAGTGGAGAAGATCTTGTGATCTATGGGATCACTGCCCTCATAAATCATGTAAACACGAGTTAGGTTCCTTGTTTTGTCAATATATCATTTCAAAGCCTCCAAACTTTTTTTTTTCTATCGTGGGCTCTCTTATCTGACCCTTCTTTTTTATCAGTGGGGTTTACCTTATCCTCAATCCACTTTGTGATTCTTCACATGCATACTTGATCCAGAGTGATGAGTCAGTGCAGATACATTTCATCCACAAATTCACGTCTTCACTAAAAATGGCATATGGAAAAAGGTATTGATTGTTCTTCCATGTGATAAGAAGCTGTCCTGGCTTTCGAGTTGACCTTGTGATCTGCAGTGACCACCCAACTTATGATGTCAGAATCCATGACAAGCCAAATCTTCCTTCATGTGCGACAGAGGCTAGTGAACTTAATCAGGATTGGAATGATGGCTACTTTGTAAGGTTTCTCTTGTGGGTCAGATGCCTTTTGAGTTCTCTGTCCATAATGTAGGAAAGAACTAGGTGGATAGATGTTAATGCATTTCATCCAAGCAATGAACGGTGAGCTTTAGAGTCTCCTTCCGAACTGGAGTTTTAGTCGGCGACTGAAATGATATTGTGTCGAGATCATGTCAGCACATTTGATGCGGGCATGACTCGGGGAAGAAGAGGAAGGGCTTGCCAAAGCAACGACCTAGAGTTTTCTTCTCATGCGGGCATGACTCGGGGAAGAAGAGGAAGGGCTTGCCAAAGCAACGACCTAGAGTTTTCTTCTCAGTGATGCCGAGGAGGGATGGACAATAGTAGTCACCTTGCCAATGCGACAGACTTATGGAATCCAAACCCCATTAGATGAACTAAGAGAGATACACTTGGCCAAAGAATTTTTGGTCTCAACCCTGTTTTTAGCTTTTTTGAGGAATGAGGACCAACATGTGGGCGTGGGCTAAAATGGGTCTTATTATTTGAATGGAAGATGAGATAGAATTATTTATTTATTTTTTATTTTACATTTTCTTATCTTGCAGGGGAGAATGATTTCTTAGGCCAATTTTTTTTCCTACGGAAGGATTTTAAATTCTATTATTTTAATTTTTTTAGTTGACATTAGATATTCAACTCTTCGACTCGATTAATTTTGGAGATTCTTAATTTGATCTTATATAATTTTTTTTATTGATCGTCAAGATAAATCAAAAAGTACTCGCAACGATAATTTTAATGTTATAATATTTATTATTATATTTGAAAAAAATGTTCTAAGTTTTATTTCCTCAAATTAGATATACAAAGCACAAATGATAAAATTTTACTAAATTAATCTAATATTTCAAGGGGCATACTTTTATTTTTATTTTCATTAAAAACGAGTTTCATTATGAAAAATATTAAAAGAGTGCTCGATATCTAAAAACACTCTCTTATAATAATTTTAGTCAACATTATTCTAAT
Source organism: Wurfbainia villosa (assembly GCA_025175895.1). Taxonomy (NCBI): domain Eukaryota; kingdom Viridiplantae; phylum Streptophyta; class Magnoliopsida; order Zingiberales; family Zingiberaceae; genus Wurfbainia; species Wurfbainia villosa. The sequence continues at coordinate 12,639,302 of CM046001.1, read as the reverse complement.
TAATTTTAATATTAATTAAAATTATTTAAATATTATTTAAAGTCCGATATAAGATTATTCTAATTAAATTAGAATAATGTTAATTAAAACATAATTTTTGATTAAAACTACTAATACTTGGACATAATTACTTAACATATTTCCATGCAAATTTAATTAAAATATGATTATTAAATAATTAAGTCCGATATAAGAGAAATGAATATCCAATGGTATAGTGATTAAGATACAATTATATTTATAAAAAATGATAAGATCAATTTTGAAAGAAGATCTAATTATTTTTATTTTTTATTTTTGTCTCCAACGGGCAACGTATAAAATCCTGTCGCAGAGTATCCAATTGCTGCCGCCGTCTTATCGGACGGCTCGCATCTCATCCTCGTGTCGTCGCCGCCTGTCCAATAACCCTCGAGCTAAACCTGCAGCAATCTCCCCCTTTTTGGTTGCCTCTCTCCAGCCCGATCCATGGCCAGATTCCGCTCTCTCCTCCAAGCGTCAATCGCCGCTGCAAAGCGAGGTACTCCCGTCGTATCGATCGCTCTCCTGAACGTCATATGCATTTTATCTCCATCTCCTTTAGGGCACGTGTCTTTCATCGACCTGTCCCGATCTAGGCTTCAGTTTATCTCGATAATCTTTCCATCGCTGCTTGGAAGGTTTGAGCATCAATATCTGTACGTGAGCTATAATTCTATTCCTTCCGTAAGGTGAAGGCTAGAAGATGGAATGGAGTGCTAGGAACTTCTAGTCGTTGGCATTTCCGGTTAGACTGCATCCCTTGTCGATTGGGGTTGTTTGAAAGTGCGTGAATGTGGTGTTTTTCTATTAATCTACTGAATTTCAATCCTATGTTCTTTTGTCCCGTCTGTAGGAATTCAAGATGTGATTTTTTTGGATTGGTGTCTTCCTAATTGACCAAGTGTTTGAACTTATGCGCTATTATCTACATTATTTATAGTTATTAGAGGGACCTGCATAAATTTGAACATGAAAATGCTTTTTCACACTGTGAGGAAGTTTGTAGTATCTAATATGAAGAGGTTGATAAGTTCACAACTGCGATTTGCAGGAAATCATATTATGCTTGATGAATAAAGTTTTCTATCTAGTTACAGTTTGACAATATTGCTTGTTAAGTTTAACAATATTTCTGGATAATGAATTGGAAATAATAAACAACCTGGACTTCAAAATACCAAATGTGCTACTTGATTGCATTTTTTTAAAAGAAAAGGTTGCTAAAAGAGAATTCTGTGTTAGATATTGATGTCATATTTTTCTTTTCATGTATTTCCATGTTACAGCACTGACTTGGAATGTAGAAGATCTAATGCCGCCAAGTGAAAAATTTGTTTTCAACTTCAATTCAAAAGAGGAATTGAAGAGGTGGCACTTGCATTCTGACTCAGAATTTGGAGGCTTGTCTACAGCTTCTCTGGAGATCACTGATGTTGTTAGTAATGGGGAACTAAGTGGTATGGTTCTTTACTTTCTTATGCATGCCTATCATTCTAGTATTATAGTTTGCTGCAAGTGCTATTCTAACCTATTTCATCTCTGTAACAAAATCCATGCCTTTGTAACATGTCTCGTACAAATATGATAAATTGATTAATTTAATACTGTTGATCTAATCACTTTGATGGATTAGTTGAAACTGATATAGAGCATATTGATTGAGGAATGAGAAGGTTTCCAACTTCAACCTGTAAATTGTTTATATATTATTTTCCTAATTATCACAATTACAGATAAGATCACTTTGTAGTTCTTATGAATGTTGCAAATCATGGGCTAAACAATCATTTGTCAAACTATTACAAATGATGTATAGATTCGGTAAGAATGAGAGAAAGGAAAAACAATAAAAATACTATCCTTTCTCTCTGTTCTACTCTACTCTAGGCTGACCATTTTTTGTTTGCTAACACCAGATGTTGGTTGGTGCATGTATGGACAAGAAGACAGAAGTTGGAAAAAGAATGAAAAATCATGAAGCAAAAATGCTCTGGGATTAGTGTTAGATGAAGGTTCCTTTTTTAGTCGATAGGAAGAAAAGAAGAGTCAGTTAAGGAAAAAGTTTCATGCTATTTCTTTTGTTGAAAATTAAATGTTGCATAATCATGAGGGGTGATTAGTAATGCATGATTACTTGAGGGGAAAAGAACTATATGGAGGAAAAGAGCAAGATTCCCTTGTATACTTGTATTGAAGGAAAAGCAAGGGCAAGGAAGGGATTTTAGATTGGGTGATCTTTTCCCCAATTTTGGTTCATCCAACGTGGTTGAAAGATGCAAAGGAGAGGGTGGAAATACTAAAAAGACTAGTTTAACCCTTCGTGTCTTAGGAATGATAAAATCAAATACTAGTCACTTTTTTTTTTTAAGTTGACCAAACAAAGGAAACTCTTTTCCTCTCCCTTCCCCTTCTCCCTTACTGACTACTGATCCTTTCTTTGCTCGTTTCCTCCACTCAAGTAGACATGTGATAAAATAAACTTCTACTCTCAAGATTCTGGAACAGATTGGTTTAGGCACCAAAATTGATAAAGGCGGGGTGGTGGGATGGGGATTCTTTCATGCACAAGGTTAGAATAGAGATTGCAAAGGAATCGATGGAGGGAATTCACAAACAAAGAGGATCCACCTTTAGGTTTAAATGAAAATAATTTTATTAATCCAAAACATCAATCAATCAATGCTTACAAGAGCCTTAGTCCGGATTTATATAGACTAGGAATTGAGAAAAATTTGAACAAATAAGAAAATTTCAACAACAACAACAACAACAACTAAGCTTTATCCCACTAGGTGGGGTTGACTATATGAATCTTTTTACGCCATTGAACTCTATCCCCTATTATATCATCATTTATATTTAAATACATTTTATCTTGTTTTATTATTGCTAACCAATTTTTTTTTGGTCTTCCTCTTCCTCGTTTAATGTGTGTATTTATCATCGTTTCACACTGCTTAACTGGAGCATCTATTGGTCGTCTAAATTTATGTTCGTACCACCTTAAACGTGTCTCTCCGAGTTTTCTCTCAAGAGATGTAACTTTGATTTTTTCTCTAATACTCTCATTTTTTATTCTTTCCATCTTCGTATACCCACACATCCATCTTAACATTCTCATCTCTGTAACTTTCATCTTTTGCTTATGTGTCCGAGTCATAACCCAACATTCAACGCCATATAACATAGCAGGTATAACCACTATTTTCTAGAACTTCCTTTTAAGTTTTAGAGGTACTTTATTATCACATAAAGCACCCGACGGCCTCTCCATTTCAATCATCCTGTTTGTATTCCATATAAGACATCTCTTTCAATCCCTCCATCATTTTGCAAAAATCATCCTAAATACTTAAATCTTTCAGTTCTAGACAACCCATTATCTTCTATCTTAACACTTGTCTCATTTCGTCTATTATTGCTAAATTTAAATTCCATATATTCTGTCTTTACTCTACTTTAGACCTTTCACTTCTAGTTATTTCTGTCAAAATTCTAGTTTAACATTTACTCCTTCACGTGTCTCAGCTACTAAAATAATATCATTGGCAAACAACATGCACCATGGTGTTGTGTCTTGAACAAATAAAAATATAACAAAATCCTAAATTAACCTAAGCTGCGGTGTGCCACAACCATAGTGTGGACCACGACCTAACTGTGGTAGAGACCACAACTGTGGTGGGGACCACAGGCAGATCGTGGTTCCCATTAGAACACCCTTGTCGAGCTACATAGTAGAGCACACTCGTGGTGGTGACCACGACCTGACCGTGGGAGCTATTGGACAGTGTGTTTTCTTCTTTTTAGATTCGAAATGTGGCATACTCATGTCAAGGGGTCATGAGGGTATCGAGATCCTTGGTGGAGGCCTCAATTACTCTTTGTCAAGTCTCAGAAGAAGGCATGGGTGTGCCATAAGATAAGAGTTAATCAAATTATTGGATGTGCTTGCATCAGACGCTCATAGTTGAAAAGAACTCGACCTTGAGTTCGGATTAGTTCCTTTAACTTCGTATGGACTCATGCCCACCTGTTGCTTTGTCGATAAATCCAAACCTGAGTCTAACACGTTGCTCAGGCAAAGTAATAGGGCATGAGTGACTTTTTCTTGTGCACCCACCTCTAAATACCTAAATATAAAAAGAAGAGGAGAGATAGAAGATACCAAAATATGAGTGGGATCATGGTTTGCAAAATCGCGATCCTGGATCATAGGATCGCACGATCCTATGATCCGAAATCCCAAAATGCTCCCAAATCGTATAGGATCGTTTTTGTCGTGGGATTGGTAGGATCGTACAGGATCGGTAGGATCGTATAGAATCGTTCAAAAATCAGTGGGATCGTATCGATTTTACGATTAGAATCGGTAGGATCGTATAGGATCGTTCTGAATTATGTACTATCCTCCAGAGAGTCCGAGTTATCCCTTTCTGAATCGTTCAATCTACGCACACAAAGACAAACCAATGTCAAAAAAATAAATCGACCACGCCACCTTAATCCATCGATTTCAAGTCGAAACAATCAAACAATTTTTAAGAAGATAATAATGAAGAAAAAGATGCGAAAAAAAGGACAAAGTAAATGGAATAGCGAGAAGCATATAGGCGAATTGATTTAAGACCGCTGATGAAGTTTAGAAGATACAAGGGAAAAGGAATGAGAAAGAAAGGCGGTGAGTTTGTCTTGGATTGAAAACGGGAAACCTCTAAGCTGGATCGTGATTTTTAAAAATTTAATTCATAGAAAAAGGAAGTTAAAAGAAAAGAAACAAAATGAGAATATAATTTATAATTATGATATGAAAATAATAAATTATTTTTTGATAGTTTTATTTCGGTAGAAAGTAAATTAATATGATTATCTGTTTTCTCGTTCATATCCATTTTTGTAAAGAGAGAAAGAAATAGATGGATAATTAGATGACTAATCAGTTGTAGAGTTATTTAAAATATTCTGACGTGTGTTTTAGATATTTTTAAGTTGGAGTATGTAATTTGATTATGATAAAAAAAATTTCATGCAATTTTGTTATGTATATATATATTTATTTTATTATGATTTTTTATTTTATTTTATTGACTCCCTTCAATTTTAGAGGTAGTTATTTGATGGTCATAATTGTTCTTTACTATTTTACGTTGAATGTTAAGTGTAAATGTAAAATTATTAATTTAGTTATATATAAATGATTTTTTAAAATTATTAATCATATACTATTATAATAATATTTAATTATAAAATTTTAAGACTTTTTGATAGGATCTTGCGATTCTACGATCCAATCCGGATCGATCTGATCCTGATCTCAAATCGATCTTGCATAGGATCACAATCCTACAAACTATGAGTGGGATCCTCTCGCCAAGGTGCTAATACAATCTTCTATCCTCCAATATAGGTGCTCGTCGTCCTCAACCAATCATCCCTCGTTTTGTCCTTGGGAGAAAGAACAATCAGTGTCTCATGACCATCTTCATAAAGTATTACGTCATTGTCATACTCATCGTAAATGGGGTTAGTCATGTCTTCTTCAATCAATAGAATTTTGCACTCAGTGCTCTCGTGCCCATCTTCGTACGTTACCTTGTCAACGTCATCATCGTATATGGGCTCACCTATGTCTTCTTCAATCAATAGAAATTGCTCCTCCGTCTCGCATAAATCATAAGGGACCTCGGCAATGTAGTCCTTGTCGTCAACTAGATCACCCATGTCTTCTTCAACCTCGTTAATCCGATCTATGAAAGTTTCTACATGTGATGTGTCGAAAAACTCGAGAAGCTTGACTTGAAAACCAAGGTCTCCATATTGTTCTTCACGACCATAGTGATCTCGATGATATATATTTTCAAAGCTCGAAGTAGCGCATCAATTGAATCCCTTATGGCCTTCAAGATCTCGCATCGATAAATGCTAAGATAATTTCATGATTTGTCTCTGTAGATCCTTGATACTCTCTTAGAGTCTTCGATCCTGATGCAAGGCTTCCTCAGTTGGAATTTGCTTGTCACGACCATGACCACAGTGACCATCCATAGACCGCCAAGATAACTCCGTGATTTATCACTGTAGATCCTCGATGAGCTCGTAGAGTCTTCGATCTTAGTGTGAACCTTTCTCAATCGGAACCTGCCTGTCACGATCATGACCACAATGACTCTCCATGGATCTAGGCTCTGATACCAACTGACGTAGACGGAGTAATGGATGAAGATCCCTCAATGCATGAGGTTAGAATAGAGATTGCGGAGGAATCGAAGGAGAAGGGAATTCACAAACAAAGAGGATCCACTTCTAGGTTTAAACGAAAATAACTTTATTAATTAAAAAATCAATCAATCAATAAATGCTTATAAGAGTATACGGACTAGGAATTGAGAAAAATTTGAAACAACCAAGTAAATTTCAAAACAAATAAAAATATAATGAAACTCTAAATTGACCTAAGCTGCGGTGGCTGCGCGCCACAACCATGGTGTGGACCACGGCCTGATCGTGGTGGAGACTGCAATTGTGGTGGGGACCATGGGCAGATTGTGGTTTCCACTGGAAACCCCTTGTCGAGTCACATAATAGAACACGTCTGTGGTGGTGACCACGGGTAGACCGTGGGAGCTATTGGACAATGTGTTTTCTTCTTTCTGAGGTTCAAATCACGGCATATTCGTGTCAGGGGGCCATGGGGGTGTCGAACTCCTTGTTGAAGGTCTCAATTGCTCTTCGTCAAAGCTCAAAAGAAGACAGAGGCACATTACAAGATAAGAGTTGATCAAACTGCATCAAAAATGCAACTTTGAGCACACAAAATTTTCAAAAAGAAAAAAAAAGTGATGTACAGATGATAGCATTCAGTTTTCTTGTGTAATCTATAAACATAATTTACCTGCATAAGATCTTTACTAGATTTCTTTGTCAACGTTTTGATTTGGACTATAAATTCGCTGTTATGTTGGAGTAATATGTGTATAACCTTTATATAATGCTATCACATGTATTTCAGTTCGCATGTGAAATTACTATTTTGACAATGAAATAAATTGTGAGATAGAGAAATATTGTCTTTATGTGTCACTTTTTGGTTATCATCATTATCAAAGCATGCTAATCTCTTGAATCACTTTTTGTACGTTAATTAGATTTTTTACTTGGTCTCGTTCTAGCCTCACATGTTTGCTACACTAATTAGTGTGCTGGTTTGCTGTTTGTTTAATAATAAAAATTTCCAGTAGCTTATCTATTGACTCAGATTCACCACGTAGCCTGGTCTAAATGTTCCAACCCCAAAGACATTAGTTAGGTTACTTTTCATCTTTCGTTTGGCTGTTATAATAGTGTATGAGCAGCACCTTGTCTGCTTGAAGACCATTTGAAGCCTACTTGTTAAATTAGATAAATTCAAAATTTTTTACTTGAAGGGCATTCTAAGCGCAAGCCTATAATAACCTTAATATTGTAAGTGAATTACACCATTAATAAACTTAATTTTAATGGTTGTGTTAATGAGTTTGCTCTTTTTCCTGACTCGGTATTCTCTGATAACTATTAGGGTGCGTTTGGTTGGAGGTTTTTGTTGATAACCTTGATAGGTTATCAACAAAAACCTTGTTTGGTTTGGGTTATAAACAATTACCTGGTAATTGATTATTACCAAGTTATGAACAAAAATCTTTTTAGGGGGAATCGGAAAACCTTAGAGAACCAAGGTTTTTGTTGATTCCCGGGGTTAAGGAAACTTTTTTCCAATATTACCCCAAGCAATATATTAAATGTCAATTTGTCAAAACTCAATCGATTTGTTATCCGCTTCGCCGTTGCCGCCGCGCCGGCCGTTGCCGCTCGCCGCCGCTCGCCGCTGCCGCTTGCCGGCCGCCGCTTGCCGTTGCGCCGGCCGGCTGCCGCCGCCACCGCCGCTGCCGCTGCCGTTGCTGCCGGCCGCCTGTCGCCGCCACCCGGTTGCCGCCGGCCGCTGTCGCTGCTCGCCGCCATCGCCGCCGCCAGCTGCTGCTGGCCATCACGCCGTATCACGCTATCGGCCGCCGCTGCCGCCGGCCGGCCGCCATCGGGCCGCTGCCGCTGGTTGCCGCCGCCGTCACACGGCCGGGCCGCCGCCGTTGCCGGCCGGCTGGCTGCCGCTCGCCACCGCCGCCGCTGCGCTGCCGCCACATCGGCCGCCGCCCATCGCTCGCCGACCACCGGCTACGTCGTCCGGCCACCGCCGCCGCCGCTGCCGTTGCCTTGTCGCCACCGCCTCGCCGCGCCGCCGCCATCGCCGCTGCCGGCCACGCCTGGCCGCCGCCGCCGCATGGTCGTTGCCGCCGCCGATCGGACCGCTATCGCCGGGCCGCCGTCGGCCGGTACCGATCGCATTGTCGTCGTCATTAATATTTCTGTCGTTGTTGTCGAATTGATTGAGTAAAGACAAAGGATAATTTAGTAAAATGTTAAACTAAGTTATATATTAAAACCTCCAACCAAACAAGGTTTTTATCTAAGGTTATACTTTATTCCAAGGTTATGTTTTATTCCCTGGTAATCACATAACCAAGGTTATGTATGATTACTTGAACCAAACGCACCCTTAGGGTGCGTTTGGTTAGAGGTTTTTGTCGATAACCTTGTTAGGTTATCTACAAAAACCTTGTTTGGTTTAGGTTATAAACAATTACCTGGTAATTGTTCATTACTGTTATGAAACAAAACCTTTTAGGGAATCTGAAAACTCGAGAACGAGTTTTGTTGATTCCTAGGGTTAAGGAAACTTTTTTCCAATATTACCCCTAGCAATATATTAAATCTCAATTTGTCAAAACTCAATCGATTTGTCGTCCGTCGTCGGTCGCCGCTCGCTGCGCCAGCCGCCGCCGTCGTCGGCCGCCACCGCGCCGTTGTCGCCGCCGCCGTCGTCCGGCCACCTCCGCCGCCATCGTTGGTCGCCACTTGCCGGCTGCCGCCGTTGCTCGCTACCGCCATCGCGCCGCCGCCGCCGCCGCTTCGCCGCCGCCGCTCGCTGCCGCCGCCGCGTCGCCGTCGCTGCCGCCGCCGGCCGCCGCTGCCGCCGCTTGGTCGCTGCTCATTGCCGCCGCCGTCGTCGGCCGCCGCCGTCGCTGCTCGCTCCGCCGTGCCGTCGTTGCCGCCGCCGCCGCCGTTGCCGCCGCTGTCGCCGCCGTCGCCGCCATGCCGTCGCCGCCATCGCTGCCGCCGCCATCGCCGCTACCGCACTGCCGCCGCCGCCGCCGCGCCTCGGCCACCGTCGTTACCGCATCGCCGCGCCACCAGCGCCGCTGCCGCTGGCCGCTGCCGGCCATCGCTGCCGCCGCCGCCGCTGCGGCCATCGCCGCTGCCGCCATCGCTGGCCGTCGCCGCCGGCCGCGCCTTCGCATCGCCACCGCCGCCGCCATCATCGGCCATCATCGCCGCTGCCGCGCCGCCGCTCGCGCCATCGCCGCCGCCGCTGCCGTCGCCGCCGCCACCTCACGCTGCCGCCGACCGCTGTCGCCGCCATCGCCGCCGTCGCCGTCGTCGACCGACGACAACGGCAGCCGCCGCCGGCCAGCTTGTCGTGCCGTGCCGCTAATCGGTCGCCATCGTTGTCGCCGCCGGCCGACCGATCGTCGCTGCCGCTGCCGTCGGTTGACCCACCATCGTCGCCCTCGGCCGGTCGACCGTCGTCCGCCGGGCGATCCGGTCACCATCGCCGCCGATCGATCGTTGGTCACGCCACCGCCACGGATCGGGCCGAGCATCGCTGATGGCGTATCTGCCGTCGTCATTAATATTTCTGTCGTCGTCATCGAATTGATTGAGCAAAGACAAAGGATAATTTAGTAAAATGTTAAACTAAGTTATATATTAAAACCTCCAACCAAATAAGGTTTTTATCTAAGGTTATACTTTATTCCAAGGTTATGTTTTATTCCCTGGTAATCACATAACCAAGGTTATGTATGATTACTTGAACCAAACGCACCCTTATTACCTAGAAATGGGATAATCCTTTTTTCTAAGCTATTATGATTGTTTCTACTGCCTTAATTTTACGAGCATAATACCTATCTGAGTGTTGCAAACAAATAATTGAACTGCAAACAATAATAATAGTCATGAAATTACATGCTCTTCAATCTGGCACTGAACCTTTTTCTTTTGTTTCTATCAAAGGCATATTCTCTGGCAATCTTTCATCAGATATAACTGAGGGGTCATCATGGAGATTGAAACGCAGTGGTTTCTGTGGAATGCGGTCAAAAAAGGTAACCTGCATTGATATATCTACTAAACACAAGTGTGGCTTTTGTTTTTGATGCTATTCTGTTACATAAACTTGTTCTTGCAAATAATAGATTTGGTATCATTACTTGTATGCATCATATTGTGAAAGGTGAACCATTTAACTTTATGCAAATTAATATTTTTCAAGTTTAGTTTGATGGTAATTTTATCTCATCTAGAATCAAAATGGATTGACAATTTGCATCTGATAACATTCAGATGTCTATAGATTTATCAAATTCTTGGCATCTTTGGAACCTTGGCCTTACTTCACAGTGAGCAAGCATTTTAAATAATGAATTGATAATTAAAATAAGACTGATGTAGCACACTGTATGTGAGTTTGATTATTCCTATGTGTTTGCTAATATGGATTCAGTATTTAGCCCATTGCATGTTGGAGAAGCGTTGATATGCACATTTATTAAGGTCATACAATTTCTACAAAGCCATCTTTCTTCTTCTACTCTTTTCTTTTATTAAGGTCATACAATTTTCTTATACATATATTGAACTAATTAAGGATATATATGAGGAAGTAACGACCAAAGTGAAGTAACTGAAGTGTTTCTAATAAAAGTAAGGTTACATCAAGGATCAACTTTAAATCCCTATCTTTTTATACTAATCATGGATGAATTTACTGGACACATTCAAAATACAGTACCATGGTACTTGCTGTTTGCAGATGATATTGTTTCGGTAGATGAGACATGTGAAGGAGTAAATGCTAAATTAAAATCTTGGCGGGAAATACTAGAAGTGAAAGGTTTTAGGCTTAGTAGAGTAAAGACAGAATATATATAATTTAAGATGTTAAAATAGGAGATGATGAGTTGTTTGGAACTGAGAGCTTTAAGTATTTAAGATTTTTTTTGCAAGACAATGGAGGGATTTAGAGATATGTCTTACATAGAATACAAGCAGGATGATTGAAATAAAGGAAAACATTAGGTGTTTTATATAATCGTAAAGTACCTCTAAAACTTAGGAAAGTTCTACAAAACGGCGGTTCGACTTGTTATGTTATATGACGTTGAATGTTGGGCTACGACTCGGGCACATGAGCAAAAGATAAGAGTTGCAGAGATGAAGATATATGAACATGAGGATGAACGAAATAAGAAATGTGAGCATTAGAGAGAAAGTCGGAGTTGCATCTATTGAGGAAAAACTCCAAGAGATACGTTTAAGATGATACGGACATATACTTAGACGATCAATAAATGCTCTAGTCCGCGATGTGAAATTATGACAAATACGTAAATCAAACGAGGAAGAGGAAAACCAAAAAAGACTTGGTTAGCAAACAATAAAACAAGATAAAATTTAATTAGGTATAGATGATGATATAGCAGGAGACAAAGTCCAATGACGTAGAATAATCCATATAGCCAACCCCACTTAATGGGATAAGGTTGGGTGGTGGTGGTTGTTGTTTTATCTCATTTTTATTGCTTTCTTTTCATATCACTTCTGCTGGTAATTCCTCTTACTTTCCCTCTTAATTGAATTTTGATTGCATGAACCTTTATTTTTTCAGTATTTTGTGAAATTTGATGAACCAAATTCAGACTAATTTTGTTGTTTATTATATTACTATTGAGAATGTGTGTGGTTCAGATGGAGAGGGGCTTTGTTTTCCGAATGCTAAAAAGGAAAATTTTATATGGCTATGATACGGCCCATGGTACTCTGTAAGTAGAATGTTCGACAGTAAAGAAACAATTCTTACCAGTGTTAATGTAGCAAAGATGAAACTGTCAGGTTGAATGTGTGAAAAACTTTTAATAAATGTGTGAGGTTACTAGGAAGGGAAAAAAAAACCTAAAAAAGTGGCATCCTACAACAATTAGATGATGATAAACGGAGAAAAACTAGATGGTTCTTGAAGAATGTTCAAATCTTAGTTGGATGAGTTGAAAATCTCGAAGAATAGGGAACTAACAGGGCTTGACTACGATGATGTTCTCATGTTACTATTATGCACATTGGAGATCTAAATTGTGTTGCTGTTTCTTGTCAAACTGTATTTTTTTTCCCCATTGATTAATAATCTGAAAACACCTGCCAGTTGCAATCTCATGAAAATACTGTTGGCTGCAGTTCAACGGTTTTATTGACTTGGAGTCATATGATACATTAGCCATGAGAGTCCGGGGGGATGGGAGATGCTATATATCTACTGTAAGATTCTATGTTGCTTATTTAACTATTGACTTTATTCACTCATTTGACTTCCCACGCCAGATTTTTTGGGTTTTTAATCTGCGTCCATGCCTCGGTTTAAAATTACATATGCAGATATATACAGATAATTGGGTAACTATGCCGGGGCGGCTGGAAGACAATTCATGGCAAGCTCTTATAAATGCTCCCAAGAACCAATGGCATATCGCAAAGGCAAGTTCGTCTCCTTTAATGTGGTTGCCATAACATCGATCTAAGATTTGAGTCATCATGGGTTACAACTCTGATCTTTTGGCTCTATCAGATCCCTCTACATCAATATATACCAACATGGAAAGGCAATGTGATCCATTCAGATACAGAGATGAATCCATCACGAATTGTCGCAATGGCTCTTTCCGTCAACGCCGAAAGGGGAGTTCCTGGTGTTATATCTGGACCTGGAGATTTCAGATTGGAAATTGATTGGATAAAAGCACTGAGAACGACAGATCTCATCTAGAAACCACTCAAAAAAGTGAACCTTGGGGATCATCTCGTACCCCACTTTCAACTTTTTCCCAAGTATAAATTTCATTCATACTCGCTGTCGACTCAAAACTCAAATCCGACTCAGCCAACAGGATTGAAAATGGCACATTTGTCTCCAGTTGCTGATGCATTTGACGGGACCTACTATGGTCAGCCTATCGAAGAGACCGCCCCAGTCACTGACACAGTTAGAGTCAAATAAGGTAACATTGAGAAGTATTTAATAGTTTCTGCCCTATTCAATTACAATTTTTGTATTGCATGATGTTCTCAGTTAAAGGCAAGGATATTTGATAAATTTTAAAATAGGATGTCCTTCCAATATCAATGAATATTAAAATATTAGGCGTTAGTTACGATTTTTTTCCCTTGATGTTGAGATACATTTGAGGTAGAAGTGATAGAAGTTCCCTGTTGTTATACTCGGATTTGAATTGATCACCTTTATTGAAGATTTTTTAAATTTCTTTGAAATAACTATCATAAGTTGGCCAAAGTACTAGAATTCCTGCGTTGTAGGGCTCCCAAAACATGGTGGGTGTCAGGCTCATGTTTCGGTGAAGCAGCAGCCATTGGCATGAATTGAACTGGAAGTATATATTTTAATATATCTTGAGCTTTCAATTTGGCTCAAGTTTTTTGTTTGGTAGCCAGTGAAGCATCGTACTCAATTATTCATTGCGTGTGATCTATGATTCCTCCATCTTATGGTCGGTCTTGTTCATTCTTTTCTAACTGTCTCACACAAGCTGTTTTGAAATCATATTATAGCCCGAAAAGTGATCTGGGCATGTATCTTAGGGTCTGTTAGGAGCTGTAAAGAAAAAGTAGGGGTAGAAAAGCTAAAAAAATGTCGAGGAAAATTTTTCACTAGAGGATGAAAAAAATCACCCCAAACAGGAGAAAGAAACAAATCCTGCAATGCCAAAACCTACTTTGTAGTTCTCTGGTTTCTTTCTCCAAGGCAATGGTAGTGTGTGCCTTTGAAGACTGGTGTCGTCCTGATGTGGGGAGGCAATCAGCCGACGATGAGCTCCGGCAAAGCTGCCGTTGTGCGAAATGTGTGTGTGTGACCGATGATGATGGGTCTTTTGTCACACGGACAAACGAAAGGGGCGGTGAGCAGAGGCAAATGAGGGAGGGCTACAACACCATATTGGCATACGACGCGATATCGGGAATGATTTGATGAGGAAGAGGAATTGGGAGGGAATAGCGAAATGAATGAGTGATCTCACAAGCACTAGACAATGGGTTGAGATTGCGATTGGGTCGAGGATGCAAGTGATATCCAATGGATCGATGTCACGAGTGACCAACATTGCGAGTAGAGGAGAGTAAGATTGAGGTCAAGGGTCGGGTTGTGATTACGGGCGAGGTCACAAGGAGAGGATGATAAAATCGACATTGCAAGAATCAACATCGCGAGTGGTGCGAGCGGCGAGGTTAATAGAGAAGATATGAACCCTAATCATTCTTTAAAAAAAAATATTTGTGATGCTCAAATGGATCATCTTAATCTTGTTTTTTTTTACTTGAAAGCTTCCTCCATTTATTAAAATACTCTGGCTATAAATATATTCTGAATTTAAGTAATAAAAAATAATTCTTATTTATGAACGAACTCGAAATTTGGAAATATTTTTTTTATGAAAATTATGCAAATATAATTTTTTTCGGAATAAATTCAAATTAGACATTTATTTTAATTTTGTAAAATCTAAATGTACAAGGTCACTGTAATTGTTATTTTATCAAATTTAAAAATGTTATTTTATATGGACATTTTGTAAAGATTTGACCTTTGATATCATCTTTGAAAAGATAAACACCATCCAATCACTACTTGAAAAAAAAAACAAAATAGAAAGAAAAAAAATAGAATTAAAATAAAATGTACTCCTTTCTTATCTTTAAGAAATATATAAATTTTAAATAGTAATTGTCATTTATACGATGAATATAATTGTCGGCCTTGTTTCTTCGCTGACTTCCATCTTCTCCGCTCCTCTTCGACCTCGATCTCTCCCCCTTTCTCTCGAGACCTGCTCGTCTCCCTTCACCGAGGTAGATTTTCTTCGATTAAAGTTCCATTTTTTTGACCATTTTGTAATTTAATGAGGTTCTGGTACACGCAATTTGCGTGTATGAGCCATCTTCCGGTGGTTCGATTTCTTGATATTAAGCCGCGCCCTTGCAGATTCTTCCGCTGCCAACTCTTCCCCCCTTTTTAGATGCAATCTTACCTGTTTTGAGCTTTAAATATCTTCCAAATTCAGTTTTTTTTTTCTGAGAGATTTATGGAAAAGTTGAATTTTTGGGATGACGTTCGATAAGTTTTGGGGGTTTCGTTCTTGAATCCGAGGCTGCGAAGGGGGAGGCTGGTAAATCTCTTTGGTTCTCTTCGTCCTTGTTCTTGATGATTGTGTTTATTCGATTAGATCGTCTTTGTTCGAGCTGCAATGATTGATATTCATCATGGAAATTGGAAACCCTACTTTATTTTTTATTTTCTTTGTATTTTTTTTATAAATTGGACGGAGGATAATTTTGATAGCAGATCTATCGTTTCCATCTGATATGTTCTTCGTCTTGCGGAAGAGTTACCTAAATCGGGCGTTCCTTTTTCTTAGCCATCCAAAATCGTTTTTTAACCCTAGAAATCGACGATTTGTCTCCTTTCCTTCATTTTTTTTTGGTGTGCTAGAGAAGGACATGGCTTTGTAGTCCTTGTGGAGTAATGTTCATAGGGTTTTTTGATTGCAATTATTTGTAGATTCAATAGGGTGAAAGGAGAAGGCAGGGTCAATGGATGAATATCTAGCTGCAAGATATTGGTGCCACATGTGCTCAAGAATGGTGAATCCGATCATGGGAGCCGACATCGAATGCCCTATCTGCAACAGTGGATTTGTGGAGGAGATGAATGGGGGAGGAGAAGCAGCCACATCTCCTGACCTAGAATTGAACAGGGACCTCTCTCTTTGGGCTCCCATCTTGCTTGGAATGCTCAGTGGTGGTGGCTCCTTGAGGTACCGCCGTCGCCACCATGAAGAAGAAGAGGGAAACTCTGGCCGGGAACATGTCTCAGAAGCTGCTATTGACCGGTGGCGGAGACGGAGCACAGCCATTCTCCAGATGTTCCGTGCCCTTAGGGAGGGCAATGGATTGGATTCTGATGGAGATGAGAGTGATAGGGAGAGGGAAAGAGACCGGACACAATTACTCATGGATCTCATCAACAATGCCTTAGAGGGCCCTCCAGATGCAAATAATGCTCAAGGACAGAGCTCGAACAGCAGCAACGGCGGCGTCTCATTGAGGGATTACTTCCTCGGACCAGGTCTAGATCTCCTCTTGCAGCATTTGGCTGAGAGCGATCCAAATTTCCATGGCACTCCACCTGCTCATAAATCAGCAGTGGAGGCAATGCCCACCATAAAGATTACAGAGAATTTGAGTTGTTCAATTTGCTTGGATGATTTTGAAATTGGTTCTGAGGCCAAGGAGTTGCTGTGCAAGCATAAGTTCCATGGCACTTGCATCCTGCCATGGCTTGAGCTCCATAGTTCATGCCCGGTTTGCCGTTTTCAGATGCCGACAGAGGAGTCAAAGGTCTCAGATGCTGCTATTAGGGAGGAGCTTCATGATAGTGGCGGCGGTAGTAGTGACAGCAGCGACGGAGGGAGTGAGAGGGGTTCCTGGTTACCAGTTCCTTGGCCTTTCAATGGCTTATTCTCTTTGCTAGGATCTCACCGGAGTGGAAATTCTTCCTCAACACAGCCATCCTCTTCATCGCGGCCCAGCGGAGGAAACTCCCATCCTGATGCAAACTGAAAAATGTTGATTCATTCTGCTTCTGTTTCATGAGTGTCATGTGGTTTGTTGTAAATATTGTTTTGTTCACTATTTGAACGATGGAAGAATAAATTATTGTTGCCATCTTTAATCAATCCGCTTTGATAGTATCTTGCCTTTTTTATTTGTTCAATGCAAACAACATTGACTTCACCAATTGCAAGGCTTATTAGCACTTCTGCAGCTTATTGAAGCCATGAAAAAAGTGTCTGGAAGGGGAGAATTAGTTCAGCTTGTTAGGGTTTATGTGATTAACTGGCCATGTTGCAATATTGCAGTTTGTGTTTGCAAGATTGAGAATTTAAATTGTATGTGCAGTAGATCTGCCCCAGCCTATTTGTGGGGGTTTCTAGTGGTTAGAAAGGTTTCTCTACCAATAAATTAACTAAACATTTTGCCACGAAACCTGCAGACTTCCATTTCTCATACCAATTTAAGAACTGTATTTGAGTTCATAAGCTACATAGTCAAATCAGCTGGGAATTTGTATTTGAGAATAATATCTTCTCCACAGAATTTTGTTAATCGGCTTAATAATTCAGACAGTAAATATAATAAAAAAAAATGTTGAGCTAAGTCAGATAATTAAACTAGTTAGTCTTTCTACATGATCCCATACATTTGCAGAAAATGACAGCAAGAAGTTCACAAGATATCTCAGTGCGTTGATCACAATGCATGCTTTCTATTTCTTTCAAAGAAAGCTAGGTGTTCATGGAAAATTTTCTATTTTTTATTTTCTTAAAAAAATGAAAAAATATAGAAAATGACGTTCCACTTTGTTTTCCAAAAAATAAAGAGTTTTTTCTGAAAAATTGAAAAATGAAAAAAAAAAAAAAAACAGCGCCGTGTTTCTACTTTCTGATTTCAGAAGCTGAACTGAAACTTTTTTTTTTTTTCACTGATGAGAAGTTTAACTCTTCCATGTTTGACCACATGCAAGCTTCATACTGATTCAAAAACCTAGAAATATGCATTGAATTGAGCTTTCATGACGGCTTCATCTTTCTTCCAGACTAAGGCACTGAAACAAGGCAGATTCAAAAGCCACAGCAGCAGCCATATGGCTTGGTTAGTGGTGGCTCATACTGCGACAAATGAGAGCAACTTCGAGTCATGCTCAAAGGCCACGGCTATCTCCTTTTCACTTCGTTCAACATGCCACTGTTCCTGTGTTTTCCCCAATCAAGGGATTCATTTTTATTTATTTTTTGATAATCTAAATATCTAAGTTTCGTTCAATTAATTCTAAAGATAAATGGTCTTTCTTCTGATTCGTCTTCAGAATACGATTTAAGCACGTTTAGAGGTGGTCTACCTTTAGAATTCTATTTTGAACTCTCGAGAAGCTGAATTTTCCCTTTGTCGGGCAAGTAGGTGAGAGAGCTGGATGGATAGATGAGCTAAGGAGGTAGTGTAGTGGGCAGCATGACCATTCAATTACAGAGGACAAGCTCAAGTCACTCTCCACCTTTCAACACATTAGCTCCTTTTTGATCTTCCATCATGATTGTCACCGTCGTTGAGGCCATGGTCGATCGAAGAAGACGGGGAAGTGTAACATCAGAGTAGACACCAGTAATAATCGTATGACCATGAACAAGTGAACACAACAGCCTCCTTCAAATCCTGCATCACTACTGTCACGGTCATCGCCTTCTTGTAGGTCATGGTTGGATCAAAAGAAGGACTACCGGAGTTGACACTAGTAGACATTGTATTATCAGTAATTGAGGGGAGGGATGCTGGAGTCGAAGGTCCAATAATAAGGTGCTGACTAGGGCTATCTTTTTATGTAATTGAAATGAAAGAATCCATACGGAAGATACTGTCCGAATCGAGGAACTGGTTCGATAGAGTGAGTCTAAGCGAACTGGTTCGGTAAAGTAGGTCTGGAAAAACCGATTCGGTAGAGTAGGTCTGGGCGAAAATGACTCAATAATAAAGGTCGGGAAAATTGGCTCGACAGGACGGTCTGGAGATTGGTTCTGTTTGGGGTATAGGAGTTGGCTCAGACTATCATCGGAAGTTTGAGGTAAGGAGTCTAAGAGCTATACTAAACCTAAGCGGTAGGTTTAGGCTAGCTTTACGAAGGGCAAGAGGGTGAAAAGGAAATATTAGAATATTTTCCGAAATGTTTGTGAGAGTTTGTTACATAACAGATTAAGACCCCACATAATATTCGGAGGAGTCTCCACTCTCCATTTTTGTAACAGAATGATTCTCCAGATAAACAATGTGACCACGTGTACAGTGATGAAAAATGTTTGTTACGTCATAGTTGTCCAAGAAAGAGGAGGATAAAAGACAGAGGAGGGATGAGAGAGAAGGAGACCCGCAATTTCTAAAAGTAAGAGACGAAGGCACACTTGAAGGAGAGAGCAACTACATCGCTGGAGGGGAGGAAGGAGAAGACAGGAAGAAAGAGACGGGGAGAGTAGGGAACTCCATTCTTTCGATATTTGTATATTGAGCTAATTGTAAGAGGTTTTTTCCTTCACCTCTGGAAGCTCTTTCTACGAAGGAGGGAGTTCATAGTGAAAGTACTTTGACACCGTAGCTCGTGGGAGAGCTCATCCCATGGAGTAGGAATCCTCATTCCGAACCACGTAAAACTCTGTGTCTCTGCTCTTTGCTTTGGTTGTTCAATTTTTTTCGTTCGTATTTTATTACTGTTGCGGTCGGAAAGAACCCCAAGCTTCCTACATGTACCTTGGAATTAAAAGGAGGCTAGAAAATCCATCTATGACTGCATCAATAGCGATGAAAATCTTCATATAACAGACGATTCCATGGAACTAAACTACTTCAAAGGGCACCAGCTGACAGTGACAACCGTGGGAATGAAATCTTAGGCAATACAACAATTTTAGTCAACCTATTTATTTCTCCTTTTCTTTATCTACCGTGTTGGATGATGAATAATTTTTTTTACAAAACTAAAAGAACAAATTAGTTTAAGAAAAATATTTCTCATAATAAAGTAAATATCATTGTTTTAAAAAACACACACACAAACAGTGGTCTTTCAATAATTTTTTATCCTAAATAAATTTAAACTATTTGTTCATCTAATTTCCATTTCCATTTTGGCTTGTATCAGTAAATCTATAGCTGAAAACCTATCCTAACTAAGAACTTCAATTTATCAATATAGTATTATCTACAATTAAACTGAAACTAAATATAATTTATTCATTACTACTTCATTCTGTAGCCATATTGGTTTTGGAATTCATGTTTGGTCAGTTATAATTAGAAAATCAATATAGGTCGATCGTCTTATGCATCAAAGTGGTATCTGATCGTTGGCTCCTATTTCGCGTTTATAGGACCTTGTAGGTCAGCTCACGCTATCTAGAACGACCCATGGATCTCAACGTTAAGACATTTCAGATATGAGATTTGCACTCTTACAAATTCAAACACCACCATTAAGAAAACCATTAACTTGGTAAACAAATGCACCAAAGGAGAAAACAAGAGGCGAAAAAAAAAGGAACCAAAATTCCTTGCAGGTTAACCTGGCCAGCTTTTCGAAAAGAAGTGATTTGAGGATATGCAAAGATGCAAAGTAAGAAAGAAAGATAAAGTTAAAAGACTTACAATTCACAACCACAAAACTGTGATTCCAATAGTGAATAAGAATTGCAATACAGTAGACCTGTTCTGATGGCCAGAGGTAATGTCTTGCATCAGAAACAATAGGCGCTCAAGATCATCTGCTGAACAATTGATTCAGTTTATGGTTAACTGCTAATGAACAGCTTCTGGATTCCCAGTCTTTTCTTTCTTTCTTTCTTTCTTTCAGATAACTGAATAAGTACCAAACTAAGTGGAGATAGAAGGGAATCGAGTTCTTATGCTGGATTCCCCTACTCACTTATGAAAGGCACACAAGGGAATTGTGTGCAGTAGAGTTTTCTGTTCTTTATAGAAAGTAAGAATCCAGTTCTGCTTCTGGATGCAACAGTCAAAATAGAGCTTTCAACCTCCTCCTATCAAAAGACCTATAAAACTCTTCAATTTAATTATATAAAAGATGGATTGTTAAAGATTTCCATGAGATCCAAAAAAAGGAAAAAAAATCATAACCAACCATATAAGATGCTCTTTTCGAACCCCTTATTAGCTAGTGATTGCCTGAGAATAAAGGAAGTTCCAAGTTCTCAAGATATCAGCAATCAGCTTCTTCATGGGTAATTTTCTATTAATAGGGTCAGTTGCTTTTGACATATCATGGTTGAAGTTTTCTGTTTTCATAAGTTTATGAAACCCAAGTCCTAGTCGGCGCAGATGAATTCTACTAATGATAATTTGACTAGTGTTGGTTACATCTTTATGACTTGTTGGCTTTGTAATTGTTATGTTCTTATTTAGAATCAAATGGACTAAATGAAGTTAAAAGTGTGAAGCTCATTCAAGTTCATCCAAGTGTGACTTGACATGCACTGAAGCACGCCTAGTGTTAGCGTGGTATGGTATCAAAATCATATGTTTCGTCCAACTACCGGAACAATACTTTTAGGCTTTGATTGAGGCCTTAGCCTATAAGTGCCAAAAACAATTTGCCAAATGGAATTGATGGACACCCATTTTTCAAGCCGTGCAGATTAGATTGCACTTGACTGTTCTGCCCAAACAACTCAAAATTCCCTTTCCATTTTGCTTATAAGGAGGCCCTTGGGGTCCTTCCTCATCATCAAGGGAGCTGAAGAGAATTTGAGCACCTTCCCAGACAACAAGAGCACACATGATGTTCTAATTGTGGATGCCTTGGAATTCCTGTATATCGACAACGCAAGAAGCTAACCAGTGAGAAAAGGTAAGAAAGAAAGAAGTCTGTATTTGTCTGTCTTACAACGGTCTACTCGATTCAACTTGTCTGTATAATTTTCTGAAGCAGATGTATCAGCATCAGCCTCATCAAGGAAACAACAACCTCCTATCTTCTGTGGCAACATTTTCCTCAGAAAGGCATTTGTTTCTGCAAAGAGGAAGTGCTTCAGAAGATTCAGGCTTAGTTCTTTCAACTGATGTAAAGCCTCGGCTTAAATGGAATGCAGAGCTCCACAAGAGGTTTATAGAAGCAGTGAACCAACTCGGAGGAGCCGACAGTGAGTATAAGACAGTTGCTGTTGTCTCTAAATGATCGATCTTAATGAGTGACATAAGAAGACTACACCTTGCAGAAGCTACTCCAAAAACAATCATGCGACTAATGGGGATTCCAGGACTAACTTTGTACCATCTAAAGAGTCATCTTCAGGTACTAACTCACTTTGTGATTCTTTCTGCCTCACCATTTTTCAATCTGTTTGTGATTATTGTGCATCCACTAACCTGCTTTTGTTTGTCCACTAGAAATACAGACTTGGCAAAAACACTCAAATAAGTAATGGAAGCAACAAAAATGGTAGGGAGAGCAGCTAAAAATTATGTTCATGGTCCAAAATTCTGCATAATGTATAGGCTACCTGGTGATTTATTTTAACCTGCAGTGATTGGCAGCGCGCTAGTACAAGAGAGGGCTCCGGCGAACGAATCTTTAATGAACATTGCAACCCCATCGAACAAGTATGTAGACGACTAATCCTTAACGAGTTAGTTATTTCAACACATAGGATAATCATTTGCTGATGGTACATTAAGCACAGATCCATGCAGATAGATGAGGCACTGAAAATGCAAATTGAAGTGCAGAGACAGTTACATGAACAAGTTGAGGTAATTTGCAAGTCCAAACATATCGAATGACTAATCGTTTGCTTGGCTATAACATCCTGTAAAACAAGGAATAAGAGTGGAAAGAAAGCATCATAAATCTTTGTTGGTTCTAGAACTATAAAACAAGAATAAGAGTGGTAGCAAAACATCTTAAACACATTACTGTTTCATTGGATTAAACATGTTGACAAATGACATTTCTGTAAAGGTACAACGACATTTGCAACTGCGGATCGAGGCTCAAGGAAAATATTTGCAGTCAGTGCTGGAGAAGGCCCAGGAGACGATCACAAACCAAAACCTGAGTTCTGCAGGACTTGAAGGTGCTAAGATTGAACTCTCTGATCTGGCCTCTACGGTCTCAAATGGATATTTCAGTAACAAGTTTCGAGTAGATACTTGCTTAACCTCATCCGAGGGACTACAGAAGGAGAAAGAGGCACCTGGTACTAGAATGACATTGAGACCATATCATCAAGATGTTCTCCTATCATCATGGTACAGTGATATGAATGAGCAGAAGAAGTCATTTCCTGCTCCATTGCTAAGAGATTCAGACATTGCACAATCGAGGGCTAGACCTCGATGCGAAAATAGGGATGGTGCACCTTTGCCTGAGGTAGAGAAAGAGGAAAGCAATGAAGAAAATTTTCTCGAACACCCAAAAAGCAAGAGACCAGCTCTGGATCAAGGTAGCAGAAAACAATTAGAAGAGTTTGGATTGCCATGTCTTAAAACTGAACTAGAACTAAACATCCATCATGGTAGTGAGGATTCATCAAGTTGTAATGAACTGGACCTCAATGATTTCAGATGGAGCTGATGATGTGAGAAAAAAAACGAGAGAGAGAGAGATTTAAGAAAGTTTACACAATAAATTTACTCAAAAAGATTACTGCTGAGATGAAGCTGAAAATAAAACATTATGTTGCCAAAGGCATACAGAAATGAAGCTAGCAACTCTATGAACTAGCAGATGACAAGGACAAAGGGGATACCCATTGTGATAGATTTGCGAAGAACTATAAAGTTTACCTTGCATTGAACTATAGATTTGTGATAGATAGGCTTAGCAATCAGCCCTAAACTCTTGCATTGAAGACTTTTGAATTCACTTTTTTTTTTGGGGGGTCATCATTCAATTCCCTCAATCTTTAAGTTATAGTTTGTTTTTCCACTGAAAGTTTATCTTCTTTTTCAAAAAACATCCTTTGGAGTTTTAAAATCATTGAAATGCCTGTAAAATTTTCAAGCTCTTGTCATTTGCAAGTGACGATTGTCTTTACTTCTCACGACTCTGAAGGAGGTTTCATGGGAGACTAATTGATGGTCTACACAAGACGTTGGAAAAACTGAAGTAAACAATTGCATGTAATCCCTGAATGCACTGCGAGTAATGTTTTTTTTTTTTTTTAAATTCTACAAAAAGATGACGGAGGGGGTGAACAAATAGTTCATTCCACAAATACATGATAATAAAAATGTTGCTGGAGAAATGATCGCCAGAGCAAAAAGCTAGCAATTGTAATGGATCAATAAAAGTGTTGGAAAATTATTTTGTAATTAATAAATTGAATAAGGATATAAATAATTATTTTATAGTAAATCATCGTACGTATATTAATTTTTTGGAAAAATAAAAGATTAATATTTAATATTATTCGAGTGAAGAAAAATTGCTTCAGAATGATCAAATGAAATAAAATTCTATCGCTAAATTATTTAGCGACGGAATTTTATTTCCATCATTAATTTAAAGATGGATTTTATATTAGTGACGAAAATAAAATTTCGTCGTTAAATTCAAAAATGGAAATAAAAATCTATCACTAAATTAACAACGGATATTTATTTCCACCGTTAATTTAGTAACGAAATCAAAATTTCGTCACTAAATTTATGTAATATTTTTTTAAAGCAGCTTTTAATTTCCCGATTTAAATTTTATTTTCATCAAAATTTCAATCTAATATATATTTAACATTTAACGATACATTATAAATTATCTACGATATGTTCAATATTCACAATAAATTCATCCAAACCATCCATTATATAATCAACATTTATAATACATTCAATATCACAAACCATCCAATATACGTTCAACATTCACAAAATCATGATACATACAACATTCACAAACTCATCCATGATAATAACAGAGCTTTATTCAATGACAAAGTATCATTTATTAACAAAGCAACATTCAAAAACAAGCTAATTTTTTTAAAAAAGCACATGGTTCAAAAGCAATGCATTCATCGCTTCTCTCACAAAATACAAGCACACATAGATTTCAAATCCCTGACAAGTCTATCATGCTCAAAAACTAGTACATTCATCATTATCACATATCATCAGCCCATCCTGTAGCAAATACAATACGATAGGTTATTAAAAAAAAATAAAAACATGGTTCAAACTAATTCTTGCACATATCATAATAGCTTAAGATGCTTTAAAAGAATATATACCTATATGAAAGAATATAATATCAAATCCAATTCTTCAAGTACTGATCTTTTATCTATATTGTTCTTGAAAAGATTTAATACAATTAGAGAAGCATATAGTATATAAATTAACAAAATCATTTTGCATGTTTTATGAGTGATAATTAAAAAATACCTCAAAAGGATTTGTTGTTATTATAAACTACTTATCAGTAGCATTGGGGTCTTGAGTCTCTTGTGAATCAAAATCATGCGGCGTTGGAAAAACAGAAGGACTGATTAATAATATCAAGAGAAGAATTCTTGTATTTGTCACTCAACTTGATTTCCATTGATTGTTCTACTGTCATGACCCAATCTTCCAGTGAATGTTTTAACGTCGACGCCTCAATTCTTGATTTTCTTATCTTAACACTTGCAAATCAGTAGATGAAGAATTGAGATGACAACTGTGCCTAGGAGTCATCAACTGATCATATATAACTTTTGCATGAGAGCCAAGGTTGTAAAGAGAGTTCTTTTTCCTTCCACCAACATTCTCATAATATATATCATTTATTACATCGTGTGATAGAGTCTATAATTCCTTTCCCTCTATAGCAAGTTGAGACGTCTATGCAACTTGATCATTCATATCGTCCTATGTAAAAAATTAATATTATCTAATATACAATTAAATGTGAGTGGTAATAAAGTTTATATTCTTACATCTATGCCCTTCGATCAAGCATCGACAAAAGTGTAAGGGATCGATATGGCCGGCTAGAGGGGGGTGAATAGCCCTCGTACGTTGGACGTCGTAAATTGCTCGTCTACAAAACGTTAGCGCAAGCGGAATATACAACTATAAGTAAAGACAAGCAAAATATAAACAAGCAATACAAACACCGAGATATAACGTGGTTCACGACTACGCCGCTAATCCACGGTCCGATTCGTCCATGGTGAATCACTCCGCCAAAACCAATCACTATCGGTCTCTTCTTTGCACAAAGCTAGGTGGAGGTAACCTTTACAACCAAGATCACTCTTCTTACAATAGGATTGAAGTAAAGACAAGTAAGAAGAGTTTAGAGCTTGTGGGGCACTAGGAAGATTGTTTGGAGTATGAGCATTAGCCTCTCAAAGGCTTACACCCTCTCTTTTTATAGAGAGGGCTAACTTCTTCCCGTTTGCTGCCATCACCGACCACTCCAACCCTCCGAACACGCCGATCCCGACCGCTGTAGTCCAACGAACTCTGGCAATGATCGATGGATCTTATCACGATCACGCTCCGTAGTCGACCGCCTCCGGCTACGAACGCTTCGGGTCGAACCCTTATCTATCACCGATCGCCGCTTTCAGCAGCCGACCGATGAATCTTGTCGGCCGACCGCCCATCGATGGCGCCGATCGGCCGCCACAATCTGGCCAACAGATACCATACCGAACTTACTCGAAGCCGATCGCCATGACATGGCGGCAATGACCGTGTCGAAAAACCCATCCGACACTTGGCCAAATGGCCAAGTTTCACCTAAGAGCTACCCTTTCCGGGTTACAATCGCCACTCATTTCTGAGTCCTCGCGCGAGTTCTCTTCGTTCTCGGCCACGCCTCGCAGATCAGCGCACGACTGCAATGCTCCTTCGCCTCTTGCCTCGAAGTCTACTTCCTCCGGCTTCACTCCAAGCTTCTCGTCCGGCGGTCCCTCGGATGCTCCAAGCGCACGGCTTCCGCAAAGCTATCCTTCACCGACTCAAGGTACGAGTCATGAGATGTGAAACTCGCCACGGCTCCATGTGCGAATTACTAAGTCCTGCACGACTTCAACGCACATATCACATCAACATATCAAACTAACTTAAACCCTTTGCCACACCATCAAAACCATATCACGGCAAGAGATTGCCCTAACAATCTCCCCCTTTTTGATGTGTGGCAATCCGTTTAAGTTAGGTAAAAACATTTGATATAAATTCTAAGGTAAGAAAGCATGTAAAGATAAACATGATATAACAACATGCAATTCCCCCTTAATCCATGAAATTCTCTATGCAAATTTTCTCCCCCTATCATATATTTCTCCCCCTACAATATATTTCTCCCCCTAATATATTTCTCCCCCTAATGTGATTAACTTAAACATACTTATTTCTCCCCCTTTGACACCATCAAAAAGATTAACACTAAGTTATAAGCTCATGGCATCAAGTATAATGGAGGGAAAAAAATATGTCAAGTTGATTTAAAAACTGTAGGAGGCATCAAGTATATTTCTACCACTTGTAGGAGGTTTACAAACTGAATTCGGCCTTCAATATTCTGATTTACAGGCCACCAGTCGACTGCTATCAGTATGGCAGTCGACTGGCACAAATGAATCCATATTTCTGATTTTCGATTTAATTTCAAATGCATTATAAATTTTAAAAATTTGAAAAATCATGAAATTTGGGGAACATATTTCTATTAAGTATATCTATCAAGGAAAAATAGTTTTTCATGAAAACTCATTATATTTTCTTGTTTTTGCCAAAAATCCAAAAGTTCTAAAAACCACTAGGTTTTTTATCATTCTAGTATCAAGTTAGCTACCTAGTTTTGCATCCAATTGTTTCAAAACATGAATACATGTATTTTAAGGTAAGAAATTGTTTTGAAAACATATGAAATATCCAACCATGATCTTTGGGCAATATGTCTATGAATTAAACATAAGCCTTCCCCATGATTGGTCTATTATTGCTATTTTGATACTTTAAATGACCATCTAAATGCCATAGGCATTAGTGGACATTTGTATCATCCTAATATCTCACCCATGCTAAGTTTGCAATCAAGTTAGCCTATAGTGATTGTGAGATGTATCCTAGGGGGTATTGTATATACTTAACCCATATATTCATGCAATTCTATCATGGTTAAGTATCAACCTAACATCCTACATGATCATAATGACATATATGAATGAATTCTACATTATGATCATGAAACTCATGTTTTCATCAAATTATAATCATGCATTAGGTATTATATGATGATAATAAACAAATTATCACCTAAAGCATGATTTAAATCTATTTCTCATGATAACGTGCCAAATATCAAAAACATAAATCATGATTTAAAACATACATAGGAATTACAACAATCATCATGATTTAAGCATTATTACCTATTTATGGGTACGTTATCATCACCCAACACTATCAAAAAAATGTTGTCCCGTCATCCTAAGTCAACCAAAATATGATATAGGTCAAGTTCATATGGTTGACTACCCTAGGGTTATTCTAACCCTTAAGGATGGATTTTGGAACCCAAAATAGATTCTTTCCTATTGGGTTCACTAAAAATTCCTTGGGGATCCATTTCTTAGCAATTACTTTCTTTTTATCTTGTCCCCTAGCTATAAGACATTTGTAGGCTTTTTCATTTTTCTTTTCCTTGTAGCCTAGGCCTTTCTTGTTGAAACTAGCTCTTTGGCTCCCTAAGATCATGTTAAGGGTGTTGGAGCCTATAGTGAATTTCTCTAGGGCTTTTGTTAAATAATCTACCTTTTCCCTTAAAGCCCTATTTTCATTTATACATGCATCACTAACATCCAAAGGCATATAATCATGTGAGCATGCATCATCTAAGCTAGAAGAAATATTATCATTTAAGCATGCCTTTTCTAATTTTTGTTCTAATTCCTTAATTTGTTCAAGCATGCATTTATTTTTCTTCTTTGCCCTAAATAAATCCTTAGTTAAACTAGAAATCATGGAAACTATCTTATGGGGTGAGAGATTCGTTACCATAGTTTCCATGTCCTCTTCTTCGGATGAGGAGGATGTAGAAGCTCCCCCTTCATTTGAGCTCTCCCTATTTGAGCTTGATTCTTCATTTTCGGATGAAGAGCAATCCAAGTCATCAAAGGCCATCAAGGCCAAATTGGTGACAAATGCATTCTCCTCATCCGATGATGAGGAAGAGGATGAGGATGGGTCATCCCATGTCTTGGCCTTGAATGCTTTGGCCTTCCCCTTTTCTTTTGCCTTCTTTTCTTCTTCCTTTCTCTTGCTCCCCTTCTTCTTCTTCCTTTCTTCTTTCTTTTTCCTTTCTTCCTTGCTCTTGTTTAGGAGAGGACAATTGTCCCTTATGTGTCCCTCTCCTTGGCAATTATAGCATATGACCTTCCCCCTTGGTCTTCTATTCCTATCATTAGATTTATCAAATCTAAAATTCTTAAATGCACGTCTTACCCTCCTTACCATGTAGGCTTCTTCGGTGCTATCCATGGAGGAGGAGGAAGATGCTTCGTCATCAGAGGAGGAGGTGATTTCCATCTTCTTCTTCCCCTTACTTGCCAATAGTGCTACTCCTCTTGAGGGTTGAATTTTAGGCTCCTCTTGTATTCCCTCAAGCCTAGTTTCGTGGAGTTCCATTGTTGAGAAGAACTCCTCCAAGGTGCTCACTTCTAAATTCTTTGAGATATAGAATGAGTCCACCATGGAGCTCCACTTTGAGGACCGGGGAAAGGCATCTATGGCCTTCATTACCATATCCCGGTTTGATAGCTTCTCACCTACACTTGTTAGCCCATTTAAAATTTCTTTGAATCTAGAATGCAAAGAAATTACCTTTTCTCCCTTTTCTAATTTGATGTTGGATAGTTGGGAGCGGAGGAGATCTCTCCTTGCTAGCTTGGCCTCGGATGTGCCTTCATGGAGTTCTATAAGCTTCTCCCACATCTCCTTGGCGCTTAGGCATTCTCCTATTCGGTTGATCTCTTGTTGAGGGAGCACATTGTAGAGATGGTGCTTGGCTTTGGAGTTTGCAAGGTGCTCCTCTCTTTGCCTCTTGGTCCACCTAGATTTCTATTGGCTTCCCTTCTTCATCCCTAGGCAAAACGAAACCGGATTCCATTGTAATCATTATATCAAAATCCGTTTCGAAAAATACCTCCATTCGCTTCTTCCACCAAGCGAATTCTCCTTCAAACTTCGGAGGATGGATGTTGGAGCCGGCCATTTTAAAAGTTGCTTGTTGTGGCGGTTAGTCCTCGACAAGCTTTCCTTGGCTCTGATACCACTTGTAGGGGATCGGATGGCCGGCTAGAGGGGGGTGAATAGCCCTCGTACGTTGGACGTCGTAAATTGCTCGTCTACAAAACGTTAGCGCAAGCGGAATATACAACTATAAGTAAAGACAAGCAAAATATAAACAAGCAATACAAACACCGAGATATAACGTGGTTCACGGCTACGCCGCTAATCCACGGTCCGATTCGTCCACGGTGAATCACTCCGCCAAAACCAATCACTATCGGTCTCTCCTTTGCACAAAGCTAGGTGGAGGTAACCTTTACAACCAAGATCACTCTTCTTACAATAGGATTGAAGTAAAGACAAGTAAGAAGAGTTTAGAGCTTGTGGGGCACTAGGAAGATTGTTTGGAGTATGAGCATTAGCCTCTCAACGGCTTACACCCTCTCTTTTTATAGAGAGGGCGACCGTCTTCCGTTGCCATCACGATCGCCGCTTGCGCCGATCGTTGCCGTCACTCCAACGGCCTCCGAACACGTCGGATCCCGACCGTTGTAGTCCAACGGAACTCTTGGCCGATCGATGGACCTTATCGGCCGATCACCGCCTCCGTAGTCGATCGCCGCCGCTACGACGTGTGGGTCGAGAACCCTTATCTATCGATCATTGTTTTCAGCCGATCGATGAGGTCTTGTCGACCGCCATCGATGGCGCTGATCACGCCACAATTCGGCCAATCGATACCCCGAACTTACTCGATTCGAGCTGGCCGATCCGCCATGACATGGCAATGATCGTGTCGAAAACCCATCCGACACTTGGCCAAATGGCCAAGTTTCACCTAAGAGCTACCCTTCCTCGGGTTACAATCGCCACTCTCATTTCTGAGTCCTCGCCTTCGGTTCTTCGCTTCTCGCCACGCCCCTCGGCAAGATCAGCGCACGACTGCAATGCTCCTTCGCGTCTCTTGCCTCGAAGTCTACTTCCTCCGGCTTCACTCCAAGCTTCTCGTCCGGCGGTCCCTCGGATGCTCCAAGCGCACGGCTTCCGCAAAGCTATCCTTCACCGACTCAAGGTACGAGTCATGAGATGTGAAACTCGCCACGGCTCCATGTGCGAATTACTAAGTCCTGCACGACTTCAACGCACATATCACATCAACATATCAAACTAACTTAAACCCTTTGCCACACCATCAAAACCATATCACGGCAAGAGATTGCCCTAACAAAAAGTACCATCCTTTTTTCGATGCGTGCTCTAAAATATCTCCCAAGAATTGTTAGATCTATTTAAAGTATTTTCTTGCATGCACAATTTTTTTTATAAATTAAATTAAACAGATTAACAATTATAAAAATCTTATACAACTTTATTGTAAACTCACCAAGTCTATTGTATATGCTCCACAATAGATCGTGATCCAACTGTATGCTTCGTAGATCTCATGCTTAGGCCAGCGAACTCAATATTTCTATTATTTTGAGCAATCGATAAATTTTGTTGTCATTTTTTTACAAACCAAATATTCTTCCATGCATCCCAAACCTCATCTGGTATATAAGATGGTTTTGTTTCTTTCTTTCTCCACTTGTATAATAAGTTTTTATATAGTTTTGATAATAATTATTCCTTGTTTCTTTAAATTCTGCTTTGTGTCATGGTTCTCAAATATATTTTGTCTGTAACAATATCAAGAAAATTAGTATAAAAGGATATTTTACAGTATTAATTGTTGGGACCGATTGGTGCGCTAGAAGGGGGATGAATAGCGGTTTCTTGATTTCGTGCTTCGATTGTGTTCGTGTTCGTCTCTACAAAATGTTAGCACAGAAGAATACAAAAATACAATATGAAAACGAATACAAGACAAACACAACACATAAACACAATATTTTTTACGTGGTTCGGAACCTACGGTTCCTACTCCAGAATGACGCTTAGTGATCTACCCTTACTAAAACCTCTCATTCTCGGTACGACACCGGAGGTGGAGAAATCTCTCACAATATCTTACAACAATATGAAAAGCTAAATACAATACAAGACAAAAACAGAATGTAAAAAACACTTTACAACACAGAGCTTTGATCACTTGTAGATTTGGTTGTTGTGGAATGCTTTGAAGATCTAGAATTGGACTTGCACTTCCTCTTCAAATCCCTCAAAGAACTGCTGTTGAAATCTTCTCGAAGTCCTTTTATAACCTCTGCAAGGACCATTTTGTCGCCTTCAGTCGACTGCTTACTTTTCGACAGTCGACTGTTCATTCCATCATTGTCTCACAATGCTAACTTCGACAATCGAGGTGTTGCCTTGACTGAGCTCCAGTTGAGGTGTTGGTCGAACTTGCTTTGCTTCTGACCTCTGGTTACCATGCCACCAGTCGACTGCTCTACCACAACAGTCTATTGCTTATCGGAGCTCCTATTTCTCATATCATCCAACCACCCTTCAAACTTCTTGAGCACTAGTGGCCAGTCGACTGCTCTCCAATAGCAATCAACTACCGAGCACCTACCTTGTTTGCCGACTCACCGAGTGTCAAACACTTAGTCTGAGTCTCAAGCTCACAGTAGCCAGTTGACTGTCTTTCTACAACAGTCGACTGTCGAGCACCATTATTGTTTTCTGTGTTGCATAGTGTCGATCACCCAGTTTGAAATCCGAGCCCCACAGCGAGAGTTGGCCACACTGGACCAGTCGATTGGGCAAATCCTCCAGTCAACTGTCGCATCTCAAATATGAGGTTTAACCCAAATATGATCCCTTCATACTTGACACTCACCCTTAGCCTAAACCTAAGTCTTCAAGTATTTCCATCAGCCTCACACTCTTAGGGTCCATCCGAGTCCTCCATGACTCCTTCACCCTTCGCGCTAGCCTTCAAATGCTTCCATCAACTTAGTCATGCTACTGAGTACCCTTAGCCTAGACCTAAACTTTCAAACTACTTCCATCAACCTCATACCTCTAGGATCCATCCGAATCCTCCACAACTCGTTCACCCTTGCGCTAGCCTTCAAGTGCTTCTGTCAATTTCGTCATGCTAATGAGTCTACATTCGCCAAGAGGTCGTGCCTCCAGGACTTCCATTGTCAAGGCTCCATCCTTGGACTTTCCTCTCTTGCCTAACATCCAGTCAATCATGATCTGCTAGGACTTCTCTTGCCAAGCTCGATCTCCCTGATTAGTCGAGTCTTCCCTTACCAAGCACGGTATCCCTGACCTACTAGGACTTCACTTCCTCGTGCTAGGTGTCCGGTCAACCTTGACCGACCTGAACTTCACTCTCATTGTGTTAAGTATTCGATTAACTTTGATCGACCTAGACTTCCCGTGCCAACTTCCAGTTGGACTTTCTAACACCAAGTGTTCGGTCACCCTTGACTGACTTGGATTTCTCCCTTGCCAACTCTCAGTTGGACTTTTCATACTCAACTTTCATATGACTACAAATGTCTCATACCATCCCATCGTCATATAATCCTGCATACTCAAATTTCGTTGTTAAACATCAAAACTCTACTTGAGTCTCACTCGTATGGTCAATCGTGACCTAGGTCAATTGCACCAATATTAATAATATTCAAATTACTTATCAAAAATTAATAATAATAAAAATATTTAAGATGTTGGTCTACATGCCTATATGTAAATCCAAAAGCACACTGATATTCTTTAAATTTTCTGATGTACACATATACAACATGATTATTGGGAATAAAATGGTATGAAACAGACATTCATTTTTTGAATTAATAAATAAATTTGAATTACAATAACCTCAATATTTATAACCAACCCCCAATAACTCTCAATATAATATGGTCATCGTGAACTAATGTAATATCTAATATGATTATATCTGCAAAATAACATTATAATACATACTCATTCCAACTAATAATCAAATCAGAATAATGATGTCTTATACAGTAGAATAAGTGAGATTTACATGTAAAAAGCAAGTATATCCATAACTCAATCATTAACATTAAGCATATAAAATTTAATAATATAGTCTTTAAATCATTAAATTTAACTAAGTAAAATTGAAGTCATCTCACAAAACATATAAGGATAACATAGTTGATCATGTACAAAGGGTGAGATGAATCTTAGGTTAAAAATTTCCAACTTATTTTAAAATTCTAATATCCGATCCAACTATTATATATGTAGGATCAATGGATGTTAGACAGTGGGTGTTCCCGATATATAACTGGAGATCAACTGAAGTTTACGAAGCTCAGATTCAAAAATCAAGGATTGGTAGCCTTCGGAAATAATGGAAAGCTCAAAATCATCGGATCAGGTGATATTGAGCTAAACTCTAACTTTATAATACGCCAAGAACTATTAGTTGAAAATTTCGAGTTTAACCTTCTAAGTGTTAGTCAATTATGTGATAATAGTTATAAGGTTATATTCTTGCCAAATGAATATTTAATTAAAAATAATGATTGCTCAAAAACTATACTTAAGAGAATTAGAAATAATTATATTTACACAATAGATCTACCTAACTTTTCAACCAAGTGTCTAATGACATAACAAGAGGAATCATGGTTGTGGCACCGACGACTCGGCCACTCTCATCCAAGACTCATACATAAAATAAGTCAAAATGGTTTAGTTAGAAGTCTTCCCAAACTAGGTAACCTAGAAAATAAAATATGTAATACTTGTCAATAAGAAAAATAAATTAGGGCTCCACATAAACTAACTAATCAAGGAAGAACTAAAAATGTGCTTGAGATCCTACACTTAGACTTATTTGACTCACATGGAGCCAAGTCACTAAATGGGAGTCGATATTGCTTAGTAATAGTAAATGACTACTCTAGGTTCACTTGGGTAAAATTCTTAAAACATAAAAATTAAACTTTAGATCAACTTACTAATTTATGTAAATTAATAGAAAATGAAAAGAACCTAAGGATTAAAAGAATTAAAAGCGATCATGATGGAGAATTCAAGAGTCATAAATTTATCGATTTTTGTAATCAAAACATATACCACCATAAATTCTCTTGCCTTATGACCCCTCAACAAAACGGATTAGTTGAACGAAAAATAGAACCCTACAAGAAGCTGCTAGGACCATACTAAACGAATATAATATACCTAATAAGTTTTGAGTAGAAGCAGTCAATACTGCCTGCTATATCCAAAATAGAACTTTAATAATTAAATGACACGAAAACACTTCCTATGAAATTTATTACGAAAAGTTACCTAACATTAAGTACTTTAGAGTCTTTGGATGTAGGGTACACATACTAAATACAAAAGACTACTTAGGGAAACTTACCTCTAAAATAACTACCAGCACATTTCTAGGATATTCAACCACTAGTAAAGCCTATAGGGTATATAACAATGAAATCTTAAAACTTGAAGAAACAATTAATATAGTATTTGATGAAGGAAACAAGTCTACTAAACCTAAAGTAAACATTAAATTGAATAATGAAAATGAAGTTAGACCTGAACCTAACCCACAAAACGAATCTAGTATAAACCTTAATCCAAATCAATCTAGACTACAAGCTAATCATCCAATTGACCAAGTGATAGGTGATCCAAATTTAGGGGTTCGAACTAGAGCATCCTATAGGAATCTAAGTCAAATCTCACTTATATCTAAAATCAAACCCAAAACCATAGAGCAAACTCTTCTTGACCCAAATTGGGTCATTTCTATGCAAGAAGAGTTGACTCAATTCACTAGGAGTCAAGTTTGAAAATTAGTA